>JARHVA010000301.1:190000-1402500 GCA_037957365.1 Torreya grandis | reverse complement strand
AAGAATGCCTATTTCTCTTGAATTTCTTGACCTAAAACTGATGCAACAATTTGAGTTGTTAGAAAATGAACCTATGGAGATTAGATATCTTGAGATTATGAAGCTATAATAGATAAGACATTGTTCCATGCTAGCCATGGAAAATCATTAAATAAAGATAAAGATAACCTTTGACAAAGGAGTTTCTTTAAGTGGTTTCAAAGAAAAGGATTTGGTACTCAAATGAAATAAGGATAGAGTTAAGCTAGAAAGGCATACAAAGTTTGACTCTCTTTAGAGTGGTATGTATACAATCTCCATTTGTAAATCCCATAATGATTTCCAAATTGCAAAGATAAATGGTGAGGAGCTTCTTATCCCAATTAATGGGATTCATTTAAAACATTATTTATAAGGAAGCTAAGTTCCTTATACGTAGTTTATTTGTTTTCCTCTAAGTTTTGTTTTCTAACACATTAGTTTATTTCTATTTTATCCCAAATAAGTGCTTTGTTTTCACATTTAATCTATTAAGTAGTTTCCCTATTTCATGTTTTTCTTTCCCTATTTTGGTGGAATTCTTTTGTATTTTCAGTCAAGAGGTTTGTTGTAGTCATAGAACAAATTTTTTATCTATTATGAGTTGAGAGTCATGTAAATGGTCTGAGTTCTTAATCATAGAAGGCATGTTTCCCAGTTGAGTCACCAAAGATGTTAGCCAATTTTTGGCATACATAGCAAACTTGCATGAATGTAGTATAATGTCCTAAATATCAAGTATGGAAGAAGGCTTGAAAAAATTTCTAGATGGAATGAATTGTCCAAGGATCACTTTTAGTGTGCAAATCTTTTGAAATGATTTAAGTTAACTTAAAGTGTAGCTTGTTAGTTTTTGAGGGATAGGTATATAGAGTAAAGAGGAAGATTTTTGGGAAGGTTTCATGGTGATCAAATCAGATCAAGGTTAAGGATAGGTTGCACAAGACTTACAAGATCATTCAAATCTAGAGGATCAAGCATTAATTTCACGAACATGTCCAAAAAATCCTTTAGGATTTAAAAAATATAAGTGCAAAACATTTTTTATCTAAGTCCTTAGGAAATATTTTGGGCTTTCTTTTTGTTAAATTTAATTTTTTTGGACCTTCTATTCATACTAAGTGCTCATATTTCCTTCGAGAAAATTGTTTTGAGTTTTTTGGCTAAGTGTTGCAAATTATTTTGGACATTTTATTTGAAATAAAAATCTTGAAGGCATGTTTCTTTTGGATATTTTTTTAGAAACAAAAATACCAAAGGCATGTTTCTTTCAGACATTTTATCCACAATAAAATGCCAAGTATAATTATGTCAGGAAGATTATCTACGACAATTTTCCCAAGGACCAATGTATTTTAGACATTTTGTCCACAACAAATGTCCCAAAAAAAATCTTAAAGACCTAATTATTTCAAGTAATGTATCCTAAATTAAAAACCCATATAAAAAAATCTGGAAGACATAATTACATTAGTCAAATTATCTTGAGAAAATTATTCTAGCAGAGTGACATTCGCATATGTGTCAAAGCAAAACTCAACAATCATCCATTAGAATCCAAAAATTGATGTTTTTATGGACATCAAATACATCCACATATATTTAAAATGATGAGCACATAGACATCGATTTTAATTCATGGAAAATAGTAGTTAGATTTCAAATATCTCATAGATAGTCATATAGATGTTGAATACATTCATGCAAATGTCAAATATAGGCATGCAAGCATCAAAGTAAAGCCTCATTAAGTAGTTTTTGAATTTGAAGATCAGGATCAATGGCTCACATTAAATCATAATAAATATCTAACGATGATCATAGGTCAAAGAAGTTAGTGGATCTTGAGAGCAAATACATGCATGACAAGTGTCAACAGTGCATTTAACTATTAAAATATCAATGATCAATGTTCATCTAGATAATTAAGATCTAATGGAGTAATATGGGTCAACATGTCAATGATTAGAGTTAGTTTTTGATAGCTAATAAACAAAGGGTAAGCCCAAGACATCTTCAATGGAAGTTGATGAGCCATTTTTTAGTCAAGGTAAGCAAATATAAGGAATCAAGTTCGGATGGGATCCAAGATCGAACCAAAATGAACTAGCAAGATTGAACATAGCCATTAAAGCTTAGTAAAAGTGAGATGGGTCTTTTAAGACCAAATATAGATCAAAGGTTAGTAGCTTAATTATCAAAATGTGATTGGGCATCAAACATAATGTTGACATGAATGTTATAGGAAAACCAATAAAAAAGATTAGTTTTCAATATATAGAGTGACATGAATATATCAGTTCTAAGGCATGAATATTTCTCATCCTCATAATTATATCAATTAAAATATGGTGTAGAGTCATGAGAAGGTGACATATTGGCTAGATAAGGATCAATGGAGCATTTAATTCTTTTACGAGGACCTTCTTTCTTGATAAGATCATGACTCAACATCCTCGAGTCGATGCTAATCCATCAAGGGTGGTTGGGCCTCATTCAATGTTTTCTATCTACTTAGTTCCCTTTCTTTCCTTCATTTTTATATAAATACAAGTTTCTAAGCCTTGAAATGGATCCCTCTCTTTGGTATGACTAAACTCTATCGATATTTGTATTGTAACACCTATTTGATATAATAGAGATTGAATTCCTCCTTTTTTAGTTGACTTAAGTGTGTCTTATGAGTTCATTGATTAGTTAAGTGAATGTATGCTTTCCTTACCTCTATTTAAAATTCTTCACCTTCATGAACTGATTTGGCAATCCTCACAAGTCATTTTAAGTGCAATATATGGTCTTTTGGTCAGTTTTGAAAGTGGATAACTTCCCTCCCATAGTAGATTAATAGCCAATTTATGCCTTTTTATGAAATACTAATGTGAATTATTTTTTATATTCTTTAATGCATCTTATAGTATGTCTTATGTGAGTTTGAGTGATTGAATCATTAGTGCATCACCTCTTTCTACATGCTTTCATAAGTTATTATTAAAGTCTCTCTCCCTTTTTTGAGAGAGTGTTAATTTAGGTTTAGTATAGATGATAGATCTGAAAGGAAGTCATCCTTCTTCAGAGTTCTAATCCATTATTAAGATACCCATAGTTTAGGATCAGTCCCATGTTGTACTAGATTTTAGTAAGAGGACCTGAACAATCCCCTTCTTAGCTAGGGTGCAAATCTAGAACACCAATAGTACCTTCATAATTGTGATAATAAAGGATGTTATATAGAAATACATTCTTAAAATATTTTTTTATGAATGTGAGTCTTTTCATAGGAGTCTAAGTTAGGAGGATAAGTCTGGTGTTACTTAAATTGAATGATGTCCTTATACCACAAGCTTTGTCAAATGGTGATATCCTCGATGTGGAAAATAAGTGAATCTTGTGGTTGAGTAGAAGATGGATATTTTTTTATTTAGATAAGAAAAGTGGGATTGAAAAGAATTTGGTGGGGATGAAAATGAGATTTTGAAGAAGCAAGGGAATCAACAATAGAATTTTGATCTTGAGGGATAGGCTTAATAGTGAAAAAGATGAAATCTTTGGTGAGATTAGTTGTAATTTGATCATAAGTAATAAAATTTTAATTTTTGCATTGGTAATCACCATTTAATTGGTGGAAAATAAACTAAGAATCACCTAAGGCATGCAGGTATTGGATATCTAAATCAAGAGTATCTCTCATTCTTAATATTAGAGCCTCATACTCTAATATGTTGTTAGTCATGTCAAATGTTAAGTGTAAAGATAAAGGGATGATTTTTTAAATAGGGATTGTAATAATACAACTTACACTAGCTCCTTAAAGGCATTTATCACCATCAAAGAAAGAGTCCAAGTATCTTCATACAAGTTGACATTAATTTTAGGAAGTTATTTGATAATTACTTTTGGTTTATTAGTATCAAGTAAGATACCAGAATCATCAAGATTACTTACTTCACAAACATCAATGAAGTTATAGAATTAATATTTAAGAGATATTTCTTGATTGTGACCTTTAATAAAGAGAATATTATCATCAAGAAGACTATATTGAATGTGATTGGTAGCTGGTATAAGAGCTACAACAAGTTGATTAGATATGATTTGTCCTTTGACAACTTTTTGAGTAATAATGCATAGATCAAATTCCATAAGGAGGACCATCCATTTGTCAATTTTATCTCTAGGAAGAAAGGCTTTGGAAAATAAGTGATGAAGGGGATCAAAATGAATGATGACATAAGTGGTCTGATAAAGTATATAATGTTGAAGCTTTTTAGCTATAAAATATATGGTAAGGTAATCGTGTTCAACTTTGGTGTAACATTTCTCCTAATCAATGAGGCCTTAGTTGATGTAGTAGATAGCATACTCTATTTTAGTATAATATATGGCAAGGAAATCATGTTTAAATTTGGTGTAACATTTGTCATAATCAATGAGGCCTCAGCTAATGTAGTAGATAACATACTCTCTTTCAGTATCATCTTGTTGGGTAAGCATTGCCCTAACTGATATGGATGTGGAAGAATTATACAAAATTAAGGGTTGATCATTGGAAGGAGGATGAATTGTAGGTGGGTGAAACAATGATAATTTCATGTTGTCAAAGGATTTTTGACAAGGATCCATCCATTCTAAATTATTACCTTTCTTAAGAAGGGAATTGGTGGAGTGGATATGATAAGCCATTTTGGGGACAAATCATATAACTACCCCAAGTTTGTTGAGATAATTATGAATGTCCAGAATGGAATGAGGAATGGGCATGTTGATGATATCAGTAATTGTAGTAGGGTAAACATCGATGCTATGGAAAGAGACTAAGAATCCTAATAATTTTCCAAATGTGACACAAAAGACACATTTGTAAGGATTCAATCTAACTCTATATTTAAGTAAATAGTTAAAGATGATGGAAAGATTAGAAAGATGAGTCTTGTAAATTTTAGATTTAGTAATGAGGTCATCCACATAGGTTTCAACAATTCTGTGGATAATATCATGAAAGATATGATTCATTTCTCATTGATAAGTGGCTTTGGCATTTTTGAGGCTGAAGGGCATTTTAACATAGCAATAGGAGCCCCATTCTATGGTGAAAATGGTCTTGTGTTGGTCCTCATAGGCAATGTGAATTTGATTATAGTTGAGAATCCATCCATAAGAGATAACATTTCATAACCAATTGTAGAATTGATAATGGCATCTATTGAAGGTAAAAGGAAATTATCCTTAGGATAAGCAAGATTAATATTACAAAAATCAATGTAAATGTGAATGACCATGGTGACCTTTTTCTAAATAGGAACTATATTAGAAACCCATTCAGAATAGTCCATTGGTTTGATAAATTTAACATCAATAAGTTTGATAATTTCTTTGTGACATAAGGTAATAATCTCAAGTGGAAATTTATATTGCTTTTGATGCACAAGTTTATCATTGGGATAAGTGATGATGTTATGTACCACAATGCTAGGGTCAATTCTAGGCATGTCCTCATAGGACTAAGTGAAGATCTCATTATATTTATTGAAAATAAGCTAAAGTTATCATATTTAGTAGGTGAGAGTTCACAAGAAACTGTAATTAGTCAAGGGCATGATAGAGTACCATATTCAATGTAACTAGTTTCTTTGATAAGCATATCATTGTCATCTTAGAAGTGATATGATGCATTAGGTAAATAAGAAATTGGATTAGCTTTAGGTTCGATGCTAGCAATGAAGTTGTTGAAATAAGGTGCTTTATTTTTAAAATTATAATGTTTGTGATGTTACTAAGGAAGTTGATATTCTTAGACAAGGAGTCATTCAAGAATAGATTAATCATTAGGCAAAGTGGGAATAAGACCATAATACTCAACATCTACTTCAAGATCAATAATTTGATTACCATGGAGATCATACTCAAAATGTATCTGATAGACATTGGTGGCCTTGGCATCTAATGTAATATTGGATAGGATTGGTGTGTCTTTAGTTTCATTGACAAGGGAATAATTTGATTTAGTGATGGGATCCATATGTGGTAGAGAAGATGCAGTAATATCTAAAGGTTTGGAAAGTGTGATTTTTTCTACCACCCATAGAGTATTAAGAAGTGGAGAATTGGCAGGAGGCACATGACCTTCAATATCTAATTCATGATTTGTAGAAATGGTATGAACATCCTAGTTAAAGGCATGTATCTATGATAAGGTATTTTTATAATGTTGAACATCTAAGTCTCAAGATTGAGCTTGGGCCATTATGTAGTTATCATCATAGGTTGGATAAATTGTACATGATTGAGATTCAGGAGGAATTTTAGAAGGTGAAATTCTAATATTATTAAGTTTACGTGGAGACATGATGAGAGGATCTTAGAATAAATTAGCCATGTCAAATTCATTGCAGGTGAATACCTCTTCGAGTAAAGAAGGCTCTTGAGCATTACATGGAGGGGGAAAATTAGTGATCTCATTAATGAGATGAATAGTGTGATCATGAGGTAATAAAGGAGGAAGCCACTCTGAGATATAAGGAGGTATTTTGGTGGTGTTACAAGTATGTTTTAAATTATTAGGTTCATCATCATATGAATTAGCAAGAGTGACTTGTAAATGAGGATTGATGTTGATGAACTCATGTAAGGGAGAACTATTGATGGTAGGAATGGTAGGAATATTATATTGATATTTTATATTAGGAAGTTGAATACTCTAGGGGTTGGGATCAGGTTGCTTATATCATTTTTCATTATGTAATATTTTGTTGCATTAGCTACTTGAAGAAGTAATAGCTCTCATTTTATGAGTCCAAGGGAAACCAAGGAGTATATTATAAGATAAGGTTAAATCAAGGACCATAATCTTAGTTTAAATTATCTTGAGTTTGATTTTTAGGGGAAGCCAAATATAACCAAGTGGATTTTGATTAGTTTTATCAAATCCATAATAGGTAAGGTGGGTTTGCTTGAGATGATCCTTAATATAACCAAGTTTTTGGATAAGTCACGAATATGTCACATTAATACCATATCCTTAATCAACTAAGACTTTATGGATAAGGGTAGTATTAATGGCTATTTTAATGAATAGTGGCATATCATCAGCATTAAAAAGGATCTCATCATTAATCATGTCTTCTTAAATAAATTCAATAGATGGTTTGGAAGAAGGAATAATAGTTTCAATGGTATGTATGTTGGTAGGTTGAGGTTCAGTAGAAGGTGGTTATTCATATATAGAAGATGGATCTTTAATTTATTGTAAATTTTGAATAAGGATATTGTGATGATAAGGGGAAATAAGAACTAACTCCATAAGTGGAATTTTGTAAATAATGGAGTTAAGTTCTTTGATAAAGTTTAAATGGGATTTAAAATAAAAACTAGTGTGAGTTTTGTAAGGTAAGGTAGATTTTGATGGAATAGAATTTGTTAGGGGTTCAAAAGGAGGAGGTGGTTCCTCATGGGATTCTCAATATAGATTTGTGGTTGTAGTATGTTTAATAATTTGGTCTTCTAAAGATGGTTTCTTAGGCTTTGTGATAGGATCTTTGTGAGTTGGATTGTAATGATAGTTAACCTTAATGGTGTTAACATATTGAGAATTGTTATAATATTGGTCACAGTTGGCATCAATGTCACAAACATCCTTGGTAGTTTATTAATTATTAGCTATGGAAAAATATTTTTGGTTATTGGAATAAGAAGCTTTAGAAACTTGTCATTTTTGAGTAGTGTTGTACTCTTGACGATGAAGGTTAATCATGGCTTCATGATTAAAGGAATCACCAAGCATGTAGGAGAGAAAAAAATTAGTGATCCCTCTATAATATTCATGGGAATTACCAATGTCATCATGGAACAAAAAAATTTATTAGGGTCATACCTTTTAGTAGGATTATTTGGATAATTAAAGGGTTTAGAGGGAAATAAGAATTGTTTCATTTACAACATAGTGAGTGGTGTGTGAGAAGATGAAGGAATATTGGATTTGAAAACTCCTAGTTTGTTTTGAGGAGTATTTATAGTGGTAAAATTAGTATAAGTTTGAAAATATCCTTTAAAGAGTTTTGAATTAGTTTTGAATTGCTTCATGAAAAAATCTTGACGTTTGGCTTGGTCAAGAGCTTCATTAAGTGTTTAGGGAGCAAAAGTTTGAACCTTGTATTGAAGAGGAGTTAAAATAGTTATAAAAAGTTTGAAATTTTTATCATTAGTAATGTTATGATTGGCTTTATGTGCCAGATATTTCCATCATTTGATGAAATCATGAGCTGATTTGGTGGGAGATTGTTTAGCATTAATGAAATGACCAAGGCAATTTTTAGGAAGATCGTTATGTTGAAAATCTTAAACTAAAGGATTAAATAAATATTCAAGTTTCCTAATTGAGTGTTGATTAAGTTGGTTGTACCATTACAATACATCACCATTGAATGTTTTAACTAAAATTTTAGTGGTGGTGAAAGTATTAGTTTGGATCCACTCTTTGTAAAGATTACCAAAGGCTTTAAGAAAGGATGTAGGGTCTTTAGTCCCGTCATACTTGATATTTGGAGATATGTTACCAATATAAATGGATATAATGAATGGGGATAAAATCTCATTTTGAATG
Source organism: Torreya grandis (assembly GCA_037957365.1). Taxonomy (NCBI): domain Eukaryota; kingdom Viridiplantae; phylum Streptophyta; class Pinopsida; order Cupressales; family Taxaceae; genus Torreya; species Torreya grandis. The sequence goes on along the minus strand of JARHVA010000301.1, from coordinate 1,393,886 downwards.
TTTTGAATCATTTTGTTATTCATTATACATTGAGGAATAACATTATCTAAGGTATCTCTAAGACGTGGAGGAATATAATTAGGATTGGCTTGAGGATGGATAGTCAGAGGTTGATTATCCATATTGATCAAATGAAATTTTAGTTTCATCATTTGAGAGGTGTTAGAAGTTTTCATTATGTTAATTTATTGTATGACTTATGCAATAAGTTGAGTCATATCAATTGGTGGGTTAGTGTTTGTAGGAGTACTCCCCGAATTGGTATTAGGGGGGTTATTAAAAGATAAATTATTAGTGGGATTATTGGTTAGACTTTTGTAAATTTATCCCATATTAATTTGAAGAGTTTGAAGATGGGAATTGTTTTTATAGGTATAAAAATGATCAGATCCACCTAATTCATCTTGAGGTGTGATTTGCACCATGTTACAATCCACAGATGGAGGGGAAGAGGTACTCCAAGATTTAGGGTTATCTTAGGAGGATAAGAGAGGGAAAAATGAACATCCCATTTAGTATATAAATGGATTCATATTATCTAAGAAGATTTTGATAAGGGACTTCATAATGACTTGAGATAAATAAATAAAATGCTAAGGAAGAAAAATAGAGAACTGAGTAGGACAAATAGAATAGGCAATAAGAGTACAAAGTTGACTAGGTTGACCTAGTATTAAAATTGGGGAAAATAGATCCTAATAAGAGTAAAAAGTCAATTTGATCAACCTCATACTATTATCTGACTAGTAAAAGAGATACAGGGTTGACTAGGTTGACCTAGTACTATAAACAAGGAGAAGAATAGTCTCTAAAAGACTATGTCAAATAGAACAACAATGTACTAAAAATAGAGAAAAAGATTACAATGTAATTTGAAGTAAGAAATGAAAGGAAACACACAATTAATTGGGTCAATGAGGATGATCCAATTGCAACACATTATACAAAACCTTGCACCAATGCTAACCAATGAAATTTTTTGCAATATAACATAAAATGAGCAAAGATCAAGTAGTCAACTTGGAAAGTAAATACTAAGTAAGTGGTCATCCTAATTTTTTTTAGATTATTAGAGTGTTATTTTAAGTGGGATAAGGAAGTTGGTTGAAATTAGGGAACTAAAAATCAATTTATAGATGGTTTTAGGATGTTTAGGTTAAAAGGGATCTATGTTGGTAATGGTATTAGATCAGTATTGGGGCCTACCCCCTCACTTCACAATATCATAGTGATAAGGGTGTCAGGTGTTTTGACAATATATACCATTAACCACATGTTTATACTTGGCTAGAAAACCAAGTTGGCTTCCCCTTTGGTGATGAAATCCAAGTAGGTAAGGCTTAGGTAGATAATTATTAAAATGAATTTTGAAATTATGTGATTTGGAATTGTGTGCAATAAAGAGAAAAATAGTGAAACTAAATGGTATATTGAAAAACCACCTAATTAGACTATGTGATCTTATTTTAAGCATGCAAGCAATTGAAAGTGAAAGTGTGAAGTAATTACTAGCATATAGATGTAAATTAAAACTTTGAAACATAATATAGTGTTGGTTTAGATGGTACTGTATGCAGACATTATAGAATAGAGTCGATAGTATCACTACTATACTACTAAATCAAGGGTCTGTAAAGAACTATGTTGGTAATGTCGACCTAGTCTTTTAAATAGAATATAGAATGCAAAACTAGGTTGACTAGGTCGACCTAGTTTGCTATATAAGGGTAGTTTTAAAGATTGTAAACTATAAAAATAAAACTGTAAGGAATAACTAAAATGATAGAGAAAGTGAGAAAGGAACCTTGGTGGGTTAAAATATATAGAGAAATGTGAGATTGTTGTTGAAGTGCCTTGAATGTTACTTTCAAATTCTACCAACTATGTCGATTGGGTTGACCTAGATCTATAGTTTTTTATTTATTAAATCCTATGAAGATGACTATACTAGCCTAGGTGACCTATTATGTTTTATAGAAGTCTATAAGATTACTATATTGGCCTGGTCAACATAGTATGCTTTTCTAGAGCTAAATAAGAATAATGTGTCAACCTATTTGACCTAGTAGCCTATTTGGAAGTGAAAACCTATACTATGTCAACATGTTTTATCTAGTAACTTGTATCTGATGAAGACCTATATAGAAATAATAGAGTCATTTTGATGTGAATATGTGTTAAACATACACACAGATTTTAGAAACTATACTAACCATGTTGACTTAGTATCATAAATATAAAAAAATAATAAATAAAATAATGAAATAATGAAAAATATGAAAGAAAAACTGAAAGGGTTAGATTCATGTTGGGTTCACTAGAATATATGTAATCATAAATGCATCATATCTATAAATCAATACTAACTTGGATAATATAGATCATACTTACACTTTTGATTGGGGATACATTAGATAATTAGGAACATAACCAATATGTGGATCCTTTAGACCCAATTATGGGATCTCTTATCACATCAATAATACTAGGGAGGGTTCCAAAGCCTCCAATCAAGCATAATCATGCAATAACACTAATTAAGCCCTATGTTTTCATATTCACTAAACTAATAACAAGTAAAGTAAAGAAATATAATCTATTGCTCATCAATGTTTGTAGCACAAAGTGGGGGTAATAAACACTAAAATTAAACATGTATATAATACATATACTCATGTCAATGTATATGGAATCCTAATTCATGAAATAAAAGTACAAATTCATATCTATCTACTCTTACAAAGGAGGAACAAAGTTAAGAATACTTACCTTTGAAGATGAACCCACCGAGCCTCAATCTCACCCTTGGCCAAGGTACTTTGCAAGAGGTTGTTGTGATATGTAAATATTATAAGGATAAATCATATCTATGTTACACAACCTATCAATACATCTAAAATCATTCTCCATAAGATAAGATCCATATCTCCATAGAATGTATGAAACCCTAAGCTTGTTCCTCAAGTAGAATGGTGGATAAGCAGATACGTAATAGCTATTACTTCTTATTCTCTTCTCTAAATAATGGTGAAATGGTATTTTATATATAGGTAAATTTAACCCTAAACCCTTCTAAAAGTTTTGGTTGATAGGGTTGACCCAGTTGACCTAGTACTGTTATTGATAAAAATTCACTAAGTCATGGGTTAGGTCGACCAAAAGCCAACCTAGACCCTAAATGAATTTTACCAATAAGAGTAAAAGGTTGACCCAATAGACCTAGAACTATAAACTATTGAAAGGGGTTTTACGTTATGAAAATGGGTATGAAATATGGTAAAATAGTGAAGGAGTATATAGAAAAAGAGAAATAACTTAGGGGAATGTTTTAGGATCTAGTTGGCTTGGTAATAAATGGTAATAAGGGACAAAAATCCTAAAAATCACCAATGGTCTAACCACCCCTTTCCTAGTGCACCCCTTAGGGTGTTCACTCAAAGAGATTGAGTCTCGATGGGTTCTTGCAAGATAGAAAGCATCAGTAATTGATAAAAGTTAAAAATATTATGTGTATACAAAATCCATGGTCACAATCCCCCTAATATTATATCAAGTGCATAGGTATCACTTCCACATCATGTTTCCCCCTAAAAATAAAAATGAGAGGGTTTATATATGGTTTTTGATCCTTTGAGACTCATCACTAAGACATAGGGAGGAGAACATACACCACTATATCCCTCAGGTGACACTCAAGCAAGCAAAAATATTTATTAACCAATTAAGTGTGATATATAAAAAAAATATACAAGATGGTTTTCAAAATTCTAAAATATTTAATAGGTTTCTTGTAAAGCAAGTGATTAGTAATTTCAATTTAAAAATAGTGAGAGGCAAATTGTAAGACAAAATGTGATCTACAAAAAATAAGTGATTAATAATCTTACACAAGACAAAATTGTCACTAAATTCACCACTGTAAAGATTTGAACAAATGTTAGTCTAATAATCCTCAATAAAAACCTTAAAATTGTGGGTTTTATACTATAAATGTTTTGAATGAGGGGCCATGATGTGGGGGTTTGAGGGTGACATCCCCTAGTGGGGTTAAATGGAAGTACCTCTTGCGGGGTTAAGGGGTAGTGCCCCTTACGGGATGATTGGAATGACTCAATATTCACCAAAAAAGGTCTTGAAATTTTCACTCAAAAGAGATAATTTTTGAAGAAAAACAAAGAGAAAAATTGTTACTAGTTTGATCAAAACCATAGATATACATTTAGTTATTAATCAAAATCACTTCTAGAGAGTAAAAATTGAAAATATCATGTCAAAATCACATATGAAAATAGGTGATTTTTCCAAAATCACTTCTAGAGAGTAAAAATTGCAAATACCATAACTATTTACTAGTGATTAGGGCAAAATCATGACTATCAGAGTCAAATCACAACTTGAAATCAAAATCGTGACTGAGTATAAGTGATTTTATAGATTCAACAAAAAATGAGATATTTACATATTTACAAAAGACTAAAGGATTTATAGAATGATTTTATAAAATTGTGATTATTTATATTAATTTTCATAATTTTATAGGATTAAATCATGATTAGATTGAATTTAATTCAAGATCACTAGTAAACAGTTATGGTATTATTTTAGAGTAGATTTTTGGTTCAATCCTACAAAATAAAAGTTAAAATTAAGAGAATATATTTAAAGATAGTGATATTTAAAGATAAAAAGTAAGTGTATTTCATACTAAAACCTTAAAAAATTATTAGTCAAAATCATGACTGAATATGTGAAAATCACAAATAGATATGAAAAATGCAACTGCATGTTCAAAATCACAACTACATCTTCAAAATTAAAACTATATATTCAAAATTACAACTATAAATTCAATATCACAGCTATCTATGAGTTATTTTGACTAACTAAAATGAAAAAACTAATTAAATGTAATAACTAATGGCTAAGGTGGTAGTTTTATGCAATATTGTGATTGTCAAGGGCAAAATCATAACTTTCAAAATTGCCCTTTGTAGAAAAAAATCACTTTTCACCTGGAACATGAGATTTTTTGAAATTTTTAGCCCAATTCTTTCCTAACCAGTCCATTCAATTATATTCTTCACACCTTACACACACAATGGTTAGTCCAAAGGAGGGCTCCCACTGTGGTCACCAAATGTGAGATGATAAATTTGAGCAATTGATTAGATTATGCAATTATATCAAAATCACTCAAATATATAATTTACTTCAAAATTGGAAATCATTAGATTGAAAAGCAATAAAATAAACATTTAAAACAATATTATAATTTAAATCCAAATGTTCCCAATCGAGACTCAATAAATACTAAATATTATAGATGTTGGATTGATTATCGATTCAAATTTTCTTGGAAAACATATGATTAACTTAATTCAATACATGGATTAACATGGATTGGCTCATGATATTTGCATGGTGATTACTTGATTATACATAGCATTGGAAGTTCATGTATTTCATAGTTGAATCCTCATTTTTTGTAATAGAGGAAGCATGGTTTAAATAGAGTAAGAAGGGAGAATCAATGGACAAAATTCAAAGTTGGGTGTAAGAAGATCAATGGTAGAGAATTATTAAAGGAATTAAAAATTCCTTGGATGATTCTAGATGGAGGAATGTTCTAGAGGTAAAAGCCTCTAGAGTATTTTTGGATGTTTAATCTAGATTAATGGGTGATTAGTTATATGATTAAGGGGTTCTATAGAGTATAGAGGTATAAGAGAGGCTATGGGTAGATGAGTAGGGGCTAGTTAGAATATGTTGAATTTAAAATTAGTAAGTGGGAAAGAAGGGATTAAATGGAATTGGATTATTATATTAATGGGACATTAATGGAATAAGTGATGGATAAATATAATTTGGGGTATGTAGAAAGCTTGGTATAGTGTAATAAATATATATAGGGAGGGGGATTAGATCATTATTTAGAAAAAAGGTTATTTAGTTAAATGAAATTAGTTGGGATAATTAGAGAGGTTAATTGAATGATTAGGGTAAGTATATTAACATGCATACAACATGTTTATGAAAATTAGGATATACTATAGAGGCATTGAAACAATGTCCACTCTTTCTATAATCACTTGGATACATTATGTTACACATTTCATGTGAACCATAGGTCATCCCTATATACACATAATATTTTCAAACTTTATCAATTACTGATGCTTTCTATCTTGTCGGGACCTATCAAGTCTCAATCTCATTGAGTGCACACCTTAAGGGGTACACTAGGAAAGGGGTGGGCAGACCATTAGTGCTTTACAAGATTGTTGTCCCTTTTTTCCACTTAGTATCTACACATTTATCTCCTAAAACCATTCTTCGAAGCTTTGCCTCCTATTTTACACCCTCCTCTAGTATTTTACCATCTTCATTAACCCTTTGACTAACCTAAACCCCTTTTTGGAAGTTTACAATACACATTCATCTACTTAGACCTTATTTCCTTATTCACAAAGCTTATTAGGGACTAGGTCAGCCCATGGCCAACCTAATCCATAACCTAGTTTATTTTTATCAATTATGATACTAGGTCAATCAGGTCAACCTTGTTAGCCTAAACTTTTAGAAGGGTTTGGGGTAAGATACACCTATATAAACACATTGATTTTACAATTTATAAGAGAAGAGAAGAATAAGTAATATATATTGTGCATTTACTTATCCACCATTATACTTGAGGATCAAGCTTAGGGTTTCATAATTTATTTGGAGATATAAATATTGTCTTATGGAGAAGTCTTTTGGATACATATATAGGCTATGTATACTATATATAATTTATCCTTTTCATCTTTACATGTCACAATAACCTCTTGTGAATCACCTTGGCCAAGAGAGAGATTGAGGCTCGGTGGGTTCTTCTTCAAAGGTAAGTATTCCTAACTTTATTCCTCCTTTATAAGAGTAGATATATATGCATTTGTACTTATCTCCATATATTAGTATTTTTTATACATTGATGTGAGTATACATCTTATATGTATGTTTAATTTGCATGTTTATTACCCCCACTTTATTCCATAAGCTTTGGTGAGAGCCAGATTAGAATTTTACTTTACTTGTTATTATTTTAGTGAATATAAAAACATAGGACCTAGTTAGGGTTATTTTATCATTTTACTTGACTAGAGACTTTGTAAGCCTCCCTAGTGATATTATTATGGTAAGAGATCCCTTGGATAGTTCTAGCCAATCCATACTAGTAATGACCCTGATTATCTAATGTATCCCCAATCAAAAGTATAAGTAGGATTTATCTTCTCCAAGTTGGGATTGATTTATATATCTGATTCATTTCCCATTACATACATTTTAGTGAACCCGATGTGAATCTAACCCTTGGAGATTTTATTTCACACTTTCATTTCTATCATTTCATTATTTTTCCATATTTGTGATACTATATCAAACCAATTGATATAGTTCTAACTTTTGTGCACAAGTTTAACACATAATCACATCAAAATGACTTCGTTCTTTTTGTGTAAGTATTCATTAGATATATGTTACTAAATTTAATGGGTCAACATAGTACTCTTATTTATTCCTAGATAACAAACTATGTCAAATAGTTTGACTTAGTATCTCATTCAGCATCCAAATTAACAAACTAGGTTGAATAGGTTGACTTAACATCTTAGTATCTAGATTAACAAACTAGGTTGAATAGGTCAATTTAGTATCTTAGTTAACATCTAGAACAATAAACTAAGTCAAACAAATTGACTTAGTCATCTTATCTTTCTTCAACACAAAGTTTTGCACAAATGGGTCAAACTAGTCTACTTAGTTTGCAAAATTTAAAAGCAACATTCAAGGCACTTCAACATAAAATTTACAATCTTAATCATCTTCCAACGCACCAAGGTTCCTCTCTTTCTCTCTCAATCAATTTAATATTCATTACAGTTTTAGTTTGTACAAGTTTGTAGTCTTTAAAACTATAACCCTATAATAAACTATGATGACCTGATCAACTTAGTTTTATAGCCTATCTTCTATCTAAAAGATTGAGTTGACTTGGTCAACTCCATTCTTAAATACTCTTGATTTTATAGAATAGTAGTGACCTAGTTGACTCTATTATATATAGTTTACATATAGTGTCATCTAAATTAATTTTGTACCATTCTAAATTTGGTAATTAATAACTATTTGCTATTAATTAATTCACACATTCAGTTTTAGTTGTTTGCATGTTTAGAATAGTTCACAAAGTCTAATTAGGTGGTTTTTCAAATTACCATTTAGTTACACTTTTTTTCTCTTTTTGTACACACTACCAAATCACATAATATTCAAAATGGATTTAACACTTATCTTCCCAAGGCCTACCTACTTGGATTTCATCACTAAGGGGGAAGCCAAGTTGGTTTTCTGGCCAAGTATAAATATGTGGTTAATTTTATATATTGTCAAAGCACTCGACACCCTTATCACTATGGGATTGTGAAGTGAGGGTGTAGGCCCCAATACCAATCCATTACCATTGCCAATATAAATCCCTTTCATCCTAAACATCCTGAAACCATCTATAGATTACTTTCTCATTCCCTATTTTCATCCAACTTCCCTATCACACTTAAAACAACACTTTATAATAATCTAATAACATATAGAATGATCGCTTATTTATCACTTACTTTTCAATTGATAGTTTTCTCTTTGATCATTATATGTTATATTGTAAAAACTTTCATTAGCCAAAATTGGTGTAAGGTTTTGTTTTAAGTTCCCTAATTGGATCACTCACATTGATCTAATTATTTGTGTGTTTGCTTCCATTTCTTACTTCAGTTATATTAAAAAATTTACCTATTTTAACACACATTTGTTCTATCTAGTATAGTCTCTTACAGACTATGTTTCCCTTATCTACAATACAAAGTTAACCTGTACAACTCTTTATCCCTTTTTTCTAGTCATGTTATAGTACTAAGTCAACTTGGTCAACCTTGTATCCTTATTAGCTTAGTTTCATACCCTATTTTTAGTACAGAGATAACTTGTATGACTTTGTATCCCTTTATACTAGTTAGTTTATAGTAGTAAATTGACTTGGTTGACCTTATACCCTTATATACCTCTTGGATTATAGAACACAATCAACCTGGTCAACTCTATATCTTTCTTGTCTATTTTATTTTTCATCAAATTCATATTCCTTAATATTTCTCCCACATCATGAAATTATCATTATAAGACAATTTTTATTTGAATTTAATAGATATGATGAGTTTTACCAACCCCAATAGGTTCTCCCATAAGCATCTTATGTCTTCTACCCTAAATAAAAGAAATGTGCATGTAACTACTCGTACTAAAAATTATGGGACCCCTCCTCATTCCTCTTCATTTGACAACCCTTTATTTTCATTTGAAGATCAACCCAAATTAGAGAATACTCTATAAATTATCTTCTTCATCAACATATTTTCCTCAACATTGAGGAAAAAATCCTTCTACTATTTACCATCTCATTATAAGTGGTCAATTCAAGGATCCCCACGCACCTTCTCACACATTCTCAAATAGATTTGGAGATATTATTTTATTTTATTCTTAACCTCTTCATTCTCTTTTGACCTTCTCATACCATGACATCTTCCTCTTTGATGTCCTTCATATTTATGCTTAGTATATCTACTAACATGGCTGGTTCTACATCTAGTGGGCCTCTTCTAAGACTCACTCTCCTTAATTCTTCCACTATTGCATCATTTTATACCCATGGTAATCATGCCTCTAGTGCCACCTCTTCTCATCTCTCTATTAGTATATATTTTTTCACACAAGCAAATCATGCTACTAGTGCCTCACTTACCAATAATTCTTCTCAAGATACTACTAACAACCATAGTGGTACTAAAGCCACTACTACTAATTCCAATGCTTCAAAAAATGCAAATAACACCACTAAAACCCATCAAATTATATTAAAAACCCTTAAATGATTTTTTTCCAAGATAATAATGCCAACTAAATGATGCAATGCAAAATAATCTAATCCATCTTCAAAATCACTCTCAATAGGTTCCATGGGGAATGCATTACCAAAATGCTCCCCCAAATCCTCTTCAATATTCCCATGGTAATCTTATCCTTCAACCTCCCCTTATTAACAAAACAATCAAACACCTTCAAAATGAGCCTCTTACACCTCAAATTTATAATATCTATATAAGAGGCATCAACCCTACCATTACTTATAATCAATCAACTGATCCTACTCTCCACTTAAAATTTTTGGAAATCTATATAAAGATTGAGTCAAGTTAAATACTTCTACCACTAATAAGATATTAGTAAAAACTCTCATGGGTAATTATTTAGATTGGTACAACCAAATTAAATCTCATTCCATCACTAGTTTGGAAGATTTAGTCAATGCTATAGTCCAATAGTTTCAAAATAGTGATTTTTAAAAAAAATAATTTGGCCCATTTTATTAACTATAAGTAAATTGAGACTAAAACTACACAATATTTCATCAAATAATGAAATACCTTATCTAACAAATGTGAATATAATATGGTAGATGATAACCTCTTTCATCTATTTACCAATGTTCCTTATCCCAATTTGTAATATCAGGTCTAGAATCTCTCAACATGAACTTTGGAAGAGGCCATTAACCAAGTAAAGTGACAAGATTTTCTCATACATCAATTCAATCCATCCCAACCCTCTATGGGTAATCACATGTATGATGGTGTCACTAAATCTTATGATACCATTCATACTATTCAAGTTATTATTCCCAACTAGCTTATAGAATAAGCTTCCCCTCATAACCACATCATTAATCCTCATGTATATTCACCAAATAACATCAATGTTCATAAACCTTTACATTTAGTAGAGTTACAAAAGTGTTTCCCAAGGCCTCTTTCATGATAACTTGATCCCACTCATCCCATGAAATCCCGGTAGGATCCCAATAAATTTTATTAGTTTCATGATAGTTGGGGTCATTTTCATGAGACTTGTAGGCAACTTCATAATTTGGATATGGATTTCCTTCTTATTCCCAATTTTGACCATAATTCTATCATTCATAAACATCAACAAGCTTATGAAATTGCCTTTAAATCCCATGAAACACAAACTAAATCTCAAGCTTTGAACCAAGGAAATGCTCATTTGGCCATCTATAAATATCCTCTTCCAAACCACCAAGACAATCAAGACAACCTACTCCTTTTACTAATCATGTTGATAGTCTTATAAACCCAACTATAGAAGATAACTTGGTTAATATGACTAATATGTGAAGGGTGGTTACCTTAATTGGCCCTCATCCCATCCACACTCCTCAATTGTATCACACTTTTTGTGTTATCCAAGACTCTTCCCTAACTCACTTAACAGAGTTGGGGAAATAAGACCTTATATATTTTGATAAACCAATTCTATCTCCTACATTGGATAACACTTATCATACCATTTCTACCACTACTCCAACCTCTTTACCCATCACCAAAGATACTCAAACTTTTATTAACACTTATTTTAATTTATCTCAAACCAAATTGGCATCAACTATTCCATCTTCTCAAGATAATAAACAAACTTATCCTTCAATTAAACCTCCTACATCTTATCAACATAAATTCACATGCACTTCAGCTCCTCCTTTCAAGGACCTCATTCTACACTATGCACCTCATTCCAATAGTCCTATTATGGGTTATGATGAGTGGGATCCTATCTCAAAACTTACTAATCTCCCATCTCAAATCCCATTTCTTGAACTTATGTAGACCTCTCCACATCATTATAATCATCTTATATATCTTTTGTTCAAAATGAACATCCCTCATCTTCCCCTAGCAGGATGAGAAGACACCTTATCCAGATCAAAATATAGCATTTTAAAAAAGTGTAATGGACACTTCTCTTTCCCTTAAATTCTCCTTTATTGCTATGATCTCTGATGAGATTTTGCTTCATGTGGATGATACTCCTTTTATCATTGTCCAAATTGGTGATATCTAAATCAAGCATGCCTTAATTAATGAGGGTTCAAGCACTTGTGTTGCCTCTCTAAATTTTATTAAAACCCTTGGATTTTCCAAATGTAATCTTAAGTCCACATGTAGTATGCATCAAGGCTATGACTGAAGGCAAATGCCTCCTTTAAGGTGTGTGTGGCTTCTTATCACTGTTCCACATATCACCATTAGAGTGAAGGTGATGATATTCAACTTTCCTCTATCCTATAAAATTTTTATTGGTATGATATGGACTCATAACATGAGAGTAATTGCCTCTTTTACTTTCCATTGTTTCAAATTTCCTCACAATGGAGAAATCTATAGGATTCAAGGTGACACTAACCCTTAAAATTTCAAACAATTCCAATAGCATAGTGTATTCAAGATTACATTCCTTGACAAGAATTCCATTTCATGAATCTCAATGGTTTAACTTTCTTATCAACTCCACCTAAGGTTACAATGGTCACCCCAAACTCATCAATAATATACCACGTAAGCTCCTATATTCTAATGATGATGAGCCTGATGAGATCAATATTAAGATTACAACCTTAGATATTTCACCTCATCTCATTTACTAGATTTTACCTTCTTTGAAACTACATTTATATCATTCACCTAGTGATGGTATACCCATTATCCTAACTAAGACTTGGCACTCCATTCATCACACCACATCAGATAATAAGATCATCCCTACCTATGTCATTGATCTTCATACACCTGACTATGATGATGTCTATACTTTAGATGATCCATTCTTATGATGTATTGCTCAAGCCTGATATGTTGAAATTATTTTTTATTATTACTCTATGCTTTAGTCTTTCTATATATCTTTTAGCATTCCATCTTATATAATTCTTAATTTTAGCATTTTTCCTCTTATTCGTAAGGTAGAGATGGTGCACACATTTCTAGTTTCTAAATCACCTCATAGGAATATGCTTATGGATCATGTTATGATTGGTTCCTATAAATTTGTTAGATACCAAGACCCCTCTATCTAACTTATCCCTGAGATTATTGAAATTGTCCTTAAACATTCTATGTATCTCACCCCTCCCTTAGTTGAGCCTAGTTTAGATCCTATTTTCACTCCCTCTCTAGTTGAGTCTCTTCCTGTTTATAACCCTATTTCTCTTTCCATAGATCCTTTCCTAGACTCTCCATTAGCGTTATCTTCCCTTGGTAACAATTTGATCCCTTTATCGTAGCTTACTCTTTTGCCTGCTAAATGGGTTGATCAGCCTTATTGTGATATTTAAAAAGTTATTAGTCATTAGAATAGAGACTATTCATTACACCAGCCTTCCTTGGCTTCCATTTCCACTCCTTTTAATACACCTTTAAAGTATTCTAAAATTTTTATATGTTACTTCCATGACACAAATAATCATTCATCCACACATTGTCATAATCTATGGAAATATATAGATACTTTGCATCCCACCACTCCTCAGTCCACTTACAAGGTTATACCTCCCCCAAAAGTATCACCTAAATATCTTCCCAAATATGGAGATGTATACTATCTTTGGCACCAAAGAGGCACTCATCTCATTGATCATTACTACATCCTTTAGAAGTATCTCAAGGATCACCTCATGACCATTCTTGTACCTACTACCCTTCCTCCCATAGGTCACCCTACAAGAATGTTCCCCTTTCTTCCCCCATGGCTCCACCACTTGTGGTCCTTTCTCTACCCATGATTCCCTCACTTGTGGATCCTCCTTCACCTATGGCCCATTCTCCACTAGTGACCCCTTCATCTCTTATAGAATCCATTCCCATTCCTTCTCCTGAGCATCCCCTACATGATATCCCTCATCAACATAATCATTTAGGCATTCATACCTTTTTCATTAAGGAGATTTGATGCAAAGTATTCTCTCAACTTTCTCTGAAGATAGATGAGACTTTGGTTGTCAGCTGATTTTAGCTTCATAGAGACTTATCTAATGTTATGGATAATGTGTGTGGACAAATATTAGTATTTATGAACACAAACATGGTGTTCTTTCATTTATTTCTTCCTTTGGATTGGATGTGTGATCCAAATCTATTTTATATCATTTAAAATTATGTCAAATACTCATTTATCTTATATGATGACTTTTGTTTCACATTATATGTTGCTTATGATGTCATTATTTTCCTTATGTTCTCTTATGGATTCTTGTTCATGATTGCATACTTCTTCTTCATGAGTTTATTTTCTAAGGTTATCTTGTTCTCTTTCATGATTGTTTTCTATCTTATATCTATAAACATGGATAATTGTTGTTGTGTCTTGGTTATACAAACCTTGTTCCCTTTAGTCATTCCTTATTTACCATGTGATCAGTTAGCAAAATCTATTTTTATCGGTCCACCTTGTATCTCCCTTTATTTACCTTATTTATTTTTGAAAAGTAAGCATACACATGGTTGAGAATTGAGATAACATGTTGGTTCATAGTTAAGCCTAAGTGTTCTAGTCAATAATGTCTTTTGATACTTGTCTTCCTTTAGCCTAAGCCTCAAGTTCATTCATGTGTATCACTTTATCTCTCATGATTGGTCATTCCAAGTTTGTATGGAGAAGGAATCTTAAAATCCATAAAAATTCAAAACACAAATAATTCAACATAAGGCAATGATCTAAAAACCAACATTCAAAATTTTCAAAAGTTAAATCACACAAAAATACATGATTTGAAGCATATATCCTTTTTATAATCAAATCTCAAACTCCATAGTTAGACTCTTGATAGAGTTGAGGTCCACTGGAGTATGGTAGACTAGTAGATTGGAAAAAGAGAATAAAAAATATTTAAGTGCTTTCTAATTTCTCATGCAAGTACCCAATCTTCACAATAGATCAATGACTCTATAAAGGGTCATGAGGAATAGGGAACATGTCATGGTAAGGTAGGTAAATTTTAATTATATTATTCAAAACAACCAACATGAGTTGATCTTAGTACCACACTTATTTTTCTACATATCTTTGTGCCTATAGTGAACAAGTATCCTTTGTATATTGATGGTCACTAGTCATTTAGTGTCTTTTTATGTCTTTAGTGTGCCTCATGTATCCTAATGTCTTCTCATAAGATGCCTATGTTATACTTATTACATTCCATTTTTCACTCTTTATAATCCTAATATTTTTGCTTGAGAATATTTTTTTGTTTACTGATCTCTCCCCCCAAGGATTCCCTTTGTGAGTTGTAGTGTAAGACCTTGGAAATGACTAGGCCTTCCTCAAAAATTACCAAATTTTTGCATTACCATTCAAAAAATACCCTTTTACCATATTTTACCCTTTGTTTCCACCTCATTGGTGTTCCCTTTATGATTTTTAGTGTAACACCATGGATAGGACCTGGCCTTCCTCACAAAATTTTCCATTACCCAAGTCACAACAAAATTACATGTGTTAAATATGAGATAATATGTGATTAATTATGAGTTGTCAGGTAATCTAGAACAACAAACATGCTCTGATACCTCTTTGTCAAGATCTAGGAAGCACCATTGATTACCAAGCAACTAAACATGCAAAAATAGCTAGAATCACAAGTAACTAGAATTCGGAAACAACACAGAATATGAGAGACAATACCCAATTGTATTAATACTCTTCCAAAAAAGAAATACAACAAAGAAGATGCCACAGTCTTCTTCCTTACATCTCTAGAGCTCACACACATCTAGAGCATAAATAGTAAATCTCTTCAAGAGCTCACTCTCTCTCTTATGGTCCCAACACACAACTCAAACACAAATTGGTGTTCATCTCCAACCAGTCAGTATCACTACTACCAGTACATCGAGTATACACACATACTCAACCGAGTACACAATGTACTCCAAGTAGATCTCCCATGAACTTGCGACAACCTGCAACTCAAATGATCTTACTTATGGAAGGATCTACCTTGCTTTCCTCTATTGCTCTATGACTGAGTACACACCATACTCCAAGTAGATCTCTCCTGATCTAGCTACCTGTTGTGTTGTTGTCCTCCTTGATCTTGCACACCTGCAAATCAATCTAGTTCTACACACTTGCAAACCTAGATCCGGCACCCACATACACCTGCAGATCAACTGATCTTACTTACCACATGTAGATCTCCTAACGTGGCCTTGCACACCTGCTGACCAAGATCCTACATACATGAAGAACCCTTCTGATTCTCCAAACCAACACCCACACTTGGCACTGTGGCACTAGGATGAACACACCTTGCTCTCTTCACTTTGAAGGAGCTTATTTTTTCTCTCTTAATCTCTAGCAAAAATTACAATACAACCCATGAGTCTATTATATAGATCTCATGCAAACAATAATTAGACATCTAATTACAATAATTAGATCTACAGCTTTAAGTCTATAATTGGCCTTTGATATGCAAACAACCAGTTCTTTAACTAACTATTCATGCAATTGACAGTTTTAGAACCATACAGGTGACTAACATTGGTCCATGTCTACCTGGAGGTGACCGACGTTAGCTGATCCCTGACCGACGTTGGTTGCTCTTCTCACTGTATATGATCGACGTCGGCTAATCATACCAATGTTGGTTGTTCTGTAACTCAGCAACCTCTTAGCAACCTCCTCCATGTCTACATCAGTGAAGCTTTTAGCTCCACAACCTAACAATATCCCACTTAGAGATAAATAGTTGCACTATACCTATACCTATACACCATCTAATTTGTTTCCTGGCTTGTATCCCTCTTCAAGCTCAACCCTAAAGACCAACCACCACACAACCTGTGGTGCACCTCCTGTCATCCAAGTAACCTGCCACATCCAAACCTACAAACCCATGTAGTGAATTCCTAATCCTGCATAGCATGTATACCTGTTGCTGGTCCCTCTTAAATACCTGAGAACCCACTTCCATGAATTGGCTCCTAACTCTCTGACAGCTCCCACTACTGGGGAAAACTTAGGTCTATACCAAACCTCATGTGATTTTAGACACTGAACTTTCCAGCCCTTAGTGTGCTCTAGTTCTGCATCCTTCATATTGAACCTCACCAACACCTGATTCACATCAGCTCCCAATGGAGACAAAATCAACCTGTGATCTTCCATGTCTCTCATGCCAAAGAATTTCACTACTCCCAAATCCTTCATGGCAAACCACTGAACTAACCTTACCTTTGGCTCAACAAAACCCTATATGTATGAACCTGCTAGCATACCATCCACATACAGTAATAGGATAATGTTGTAATCATCATCCACCTAGTAAGACAAATACAATGGTTACACTGACATTGACTAAAGCCCTGCTTTGTCATCCACCTGTCAAAACCTGTACCACTATCCTGCAGCTTCCTTAAGACCATATGACCTAGCCTTCCATCTCATGTATCCATTCTCTCTATTCTTTAACCAAGGAATCCATTCATCTCTTAGTGCTTTTATAATGGCTAGCAACCCTACCAAATCTCCCATTTGGTTTTGCATCTTGTTCATGCCATGCTCCCACTGTTTCCTAGATCCTTCTTGCTCTGCAGTGAGCAATGAGTATAAAGAAGAGGAATAATGAATTTGAGGCTTACTTACTCTTTCAGTCTTCCACATGGGCATCTAAGACTCCTTGACAGCTTGCTATCTACCCAAAATCCATTCCAATGATCGACCTCAGTCACCACACAGTCTATATCCAACTGATATTGGTTCCATGCGACTGTCCAGGTCACTAACACCAGTTATACTACCGACATCAGTCTTCACCTACCTGACACCACTGACTTCTCTAGTCTACACATGATCAATGTCAGTACCTATCTATTTGACATCGGTTCCCCTTGGCTGATGCTAGTACCTGTGTTCACATGTGAGTGATGACTTTTTACCTGTGCACTCTCTTTAGATCAAAACCCTGTCCAAACTGCCCTACTTAGAGGTATCTAGCCTCATCCATTGATCTTTGTCCGTTATCTCCTCCAAGAACACCAAGGCTTTCCAGTTCTTAAGTTTTTCAATGACATCTGACTTCCTCTTAAGAACATGCATCTCCTTCTTGCTCATGTGACCAAGCCTACAAAGTCACGTCTTTGCAATAGAAGAAGAATCAGTAATACAATCAAGTAAATAAAGAGTACCTACTTTCTTTCTACATGCTAATTTAAGTGCATCTACTGTGAGAGTTCCTATGCATCTCTCATCACCCAACTTTCCTAAAGCAATTAACTACATCTTCAAGACTGGGACCTGCATGACCTCCTTCAACACCCATGTGTTGGCCGCCTACAATTTCAGTCGCACTTCCCCTTTGCCAATACTTTGACAAGGCTCACCAACCCCTCTATTTGGGGCTACATGGAAAGAGGCAATAAAATATATAAAACAAGATTCTACTTTATCCAAGGAACATCTCAGAGCATCCTGTGCAAAAACACCTGCAACATCTACATCTTCAGTTCCTTTATGTTGATCTGCTACCAACCAACAATATTTCTTTGCCTGCTCTTTCTTTTCATAACACCGTAATTGACCATTCATGCCTTTGAATTCATCCATTCTTAGTGTACTTTATTTTGCCGTTGCTATACTCCCACTCAATCAGAAACCCCTAAGAGTGCCTGTAACCAAACACAAAACCTGATCCCTACAACCTTAGCTCTGATACCACTATGTCAGGTAATCTAGAACAACAAACATGCTCTGATACCACTTTGTTAGGATCTAAGAAGCACCATTGATTACCAAGCAACTAAACATGCAGAAATAACTAGAATCACAAGTAACTAGAATTCAAAAACAACACAGAATATGAGAGACAATACCCAATTGTATTAATACTCTTCCAGAAAAGAAATACAACAAAGAAGATGCCACAGTCTTCTTCCTTACATCTCTAGAGCTCACACACATCTAGAGCATAAATATTAAATCTCTTCAAGAGTTCACTCTCTCTCTTACAGTCCCAACACACAACTCAAACACAGAATTGGTGTTCACCTCTAACCAGTCAGTATCACTACTACCAGTACATCGAGTATACACACATACTCAACCGAGTACATAACGTACTCCAAGTAGATCTCCCATGAACTTGCAACAACCTACAACTCAAATGATCTTACTTATGGAAGGATCTACCTTGCCTTCCTCTATTGCTCTATGACTGAGTACACACTGTACTCTAAGCAGATCTCTCCTGATCTTGCTACCTATTGTGTTGTTTTCCTCCTTGATCTTGTACACCTGCAAATCAATTTGGTTCTGCACACTTGTAAACTTGGATCCCGCACCCACATACACCTGCATATCAACCGATCTTACTTACCACATGTAGATCTCTTAACTTGACCTTGCACACCTGCTGACCAAGATCCTACATACATAAAGAACCTTTATGATTCTCCAAACCAGCACCCACACTTGGCACTGTGGCACTAGGAAGAACACACCTTGCTCTCTTCACTCTGAAGGAGCTAATTTTTGTTCTCTTACTCTCTAGCACAAATTACAATACAGCCCATGAGTCTATTATATAGATCTCATGCAAATAATAATTAGACATCTAATTACAATAATTAGATCTGTAGCTTCAAGTCTATAATTGGCCTTTGACATGCAAACAATCGGTTCGTTAACTAACTGTTCATGCAACCGATAGTTTTGAAACCACATAGGTGATTGACGTTAGTCCCTATCTGCCTAGAGGTGACTGATGCCAACTGATCCTTGACCAATGTCATTTGTTCTTCTCACTGTATATGACCGACGTCAGCTAATCAGACCAACATCAGTTGCTCTGCAACTCAACAACCTCTCAGCAACCTCCTCCATGTCTACATTAGTGAAGCTTTTAGCTCCACAACCTAACATGAGTTACACATCATTTACATGATTCATATCTTGATTTATTATGTTTAATGCTTACTTCATTAATATTTCACTTCTATCATCTTATTTTTTGATTGCATGTAAGAATCCAACCATTTTTTATTAAGTTTTTCATACTTCCCAACTTGAATTAGTGTGATTAATTTAAGACCATTTTCCCAATTCTATTTCTCTTTTATATTTCTCAATGATTATTTATTGACTTAATTGATTTTTTTTATACCATTTTCTTTTCACGTGTTTTCCATTTTATTACATTATTTTCACACTTCCCAACATGATTTAGTGTGATCTTATTTTAATCTGGTGCCAATCTTTTTATGGTTCAAAAACATTTTTAACCTCTTGTTTACCATTTTTTTTGGTTTATTATACTTAGTCATCTTTTGTTATTACACATTTCCCATCATGAAATAGTGTATACTACATTTTTTTTATTAATTATACTTTTATAAGTCCTTTTCGCCTATTTATTTTTAACCATGCATGTATACTACATAATGATAGAAAATAAAACACTACACATATATTTCTTATAACATATACAACAAAAGTAAAATAATGTACTAAAAATAAACATATCCATGCATCAACAACCAAAACCAAAATATAACCCATGAAATCAAATTACAATTTTCAAAACAATACATATCATGTGTTTTTCTAAAAAATACAAAAATGCACCACTCTAGCTCTATGGTTGGGCTCTATCATGCCTATCTTATGGCCTAACCATGCTACCCATAGATGCCTTAGACTATCCCCTCTACACATTACACTTTAATGAGGCTATCTGATATTTCAGCCCTACTAATTATCCTTTTAGGTTGGCCACCTTAACCTATACTTGTCCTAGCTAGATTGTGGTAGCCATGTGTGAGGCTATCTCCTGAGCCAAGGCCTATCAGGCTTATACCTCTCCTATTCCCACCCCTATCAATGACTTCAATCCATCCTTACATGTATATAAATACCTTGAAAACTCCCTCACTATTTTACATTATCCTACCTAAGTTGGGGTAGATATTACCATATGATCATCTAGCATGGTGAGGTCATATGGTGTCAGTACCCCATCCAAAAATTCATGGTCTACTATCATGACTAGGTATCCCCATCTAATCTCCTCTATCATAAGTTTTACAAACACCAAAACCCAAATAGATATCAAATCACATATACACCTCAAAATCTATCTATTTATCTATAATCATATACAACTAGTCTTCTTTCTCAAAGACTAAAAAATACACCTTTATTACTTGTCTTGGTATCACTAACCACTATGTCCCCATTTTTTCATCCAATAAGCATAGTCTCTCCATTATCTCATCCCCTGAGCACCTTATTTTTGGGTCACCCCCTATCAAAATGAAGCTCATAGTCACCACCTATGCATGCCTTGGGTCTCTTCTTAGTGGTGCCTCTATTGACTGGGTTTACCCTGGGCTGAGTGTCAAGTCATCCTATGTAACCACTCTCATCTATAATTAGTCTTTATAATTAAATATCCATTAGTGGTGTGCTCAAAGTGATAAATTATCCTCCTACTATGATTCCTATTATGGTACCTATTTCACCCTTGCATCCTCATTTATGACCTCTCCTCCTCTAGCTACTAGTTATCATGCTTGACTAGTCCATGTTCTCGCATGTTGTATTATGATCTTTAGTCCCTTGATTGGTACTCCTCCTCTTATCCCCTTTTATCTCTCTCATTTTGTTCCCAAAATGTAGGCACTACTATAGAATCCACTAGGTGTGGGAGTCCAAACTATCTTTAAAACCATGCCACTAGCTATGGCTCTAGCCACCAAGTATAGTGGCCCATGATTTACACTCAAGCTAGCCCTAGTTCCATGATCACCCAACTAAGACAAATAGTATTAATACATGTGTATGGATTCCAAATTATCTCTCCTCATGTCATTATCTATAGCACTATCACATGGGGCATGGCTCATGCTACTTGGTCCTATCTCCATCTAGCAACTCAAGGTGACTTGTGATCTACCACGTGGGGTAACCTAGTTGGCTGATACATCAATAACCTCTCATATATCCATGTGATCAATAACACCACTAGTCCCATGGTATTCTTCCCTCTATACAACATCCCATAAATATCAGGTATGAGCTAAACCCAGATGGTAGATCTAAAATTATAGATAACTCCTTGATCTAACATCGATTGGCACAAGGCTATCACATATAGTGGTACCCTACCATCCAAATTATGACACAACACTCATATTATCACAAGTCCAATCATATCCTTTTGGATATATATAATTTTTGCAATATAAAAATCAAATAAACTCACCCTTAGCCCTGGGTAAATCATATCTAAGCATGTCACTCACCTAGACAATGTTCATCTCTCCTCTAGGTCATCCAGTGACATTGTCATCGCCAGTGTCCTCCTATAGGTAGTCTAAATAATTCATGGATGTTCTCTAGTGTGATACCTACCTTTATGGTGTCCTTATCCATCACCCATCAAAAAGTGTTGGTAAACCATTCCCATGCTCCAAGGAACATGATAACAAGATCAACACTCAATGAGATGCATCTTGTCTTCATGATACCACCCAGGCCCAATGTAACCACTATCACTCTATCTACATATGTTAACCACTCTAGAAAATTAGGTAACCATGAGGCATCAATAATTCACCAAAATCTTTGGTGCCTTTGTAAAATATAAATCAACAAAAGATGTATTAGACCTCCATGTCATTCATAATCAAAATACATTCTTATAAATTTCATAAAAATAAATTTGTTTTTCTCAATTTCAACCAAATTAACCTAACCAACTAAGTTGACCATCTACTACTAAGTAGGCCCACTAGTTTTTTATTGTCTTCTACCAACTAGTTCCACCTGGTCAACCTTCTTCTTTTACTTTGATGACTTTTTGACTAATTTCCGTAAATGCCTTAGGTATTTCTTGGTCTGACTCCTCCCTACCCAATACCTCATTTGACCCCTAATACCCCTACAAATTTCTTAGGGTTTATTCTGGTATCTAGATTGTGCCTAATAGTCACATTTCTATAAATCACTCCATTTCAAATAAAAACACTCCAAAAATTTGAATTTTTTAGTTATTTACCTATGATGCACTTATTTTGGCCATTATGTATCCTCTCCATCTCAGTTGTCATCTTCCCACCATCCTAACTCTCTAGGTCTCTCACTTGGTCTATCAGAGATCTATTCTTCTCAAAATAGTAAATTATACCAAATGAATTCTTTTTCACCCTATTTATATTTATTATTTCAAAATTATTTACCTTTCAAATATTTACCATCAAATTTCTTATTTTTCTCATATATTTGTCTCTACTAACTCTTTTTCAAACTATAAATGGTTATAGAATCATGATGTCATAGATAATATTTTCAAATATTATATAAACATGTTAAAATTTTGATTTTTTACTCTTTTGAAATGATCTCTATAGGTTCACCTCATGTATTGGAAACCTTTACCTTTCTCACATCTCCTTTTTTATCTATAGAACTAAGGTAAGTAAATTTAAGTGTTTTTCAATTATATCCTTTCATTTATCTTATTTACTCCTTATTGCACTTTATACAACTTCAATATTTTGTGTCACTATGTTCTCTTCTTAAAGCACCATCCTGTGTTATACCTATATGACACGTGATGAACTTTAATTGGGGTATATGTATACACATAATATTTTCAAAATTTATCAATTATTGATGCTTTCAATCTTACAAAAACCTATTGATTCTCAATCTCTTTGAGTGCACACCCTAAGGGGTGCACTGAGAAATGGGTGGGTAGAACATTGGTGCTTCATAGGATTGTTGTCCCTTTTTGCTACTTATTATCTACACACTTGTCTCGTAAAACCATTCCCTTAAGATTTGCCTCCTATATATCACCCTTTTCTAGTCTTTTACCTTCGTCATTAACCCTTTCCATAACCTAAACCCTTTTTATGTAGTTTACATTACATAGTCAGCCACATCGACCCTATATCCTTACTTATAAAATTTATTAAGGACTAGGTCAGCCCATAGCTAACCTAGTCTATGACCCATTTTGTCCCTATCAATTATGATACTAGGTTGATTAGGTTGACCTTATCGGCCTAAAATTTTGGAAGGGTTTAGGGTTAGATCCACCTATATAAACAAATTCATTTCACCATTTCTAAGAGAAGAAAATAAGAAGTAAGATATATTATGCATCAACTTATCCACCATTCTAATTAAGGATCAAGCTTAGGGTTGTATACTTTCTTTGGAAATACATATCTTGTCTTTTAGATGGATTGATAGGTTGTGTATCCTAGAATTGATTTATCCTTATCATCCTCACATAGCACAATAACCTCTTGTGAAGCACCTTGGCTAAGGGAGATATTGAGGTTTAGTGAGTTCATATTCAAAGGTAAGTATTCTTGACTTTGTTCCTCCTTTGTAAGAGTAGATAGATATGCATTTGCACTTCTCTTCCATGCATTAGGATTCTATATACATTAACATGAGTATATGTTTGTTATTAATGTTTACTTATCATGTTTATTACCTCCATTTTGTGTCACAAGATTTGGTGAGCACTAGATTAGACTTTTACTTTACTTATTATTAGTTTAGTGAGTATGAAAACACAGGACCTAGTTAGGGTTATTGCATAGGTTTACTTAGTTAGAGGCTTTGGAACCATCCCTAGTGATATTGTTATGGTAAGATATCCCTTGGCTAGGTCTAATGGATCTATATTAGTCATGACCCTAATTATCTAATGTATCCCCAATCATAAGTGTAAGTAGGATTTATCTTTTCTGAGCTAGGATTGATTTTTAGATTTGCTACATTTCCCATTACATACAGTCCCCATGGTTAGACATTAGATCAGGAGCCATATTTGACATTAAATTTTGGGAAACATTGATTGGTTGACTTGAATGTAATAATGGATGCTTTAAATATGTGCATCACTTTTCCATTTGAAGGTAGGGAATTTTGTGTATAACATGATGGATATGGTGGTAAGCCAATACCAATGGTTTCCATTAGCCAACTATAAGAAAACATAGAGGAGGTGGAAATGCACTGTTATAAACATAGATTAATAAATTTCTCAAGTGATCCTACACATGTTAATGATGAAAAATTCTTGGATTAGTCCTTTATAAATAAAAAAATACAAAAATAATCATATTTTCAAAAAATCCAAAAATATTTTACATTATTATATTTTACTAGTTCCTTGACATGTATGTTGTTACTTTATGTTAGTAGATATCATATATTTGTATTCCTATATACACATATGTTTCACATATCTTTGAGTGTGATATAGGCATACCCAAACACATGATTTATGCACTTCCAAATGTTGGACCTTTCTTCTACTCATGTTATATAGTATGTTAGGGTAATCTACTTTTTTTATCACAATTTATACAAATTACATGTCCTTTATGATCATTTATACATTATCATGTTTGATATTATATACTAAAACTCACACATTTTTATATCCATGCTCATATCATTAGCAATGTACTTGATATTCTATGTTAAATAACATTTTGTTAACACATATATATAGGGACTATTATGATATGCTTGTGTTGGTTACTTATACTTTAATAGTTCACATTGTCACTTTATTTAGTGCATTGCATTGCTTTTTATTATCTTATTTGTGGAACATTTAAATATTTTCATTTATTTTTGGCCCGTATTCCATTGTATGTTTTTTAGTAATTTGAATATGTCATTCTATATTGATTATACATTTAAATATGTCTTTTATTTCAATTATGTAACAATTGAACATGATCCATTTATGAGGTCTCTTTAGACCATTCCTTTGCAATAAATTGAGTGAGCTTGTGTGTGTTTTCTTGATTTCTTATGAGCTTTTACTATTACCCTATAATCATTTATGAGGTCACCTTGGACCATCCTTTGCATTACATTGAGTGCTCTTGTGTGTGTTTGCTTGGTTTCTTTTTGAGCTTGTACTATTACCCTCTAAACATTATTTTGCATTATATTGAGTGATCTTATGTGTGTTTTCTTGATTTCTTGTTTATATTTTGCTATTTTTATGTATTTTTAGGACTTGATGTGATCTCATACTACCAACCTAAGTGATATATATACTTGCAACATGTTATACCTATATACTACAAGATTCATACACATGTTATATAACTAACTAATTTATCCTTTTGAGGTAATGTAACTTTTATATTTTAGTTTAATCACCTCAAAATGAGGACATTTTTTTTGGGGCATGTCATAGAAGGCATGACTTCCACATTTTCATAGTTTTTAGATTATAGTGGGGGCATGTCATAATAACATGGTCTCCATACTTATACATTTTGATAGTTTCTATATTTTAGTGGGGGAATGTTTTTGATTAAATAAGGTGGCAAACTAGGGGCCAAACCCTATACAGTCAAAAAAGATAAGAAGGTTGGCAAACAAAAGATGCCAGCACCGAACCAATGGCACAGCCGAGAAACATAGTCAGAAGCAAAACAAAACACTAGAAAGACCAGAGTCAGAAAGGATAGAACTACATGACTATAGAGTTAAAAATATCCTTAAGATTCTCATTATCTGCATTTTCAGCATTCCCTGGATTACCCACCACTTCTAACATAGTCATATTCAGCATAATGTTATTTCGAAGGCCTTTGGTGAAGACCTTTTCCAGCTTTTGAATGCGATCCTTCACGGCCCCAATTTCTATTTTCCAATCATTTTCATTCGCTGAACCCTCACCAGCTTCTTCTACATGCATCTTCTCCTTATTATCAGTAGTTCCCCTAAAATTAGCACCCTGCTCTTCAGTAACCTCAAAAATCTGAGAAGCCTATTTCCCACCAGTGTCCTCCAAAATTTCTTGAATTTCTAGCTCTTCATACTCTTCATCCCAGGTTTCATCATCAGAAGCACTTTTAGAATACTCAATCAACCTTATCTTTAGGGTTGGTTTTCCAATGATCCACCCCAACCTACGCACTCCTAAAGGGAAACCATCCTTACTAATTTTGGAGGTCCTGTGGGGTTTACCACATTGGCCCCCTGTGGCCCCATCTATATTTTTGTGGGTCCCTACCTTAGTCTCTTCAAAATTTCCTTTTTCTCCATCAAGCTTCCTCTTCCTTCCATTTTTGCTCACAAGGGAGCTCAGAGTATTAGCAGGGGTCATAACAAGGGTGGAGAGAGGGGCGTCATTGGTCTTGGTAGGAGTAAGGGAAACCCAAGATTCATCAATTACATCACCAGAAACTGGGTTTGAGGGAATATCTTCATTGACACCTCTAATATTCATGTTTATCTCAAGGGAATGGTGGAAATTGTAGAGACAAAAAATAAGCCCCTGGTGTAGGGGAATAGGTTTTAAGTTTGGCTTCTTGGCCATTTTGGCTCTCACCCTCATGATAGAGTGTTCTAATGAGGATAGTAGGTAGAAAGGAAAGTTGATAATAACATTGCATCTAAAATGATTTAACAAAGGAAGGTGATAGTTATAAAACCTAGTATATCAACCCTCAAGAGTGAAGTATTTCATAAGAATGAAATAAACACCATCCCATGGCTCTGGCAGTTTGGCACGCTCGAACCCTCCTTGATACGGGATGAGTTCTTCTCCTTCACCCAAAAATAGTTTGTGACTAGCCAAATCCATGATTTTGGTTTTCCTTTGGAGCTTTAAACCCTTCATGGTCATTCTCATGGCCATTGAATCACCTTTTTGGAGATTTCAAAGCTAATACCCTCCATAGTGACCCACCTATTCAACCAAGATCTTGGGAACTGCTCAGACAAATTTTTGTCATAATCATTCAGCCTTTCCAGGTACGGCCTGATACCTTTTTCTTTAAAGTAATGCTAGACTAATGGGTTGTCCTTAAATTTGTACTAAGAGACCAGTTCAATATGAATATGATCCCCCCATTCTAAAATTATAGACCTAGCTAATGAAATTCCCAATTACTGCCTTGAGCTTTGAATAAGTAACAAGCCCTCAGTTCTGTTTGCACTGAATGCAGATGTGAAGGCTCATTTTAGAAAATGGCCCACCGTGGTGACGTCTACTCTCATGCTTTAAAATAATTCCCCCTTGGTTTTCATGATGTGACTCTCGCACCTCCACCTCATGATACAAGGAATTAATCATGAAAATCAAGGAAGTATTAAGGTTATCATTTTGCATGATCCGCAATGGCCTTCTCCATGTGGACCACCTTTGAAAGCTATCTTCACCATCAATGTGCATCATTCATGCTCCATCATCTCCTTTTGAATGATCTCTTTAATGTTTAGGGGTATATGAGCCCCTTGTCTCCATACCCTCCATCCTGAGAATTGTTGACCAAGGTTGGCACAAGCATCAGCAACCCTGCTACCTTCTCTATAGGTGTGGGTAATCTCAACTTTGGAAAACTTTTGTAAAATAAACTATATGTCTGTAATGATGTCTTTTAGATGGATACCAATGTTAGATGCTTTATTAACGGCATCTATGACCAACTTAGAATCTCACTGAATATTCAAGAATCTAATTCCTAGGGATATAGCTAACTTTAATCCCCAAAGTAAATCCATAGCTTTAGCATAGTTATTGCTCTGGAAACCAATACCACCAGCATAGACAACAAACATCCCTCCTTTTTCATTCCTTATTATTCCTCCTCCGCTTGCTTTACCACTTAACTTGGATGCCCCATCAAAATTGAGTTTCATCCAATTGGGTTTAGGTGGTATCCATTTAGTATGAAGTCTCTGAAGAATTTTGAAATTATCATGCCCAGGGATTATAATAATATGACCTCCATAACTATCCACCTTATCACTATCTCTCAGCTTTAGTGGGGCACATCATAAAGACATGATCTCTACACTTGTACAATTTTCATTTCATTTTCATGATTTAGATATACACTTGGGTAAGAATCCTATACATTGCAATGATTTTGTATATATTTAAAACATAAATTTTTAGATATATGACACATATACTCTAGCTTGAACATATATAGGTGTATATGCCATGTTATTTCACTAAAATTTATGAATTTACCAATTATTCTACTCACTATGATGCATTGATTACACCAAGATGTACTATTATTGAGCCTTTTTTAAAGTAGCAATGGGTTCATTTTATAGGTTGAAGTGATTAAATTATTAAACCTCACCAAATTTATAGATTGGAGTGATTAAATCATCTAATCTAACTAGATTTAGAGTATGAGTTGATTAAATGACTCACCCTCACTAGATTATGTATATTCACATTTGAGTTGTGTAATTGAGATATAATGATCTTAGTGGCCATTTAATAACTAATATTTACACTAGATTTATATAATAATACCTTCCAATTTCCCTCTTCAAATATTTAAGATTTAGGTTTGAACCTTTTATAACTCTAATGATTCATAAGGAAACAACTTTACCAAGTCAAAGCATTAAAATAAAATATGGTTGCATTGACACACTGGTGTATTCCTTCCTTTCTCTCTTTATTTTCAATAATTTAAACTATTTAAAATGTTAGACTATATACAATGATTTATATTATAACATTTTCTTTGTTATATGTCATACACTAGTAAAGTACTTAAAGTGGGTTCAAGCAAAGGCAAGGTGTGTTATACACACCTAGATATGTATTTATTTACTTTAACCTACTAATTTAATTCATATGCATTACTAGATTAAAGAGGGGGAGGAATTTAGATACTAAAAATGAATAATTATAGCATCTCAATCTTTTACATTTGAAAAATATCAATCAAGGCTCTACTCTTCACTTTTAGACCTCCCTATTGTTGAAAGGATCATATTCACCATATAATTATGCATAAATTATTATCTATTAGTATTATTCATATCATTATAATGACCTAGGTCTCCTATATTACACAAAAAAAATTAAAATTTATTAACATCATTCACTATCAATTCCATATTTGTACTTGTTTTCTATCCCTTTAGACACTGAAAGAGTTTGGAATACTCTTCATCTAATATCTCTCCAACAAGCCTTTACCATAGTGATGAAGCTAATGCATGACACATAAAATAAACTAAATATACTATATAATTCTAATATTCTTTGTTATATTACAATAGCCTAGTGAAGAGGAATATATAGGAGTAGGGGGATTTAACTATTAGGAGAACTCACCATAGAATTGAGTGTAATTCACTATGAAACTTATAGGAGAACTCACAGTAGCACTTAGTTAAACTTTAGGTAGAACTTTAAGTGGAACCCACCCTCTCACCCACTTACACATAAGCAATCTAAAGCTAAATGTGTAGGGATAATCCATTTAATAAATAAATTGAATAATAAATATCCTACACTAACACCCCCTCTTAAGCATAGCTTAGGTGGGTGGAAAAAAATGGGTCCTAAAAATAAGACTGATGAGGTATCCATGTACAAATGAAAAATATCTCTCATAACTAAATAAAATGAGAAAACCTCATGAGAAAAACTCCTCTCCAAAAGACAAAAATACTAGTGAAGGCCTAAGAAGCCTCTAAAACAAAATGTCCCAAAAGAGTAGGAACAAAATATGAACATGAAGAACACCACTAAAGCATGAACAAGCTGCAAAAAAATGTTGAAGGATGACTAATATAATTATAAAAGAACCTCCTCTAAAATTAGGATGGAGATCAGGATCAAGAGTGCCCCCAATGACACTACTCAAACAATGATTAGATGGCAAACTAAGGCATAATCTAAAAGTTGAAGATACATATGGCACATAAATATACACGAGTGAACCCAATGACACTACTCAATTAGTGCATGGATAAATGTAAGTCAAAAATATAGGTGAAATAGTATAAATAAAATAATCAACTGAATATGGAAGGTCGTCTCCACAAAATAAGAATGCAAGAGTGTCTATATGGTAAATGTCCCATCTCACTAAAATACATGGGTAATTAACTATTACATCCACCTACTACATAAGAACAAAAAATATATACATATCTCACTCCAAATCAAAACCAAGTAAGAATTAGTACCAACCATATGATACCCACCCCTCATAATGTTGAGAAGGGATATATATATGATAGGTCCACTAAAACTACGTGTCATAATCTAGTACATGTAGAAAAACTAGTTATATCAAATAGGGCATGAAGAAGTACCAACAATTGAAAAAGGGTGTGTAAACACAAGACACACTCACATTAAGGTATACAAGGTTATGATTGAAATTAATAAATCTCACACCAAAAAACCTCCCATGACACTTTATAAAGTAGTATGAGTATAATAATGTCTCAATAAACACTAGATCAAAAAAAGAAAGACACTAGGATTCACCAAAAAAGCTCCAAAAAGGATATTTTTAACCTATCAAATAATCCATAAAGTAACATGAGAGATCCTCCAAAAAATAAGGGAGAAAAAAGTGTCTCCATAGAAGAAGGTAAGTCACTAAGAAAGGGGCCTTAATGGAGACATGACACAAACTACAAGTGTGTCAAGGTGCCAATGCACAAACTAAAATAGATAATGTTGTGGGATGATGGAAGAGTGTGGTTAATGGTTAAAAAATCTATCATGTATGAAAAAATACACCTAAAATTATCAACTATAAAAAATGACAACCTATAAAAGCACATGCAAAGGATATCAGACTCAGCCAAAAATACATAAAAGTAAGAAAAAAGTTCAATAATCAATACAAATAGTGCATGCTCAAAATAGGGATGTTAGGCATAGTTAAAAAATTCATCCACATGTGAACAATTGGTACATGAAGTATAATGCATAAAGTAATATGGTCCATAGCACAGGAAACCCCCCTAAATATGGCACTTTATAACTTTAGTGTGTTTACAATAAAATTAGGACCAATGGGTGGGAATTTAAAAATAACATTTTTTTTCAAAAAGCGGTACTCAATTTTGAGTTACTGATCAAAAGTTATTACAAAATCAATTTCTCATAATTAATTGCCTATTTAATGAATTTACACTAAAATTTTAAATGCACAAGTGGAAAGGGAATGAACATAACCTTACATCCACTCATTTGAACTAGAACGGAACTAAGGACCTCCTAAAGAGAACTAAAGTCAAAAACAATCTACCCATATACCTTTATGTTAACTTTCCTAAAAAAACTTATTTAAAGGAGTTTTAATTAAAACATTAAAGTTATTTTTTTAAATAAATTATAAAATAGCTTGTTTTTCAAAAATGATTTAGGGTAGAACTTTTAGCTTTTCAACTTTAGCATATCTATTAGGAAGAGAGAGGCATCACCAAGGAAGATATGTAGTCCATTGGAGATCTTATCTTGCCAAGGAAGTACATAGCTCACCAATGAAATAGTGTAATTTAGAAAAAGTTAAGTTAATAACTACAAAATACATTGATGGTTGAGTCTGAGAAGAGAGTCATATGCTACAAAATCCAAGAGGTTAGAACCCTGATCGATCCAAATAGAGTTTCATTCACATTAAACCAAAAAAAATCAACGCCCACTCAAGATACAAGAATATGAATGCACAACCCACGATAAAACTAGTAAAGATCAAAACACAAATCTTAAGAGTCTAATTGATATTTAGAATGCACGTATCCAAATAAAAATATCTCACAAAAGTATCCCTTATGCAAAACATAGGTCTATGCAAGGCTTAAATGAAAATCATGAACTAGTGGGGTGTTAGAGGAATTATACATAGGAACTAGAAGATCCACTTTAATCTTAACCAAATGAGTCATGAAACATTAATACTTAGATCAATATATGTCAAAACTACCCACATGGTCTCTCATTTCTAATCATGCACATGTCAAATTTGCTTAGGAAAGGTGATGCTTTGTGTAGAATGGTCTTCCATGTGTAGCTAAGAAAAATAATAATGCAATCTGTAAACCATGCAAGCTAAGTTGTAGTCCATTAGAAGAAGACCTGGTGATGAGGAGGCAGAGAGTGAATGTAAATGATAATAAGGATAATTGAAATGGTGATGGTAGTTGGGAGTTGAAGCCATTTTTCCTTCTAATGCCAAAAAATAGCTCTTTATACTCACTCTATATACTCCAGTGTGGATGACTTTAGATCAACATGTGGGAGTAGGTCATGGAGGGAAAAGAATGGATGTAGGCCATATGAAATTATATCTAGGGTTGCCTAAAAAAGATATAAAAACTACATGTAAATTTCCTTGGAAAATATTTAAGACTAATCAAGTATATCATGAGCATTTCTCCACTAGTAAAAACATCCACCACCAATCAAATAGCTAGATTAGTGAAAAAAACAACATAATATGGCCCTCTCACTACAAAACATGAGATCTAATAAAGTTTTCCATTGATCCAATGTAAAAATAGTGTACTTTTAATTCATTCAGTATATATTGAGATCAAATGTAAGACCTTCAATGATATATCCAAAATACCCTCAATGTTATATACTCTTAATTAATACAAATTACAAATAGAGACTGCAATAGAAAATTATTGAGTAATGGTTGGTGGAGATGGATCTAATACCATGAAAGAGTTTGGAAAACTCTTCATCCAAGATCTCTCTAATAATTCATTACCATATCAATGAAGCTAATGCATTACACAAAATAAATCAAATATATTCTGCAAAATAGATTTTATAATACTAAGATTCTCTTTTATATTAAAATAACTTAGTGAAGAGGAATATATATAAGGAGTATGGGGAGTTAACTCATAGGATAACTCACCATGGAATTGAGTGTAACTCACTATGGAACTTATAGGAGAATTCACATAGCACTTAGTTGAACTCTAGGTGGAACTCTAAATAGAACTCACTCTCTCACCCACTTACACCTAATCAAGCTAAAGCTAAATGTGTAGGTATAATCCATTTAATAAATAAATGGAATAATAAATATCCTAAACCAATAGACACTACTGGCCATAAAGGGACACTACCATTGATGGTAGTGTTTGGATCCTTATCTAGTGTCCGACGGCCAAATTTTGTCCAAATTAAAAAATTATCAAAACCCATGGGTTGATTGAATTATATTATTTAACCCTGTCATGATATATTTTCAAAAGGTATAGTATAAATATAATTCTAAGCCTTCTCATTAAATTATCTAGTAAATACCAATAAAATACCTACCAAATTTAAATCAATCAACTACACAAGCATTTTATTCTACCCTATTTGTCCTTATTTCCATATCAAGTATAGGAATAGTCATATAATAGGTCTCAAGCATTCAAAGAGTATTCCATGAACGATATTTGTCAAATTAAAAGCTAGATCACTGCATGTATCTTCATATAGTATATTGCACTCTTGTGCACACACTATCTCAAATATAGGATATAAATACATAAGTTTTAGGCCCTTCTTGGTGTATTGGCTATGTAGGCAGTGCTTATTGATAGATAGGTCTTTGGGGCAACTTGACATTGTGAGCCCATTAACCCATTTTTTAGTAAACACATTCTAAGGGTGAATAACGGTGAAGAGATAGGGTTTGATCAATAAATGATGAATGAAAACTTATATCCCATATTTTAATACATCAATAGAAAGGAAAAAAACCCAAAAAATGATGAATTTGGTCTCATCTAGATGTAATCATTATTTTATACTATACACCCGTGTCACAGTCACACACTAGCATCAATGATAGTGTCTAGATCTTATGGTGATGTCTGTGGCCACATATGTTAAATTTCAAGAATTTTGATGACTAATTTAAGATATTTTTCCTTCATACCTTACACCTATATCCAATCTATATCTATTTTTGCATAGTAAACCTGATAAGTGCCATTATTTCTTATTTATTACAATATATTTCAATATCTATAATTTACTATTTTTAGCAATATCAATTGTATAAAATTAAAATATTATTTATTTGAGTTTCCATTAATTGGTTTTCTATATATTAGTTTATCACCCTTGTGTTATAACTAATTATATATTATTAACCGTAAATCCCATAATCTAAATTTAAGGTTGAACAACCACCTACATTTTGATAAATATGGAGATACTAGATTTGTATACAAGATAAAAATATCCTTGTATGAACTAAAAAAAGATTCAAGATCTTGGTATGATAATATTGATAAATTATTCATCAATAAAGAATTTACCTGATGCCAATCTGACCATAATGTATATATTAGGATTGAAAATTATAATAGTATAATTATTATGTTGTATGTTGATAATGTAATGTTCAAAATTTACATCTCAGACACACACAAAACAACACCATTTTTTTGTAACACTCCAAGGAATGCACTAACTCTTATACATACAAATACAATATCACTAGCATGGCATACAAACATAAATGAACACATAACACAATGTCACTACAAAGTTATGATCTAACTAGTCACGCTTCAATCTATTACACAATACAAAAAACATAGAAAGTCAAGGCTCAAATATAACTTGAATCAGTTATTAATGATTTGGGTGCCATTAGTTTGACACAACATTCATTTTAAATGATTATAAAGCATGTTGAGACACTTAAGACTAGACAAGTTTTAGTTCTCTTTAAAAATTCACCATGAACCCCAAAAACTAAGCATAAGATAAATTTTATAATTGTAACTTCACAAATAAGGAATAATCACATCATTACTCTAGTAACATTCATAAATATAGATTTGAGAATAAGACCAATCAAATGAATAACTGAGTCAATTCTACAGTCAAATAGGCCAAAATTACTCTTAAGGCTACAAAGGTTTGATAAGGCTAAACAAACTAGAAAATGACTCTAGAATAAATACTCAGACAAAGGTTTACACTATTATAGGTAATGGGTCAATTTTTATGATAACATCACCACAACATCAATATTTTTTATAAAATATAAATAGTTTAATGAATAAAATGAATACTAAACCAAACAACACAATGATATTTTATATCATTCCTATAAAACAATGACATAAAGGGTTTAAGGAGAACTCAATAAAAATATTAAATGGAGCTAAAAACCAAATATGATAATTTATATATGAATATGAAACTAAAAATGAGAGATTATAACTTAGATATTCAATAAATTTTAAGCTAGATGATTATTACAATACCCTTTCTAGAGTGAATTCATAAATTAAAATCAGGAATGATAGAAATTTTTGAATAAATTTAATTTGGAAATGGGTCACTAAAAATAGTAAAAATAAATAAAATTAGAAACTAAAGACTCTTATATAAATTTAAAGTAAAAAATAAACACTATCAACCTTTGTTTTCTCTTTAAGACTCCTCTATATATTTTTGGCAACTCAATTTTGAATCGACTTCGCAAGCTAAAAAAGGAAATCAGGTGCAGAAAATTATCGAATGCCTCTAGAACTAGATCCACCAAATATTATGGGAATGGGGTATAAAAATAAAATTTATAGAACTTGATTCACATATGACAATTCTATATATTACAAGTTTTTTTTAGAAAATATCAATTTTGGGTATTAATTTTGAACTCATTTCGGAATTGATTTGTTTGATTTCCAAATAGAAAACTCAATGTAAATTTGCACTAAATCTTATAAAAGTGCATGCAATCATCCAACCATAAATAAATTATCCCAGAGGATGATATATATATATCTACATATTTTTTAAGATAATAATTAAGTCTCAAATTCATTTACAATCCACTAATAATAATTAAAATGATACATCAAGACCCACCATGGTCATCCTATCCAATTTAATTTTCTACAATGATTAAATTATGAGAATCATAATATTCAAGTCAAGACACTTGGTAATAATCTAGGTTATAATTTATTAACTTTAATAATTAATTTTAACTATATTTTTTTTCTCAATATTAATTATATAACTAATACTGCATATTAAGATTAATCCATAATTTCACAATGCCAAGATAAATTAAACTCACTATATTTCAAGTCTATAATTACCAATGTTGTCTTGTCATATTATGTTCTTAACATTATTTTACTATTTAAATTATGTGTTCTTAATACTAAAATTATAATCTAATTATGAATCCTATATATTACAACATTTGTTTATTCAAATGATTACTACTTTCCACCTAAATAATATTTAATTGACCTACTCAACAAGATTCTCAACTTATAGAAAAAATAGTTTCTAAATAACTAGTAGATGTAACTCTAGTATTCAAGCACTAGCCTACATCTATTGTCAATGCATTAAGTTTTATAGATAAATAATTGACAATTTAGATTAGTAAATATCATTTTAAATTGATATCCTTGAATAATACAACCACCATTGTAGTTATCTAGTATATAAGCTCCAACATGGATCTTTTCAATGGTAAGACAACTCAGGTTAATGACAATCTCCAAAAACAAAACTTTACAAATGTCCCAATTGAACAAAAAACCTATAATCATCATTTATTCAAAAATAAAATCAAATAACATACAACATGCTACTAATTTCAACATAAAAACATTACATATCTATACTTTATCTACCACTAGTAACTTGCCAACCTACACTATAAAAATAGTTAATGAAGGGGTTAGATTACACTGAACAAGATATGTCTCTCTACTAAATACTTAATTTTTATAAATTAATGGAAAAATTAAATAAATATTTTAGAAACAAAACATATCATATTATAACAACTTATTTAGTAATAAGAAGGGTTGATCTTATCAAGGCAAGATTATATGAATGGTACCCAAGTTCATCATCAAAATGATATGGATAACTACCATTTGATTACAATAATAACATAAAATACCAATACAAAATGTTAAATAATCAAATCACACTTAACAAGACAATACTACCATATCAAGAAGTTTTGTATAACCATTTTATTAGTAAGCTCCCATTTAAAAATAATATATATAAGGGTTTTCTAATTGAATCCTAGTTGTAACTTTCTCTCAGTTCTAATCAAGGAGTTAATTTTTCATACACTTATTAAAGATAGGTCAATTTTGTTTCAACACATACACATAGGACCCATGGAGTAAAAAATAAAATATAATAGCATGTCTCCACTCAAATACCTAACACCGTTAATATAGATATATGTATTTAGTAATCTGAGTAGATTTATTAATAAGAGAACATTTTTATTCCAACTCTATTGGATTATACCAAGTACATATTATGCATGGAAAGGATCAAACTTATGCAAATATCTTTCTAAAGCTAAATTAATCATTAAACATTCATAAATATTAAACGTACATTTTTATGAATGTGTAGGCTACTACACACCTACACCATCTCACCATAAATAATTGTATACTTATACTTTATATATACATCCATATTTATGTAGGTTTATCCTATTCTAAATAATATTGGTTCAAATATTCTCTGTATATGTATATACATTTATGAATTTTATTAATTGTGGATATTTGTTTAAATATAACAAGAAATATTTTTATAGTAAAATTATCATTAGCTTCCTTTGTATAAATCACATATAACCAATATCATAAAAAACTAAAACTAAAATAAGATGAAGTATAATTCAAAATAAATATTTTAGGTATGTATATATTCCTTTTTCATATATATATATATATATATATATATATATATATATATATATTCTCATATAAAAATATTTAATTATATATATAATATATATGTGGTTTTATTTTTTTATTTGATAAGGTAAAAGCCAAGTTTTACATGGACCTAGAACCACCAAAGTGCAACCCAAGAGTATCAATAGGCCATCAACAGGGTCGAGAAACCAAAAAACAAAAATTTACAGAGCTATAATGAAAACAAAAATAGGAAACCAAAATAGAACTAGGAAAAAAGTCCCTCTTAAAGGTCTTTAGCATTTGCAGTGTCCTTCACTAGAATGATCTATTCTTTCTTTGATATTTTTGCTCAAGTGTGGTTCCTGAGGCCTTCAACTGCTTCTTTGGGGAAGATCATTATAGGGCACTTTTTTCCTTTATCCTATAAGGGGAATTGCTTGGGGGGAACCCCTTAGGGGAGCCCTGATGGGGGGATTTTAAAACCTTTGATGATTGAAAGGTAGAGGACTGAGTGGGATGTAAAGAAAGGATGAAATATTTAACTATGAATTCAACTTGTCTATGGAGTGATTTTCAGTCCTATATGTTCTTGGCTAGATCTAAACCTACTTGTTAAACCTTTGAGTTAAAATTCTCAAGATATAGTTTATTCTTTT
Organism: Torreya grandis; assembly: GCA_037957365.1. Taxonomy (NCBI): domain Eukaryota; kingdom Viridiplantae; phylum Streptophyta; class Pinopsida; order Cupressales; family Taxaceae; genus Torreya; species Torreya grandis. The sequence continues at coordinate 1,354,773 of JARHVA010000301.1, read as the reverse complement.
CTAGCTTATCTGTGACAATGGCTTTTCCTTTCCAAGATGTATTTGTAGGGGTACCCATTTTTAGAGCAATAGGTTTTAATTTGGGGATAAATAGTTTCAAAGGAATATCATCAAGGGGCACTTTAATAAATTATCCTAGGGGGTATGATCAAAGAGCTAGTGGGATCCCCTACGGGGGACCTCCTAATCATAGAAAGCTTGGCCATGTTTATCTATAAGGAGAATAAAGCTTTGGTAGAGGATGGAATTTGTGCAATTCACTTGGTGTAGTAGGATGGTACTCTAAAGGGACTTTAGTAGAAATTAGGGTAAACTAATTTTGTATCCAATGAAATGATTAAGAAGTAAAAACTGGTGCAAGAAAATAAGTGTATATTTACCTTTGAGTTCATGTACCGCATGATTTGAAGGCAAATGTTAGACCAGTAATGCAAAATATTATCCTATGAAAAGCCTTTTTTATCTATTTACATTAAGTCATTTGTTTTGAAAAATTGCTACATCAACTCTTATATTTTTGACTAATATTTAAAAGCCTTTATGCTTCACATGATATTCCAGTTGCTTCACCAATGAACTCCTATCAAATGTTAATAGTGATGCCATGGATGGTCACTTTTTTCTTATTCCAAGCCACAACAAAGTCCCAGGTAATCTCAACATTATGTTCTATAACCCATTCCATGAATTTTTTGAGTCCCTCCTTTTTCACCTTCCTCCATACTTTCATCTATTTTTAGACCTCCTTACAGGAAGTAGGTTGCAAACTATCCCTATCACCCCCATGGAGACTATGTGCATAGATCCGATATGGGTAGAATGAAGGTTTTGGATGGGGTGAATTAGAAAATAGCACGAATGGTTTGGAAGTCCTACCAAAGGCTCATAAAAATAATTAAGACTCCTCTCTTTATGATAAGTATGGATATTTCTAATTGGGATCCACCCCTTAGATATGAGGTCATACACATGTGGATAAATCATTTTTTTTTATTTTCATCAGTACCTTCAGCTCGTATGGAATTAAGGACATTATATGGGATGTTGCCTACATTAATTCATTTATTTATTTATTTTTATAACCCTTTTTTAAATTAAAATATACATTTTATTTTATAATTTCTTTTCTAAATTAATTTAATAAGCCCCAATGAAGGGTTTTGGGCCAATGACTAGGGTCTAAAGCCCTAGCCACAACCAAGGTCATCATTTAGGCCTAGTTAGGACTGAGGTGGGCTGATTGGCCCATCTCCCTCTCCTCCACATTGTGATAGGGGGATGGGATCACACAACTACCCACCCCAACAAAATTAAAATAATATTTTTATTTTTATCTATTTTTTTAATATAATATCCTTCTCAAGATCTATAGTGTTTTCTCATTGATGTGACATCATTTGGACTATGGTGTGCCAAGTGTTTCCATATGCATGATATGCGATCAAGATGCCTTTTGGTTGGTTTTTAGTCTTAATTTTGGTTACCTTATTGTGGTGACATAGAACCAAGTTAGTTATGACACATGTAGGACCACCTTGGGGTGTGTGTGTTTAATGCTAACAACTATTCATATTATTTCTTATTATGCCACTTATGCCTTCTAGGGTTTTTCCATTGATGAGTCACTTTTTTTAGGTTTATCCATGGGACTAGATTGTGTTAACTTAAAAAAAATTCTTGAACCCATTGAGTATCCATGTTATATTAAGTTGATCCTAAATAATTGACTTATATCCTTCTTAATTTTTTGATAATAAAACTTTTTTTAAAACATGAATAATAACACTATTATGATTGTGATCAAGCCTAGGTAACATTTAATAATGGGTGTAAATAATTTTATATATAAATACATATTTATATAAATATGTGTATCATAGAATGGTATTATGTAGATAAGTAAATTAAATGAACAATTATACATATTTAGTCATAATCCAGATAAATGAATAAATTTAAATCAAATGTTTTTGCTCCAATATCTATATGTATTTGTAAACACGTAATTACATATTAGTTAAGATAGTTTTTATTAAGTGATAATAATTATAAACACACATACACACACATATATATACTTGTCTATATAGATGTATATTCTTACTAATTTTGAAGTAAATTTAAAAAATATTTAGTACCTAATTTTTAGTATAATAATTATTCTAATAAAATAGAATTAAAAATAATAAAAAACACATAAATGAATTAAAATAGAGTGGAACCCCTAACCCTAAAAATAAAATAAACTAATATACAAGCATTGCCTTCTAATAAAAGGTAACCTAATAGAGAGGGGAGCCATTTTGGAGATTTTTCCAAGGGAGAAGAATAGGTGGATGGAGAATAAAGAATGAAGATGGAGGAAGGAGTGGTGAAGGATAATGAAGCAAGGGATTTAATTAAATATGCAAGGGCTTTCTTCTTCTTTTAAATCTCTAAATTTTTTGAAACTAATGAATAGGTCAAATATTAGATGAAAATCTAGAGTGTGTTTTAGTTGTCATTTTGTTAAGGAATATAGTTGTTGACTTGTCAATATATATATATTAAAAACTATAAATTTAATATTTTCCCAATCCAAAAGGGCAAATGGGAATATATTAGGTAGTTTTAATAGATCTAAGTTTTGTGTATATGTATATATGTATGTATGTATATGTATATATAGTTCTTACCATTCCCTCAACAATTTTGATTAAACATATGGAAATTGAAATAAAAGAATCCTTTTAGATGACTAATCTTAGATAACTCCATTAATTCCTTGGGATTCAACTCACATAGGAAAACAATAACATATTCATCTCTCAACCATTGTATTTAATTTATTTTTTTACAAAATTCAATATGATATATTATAATATTTATTATACTCTATATCAATATATATTCATGTAATTAGTTGATTTTAATTTGTTGGTAACACATGCCTCTTTGCATAAGAAACTTGTTGGGAGCATTATCTATCTAACTCACACTTGACCTAATACTTATTTTTTAGATAGTTTAGTCTCATGTTCCATAAATAAACCAAATGAAACTAATAATTAAGATTAAACATATTTTTAGATATATCAAAGGTACGACTCATATGGGAATCAAATACTTGAAAAACAATACAATAAATTATTGGGTTACAATGATTTAGAGTTGGTAGTGGATATTGATACACAAAAATATGCTTAAGGATACATTTTGATTTTTGGATCCATACTAACTACATGGTATTGTAAGATAGAACATGTGATTGTTTTTTCTACTATAAAATCATAATATAGAGGAGTGGTCAATGCTACTTAGAAATTTTTGGGGTTAAAAAATTTATAGGATAATTTAGAGTGGTTCAATAAGAACCAACAAAATTATTTTTTGATAATCAAGGATCCTTTCAAGTTTCTCACAATTTTGTTTCTCATGCTAGATTCAAACACATTTAGATACAAATGTCAAGACCCCCAGCTCATAAAGAGCACAGTTGATTACCTTTGTATAAGCAACTAAACATGGAATTTAACCAAAAGTAACAAGTAACTAGAAATTCAGAAATAACACAGAATATGAGAGACAATACCCAATTGTATTAATACTCTTCCAGAAGGAAATACAACAAATAAGATGCCACAATCTTATTCACACTCCTCTAGGGCTCCCACACCTCTAGGGTGTAAATAGTAAATCTCTTCAAGAGTTCTCTCTCTCAATCACGGTCACAATAAATAACTCAAACACAGAGTTGTTGTTTACCTCCACCAGTCAGTATCACTACTGCCAGTACACAAGTACTCAAAGTACTTCAAGTAGATCTCCCATGAACTTGAAACAACCTACAAATCAAATGATCTTACTTACCATGTAGATATAACCTAATCTTGCAACACCTGTAGATCAACCTGGTTTTGCACAACTGCAAAGCTAGATCTTACAATCGGAAGGATCTCTTCCTTGTCCTTAATTTACAATACAACCCCATGAGTCTATTATATATATCCAATGCAAACAATAATTAGACATCTAATTACAATAATTAGACATGCAGCTCAAGACTAAAATTAGTCTTTACATGCAAACAACCCGTTCAACAGACTAACTATTCATCAACAACCAATTCTGGAACACACAGGTGACTGACGTCGGTCCCTATTTGTCTAGAGATGACTAACATTAGTTGACTCCTAACCAATTTTAGTTGCTCTTGTAATTGGATATGACCAACGTTGGTTGCACTGCTAACGTCAGTTTCCTTGTAACTCAACAACCTCCTCCATGTCTGCATCAGTGAAGCTTTTAGCTTCACAACCTAACAATCTCCCACTTGGAGATAAATAGTTGCACCTATACCTGTACCTATACATTGTCTAATTTGTTTCCTAGCTTGCATCCCTCTTCAAGATCAATCTTGAAGACTAACCACCACACAACCTGTGGTGCAATGCCTATCATCCAAGTCCCCTACCACATCTGATTCTACATACCCATGTAGAGAAGTGCTTGACCCTGCATCACATGTATACCTATTATTGGTCCCTCTCAGATACCTGAGAACCCACTGAACTACTCTCCAATGCTTCTTTCCTGAATTGGCCCCAAACTCACTGAAAACACCCACTACTTGGGCAAAATTAGGTCTAGTATATACCATGAATTTAACCTCATTATGTGAATGGGGACACTATTCTGTGAACTATCCAACCATAGGTGTGCTAACTGGTTCTACATCCTACATCTTGAACCTCACCACTACCTTATTCACATAATCATCTGGAGACAAAATCAACCTGTGACCTTCCATGTCTCTAGACATTCTCATGCCAAAGAATCTTGCTACTCCTAGATTCCTCATGACATACCTCTTAACTAACTTTACCTTTAGCTCAGCAACTCCCTGCATGTGTGACCCTGCAACAAGCATACACACCACATACAGTAACAAGATAATGTAGCTAATATTATCCAACTTGGTAAAGTAAACACAATGGTTAAACCTCCATTATCCTGTAGCTTGCTCAAGACCATATACCCTGGCCTTCCATCTCACATGTCCATTCTCTCTCTTCTTTAACCTGGGAATCCATTCATCTTTCAGTGCTTTCTCTCCAAATGGAAACTCTACCAAATCCTCCATTTGGTTCTCATCCAAGGAATCAAATTCCTCATTCATGCCATGCTCCCACTGTTTCTTGGATTTTACCTACTCTACTTCTTTAAAACTTCCTATTTCTTGACCATCAGTGAGTAATAAGTAATCTAAAGAAGGGGAACATTGAATTTGAGGCTTACTTACCCCTTCAGTCCTCCTCATGGGCGTTTGAGACTCCTTGACAGCTTTCTATCTGCCCAAACTCTATTTTGACAGTGATCAACCTCGATCACCCCTCAGTCTGCATCCGATCGATGTCGGTTCCATGCAACTACCTGACTGCCAACGTCGGTTCCCTGACCGACGTCAGTCTCTACCTACCCAACACCACTGACTCTAGTCTACACATGACTAATGTCGATACCTATCTGTTCGATGTCAGTTCTACCTGACTGACATCAATACCTGTGTTTACCTGTGAGTGATGACTTTTTACCTACAAGCTTACCTTAGATCATACCCTTGTCCAAACTACTCTACTCAAAATTATTCAGCCCTTGTGACTGATCTCTATCTGTCATCTTCTCCTTGAAAACCAAGGCTTTCCTATTCTTGTCAAAAACATCAAATTTCCTCTTTATGCAATAGACCTGATCCTTTCTTGTAGCATGTGTTTCAAGAAACCTCACTTTCTTCTGTTGCTTACATAAATCTTGATCTATGCTCTCCAGATCTGAACTCTTACCTTTTGACTCAAGAACATGCATCCCCTTCTTATTTATGTGACCAAGCCTACGAAGCCACATCTTCAAATCTACAGTTGAAGTAGATAAACCAAAAAGAGAATCAGTAATACAAGTAGATAGATAAAGAGTACCTACTTTCTTACCTCTTGATAAAACAAGTGCACCCTTGGAAACTTTCCAAGAATCTGCTGTGAGAGTTACTGTGCATCCCTCATCACCCAACTTTACAATAGAAATCAAGTTACACTTTAGGATTGGGACATGCATGACCTCCTTCAACACCCATGTGTTGCTCGTCTACAATTTCAGCTACACTTTCCCTTTGCCAACCATTTGGCAAGGCTTACCATCCCCTAAATAAATATCTCCAAAGTCTCCCTAGACATATTCATGAAAAGATGCTCTATTTGGGGTTGCATGGAAAGAGGCACCAGAATCTAACACCCAAGATTCCACTTTATCCAAGGAACATACAAGAGCATCCTGTGCAACAACATCTGCTTCTTCATTTCCTTCATGCTGATCTTCAACCAACCAGTAATCTCTCTTTACCTACTCTTTCTTTCCATAACACTGTAATTAATCATTCTTGCTTTTGAATTCCTCCATACTTTCTTCTACCATTGCTATACTCCCACTCAATCAGAAACCCCTGAGAGTGACCTATAATCAACAAACACTTAACAAGCTCCAACCACCTATTAGTTGATCCTAGCTCTGATACCAATTGTCAGGACCCCCAACTTATAAAGAGCACAGTTGATTACCTTTGTATAAGCAACTAAACATGGAATTTAACTAGAAGTAACAAATAACTAGAAATTCAAAAATAACATAGAATATGAGAGACAATACCCAATTGTATTAATACTCTTCTAAAAGTAAATACAACAAAGAAGATGCCACAATCTTCTTCACACTCCTCTAGGGCTCCCACACCTCTAGGGTGTAAACAGTAAATATCTTCAAGAGTTCTCTCTCTCAATCATGGTCACACCAAACAACTCAAACATAGAGTTGTTCACCTCCACCAGTCAGTATCACTACTGCCAATAAACAAGTACTCAAAGTACTTCAAGTAGATCTCCCATAAACTTGCAACAACCTGTAAATCAAATGATCTTACTTACCATGTAGATCTAACCTAATCTTGCAACACCTACAGATCAACCTAGTTTTTCACAACTGCAAACCTAGATATTACAATCAAAAGGATCTCTTCCTTGTCCTTAATTTACAATACAGCCCCATGAGTCTATTATATAGATCCCATGCAAACAATAATTAGACATCTAATTACAATAATTAGACACGCAACTCAAGACTAAAATTAGTCTTTACATGCAAACAACCTATTCAACAAACTAACTATTTGTCAACAACTAGTTCTAGAACGCACAGGTGACTGACGTCAATCCCTGTCTATCTAGAGATGATCGACATCGGTCAACTCCTGACCGATGTCAGTTGCTCTTGTAACTAGATATGACCGACGTTGGTTGTGCTATCGACGTCGGTTTCCCTATAACTCAACAACCTCATCCATGTTTGCATCAGTGAAGCTTTTAGCTCCACAACCTAAAAACAAAAACAATTTTAGACAATGCATTCATAATGGATATATTTATCTCAGATATTGTAGAATAGAATATTAAGTTACAGATATTTTTAAAAACCCTCTTATGGAATCAAGTTTGTAGAATTGTTAGACATGCATAAAATTTAGGATTTTTTAAATCAATGAGGGTGTTTATGTATGACATATTTTGTGAATAAGTGTATCATTAACCTATAAATCCATCTAGGTGAGTTGAGTGGGGATAATATGGTATCTCATGCTATAAGTCTAAGTTTATAGTTTTTCATATTGATTCATTATTAGTGGTTAACATATTCTATATTTCGTCTGGCAAGGACTTATGGGAATTTTAGAAAGTAAAATATTTCTTGTATTATGATCCTAATGAGTATTAGGTATGATCTTATTTATAGTGTTTTAATTTTACAGTAAGCCAAAAGTGATATGACAACATGATAATTATATTATCATTACTTGAAAAATATTAAAATCATACCTCAAATTATAAATGTGAGGGATAACCCATTATTTCATAAATAAAGGACATGAATATTTCAAAATAAATGTTTCAAACTTTGACTGACATCATTAATGAGGTGGTTGGGTAAATTTGTCACATGTGCCAGCCACTAAAGGAATAGTTCTAGTCATACAAAGATAAAATAAGATGAGGATACTAACCTAGCCCAAGTAAAATAATATAACTAGGGTCTATCCAAAATAAATATTATTTAATTAAAAATAAAATTTCTCATTTCACACTAATAATCAGAATGTTTAGGAACCTAGTGATTATTGGGTATCAACAACTTAGTGTATTCTTGAGAACCTAGAAACTATAATTTATCAGTAACTTGTAACATTATTAGGAACCTAGTAAACATTAGGTATCTATGAATTGAATAATCCTTGGGAACCTAGTGATTGCTAGGTATTTATGACTTAGAACATTCCTAATAACATAATGATCACTAGGTATCTATGAATTGGACCATTTTTGAGAACCTAGTGAATACTAGATATCAATGACTTGGAGATTTATTAGGAGTATAATAGCCACTATGTATCAATTACTTGTTTATTTCTTGGTAAATTAGTGAAAAATTGTTATATATTACTTGTATCATTCTTATTAACCTAGAAACTTTAAGGTATTTGTTACCCTAAGTATTCTTGGGAGCATCGTGACCATTTGGTATCTATGAATTGGAAGCTCTGAGGAACCTAGTGACCTCTAGTTATTTGTGTCTTGGGGATTCATTTGGAGCCTAATAACCACTAGTTATACTTTAATTGGCCCATTTAATATATTTTTTAGGCCTATTTAGTACTTACATGGTCAACCTCTAGGGATAATTTTAGGATTCAACAGGTTAAAGAAGTTTATATCATCCAGTGTGTGATCTAATATTTAAATATGAAAAATTGAATAAATTTTATTATTCCTATGATATAAGATCTTTTGACACTGCATTTATATGCTTATTAATTACTTTTTGCATGTTACTTCCATAAATTTAGTGTTTCTAATAATTGGAACTACCTAATGTGAACTGGGCTCAATTTTACCTAATTGAGTCCCACATTAAATGAATAACTTGATTAACTCAATAGGGGACATAATTAATAAATATAGATCCCCTCAACATAAATTTAAATACCTTATGTGATTTGGTTCTCAATTTTTCCTAAATGAATCCCCCATTAAATAAATCATTCATTTTTTCAATAGGGGACATGATTAGGGGAAATAAATCCCCTCAACATAATTGTAAATAACTAATGTGATTTGGGGATCTATTTTCCCTAATTTACTATCCCTTTAACCAATTACTTATTTTAATGAGGGATGCAATTTGGGGTAATCAAACCCTATGAACCTAATTGTAACCACATAATGTGATTTTGGACTCAATTAAGCCTCAATTTAATCCTTAATTAAACTAATTACTCAATTATATTAATAATGGATGAAATTTACACTAATATATCCCATTAAACCTAATCACAACCATTTAATGTGTTTTATGGCTCAATTTTCCGTAATTGATTCCCTGATTGAACCAATTACTCATTTGGTTTAATGAGGGATGAAATTGGGGAAATCAATATTCGTGAACCTAATCATGAATATATAAATGTTAAATACAAAATTTATACCAATCTCAAGGTTTCTATCTTGGATTTTTCACATACAACATTAATGTTTTATTATGTTACCTTATATGCAATTTTTTTGGCTCATTGCTGACAAAGGGCCTCAACCTAGCTACACCATTGAGTTAGGCTTGAAAGAATATTTCCAATAAAACACAAATAATTCTAAAATTTAATGCATGCCCAAGATATCAAATCTTTTTTAATTTAAATATTGAAATGCAATGTGAACCCCAACATCACTACTTATAGATGTCACCAAAAGCATGTGTGATATCAATATGACATTTTGAGTGTCACTTATAATGTCCTACTTGACTATCTTACCCTATTTATGATTATGTGAATCTAATAAGTATAAAAAATTTTGAATAAATTAGAGTGATAAATATATATGTAATTATCAATAATTATGATTACAACTTGATAAATATAGAAATAGGATATTTTTAAAAAAATAGTAGGAAGAATGTAACTTAACATAGATCCAAGTTTTTATTCAACTGGTACTCATGTTTGATAGTTAAATTTAGGATAAAGAGGGATTGTGATAGATCAAATATACAGGGAGAGTCTTGAGGATATTTCTAGATAGGTTTGTGTTCCTTGGACAATAATTCAAGCTAATCGAGTTCTTTGACTGCAAACTTATTTGAGTTGACTGTGATTAATGTTTAACAATGAAAAGTAGAGTAAGATAAAATTATAACAACTTAGAATCAAGAACATAATCTAAATATATTCATGGAAAGGATTTCTTCTCATGGATAGTAACATAGATTGACCATGTTTGTTGACTATAGTCTTGTCTATGTTGACTGTGATAAAAATGTGATAGTTTCACTACTTACACTTGTGTTGATTGAGACTGTTGACTTAGTTTCAAATCTGAAATATCAAATGGAGATACCTACAATATGAAACCCTAGTTACTAAATAAAAATCAAAATTATATTAAATAAGAGGGTTGGGATAAATGGGTTGATTAGTACTAACCTTGGTCAATCCCCATTGAATGGCCAATCACTTCACTACATTTCTAATACTCTGAAGAGAGATAAAATTTAAATCAATTTCTCCTACTAATTTGCATGTGTGAAATTGTGAATGCAATTCTTGATGATTTTTATCCTATATTAGCCTTGGCACAAACATGCATATATGAATTCAACCTTTGTAAAATTTAAATATATATTCAATAAATATATAGATAAAACATGTAATCTTTATATAGATTTTGAGAGTGCAGAGTATCATCAATAATGCTTTTGAATATATTTTTATTTATATATATTTTAAATTCAAATTGGGAGAGCTATTAGAGTGAAAAATCTGACCCAATAAGACCTAATTGATAAAAACAATGGCCAAAATGAAATGTGACCCAAAATAAATCCAAAATTTACACTTGGGAAATTATGCACTTCAAGGATAGGTATGTGGGCTTGAATTTATCCAAAAATAACAAACTTATCTAGAAATTACTAAAAAATATAAAAGACAAGAATTGGAGATCCTTATGACAAATTGGAAAGATGAAACAAACATATTAAATATAGGGAGAAGGCCTTTAAAATGTGCCAATAGATGCTTTATCTGCCAATAGATGCTTTATCCATTATCAATAATAAATATTTGAAAAATTATAGTATAGAACATTAAAGATCAGATTCTACCAAAAATTGGGTGTCTATATTTTCCCCTCCTTTATTATAATAATTAAATTGATAGATTAATGAAGAGAATACTACTTGAGTGTGAATTACACACTTTGTATTTGACTTGAAATTTTTATTATGAAATATACTCAATAGAAAAATCCATAATAACACATGTAGTAGTTAATGTCCATATATGAAATTTGATAGTTTGAATTTAATATTTAAAGGTAAAAGATTCAAGATGGAATAAAAATATATGCATGTAGAGAATATTCATGATATGAATAATATAGATGTCTTAGTCACCAAATAACCAAAACAAGTGGAAAAAAGTATGCTTTCAATCTTATTCACTTCATAGCTAGGGAAATGAACTATACCTCAAGTTGTAAATGGAAAATTAATAGTTTATTATATGTCACTAAACTCATGACCATATTAAATCAAATATTGTACCCCAAGATAATATGTTGGAGAACTATTCCCCCTTTTAGAGGAATTTGGAGTGATAGTTCCTTATATCTAATCATTGATGAATTAAGAGTAATCAAGTCTAAATTTTTAATAACTAATCAAGCCTAAGATTTGGAAAGATATATGATCTAACTCTTATTAATGTATAAAATTACACAATGTACTAATCCAAAACAATGTAGAATTAGGATGGGTTTAGTAGAGGTGATTTCAAGGCCATTTATTATACTAGACTAGAATGTACATCACCTATAATCAAAGATGGAACCATATGATGGGTTCATTGGAAGTATACCAAGAACATTAATTATCTTTATACTCAAACACAAATTAATTATAAAAAAATGAATCATGCCACTATAGACTTATCTGGCTTCTTTTTTCATGATAAAAACAAAATGAATAATATTCATGTCTCCATAGTGACTGAAATGCAAATAATTTTGAATTAAAATAGAAACCATTTGCCTTTGAATCTGTAAATATATTTTAGTGTATGTGTATGAACAAGTATCATTATTTTTTTTAACATTAAACAATGCCCCATTGATTTTAAATGATGTATATACATGCATGGACTAGTACCATGAACCCTTGAACTTTTAAAAAATGAGATTGTTCCTTGAATTAATATCATGCCATTTGAATTTATGCCAAATGATATATAATACCATGCTTTTATATGCTCGACTATGACTAAATGTGAAATGTATATTTTTTTATTTTTATGCCTATTTTTCATACGCATTAAAGTGTGTATGAATATATAATGCAATATTTATTAAAGGGAGTTCATATATATGTCATATGCCTCCATAATGTAAAACAATGTTCTAATATATGTCATGTGTCTGATTTATGAATCACTGAATCTTACGTTTTTTACTATTTGAAACCTATATTTTTCATATGCATATGCTTATGAATATGGATAATAATATTGATATCTAGTAATGTATAGTTTTTTCTTTTTTCCTGATGGATTACACTTTCATGGCATATGCCCTAGACTTAGTATCATTATGTATTTATTAAAAAATCCATATAACCTCTATGAAAAATATGTAATGTGTAGATATTTTGAACCATTTCGATAATGAGCCTAAAATTGAGTGATCTTATCTTTTGTAATAAGCATGATGTATGCCCCCTTTTGATGTGAGAGATGAGAATATCGAATGCATCATATCAAAATAAAATGTATGTTTTTTATAAGTATGATTAATTTTTAATTTATTGGATTAAATATATTTTGAATTTTGATTATTTTACATATGTTAATTTGAAATATTTTAAAGATTTACGAATATCTCATTGTCATTTGATAAACTTTCTTGATGAGTATTATAAAATATTTTTTGGAGGCAATAGTTATAGATAAGGAATTTTGAGATACAAAGGAATATGTGGAAAAATGTGTGAGAAAATGAGAACTAAATTTGGAAGTTTTGAAATGGTTGTTAGGTGTGATTAAAGTATCACCATGTAGAAGGTAACAATGCATAGGTTCCAATGCATCTCATGAGGAGTAATTTTGATAAGTATCACTCATGATATCAATGCAAAAATTTTAGAGGGATTACATGAGAAATTTTTAAAAATTCAACTCATATAAATAGGTTGGTTGAAAACAAATTTTTAGTTTATTTGTATATTTCCAATTTATGATTTTAATCTCTAATTAAGGGAAAATTCCATAGAAGAGAGATATTGGGTTGACCTGATTCAAGCATATGGAGGCCACCTTAGAGTCTAAGGACACACCACCATTGTTATATCATGAAAACCCATATTTTTCCTTTTTTAATTCAATGGAAAAATGAATTTTTGGTGTTTTTTTAAGCATTTTATTCAAATTATGACATATACTAGACTGCCTAGTCTACAACTATCATGTTTAGACCTTACATGGACTTATATGTGGAGGTATAAAATTAGATACAAATTTGTATATGTACCTATTCACTTGAACACATACATGTCTAAATAATTTTTACATTTTAACATTATGATTATCATTATTTTATTTTTACACATTTGCATCAGTTTGATAAATTGCATTTTGTATGTTTGTAATCATAGGTAGACATTTGAGCATGAGTGTTTAGGCATCACCATATGATGGAGTGTTTGAGATAATTTTCCTTAAGTAATGTAGAGATAAAATATTTATGTGGTTGGAATTGGTCATGTTAGATGGTAATATGTGATGCCATATGATATACACATGATGACAATACTAGTAGAGTTGTGGGATTCTAATACTTACAATTTTTGTCTCTCTATTGGGGAGATTATTATGACATTTGAGTATGTTTAGAGGATTTTAAGACTCCATGTTATTGGTATATATGTGACATTATGGGGTGGAATTTGAATAATGTAGATATGATAGGCTCATGTGTACATAACTGAGCATGTTATGGGTGTTTGATATACTTCTAGTGATACTATGAAGTGGCTTTATGAGATTATATTATCATATGTTATACATGTGGAAATTCATCTATGTATTATTATCATAACTTATTATTGTTATTGGTGATGGTGTATCCATTTTATATAGGATGCATCACTTTATGTACTATATAAAGGATCATAACATAATGTAATATTGAAGTCAAACTATGTTAGATCATCTTTAGAGAGATTTACATCAGTTTACATGAGATGGATTTGTTAATGGTATGGGCTCAAAAACATTATTGCATATTGGGATTATGATCTATTTATGTGAAATGGCATATATGTATGCCTCATGGTGGGTGGTCACATGCATTGATGTTTTGAAAGAGATGGGTTATTATTGCACATGTTCTTGAGAGTTGTACTATATAGTGGCATTTGATTTTTTATCAATTAGTAGTAGATTCTATTTTGTGGAGACCCTAAATAGGTTTTACATGGTTCTTGAGGATAAATTATAACTGATGTGGATTCATATGTGTTGTTATTTCCACTATCATTGGCCAAATGCACATGAGTAATTTTAGTTTGATCACATTATGTGTTAGTTTGGGATCAGATGGGATGTGCCCCCAACACTATTTATATGGAGATAATTTGTGAGAGAGCCAAGATGTGAGGTGATAAAATTTTACCTAGTGTAACTAAATTTGATCTCATCCCATTGACTTAGGTGGACCAATTTATTTATATTCCTAATGTAGATGATATTGGGTGTACTCTGACATATACAAGATGGTGGATGGAACATTGGTGGACCACCTTATTTCCTATTTTTGTAGAGGTGTTTAACCCTTTTTGGGATTAAGGTTTATGAGGAATATGATATTAAAAAGTGGATTAAACTATTATTAAAGTAAGATAATTAAATAATTCAATTTATGATATTAAATTTTAGTGTTGAATTATGAAAAATAATAAATATAGAAAGTACAATGTGAAATAATATTTTGATTACATGATCACAAAGAAGACACAATACTTTGATTATGTAATTATGATAATCAGATATGAGATGTAAAAGTATGGAAACAAGTTGTCTGATGTTTAAGAAATAGTCATCAGATTCTATAAACATTCTTTCAAGATACCTAAAAATTTGTGTTGACCTATGGACACTTTCATCGACACTATTATCCAAATCTTGTTGTAATTATCTTGTATATAATGTTGTTTTTATCAAGATGTGACCACCTAGTCTTTATAGGTTTTATATCACCTTTCATTGATACATCTATATGTCTCATGCATAGTATATATATCACTATTTATAGTTCACACCCTATCTCTCCACCTTAGATTGGGTTACCTTACAAAAAAATGGGTTAGTGGGCTCATAGTGTTGAGCTGACCTCAAATAACCCTTCATCAATGATTGTTGCCTACATAGACAATAATTTAAGGAAAGCCTCTAACTTGTATTCATATCCTATGCATTGGTATGTGTGTGAATAATAATGTATAATGTTTTATATGAGTGAAAGCAATGATATATATTATAACTTGAAAAATATGGATCATGGGTTAATATTTGAGTGCTTCAAACCTTACCATAACTTCTCCTATGATTTATATGCAAATATGGATGTATAAGGAAGAATATCTTAGTTGTATGCTTTGAAATTTAGTAGTATGTCTAATCTTTAGAGGTGATTATCTGATGTCTTACTAGATGAATAAAAATTAGGCAAAAAATATGGATCAAGGGATGTTATTTGAGTGATTTAGACCTGTAGTATGACTTCTCCTATGATCTCTATAAAAATAGGGATGTATAGGGTATAATTTCTTAGTTATGAACTTTGAAATTTAGTAATATGTCTAAGCTTTAGAGATGATTATCTAATGTCATTCTAGATGGATAATGAGTATCCTTTGATTTGTATTTATAATCTATTTTTAAATTATCCTCATTAAAGGGTTAATGACATTCTTAGGACAACCCATACACATCAAAATATTTTCAAAATTTAGTTTTTTATAGGGAAATGATGGTTACGTTGGAGGAGGGATAGTAACATCAATGCTACTATCCTGTCCTAAACACAATTATCTAGGAAGGAGGAAAGTTTTTGAGGTTCAATAACTGATAATGAAGGAGATATATTTATTTTTAGGTATTATGTGGTTACATATGATAAAATAGAGAAATCAATTTTGGACTAAAAAATAAGTAATTAGACTAGTGAGGTGGCAAATGTGAGCATTTCAGCTACAAATAAGGCCAAATTTAAAGGTAGAGCCCTCAGATATATTTTCCAAGTGTAAAACACTAGTTTAACATATAAAATCCAAATTTAATAATATATTTCCCCTTTTTAATCTAGTAATGTATAAGAATGAAATTACTAGGTTAAAAGAAAGAGAGCACACTGTGGTGTGCACAACACACCTTGTCTTTAATTGATCCCACTTAAATTTTCTATATGTGAATGACTTGAAACCAAGATCATGTTATAGGTGTAATTAATTCATATAATTTGAAATTTAAATAATTTAAAAATACATTAAATAAATATAGAAAGGAATGAGTACACCTGTGTCAATACAACCATGTTTCCCCTTGGGTATTCATATTGGTAGAGATGCTTCCTAGCTAAAGTATTGGAGAGAGATTCACAACTGAACCTTAGAGATGTGAAGAGAGTAATTAGATGTTTATCATTCCCCAAATTTTGTATAATGATGAATTTTTCAAATTCCATTGAGAGCACAAAATATCAATAGCATAACTCAAGTATAATCTATATCTCATATAACTAATTTAGCTAATTTACCCAATCTAGCCAATATTATTTGAGTCAAATGGTGTAACCATATCAACCCAAAATAATATAATCATAGTGTCAAGTCCATTTAGGTCACATAATCTCAATTTTATTAATAAGAAATATCCAACTATTATATTAAATAAAATCTCAAAAGGTGTATCTTGGTAAGGTTGATGCATAAATGTGTGTATACTCTAAGACTTATATATAATTTGGTGCATGTGCACCTTGAATATGTATCAAACTTAAGTATTTGTAAAAATGTAACTTCAATTCTCTAACATGTGTATATTTATCATAAATTTTAAAATATATGCCCAAATTTGTGCCCAATGCATAGAATTCTATCCCAAATGTATATTTGAATCATGTAAACTATGTAAACTAAATCAAATATTACCCATTCTATCAATTGTATGTATTTGGAGTCATGTTTTATATGACATTCCCCCACTAATATCCCCCCTCTTTTGATGTGATTGGATTGTAAAAGTGATAATCACCTTATCTCAAAAGTATAAGAAAACTATGGTGTATCTATGTAAATCATGTAGTAAAAGAAGCATATAGTAGTGTCATGTTGAAGTAGATATATCAATGAATCTCAAATTAATCATACATAATAATCCCTAAGATGTATGATATGAATCATGAAAATGTCTATAAGATAACAAGCTCAAAAAATAATCAAGCACACATATAAGAGTACTCAAATGTCACACAAAGAGGGGTATAAGGAGATTACAAACAAGAGGCATGTTTGAATGTCACACACTCAACTAGAGAATGTGCAAATGTCCACACACCAAATAAACAAGAAAATCTTAGGGAATTTTGGCTAACAAGTAAAATAACATATTCAAATGCTCCATAAGTAAGATAAATACGTAAATAAGAAGTACACTCAATTAAGCTAATGTAAATAGATGGATTAATGAAATATAAGCACCTATCATAATCATGTGATACTAGTACCTACATACATGTTTTTATAAAAATGTCATGTAGAATAGCATATCAAATACACTAGTAAGATAACAACATGAGTATTGGCATGTGTAAGATATATAAGCTCAGTAAGATAATTGAAAATAATCATAAAATAATAGAACATGTGTCAATTATGATCATATATAATCAATATGCCCCCAATGTATTTTATCATGATGGAAGAGGAAAGGTACAACATCAAAATGCTTGAGATATCATGGGTCTAATATATGATTGTATAACACTCAAGTACCTATGAAACATATGTGTGTATATAAATGATATGATATATAATAAAATAAAGTAAATAACATATTCAAAAACTATAAAACATGTGAAATGCTAAATATTTTTGGTATTTTTGAATTATTTTAATGCCTTTGTATTGTCTTTATATTTGATTTTTTTTAGACTTTTATAATTTTTTAAAATGTTTGGAAAGAGAGTGATATTTGATGATCCCATATAAGGTATGATCATGAGGTGTTCTATACTATAAATGTGGTATAATAAATTGGTCATGCTATCAAGGATCATGTATATGTGCCAAATCTGAATGTGTAAAAAAATTTATGCTCTATGTATGTCTCATAGGAATATGTGGTCATGAAGTAGTAATAGGTTTAGGTGTTCATGGAACCCATTATTTTATGATATTTTATGTATTCATATTATTATTAATTGGAACATTTTTATTTACTCTTATAGTGTTTGAAAATGCACAAGTTATCCAATGATCTCAAGATGAGGATGAGACTCTATGAAGAGTGGTAAATAAATAACATTCCCTGAATAAAATGTGTCATATGTGTGTATAGTAGAATCAAAAAGTGTATCAAGTTATTTTGGTAAGTTCATACTTGATATATTTGGTTTTCATTTATCTATATTTGGTTTTGCATCTACTGATGATGGATTCAATCGATAGGTGTTAGGTCCTATAGGTATGAATAAATTATGTAGTAAGTTATTGAGTGAATTAAAACTAAGCTTGTTAAACTAATCATTTAAATATTTTTTACCATCAATGTGAGTATTTATAATTAAAGGTTCCTAATTTGAGGAAATACTTGTAGGTTCCCCCTTTGAAACCACATTTGGAACCTTAGATTTGTCAAGTGTCTCTTCATTTTTTACCTCTTTTGTTAGATGTCATTTTTTAAACATTTGATATACCCATTTCTCTTTATTTTTAAATTATATTTTATAATTGTTCCTTTTCATCTTGTACCTTTTGTAATTTTTCTTTTTCATATTGATCTTTTTGTAACATTTCCTTTTTTAATTGTTCATTTTCATCTTGTTCCTTTTGTAATTTTGATTTTTCATCTTGATCTTTTTGTAACATTTATTGCTCTCGCTTTGATTTTTGAATATTTTCTTATTTTAATTTTTGAATTTTAAATTTTTTTATTTGAATTATCCTTTGGTATCCATATTTTTTATTTCTACACTTGTGCTTTAGTACAGGTACTCATAATGTGAGTGGGTTACTTGATTTATGTATCCATTATGGGATGACCACTATCAAATGTACTTTGTATTTTTTTTCTTCAAGGAAAAACAACAATCTATATGATGCCCATGCATTCTATGATATTCAAAATATTATTTTGACCTTATAATAGGATGTAAAAGAGGTATTTGGATCAACTTATTATGAATCACTTCCCCTAGAATCTCACGTAGACTCATATTGGCTTTTTGTTCACTTTTTGAAGCACTAATTGTAGATGAATTTTATTTTAGCTTCTTATTTTGATATAAAACATTATTGGGCACAAAATTTATAGATGAAAATTCAAGCACATGATTAAAATTAGCATATTTTGGATTTTATAGGTATGTAATTCCAATATTGTGATCTTTGAACTAAAGTTATTTTTCAACTCTTCTATTAACTCACTCATAAGGATGATTTTATCTTTTAGGTCTTCAGAAGCACAAAACCTAAGTGCTTTGGATTGAATATGCATACACACACCACATATAGTGGGTGTGGGATACTGAGGGGTTTGAGTAAGGATAGGTACAATATGATGGGCCACCTTGACCCTTGGAATAGTGATAACATGAACTTGGTTGGAGGGAAAGTAACTATCACCCTCCTTGGGGATAGAGGAGAAAGAAATTCCTTTTTATTGGTTTTAAATGTTTTAAATAATAACACGAGAATATAAAAGGAGAAAGATACAAATTATATCAAATAATCCAACATGATAAGAAATGTTAGAACTAATCACTACTTTAATTTATAACCTTAGAAGCTTGAAAACCTCTAGGAAAACTTAGTAAGATTTTGCACAATAAGAATGTATAAATATTAGGAGATGAGATTGGTTGGATTTTATATAAATTTGAGAAATGTTTTTAGGAAAAATATATAGTAATAAAAATCAATAAAATTAGGGAAATATAGGTATTCTTTGCACATTGTATATCAAGATGTATTAAAAATAGTAAATTAACAATTTTAAAAACTCTATACATAAATTTGACAAAAAAAGAGGTTTATTATTATATAAATATGAAAATAAATAGCTTTTGAGGAATTTTCAAATTGAGTTATTATGAATAAAAAATGAGCCAAACAATGTGTAATGTTTAACGAACAAAATCCTATAATATTCCTAATAAAAAATCAACAACTACGATAAATAAGGAATCTATTTTAGAGATTTAAAAATGTTTTCAAATAAAATATGAATTTTGATGAAACCCATAAATTAATTAGAAAATAGGAACACCATTCACCTTGTATGTTAATATTTAGTAAAAATAGTAAATTATAAAAATCAAAAAATCCTTACAGCATTTAGGTAAACAAAAAGAGGTTATTGAGTATACCAATCTGAATAGAAGAAACCTATGTGGAAATTTAAAATGGGGATACTAGAAATCTAAAATGTTCTAATAAAGTAAGAATAAATTGAAAGTATATGAACACAAAATATTACAAGATGAGAGTAAAACCCTAGGGTAAAGTTTTAGATCTAAAAAAGCAATCACAACAAGTTGAAACCCTAGAAGGCTAAATATTTTAAAGTAATCAAGGATTTGCATGGAAAGACATAATGGTTAGGTTTACCAAATGTTTAAACCTTTTTAGGATTAAGGGTTATGAGGAATAGGATATTCAAAATTGGATTAAAATATTCCTAAATAAGGTCAATTAAATAATTTAGTTTATGAGATTCAATCCAGTGTTGAATTTAAAAACTATAAAATATAAAAAGTACAATGCCAAATAGTATTTTTATTGTGTAGTCATGAAGAAGAAACAATAATCAGCTTATGAAATGATTCATAAACAAATATTATATGTACAAGTGTGGAAATAGGTTGTTTTTTTATCAATAAATAGTTGTCAAAATCTATAAACATTCTTTTTGGCTGCCCAAACACTTGTGTCAACCTGTGGACACTTGTGCTGACACTATTATCTAAATTTTGATGCAACTATCATGTATATAATTTTAAATATACTAATATTTGACCACATGGATCTTTTTTGGTTTTTTTTCACCTTTCATATGATGTATTTGGATCTCATGCATAGGATATGTACCATTGTTTATAGTTTAAAACCCTAGCTCTCCACCTTGGGTAAGGTTACCTTGTTAATAAATCAGTTAGTGGGATTATGGTGTTGAGATGACCTCAATGACCCCTTTGTCAATGATTTGTGCTTACATAGACAACACTCCAAATAGGTCCTTATACTTATGTGTTTCTCCTTTATATGTTGGTATGTGTGTAAATAATAGTGTATAATGTTATATGTGAGTACATGCATTGATATAACTTGTAACTTGACAAATATGGCTCATGGGTTATTATTTGAGTGATTTAGATGTATTATTATTATTTTGGATAGATGTGAAGATTTTGACCAAAGAAACAACCAGTTTTAGGGCATAAATTGAGGGTCCAATCCCTAAGAGAACTATAGAACCATGATACTTAAATCACCAATAGCCACCATGGGCCAACCTAAATCACCAACGACCACCACCGGCCTACCATGCCATAGTGGGATTTAAACCTAGGTGGAGTTGGAGATAGCCAAACTAATTAACCAATGCACCCACATTCCATTTATATGTATTATCATTACTCTTATGATTATATTTAAAATAGGGATGTGTAGGAAAAAATATCTTAGTTGTACATTTTGAAATTTAGTAGTATGTTTAAGATTTATAGGTAATTGTCTAATGTCTTACTAGATGAATAATGAGTAGAAGTTGACTTTCATTTATACTAGATATTTTTAAATCATCATGGAAATGTTAATGACATTATTATGTTTAACCATACACATTAAAATATTTGAAAATTTGACTATTTATTTGGAAATGATGGTTACATTAGATCATGGATAGTAGCATCAATGCTACTACCATGTTATGAATACAACTATCCAAGAGGGAGGAAATCATATGAGGTTATATAACTAATAATGAAAGATATATATATATATATATATCTGTGTCTCTCTCTCTCTCTGTGTGTGTGTGTGTGTGTGTGTGTGTGTGTGTGTGTGTGTGTGTGTGTGTGTGTGTGTGTTGTGTTAGGCATTATGTGGTTACAAGTAATCTATATAATCAAATTAATAAAGGTTGGAGTAATAAATAGGTAATTAGACCTAATGAGGTGGTGAATGTGAGCATTTCAACTAGAAGAAAAGTTAAACTAAAGGGTCTATCCTTGAGATATATCTATCAAGTGTACAAGACTAGTTTAACATATAAAATCAAGATTTAAAAATATACAAGAGGTACCCTTAAGGCATAGTGTGGATGAGGAGATGAAGGTGGAGAATAAGTTATTGGGCCTCATTTTCCTCTTATGACTATCATATATTTTGAAAATATTTTCATTATTATTGATTACTGTAATATTATTGTCATTAATATCATGTATTATTTATTTTCTATGAGATGATGAATATTAGATTACTATCATAGAGTTGACCATTCAATTTTTGAAGAGACATATGTCAAGTGAGGTAGTTATTGGTGGCTTAGTTAAGCATGCCATAAACATAATTGGTGATCATGTTCCTTTATTTGATCGAGATGTGATTTCCATTGTTGCAAATGTAGTGGTTACATCAGAGCAAGATTATTTAAGAGATGAATGAGATGTGGTTATCATTGAGTGGGATTAGGTAAGAGCTAAGCTTATGAGGAATAATATTCCACTTCAACACCAACCAAAAATTTGGGAAAGAAATTATTAGTTGAGTATGTTCAATAATAGTATGATCATTTAACTTTGCAAGCATTATTGGTTACATATGAGGATTATGAGAGGAGTCGGTCCCACTCTTGGTCTCAATAGGATGATAATGGGGCCTCATCTTCATGAGTCCCCTATTGATTAAGAGGTACATTGAGAGGGATGTAGCTAGAAAGGATCCAATTATTAGGTAACTCTACATCTGTTGTATATTTATTATCATGTTAAAAAATTTATATATATATATATATATATATATATGTATACATACATACATACATATATACATACTTTTGTGTGTTCTTGTTTATATTTTGTTTATGTCAAATTGATATTGCATATGTTTTTAGACTTTGTTAATTTTGACAATTGAAACCATGTGATAGAAGTAGAATTTTGATATATTTTATTGTGCTTTTGTGTACAAAACAATATGTTAATTACATATAATTTTAATTTGTGACACATGTATAGTTGAATTAGTTGAGAATCATGGAATGAGTTGACCATCCTAATAAAAATAATAATTGTGCACCATAATGATCATGATATGTAATTACCTTATGATACTGAATATGTGGCTTTGTATTCATAGAAATAGACACACTTATATTATTTACTTTTGATACTTATGATTGATATTGTTGATGTTATTTTTTTATATCTTTGATATTTTTTTGGAGTGTTTTATTCACTATTGCATTCAATGTTTGTAGCCATGGTTGTCCCAAAACTACATTCATTGTAGAATATTTCATTATACAATCATTAATTTATTTATTGTTTTGAGTCCAAGAATGACTGGTAAAACACTATCCCATATCTAATCCATGTGTGTACTATAAAATTTTGTCATTTTATCCCACACTTTGGAGGAATTTTATTGTACATGTATTATGTTGTTGCATATTATCTAAAACAATATATTTTTTGTATTTTCTATTAATAAGGACTTGAATGACCATTGGTTCCTTCTCAATAATATTATAGGATTTATTGGTATTTGTAGAATAAGATGTAGGAAAATATGGAAAAGTGAATTATTTTGTCTTGTTATCCACTTTCCCAAATTTAATAATCCCTTTATCTTCAAGTTATCTAATATTTTCTCATTCATAGAAATCATTATCTCTATGCCCACTAATACCATGATAAGTTCAAAATGGATTTTATTTTATGTATTCAAGACAATGATGAGGATGATAGTACTTAGGAGGAAGAGTTATTAATTTTTTATCCAATAATGTCTATAAAATGTTATGTGGTTGATCTCTAAATGTGTCAAAATTAAGTGGTTACCTATTATTGAAAGTATATTTATTCACATTAGGTGGTGCTTTGTAAACTAATTATTTCCATTTATTGAGTACCTTGACTTGTTATTCATTGATTTTAATTATTTATATTGATTCACCCATATTATGAGAGACTTTAAATGGAATTTTTATTTTAGATGTTAATTGAGTCCATTTTTTAATGGTAGCTTCCTTCTTGTGTGAAAATGGCATGATTCATTTTTATTAGTAGCCTTATGTGTTCCAAATTTTATATCACATGCATATTTGAACATATCCATGTTAAATCCTCAAAATAATTATAAATCTTATGCATGGATCTTTCTTTGAGTGGACACAAAATACACTACAAACAATGAATTTATTTTATATATTCAAGTATAGTGTTATCAATCAAAATTACACCCTTTTAAAGTTAATTCAAGCCTTATAAACTTAACATAACATGGAAACACATCAAGATTCTATGTACCCTATTAAAGAGGTGAATCTCTAGGTTAAATGGATAGCTCCCATTGATGAATTATTTAGGCTCAAACACTAATCTACCACTTAATAGGGAAAGGGAGAGAAACCTATTCTAATGGAGGTGATACACCTAATATGATTTGACCACTACCTACCAGCTATAAATTCACTTCAAATAAAAGACTAACCTATGCATGACACTAATCAAAATCTACCTCTCTACATTAATGTTTCTCATGAAGGTTGTGAAGAATATTTAGGCTAAGAGGACTAGTCAAGAGGTCATGAATTGAGATTAATGAAAATACAACTCACTCAACCTTTTACACTTCATTTGGACACTTCAAGAAACATGCAAAAAGGATTATAAATTGAACATGAATGATAAACAAGGAAAATCATGCTAAGGAAGAAAGACTATCAATTAGCAAGATCAACTAGTCAAGAATGCATATTGAAACTAGTCTATGGAGAACATAAAACCAAATTCTTATCATTGATCAAAGGCTGAAAATGGGTAGGTATTTTCCATACGTAGGTGGAGGATACAAATATATCCTATTAAGGCTAAATATATAGAGAAATGTGAGAGAAGAAGGAGAAGAGTGTAGGAGAGAGAGAGATTGAAAGTGACCAAAAGAGAATTATAACAAGAAATGAGTTTGAAAATTCCCCATCAATTCCTTAAGTAAAAGTGTCTATCTCATGAATATTATCTTCTACTCCAAGCAGCGTGGAAGTTTCAAACCTTATTTGACACCTTGCCTTACTCTTCAAAACATCCCTTTGCTTTGGATTATGGGATGAAAAGTGGAATTATTTATGGTTATTTCATGTTTATTTACATCCTTTCTATACTCTTGACACATTTCAAGTGATTTCTTAAAGTTACCTTTGACACATCACTTCATTTTCTTGTTAGGTGTCTAGAAGTCCCTTTGTCTCACTAGGACAATTTTGCTTACAAGTGTAAAAACTTGAATTCATATTATCCAACTCATTATCTCTCAATTTATAGTCTATTCACATAATATCAGGCCTAAAAAACTCATTTGGAGGTCTCAAACTACCCTCAAGAACTCATTTTGCACCAAAAGCTCTCATTTGGCCTCATTTCTTGTAGCCATGAAAATGTATAAACCTCCTTATATAGGGAAGTGTATAGAGTTTATTTGGAATATGATCACATATTTTATGATATATTATGTCTTTACATATCCATGCAAAATTTCATGGCCTGAGTGTGAGTGGAAGTGTCCTTTTTAGCCCATTCTCTTTCCTTAATTAGGTTTTAATTAGGCCTCCTTACCTAGAAACTAAATTTTACCCCAAAAACACTTCCACATGTGTGAAACTTAGTAAAATAATGTGATTAAATTTACCCATGATAAATCACATATCCATTCCAATTTTTATCTCATGATACCCTGCATGGATGGGTTAACCATGAAATGGTCAAAAACCTTAGTCTAGGCATTTGACAGGGATGAGGGATAAGCTGAGTATTTTTCCAAGAAATTTTTAGGTTATAAGGCTTTTAATAATTTTTATTAGGTCTGAAACATAGTATTAAAACTCATCATATTTAATATAGGTCTATTGATGTGTTTTTTAGGCCTACATATAGGCGATTTGGCTTACAAAACCATGCATTCTTACCTTCTTGACCATGTGGCTAACTTGTTTGGCTTGTAAATCATCTTGATAGACCTAGATAAGTGTGTATAAGGTTTTATATCCTCTTAAAATTATTTATATACCTTTTTAATTGGATTATAAACCAATTTATACCTTGTCTACCTATAAACACACTTACAGTCATGTATTCTACCATGTTCTATATAGTTGTACTTGCATGTTTGTCAACTGGTACATTAAAATTCTTCTTAAGATATTTGTGAATACCATTAAGGTCATTAAAATTTTATACCAATTCATTTGGATTAATTTTAAGGGCTCCTTTCATTAGGTTACTAAAGAGCTTATTGGCAACCTGTGAGTACTTCAGGGTCTTAAGGATGATTTATAAAGGATAGGCTCTAGATGAACATCCAAATTCCATTAATCATGAGTGTATATTGGTTATATATTTTTTCAAATATATTGAGCCAAAATTTTTCCTATCATGAGATATATGAACATATTAAGGAGACCCTTAGGTTATCAGACTATGTGTTTATGAGGTTTAAAGAGAGAGGAGGTCTGTAGGTGTTATTCTGAGTCTAGTTTTGATTTGTCAATGATATCCATAGTTGTGATACATCCACCACGAATTTATCCCATGATTATATTTTATTTCTTATCCAACCTTGCTATATCCTTCATCAACTCATGCTAGGGTTCTTGAGCAAGTCAATGCTAGTGACCTTAGATGACTATGTTTGAGACTTTTATCATATGTTACAATATATAAGACCTCATATATATTTTTATAATGTATTTATCACCTATTTATGGTCCTAAATTTTCTCATCTCAACTCCAACTAAAAACCTTTTCATGATTGTCCTTGTAAGTCTGTGTATGTAGTTAGGATTATCCTACTAAGCTTGAATAGGGATTCAACATTTTCCCCCCTTTCTTATTAAGTTTGAGGATTTTTTGGATCTATAATATCACCATGAAACTACCATTAAGTGGTATACCTTTCTTTATACTTATCACAAACCCTAACTCTCTCAAAACAAGAAAAAACTTCCATGAGGATAGTCAGACATGTAGATGTCCATTTGACTATGTATGTAAGTGTTTAAATGAATCTTGCTAAGTCATTTTCTATTTGAACTCTCTTTTAGGTAAATTAGACTTTTAATGACCTCTTTTACCTATTTTTTGATAAAATTTAGACTCCAATGCTCTTTCATGTACTTTGCCTTCTCTTTTCAACTTGAAAATAGATGAATCTCTCTAGCAGACTTGTAGGTATTCATTTAGGATTAGTCTTTAATATTAAGGCATAAAGATATTTATCCAAGTAAATAAATAAAATAAAAAAATTTTATATAATATTAATAACCTAATAAACTTATTTGAAAATTTTTTCACCTTTTTAATGATCTTGTACCTTCAAAATAACCATTCATATGTTTCAAGCTCATCCAAGAGATGGTTGTAGGTGACTAATAGGAAAGAGTTTGAAATTTGAGTCTTGAACTTGTTTTCCTCAACTCCACCATTGACACATTTTAAATTAATTAAATATTATGTAAACTCCTCACTACTCTACAAGTTTCATGGCCCTTTCATAGTATTCTACAAACTTTCATTCTAGTCTTCATATGCAAACCTGTGAATGAGTGTTAAGGCCTATAAACCTTAGTCAACTTAATTGTATACTAGATTTAAAATGATTTATTATCCTAAAACCTTTTTCCTTTATCATTCTACTTGAATCATTTTCATATTAAACACTCTCATCTTTTGTATATGTATGTGTCTTTTATCCAAAAGAGTACCTACATGCCTATAACCTATAGGTCTCTTTTCTTGTTTATATGGACTATCAAGGATAAATTCCTAAGTATTAATGCCTAAAAACTATATCAACTCATTTCATTTATCTATAACTTCTCAATCATCTATAGACTTCTCATTATTCACCATATAAATCTTAAATGTGCCCATTCACATGTATGGACTAGGTGTACAGTTATCTCATATGCAAGGGTTATGTATAGAATGGATTCTATGGTATGTTTCATGAATTTTGAGGATTAAAAATATTATTATAAGGTAATATTAATTTTTATTAAGCTATTATATTCTTTTCACTATCAAAACATATTAAGAAGGAACGTAGACCTCATGAATGTTGACCTATAAGTTTGCAGACTTGTAGGTGAAAGGAGCTTATCTCAGTCCTTATTGAAGGGTGTATATGAGTCTCATTCTCATTTTTTTTAGATTTTAAAATTTTTAATAATTCCCTTTAATTATTTATCATTTATTTTCATTTCCAATTGAACCAATCTTGGCATTCAAACCTATAGAAGACTAATAATACACAGAACATGCTTCTAAAGGATAAAAACATGACATCACTTGAAAGGATATCTTAAAAGGGCCATTTTTAGAGAGTGAGAAAACATGGGTTATATTAAATTTAAGTATCTTATATGAATAATTAATTAATTGAAACCTTTTAAAGTGGCAATGTTTCAAAAGGACCAAACACTTGTATCAAGGGTGATTGAAACTCCATACACTTGAGACACTTTCTCCTTGATGAAGACACTTCATGAAATTGAGTTGGTTGATGAAAACATCATTTAAATGACTATGTTTACTTATAAAAACATATAAAAAAACCATTCTCCTCCATTTTTATCTAAGGTGAAGAAATAAAAGTAACATTAGACCCTACTTATATGGATAAGGCATAGTGACCTCCTATCACTCTTAGTGATTGTTTATAAAAAATAGGGGATTATTCTAGAATTTATTAATACAAAATTTAAGCCTACTATAACACCCTCATTTTTCAAAAAAATTAGGACTCAACTGTCTCTCCCCTATTTGTACCATCCACATGAATTTTTCCCTTACAAACTTGTGAAGGCAATGATGGAGAGAAGGAATATTTATTTGCATTTTTATGACCTAAAAATTGATAAAAATCCTAAAAATAACCTTTAAAATTCCAATAGACACATCTTCAATGTTTTTTTCTTGAATATGAGTTCACAATTTCGTACAAGTACCCAGAACCCCTTTCAAAGTGTTAAAAATAAAGATTCTAACCAATTTATGACTTGATTACATATGTGGTATTTATTTAACTACTAAAATTTCCTTTTAAAGTCTATTTTATATAATACTCACTTTGGTTGGATTTGGCATACATGAAGGTTAGCAAAAATCACCTTTTTCTTCATTTTCTCATACCTTAAAATCCACAAAAGAACCTTAAAATTTCCAAATCATCATGAAATATTTAAACAATGTTATTAAGACATAAAATGACCTTGAAATACACTTAATTACCTATGAAATAACTTTACCAATTTTTAAAACTCCATGACATGACTAGGCTAATACACAAAAAGATAAAGTGTTACCTTAATTTCTCCAAATAAACCTTAAACAATGCTAATAAGGTTTTGTAAATACTTATTATAGATAATATAAGGCATTAAAATACCTTAAACTAAGATAAAAATACATGACACTCATGTTTTTTTTCCTATAGGGGTTGACATTTTGACTTTAGGAGTCAAAAATAGTCAATAAATTAGTAATTCACAAGGGTAGCATGCCTGCTATGCTACATTGACCAGTAGTCTTTTCCTTCCATTGGTAAATGGAGTCATTTTCACTTATTTCCAATATTCACCAAACCTTGACCATAACAAGACAAGCTGATTTGACCTCCACACACATAAAACAAAGACAACACACATAAAGTAAAGGAGACAAACACACACATGTGCTAGCTAATCACTTAGAGAACATGACAAACAATAAATCAAACTAAGTATATACAAATGACCTAAACTTATTTTATTCCTCCTATGTCAAATGTTAAATACTTACTATCTCTTTTTCTATGAGATGAATAATGGCATGATGCAAGCTACCTCTTGGACCTTGATCATATTATCTTCATCATCCTCTTACTTGCCACTCCTCTTGGCATTATCTCAAGTGAAGTGACAGATTTAAAACAATCACCTATTAATGTGAACTAATTTTTTGGCTCAATATCCTTCTCATGGTGCCTCCTTATGATTTTACCTATCTCAAACATGACCATCTCTTTGCTCATAGGAGAAACTTCATCATTAACTTCTAGGAACTCCATGACATGAGGTACTTGGTTTTGAATGACATATTGTCATAAAATATTTCAGCCTAGAGGAGGTTTTTCAAGCCTAATATAATATTTTGGAAACATTGGAATACATATAATATTTTGGAAACATTGGAATACCTCTAGCCTTGTGGGTTGCCTATAGTAGAGGTAGACATCTAGGTTGAAGGGTTATCTCCCTAGATTGATCCTTAAGTGCTTATCACCCACTAACTATTTATTTTGATGAAAAGGGATAGAATTAGAGATGAAATTAATATAATATAATAGGGTTATACACTATAAATATCTCCACATGAAGACCATACAAGTGCATTAAGAGACATGACTCACAACACTAGTCTTAGAATCCTGAATTACTCTAACATTAGTATTTCAAATATGGAGGTGATATGCATGAGACTACTCAAGGTAAGTGAACCAGAGGTCAAATTATAGACAATAAGGCTAATTTAACACTTTAAGGTAGTCAAAAAAACTATCTACACTCCATATGAACTATTAGAGTGAAAACTACTTGCACCAAACATGAAAGGATAAAGAGAAGGCAAGGATATATGCTTATCACTTGACTTCATCATACATCACTTCACAAACTTAGAAAATATGTTTAGGAAATCAAAACCAAATTGAAAATCTTAATCAAAGGCAAAACACAATATTAAACCAACAAGGCTTTTCCATATTAGGTGTGAAATTTTGATACAAGAGCCAAAATGGCTTGCATTTATATAATGAGAGAAGATAGAGAAGAAAGTGGATCTCAAAGGTTATAATGACACATTTAAAGGACTAAAAACTAGTCAAAATTTATAATTATGAAGTGGATAACATATGTTTTGAAGGTCCTCTTGGATAAATGTCCCCCTGAAGCATGATAACTCTCCAAACTTAGTGTAGGGGTCTTTAACTGTCTTCTTAAAAACTGCCTTCATGATTAAACATATTTTGACTACTTGAAACAAAAATAAGGAGAGTTAACACATGTAAACTATCAAGGAGGGGTTAAAAAAAATCTTTAAAATTCATCATATCCTTTCTTGACCACTAGTCTTCTTTATGACACTTGCATTCACTATCTACAATCACCATCACTAGCCTTATAGGTCTGCCTTCACATTTGTCACCCAAATTATCTTCAATTTATCAATAAAATATGTTTAATAGGTGATTTGACACCTATAAATATTACCCTTGCACTCTATTCCATGAATTATACCTTAAAAGGACCCCCAATTAAATTTCTCACCTTTTCACATGGAAATCACTCTTCATTTCCATTATTTTCCAAAGACTACCTAAGATGAATGACTTAAAAGATATTTTTATGTGTTTTTTTGAATTAATAAATGTACATGGAGAGTTATAATATGTCCCAATTGACCTCACATAATTATCTTCATCCTTCAACTCTCCTTTTCACTTGAAAAACACACAAAAATTCTATAAGAACCCTATTTTTACCATGTTTATACAAGTAGGGTATAGACAAAATATGTGGGGAAGAGAATGGGAGAGACCTCTACATGTTAAAAACCATATTTAGACTAAAATATCCCTCTTTAATTCATATTCACTCATTTCTTTCCAATTAGGTCTTAGGTAAGTGTTTAAGAGGGTTTTAGAGGATTTGGACTCTTACAGATTATTCATACAATCCTGATGTCTAACCTCCAAAAAAAATCCACAAATTTAAAGATAAAGACCCTTCTCAAATTTCCCCAACTCATTGGATTCTCATGCATAGTGTCCATACTAGTGTGAACTCTTTAAGTTAGCCTCTCAATCTTGGGAGTTCATTCTAGATGGGTCAAAGGTGAAATACGTCAAGTATGACCAGCCTATGTCATTTATCTGCATACTAATTGATCAAAATAGTTTCATTCCTTACTTTAAAGGTTATAAAATTCATTAGAAGGTCCATATAGTATTGTAAGTACATGTAGACCCCTATAGGGCTTAGGCTTAGTCTTAGGCCTAATAGTCTTGATTATGTTCTTGATGCCCATAACCACCCTGTGTAGTTTCCAATGGTTGTGAGATATCCTCCATGTTTTTTCATTCTTAAGACAACTCTCCACACCTTCCTTTTAATGTTCCAAGACTTCATATCATACTCTCTTTCCATCATATACCCTACTTGCAATCTAGATTGGCTAGGAGTGGCCTCTATCTAAGACAAAATAAAGGGCATATCTCATGTTTTTCTTACCAAATAAAATTTATGTATGGATATAATAGGTCATAATAACCTTTTTTACCAAGTCCCTAAGCTAGATAATCTCTCTATCATCCTCAACACCTCAATTTTTCTAAACTAGCATTCAACGATGACTATGTATACCATTTACTCAACTTTACCTATAGTTTTCTACCACTAAATGCTATTGGAGTGTGATATATCCACATTAAATTTTACCTCAGAATATTCACTTAGCTTTACAACTCTACAACTTCCCTAAGAAGAATATTTCCACATATTACTTGTGAGAGCACACTAAGTAAGCAGACTTCTTAATAATATTCTATGTATACAGCCACTTAAGAGATGATCATAGTAGCCTCAACATCTCATTTATAACCTCTTCACCTTCAACCCAATATTAAAATATTCCTACAAGTTTTGAGCATACTACCATTCATCTCTTAGTAATATGGTTTACATGTTTGCATAAGTTGGTGTACTAGATTGAGGGGTGCACAGATTGTAACTTCCAGTCTTGGACGCCATGTGAAAGTGACCTAAAACTCTTAGCACATTGAGCACACTATACCTTATTATGAATGTTCTAGGTCTTCCAAATTATATTTACTAGGTCACTTATCCATTATAAGATGTTTTACACTAATAAACTCTCCTCAGAACATTAGAAAACTATTGTAGGTGATATTTTGAGTATGACATGTGTGTCTCATCTTCATCAAGGTTATTATTAGAATCCATGATATCCTTATTCATACCTAAATCATATTTATATCATGCCCTAAGCATTGACAACATCTAAATTTTCATGTCTTAGTGTATTGTCACTCTATAGTCAAACTGTAGGTGATCATTCTGAGAGCAAAAGGACCTCTATAGGTGCTTACCAATGTCTCAATATGGTTTTTTAGTCCATTATATTGTTATTTGAAGTTATAGATCATCTCTTACTCAAATATAGTCACTTGTATTTAGGAATATAACCAAAGTGTTATGTAGAATTGAAAAGTCATTTGAGCTTTAAAAACTATAGATTATATTGACATTCTATAGTGAAAAAATGCTTGATATGGAAGCCTATCTACACAACCTTCTCTTCACAAAACAACCATTTTCTTTGGTCAAGGCCTTACTCCTATGTTTTAACTACATGATAAAACACTTAAGATTATGTATACCTCAAGACTTTCTAATGTGAGAGACCAAATATAAGACAAAATCCCTATTTTGGAAAAATTAAGGTAATAAGTCCCTAAAACACTTTCTCCACCTATAAACATGGTTTGGGGTCTGTCTACAATATGATGACTTCAATAATATCACAATGGCACTTTTAATTCTCATAGACCTTGATGATACTAAAAAAATTTCAATGGTCTTTTATGGAGCACCTGTAGGTGTACATGTAGGATACCTATAGGTGAAGGCAAGGTATGTGACTGTGTGTTAGATTGGTTCTCAAAACTAGTTTCTAGCTTTTAAACCTCTCCAACACCTTGAATTCTTCCTATATTACCACCATGACTATTCAAGGCTCAATTCCACCTACCTATAAGTAATTATTATAAGTAATATGATTGTGTGTGTATGCTCCTTGATTGTGTTCTTCATACGTGACACTTTTGAAACTAATATTTATAAGGAGAGGTGGTCACCATGACATTATATTCATTAAACACAACATGTTACCTCTATTTTAAACCACTATAGGAAAGAGAACCCTCTCTAATTGATGAAACTTATCTGTAGACTGTGATATAGTTCTCAACTAATAAAATGAGAAAGTTATGCTCAATATTTGACTTCAAATGTGAAAACATGACTGAGTACAATGTGATAATAATTTAAACACTCTATTAAAATATGTATATTACTTGGTTTGTATGGACCAACCCAAATAGAATAGAAACCATGAGGTGATGGGGATGGGAAGGCAAAAAATAGTAACAAAATTCTTAGCATTGGTTCATAAAACTTGGTTCACCAAAATTTGAAATATTTTAATGAACATGGAGTGGAAAATATTATTTTCATACCTCAATATAATTTTACTTAACTCACTTCCTATTGGTCACACCATGCAAAGACTTGTTTACCATTTTTACATATAAAGGAAAGTGATGAAGGAACAAAATGGTTTTATGCCATTTTTGATATTTTAAAAGTTTATAAAGCATGTAAATGAGTTAGGGGGACATTAAGGGCTACTTTTAATCCTTTCACATGTGCCAAATATTTTGTATAGGTCATATAATTAACTAAAAACTACCTTTAAATGATTGATTTTCTTGTTCTAACATAGAAATTTGAAAAATTTAGTTATGAAGCAATTCTTATAACACCTAATAACACATGGGATGTTAAATAACACATTGATACACTTGTCCTCTATGTTAAACTATACAAGTCTATCAAATGGCCCAAATATGACCCTTAGATGACATAAGACCAACTAAGGACTACAAATGAATATGACCAAGGCTATAAACATAATGAATGACCCTATAAGGCCATGGTACACATTACAAGACCAACCCTTATAATGAGTTTTCAACTATAGGGGGTTGACATATTTTGACTTGTTGCCAAAATAGTCAACATTATTGGTAATTTCCTAGGGGTGGTAAGCTAGCTACGCCAAAGACCAATAGCTTACTCCTATCCATTAGGATATGGATTAACCTATGCACAAGTAAGACACTAAATTTATTTTGAAACCACAAAAAAAATAGAAGATAACAATAAAAACACATAAAATAAGATAGCTAATCAAACACACCTATGTTCTTGAGAACACTTATGGAACACAAACATAATAAAAGAAAATATGCACACCTACCCTAGTATTTATAAGACCTCAAACACTTGAGGTGAATAATAACTTATCATGATTCAAATAGGGTCAAATATCATACCTCTTACATCTTTATTTCTCAATGAAATCAATCTATCTTATAGAACACATTTGTCAAAAACACTTGCTCATGTTGATGGTCAAAAGACTTACCATCCTTGGATCTTCTTCTATATGTAGTATTTTAATCATAGCTTTCAAGGACACTCATTTTTCCATTCAAGGATCTTGTTTTATCCTATAACTTGATGGAATTTTGTCATGTTCACATGGAATTCTTCAAACTACATATTAGCAATGATCAAGACTACCTCAACTTCACTCTTTTCACTATCATGATGTTTTTGATATATGACATCATCAAGCTTGTATTTATTTTTCTCCAATACATTTTAAAGTGATTCAACCTCAGGTTGAAGTGTTTCCTACCATTTAAACACAAAATTTTCTTCTTTAGGTTCACTAGACTCTTCCATGACAATAACTTCTTGGATAATATCTTGATGTTTGTCTCCATTATTAACAAGACATTCTCTTTTATGCTTGATAAGATACTTAAAAACCTATTTTTTAGGCTATAAACAAGATTAACATCAAACATTTACTTATTATGAGGATAATTAGTCTTACTTATCTATTCAAACTCTTGACTTATGACATGAAACCTTTGTCATAAGTCTTCTTCTTCTTCTTCACAAGAGTCATGTTCATGGACTTCCTACTCAAGTGTGTAGGTATAAACACATTGTTATTCTCACAGTATTGATCTATCATAATTTGAAAACTATCATAATCATACATTTGAATGATGTAATTTCCCTCAGCATCTTATGAAAAATAATGTTCAATTCTTACCTCAAAATTCTCATATGCTCCCTCATGGATGATGTATGTGCCAAGGTCAGTTTTCTCAAAGTAAGTGTATGGATCATATCCATAGGTGTCAACACCATACTCATATAATAATATATTATATATGACCTTAATCTTATAATATTTTCAAACATCCACAATAGATTCCTCATGATCATTGATTACACAATTGAGATTGGAGCTTCCTTTTACATAAGGCTCAATGTGAAACTTAACTAGTGGTTGAGTTCTAATGGTCACCTTCACTCCATAACTTGTCCTAAATGTTAATAAGTAAAAATTAGTTAAGAGGTATCCTCTTATCTTGGCTATGAAATCTCTTGAAAGGTAGATAGCAAAGTGAGCAGGCAAGTCAACAACCACAATGTCTTGAAGGATAAAGAAGCTACAACAATCATGCAAAAAGACTCTCAATCCTTTGAATAGTCCTACTGAATTCATAGGTGTCTCATAATGTTTGATCATCCCTTTAATATGTGGTTTATAATTTATACCCAATTTATTAGATACAACATTGGGCATCACTGAAGTACTAGCCCCATTATCCATTATGCATTTTTGAACCAATTTTGTTTAAAAATGAGAGTGAGGTAGAAGGTTGTAGGATTTTTAGATTTAGCAGAGGGATATACAATGTGATTAGGAGTAATGGTGAGAGAAACATTTCCATGACCATTTCTTGATGATTTAGGGCTAACATGAATTATGGACATCTGCTCTTGAAGGAGCCCTTTTTGACCAAGTAAATGAAGGATTTCCCAAAGATAGAGAGTAGCTTTAACACTTTTGAAAGAGTCAAAAATGTTTAGAGTAGGATCATTTACCTTTTATTGTGTCCTTTAAGTTAAGGAAGTGTTTTTATCTTGATACATTATATCATTTGGAGTAATAAAGAAGGTGCAAAAGTTGTATGGGTTGTCATACTTGCAGTCATACCTTGCTACCTTGTAAGAGGACAACTTGAACTTTCATGAACACCATTACCATCTCCTAGAGCCTTTCTCTTTTTATTTGTATTATATTTAACTAAATTACCTTGGTTAATAACATAAGTATCTTCAACTATAAATTTAGTGAAACTCACTCATTGAAGTTGCCACCCTTCATTTGCTTACATGAGGACCTCATCTTTTACTAACAGTTGAGGAGTGACTCCTCCTTCATAAACCAAATATTTCTCTCCACCTTCATTATCATCCATGAATTTACCTTGTTTTCATTACTCTCCTTGAACCAAGTTGATATGGACTAGTACTATTTCTCTTGTGTTATATGTAGATGTAAGATTGTATGCATTGGTAGGCCTATTGAAGTTAGGTTTTCCTTGACCTCTCCCCTTCCCATATTGTTGAGGTGGGAAACTATTATTTTATTGAGGATATTGATAATTTTTTTGATAAGCACCATGATATATATTTTCTTTATAAATATAATCTTATAATAACTGGATCCTTCCATCTTTATCCATAATATCTTATACCTTCTTAGGGGTAGTTCTTGACCTACAATTTTCATTAATAATTTGGGAAACACTTGTATTAATAACAAAAGTTTTTATAAGTAAAGGCGTAGACACTTTTGGAGATAAATTACTAGATTTTATTAAGCCATTCATAGCTCTAATGGTAAGGTTATATGATTCAAGAAAGGTGTAGTCACCCATGGATTGAAACATTACCTCTATGTCAGTACTAATAACCCTTAGGTATGTGAGAAACATAAAGCTAACAGGTGGTCTCATGGGAGGAGGAAACCTATTCCAAGTAATTTTAAATATCTCATAAAAATCATGCATTATATCCTTGTGGTATCTTTAAATTATAATGAGTTGGTGAATGAGTGATGTGTGATCTATCTTGTCTTCAAACCTTGATGTTAGTAGCCCTCCAAAATCATCCCAAGTTATGATACAATATCTCATAAAATTTTAATACCAATCAAGTGTTTTATGTATAAGGGACATGGCAAGGAGTCTAATTGAAATGTTGAATTTATTGAAATTATGAAAACTATACAAGTTTAAGATATCCCTAATATGCTCACTAGGAGTGACATGACCTTCACCATTGAATGTGGGAACACTTTTGGTAGCATTAGGGGGTATATCATCATATGCATTGAGATGAATTGGATTTTTAGTATTAAAGGTTGGGAAGACATGATACCTATATATTTTCTCCTTAAGATCTTCCTCAATTTCTTGATATTATTAGCTTTCAAATTCCTCTTATTATTTAAAGGTCAAGATAGGCTGATGATGTTGAACTTTAAGAGGAAGTTTAGGTTGAAGAGGTGGGTTTATGGGATTGAAAACTCTATTATAAGATGACCTAGGAAGTACCATGAAGTATGAGCACAAATATATGAAAAAATAATTATCTACAACTAGATATTACCTTTACTGGAGTCATCAAATGCTGAGTAGAACACCATATGTAGTTGTGATGTTGTCAAGACCAACATTCACCTTGACAAGTTATCTTTAGGATAATGGTCCCATTTGGAATGATATAACTATTTTCACCAATTATTTTACCCTATAGGAGGTTTTTTATGCCTACTCTAATATTTGGGTAACATTGGAATACCTCTAGGCTTATGGGTTGCCTATAGTAGAGGTAGACTTCTAGGTTTAAGGGTTATCTCCCTAGATTGATCCTTAAGTGATTATCACCTACACTAACTATTTGTTTATATGAAAAGGGATATAAGTATACATGAAATTATTTTATTATGTGGGGGTGATTTACCAAAAATATCTCCAAAATACTACCATATAATTTCACTAAGAAACATGACTCACAACACTAGTATTAGAATCATGAATTGCTCTAACGTTAGTTTTTCAAATATGGAGGTGATATGCATGAGAATACCCAAGGTAAGTGAACTAGAGGTTATATTTCAGAAAATAAGGGTAATTTTACACTTTAAGGTATTAAAAAACACTATCTACACTCCATATGACCTGTTAGAGTGAAAACTACTTGCACCAAATGTGAAAGGATAAAGAAAAGGCAATGATATATGCTTATCACTAGACTTCACCATACATCACTTCACACACTTATAAAATATGTTTTTGAAAAAAAAAACCATATTTAAAATATTATTCAAAGGCAAAGTTAAATATCAAACTAGTAGTTATTTTCCATACCACGTGTGGAATTTTGATACAAGAGCCAAAATGGCTTGCATTTATATAATGTAATCAGAAAAAGAAGAAAGTGGATCTTAAGGATCACAATGACACATGTCAAGGCATAAAAAATAGTCAAATTTTATAATTATTAAGTGGATAATACATGTATATAATGTCCTCTTGGACAAATGTCCACTTGAAGCATGACAACTCTCCAAACATGGTGTAGGGGTCTTCAATTGTCTTCTTAAAAACTACCTTCATGATTAGGCATATTTTGACTGATTCAAACTAGATAAATGATATATGAAACATTTTAAATGTTAATTATGGGTTATAAATAATCTTAAATATTCATCAGATACTTTCTTACTAGCTAGTCTTCTTCATGACACTTACATTCACCATCTGCAGTCACCACCACTAGCCTTATAAGTCTGTCTTCACATTTGTCACCCAAATGATCTTTAGTTTATCAATAAAATACATTTAATAAAGAAACATTTTAATAGTAAAATTTACTTATAATCCATGAATTATACCTTAAAAACTCCCAAATTAAACTTCTCACCTTCTCACTTTGTAGTCACTCTCCATTTCCATTATTTGCCAAAGACTGCTTGAGATAAATGATTTATAAAACATGTTTATGTGTTTATATGAAGTTTTAAATGGATGTGGAGAATTATAATAGGTCCCAATTTACCTCCCCTAATGATAATCATCCTTAAAATCTCCTTTACACTTGAAAAACACATAAAATCCTAGAATAAACCCTATTTTCACCATTTTTGTATAAGTAGGGTACATACCAAATATGTGTACAATAGCATGGGTGAGTAATATATAGTTTAAAAACCATTTTCATACTAAATTATCCATCTTAAATTCATATTCATTAATTTATTTCCAATCACATCTCAAGCAAAAGTTTAGGAGGGTTTTAGAGGGTTTGGACTCGTAAAGATTGTTCATACAATCTTGATGTACAAACTCATAAAAAATTCCACAAATTTCAATATCAAGACCCTCCTTAAATATCCCAAAATCCTTGGACTCTCATTCATAGTTTTTTTACTAGTTTGAGCTCTTGAAGATATCCTCCCAAGCTTGGGAGTACATTCTAGATGAGTTTGAGGTGAAATAGGTCAAGTTTGACCAACTTGTGTCATTTATCTACAAACCAATGGATCTAAATAGTCCCATTTATTAACCTCAATGTTATAAAATTCATTTTAATTTATATATAGTCTTGGAAGTATATTTAGACCCATATAGGGCTTAGGTTTAATCTGAGGCCTAATAGGCATGAGTATGTTCTTGATGCCTATAACCACCCTATGTAGTTTCCAATGGCTATGAGATTTCCTCCATGTTGGTTCATGCTTAAAACAACTCCCCAAACCCTCCTTATATATTTTTAATATTTTTTAGCATACTCTCTTGCCATCACATACCCTACCTACAATCTAGATTGGTTGGGAGTGGTTTCCATCTAATATAAAATGTAGGGCATCTCCCATGTTTTTCATACTAACATTAAGTTATGAATGAATATAATAGATCATAAGGACATTTTTTACCAAGTCCCTATGCTAGATAATATCTCTAGCATCCTCAAATCCTCAATTTCTCTAAACTAGCATTCAATAGTGACTATGTGTATTATCTAAAACCATTTGTTCAACTATACCTCTGCTTATCTAGATCTAAATTCTATATGGAGTATGATATAGCCACATTTAAAGTGACCTTAGAGTATTCACTTATTTATAAAACTCCACAACTTCCCTAAGAAGATGATTTCCAAATGATATTCGTGAGAGTACACTAGGTCAGTGGACTTCTTAATATTATTTTGTGTATGTAGCCACTTGAGAGATGATCACAGTAGCCTCAAAATCTCATTCATCTCAATATTCAAATAATCCTAGAATTTTTAACCATACTTCCATTCATCTCTTAGTATCATGGTTTCCATGTTTTCATAAGTTGGTGTACTAGACTAAGGGGTGTACGGACTCTAACATCTAGTCTTGGACTCCATGTGAGAGTAACCTATCACTCTTAACACTTTGAATTCACTAGAACTTATGAATCTTATAGGTCTTCCAAATTAGATTGACTAGGTCACTTGTCTATTTTAGGACACCTTACACCAACAAACTTTCTTCAAAATACTAAAACACTATTTTCGGTGATGTTTTGAGTATTGAAGTTCTTATAGGCATGAATATGCTCTAATACATATGTGTCTCATCTTCATCAAGGTTCTTATTAGAATCCATGAAATCCTTATTCATACCTAATCTCATCTTGTCCATCCATAGAAGTAAATACTCACACCTACCTTAGTATGTAAAAGACCTAAAACACTTGAGGTGAAGAACAACTTACCATGCTTCAAATTGTCTCAAATATGGTACCTCTCACATCCTTTTTTCTCCATTAAAGTAATCTATCTTGCGGAACATTTTTTTCAAAAAACACTTGCTCATGTTGATGGTCAAAATCCTTACCATCCTTGGATCTTATTCTATCTATAGTCTCTTACTTGGATATTTCAAGGACACTTCTTTTTTCCTTTCATACATATTGTTTGAGCCTACAACTTGATGGAATTTTGTCATGTTCACATGACATTCCTCAAAATTCATCTTAGGAGTGATCAAGGTTACCTCAACTTCATTCTC
This sequence comes from Torreya grandis, assembly GCA_037957365.1. NCBI lineage: Eukaryota > Viridiplantae > Streptophyta > Pinopsida > Cupressales > Taxaceae > Torreya > Torreya grandis. The sequence goes on along the minus strand of JARHVA010000301.1, from coordinate 1,312,272 downwards.
TTCATTTTCATGATGTTTTTGATAGATGATATCATCAAGCTTGTATTTCTTCTACTCTAATACATTTGAAAGTGATTCAACCTCAGGTTGAAGTGTTGATTTCCATTTAAAAACATTTTTTTTTTGCTTTAGGTTCACTAGACTCTTCCATGACAATAGCTTCTTGGACAATATCTTGATGTTCATCTCCATTCTTAACTAGACCTTCTCTTTTATGCTTGATAAGACACTCAACAACCTATTTTTTAGGATCATCAACAAGCTTAACATCAGATATACACTTTTTAGGAGGAGAATTAGTCTTACTTAGCTATTCAAAATCCTAACTTATGACATGAAAACTTTGCCATAGGTCATCTTGTTTTTCATAACAGTTATGTTCATAGACTTCTTACTCAATTGTAGGTAGAAATACATTATGATTCTCACCATATTGATCTATCACATTTTTCAAACCATCATCATCCTACATTTGAATGACGTAATTACACTCAATAGCTTGTGAAAAAGAATGTCCAATGCTTACCTTAGAATTCTCATATGTTCCCTCATGGATGATGTATGTGCTAGGGTTAGTTTTCTCAAAGTAAGTGTATGGATCATGTCCATATGTTTTAACACCATACTCATCTAGAAATAGATCAAATGTGCTCTCAAGATTATAATATTTCTAATCATCCATAGAATATTCCTCATGATCATTAATGACACAATTGACATTGGAGCTTGCTTTTATATAGGGCTCAATATGAAACTTATCTAGTGGTTTAGTTATAATGGTTACATTCATTCCATACCTTACCCTAAAGGCCAATAAGGAAAAATAAATTGAGAGGTAGCCTCCTATCTTGGCTGTGAAATATCTTGAAAGGTAGATAGTAAAGTGAGCAGGCAAGTCAACAACCACAATATCTTGAAGGATAGGGAAGCTACGACAATCATGCAAGAAGACTCTAAATCCCTTGAATAGTACTACTAACTTAGTAGGTGTCCCATCAATTTGAATCATCCCTTTACTATATGGTTCATAATTTAGACCTAATTTATTAGCTACAACATTGGGCATCACTGAAGTACTAGCCCCACTATCTACTATGTAGTTGTGAACCAACTTGTCTCCAATAATGAGAGTGAGGTAGAAGGGTGGAGGCTTTTTATATTTAGTAGAGTGGTCTAAAATGTGATTAATAGCATTAGTGAGAGTAAAATTTCCATTATCATGGCTTAATTATGTAGGTATAACATGAATTGTGGACAACTACTCTTGAAGTTCTTTTTGACCAGGTAAATGAAGGATTTCCTAAAGAGACTAGATTTAACACTTTTCAAAGAGTAAACAATGTTTAGAAAATTTCTTGTGTCCTTAAATGAAAGGAAGTATTTGGATATTTATACATTTTATCATTTGAAGTGAGCCTTCTAACATTATGACTTGAATAAGGTGTATAAGTTATAGGGCCTATCATACTTATAGTCATACCTTATTGCATTTTAGGAGGACTACTTGAACTTGAATGAACACCATTAAAATATCCTAGAGCATTTCTATTTTCCATTTTATTATTTATAATTGAATTACCTTGGCTAATAACATAAGTATCTTCAACTATAAAGTTAGTGAAACTCACTCCTTAAGGCTGCCACCCTTCATTTGGTTACATGAGGACCTCATATTTTGCTAATAGTTGAGGATTGACTCCTCCTTGAGAAACCAAATATTTCTCTCCACTTTCATTAGCATACATGAATTGACCTTATTACCATTACTCTCCTTTCACCAAGTTGTTATGAATTGGTACCATTATTCTTGTGTTGGAGGTGGAAGTAGGATTGTATGCATTGACAGGCCTATTAAAGTTAGGTTATCTTTAACCTCTTCCCTAACCTATTATTGAGGTGGGAACCTATTCCCTTGTTGAGGATAGGGGTAAGGGTTTTTATGAACATTATGCTATATATTTTCTTACCTAATCTAAGATTTTGAAAACTAGATACTTACATATTTATCCATAATATCTTCTACCTTATTAGGGGTAATTATTGACTTGGAATTTACATTAATAATTTAAGAAACACTTGGATTAATAGTAGAAGTGTTTGGTATCAAAGTCATGGAAACATTTAGATGCAACTTCCTATCTTTTATTAATCCATTATTAGCTCTAATGTCAAGGTCATATGCTTCAGGGAAGGTGTAACCACCCACGGATTGAAATAGTATGGCTATGTCCATACCAATAGCCCTTAGATATGTGGGAAACACAAAGATAGTAGGTGGTATCATGGGAAGAGGCAACATATGCCAAGTCCTTTAGAATATCTCATTAAAATCATACATTATCTCCTTGGGGGATATTTGAATTACATTGAGTTGGTTATTGAGTGATGTGTGATCAATTTTATATTAAAACCTTGATGTTATCATCTCTCCAAAATCATCCGAAGTGGTGATACAACATTTGGGAAAATTTATATACTAATCAAGTGTTTCCACTCTAAGGTAAATGGCAAGGAGTATAATAGAAATGTTGAATTTAGTGGCATTGTGAAAACTATAGAAGTTTGAGATATCCCTAATATGCTCACTAGGAGTGACATGATCTTTACCATTAAATGTGGGAACATTTTTGGTAGCATTAGGGGGTATATAATTATATGCATTAAGATGAATTTTATTTTAAATATTAAAGGCTATGAAGGCATGCTTCCTAGCCATGTTATCCTCAAGTTTTTCCTCACTTTCTTGATCTTCTTGGCTTTCAAAGTCCTATTGTTCTTCAAAGGTCAAGATAGGATGAGGTTGTTGAAATTCAAGAGGAAGTTTAGGTTGAAAATGTGGGTTTATGTAATTTAAAACTCTACTAGAAGATGGAATAGTAAGTAAAATTAAGTATGAACACAAATATATGATAAAATAATAGTCTATAACTAGATATTACCTTGAATGGAGTCTCTAAATGCTGAGTAGAACACCATAGTAGTTGTGATGTTGTCAAAACCAACATTTACCTCGACAAGTTATCTTGAGGATAATGGTCCCATTGCACATGAAATAAATATTATCACAAAATATTTCACCCTAGAGGAGGTTGTGTTGTCATTTGGATTTTCACCCTTTGAGGAGATGTCTCAGCTTTCCTCATCCAAATGGCATTATTGAAACACTAAAATCTTTCAAATTCTTGTACCAAAATTCCCATTGGGAATGCCAAAAACTATTTTCACTTGGATTTTCACCCTTTGAGGATATTTATCAACTTTCCTCATCCAAATTGCACAATTAAATCACCTATAGGCTTGTGTGTAGCCTATGAATGAGGTGAATCTCTAGATAGGGTAGCTCCCTTGATGTACGTACCACTTTAGATCACTGCTACACCTAAAAATTTTGAGGAAAAAGGGAGAGAGAAAAATAAAATAAAACTATATTAAGTGTGTGATACAACAAATTTATTTATGACTACCAACCAGCTACATGTTACACATGAAACCAAGAGACTAACTAAACATACACTTTTCTAATCTAAATCTTCCCACATTAATATTTAATTGTGAAGGTTGTGACAAATGTTTAGGTTAGGAGGAATATAAAATAGGCCTAAAATGGCACTATTTGAGTAGGATAACTCAGTAAATCATGATACCTCATAATAAACTTCACATGACCTACAAGAAGAAGCTTTCAAACTACAAATAGGTGAGAGAATGAGACAATCATGCTAAGGAAACAAGAGTCATAACTTATGAAAAATCAAACATTCTAAATGAACACACTAATAATAATCATAGAAGAGATAAAAATAGTAGTATTTATTGATAAAATGGTATGAAAATGACTAGGGCTTTGCCATACTTAGGTGGAGCATAAATTACAAAGGCCAAAATGGATAGTTCTTATAGAACTTGAGAGAGAGAGGAGAAAAGATTAGTCTAAACGTCATAATAACACTTATAAATTTGATAAAATAAGTTAAATATGAATGAGAATAATATTTTAAATGAACCATACAAGGTTAGGAAGCACAAGTGTCACCCCAAGTCATGAAACTCATGAAAAGTTACATGAAATTCCCTTTTCTAGCTTAGAAAATTTCCTTCATTATTCACCTTTGTTTGAACATCTTATAACTAAATAGGGATAGGTCTAATGATTTTAATGAGAGGCAATTGTTTCATACATGCCTATCCATGAATTTTTTGTAGTCCTACTCATCTTAAATCTCCTATAAGTGAGCCATTACCATCTATAGTCTAAGAAACTCTCATTTCTATCACCCCTCACACTTGACCTTCAAAAGAGCATAATTTTTACATTAAAATTAATAAAATAGAGTGGATGAAACTTTTTAATACCCTTTAGAACCTTAGAATCATTAGTAGCACCTTAAAATTATCTTACTTGAAGTTTTCCACCCCTCACTAGTTTGGTCACTATGCCAATTTTGATTAACTAAGATGATGTAACTGATTAAGGCACTTAATATTTTTTATAAGAAATTAAATTAACATTGTTAGTTATATTAAGTCTTAATATTCCCTTAAATTTTATTATAATCTCTTTAAACCTCCTATAACCTACATAATGTATAAATAAGTCAAGAAAACCTTGTTTGTACCATGTCCGTATAGATTATGTATAACTCAAAATGGTGGGGAGTATCCTGAGAGAGTATTATACAAACTCCAATAACTTTCATGGTAAAACTAGTCCATTTGGATGCATCTCCAACCTCATCTTCCCAATCAGGTCTTTCTAAGGGTTTAATAAGGGTTTAGGCCTATTTTACCCTTTAGGCTTTGTTCATAAAAACTTGACTTTAAAATTGCAAAAAAAATTACACAAGAATGATATTTAGGACACCTAATAACACATATAAACATCTTGGATCTCCATTCAAGGTGCCAAAGGAGATATGAGAATTCAAATTTTACATATAAAGCTCTTTCCTTTCATCTACACAGGCCTAATGTTGCCTTTGGGTCAAAAATGAGTTCCCTTACAGCGTCTATACCTTAAAAAATATTGATTTACTTTTTTATGACCTCATAAAAATGTCTTAATCCATGGGAATGCTCATCTCATGTCAAAATTGTATGTAACCTTCCATTTGGGCTTTAGGCCTAAACATGCCTAGTAGGCTTGACTACAACTCCTAAAAGTTTAGGCCTCCTTGTAAGTTTTCTCCATTTTTTGATATTCTTCTCACATTTTATTTGTTTATTTCAACCTCTCCCACCTTATTTAAGGATATATATATATATATATATATATATATATATATATATATATATATATATATATATATATATATATATATATATATATATATATATATATATATCCTTGGCTTACCTTCTATCCCTACTCTCTAAATCTGCAAGGTTTAAGCATGAGGGGAGTGCCCTCTATCTAAGATAAAATAGAGGGCACTCCCATGTTTCCTCAGATAATGGTGATTATTATAGGGGATTATTCAAACCATAAAAATGTTATGTGAAAAATTTTATCCCTTGGTCAAATGATTTGACCTCCCAAATGCTTTAAGACCTAAGATATACTTGTTAGAGGTAGACTATGTGCAGTCCTCTCCCAAGTGGATTATTGTATGCATCCTTAGAGCCCCTTTTTTCCATCATTTCCCATTATCAAGAGATTATATAGACCTTTATGGTCATTATGAATGTACTCTAGGTGTTTTACTTGATTTTTACTTTTATGTTATAGAGGAAGGTAAAACTAAAAGATGGGTAGAGGTTAGTAGAACCTAAATATAGTGTGTGCTCTATGTTCCAGATAGTTTTAGATACTCTTCTTTAGCTTGAGAAGATGACCTATAATAAGAAAGAAATATAAAAGGGTTGTTTAGTAAGGTAGATGGGTGGATTACCTAGCAAGATATATTTAAGACACATGAGCTTTCTAGGAGGCTATCAATACACCTTTTGAAACAAGTTGATGTTGATAAGAAGGTTGCATAAATGAAAGTACTTAATTTAAAAAAGTAAATACTTTTCAAAAGAAATTCTAGTTCTAATTAAGGTAAATGCAAAATGGCCAAATAATGGTTTAGGTGGGGTCAAGTGGTTATTTCTGGTCTATGAGGTGACAAAAGCCAAAAAATAGGGTTTGGTTAAGGTTTGGTTGTTGGTTAATGGTTGCTAGTTTTTGGCCAAAAAAGTTCACACAGTGACCATCGATGGTTAGAGGTAACCATCGATGGTTGGGTGACTATTGTTAGTTTGACAGTTGACCATTAATGGTCAAGATGACCATTGGTAGTTACATTGATTGGTCTAGTTAGGGTAAAAGGTTAGACTACAAATAAATTGTAGATAGATTGGTAGGTTGGTGGAGGTCTTTTTAAGGGTTAGAAGGGGTCAGAAGGTGGTGTTTAGGAGGTAGAAATGAATAAAACAAATAAATTTATCTTGATTATTGAGGTCTAGATCAATTTAGATAAAGTAATAGTTGGTTGATTGGTAAAGTCTAGAGTGATTTTGGTATCACCTCGGGGCTATGATGTAAAGAAAATTTAGTAGTGTTAGGTATCTACTATGTTGGTTAGTTAACTGGAAGGAAGACCTGTAAAGAAAACTTTCTTGATGATGAAGATTGTCCAAGATCTTAGATTATCCATCCATTTTCACCTCTTACTCCCCTCCTTTTATAGGTAAAGAGAGATGGAGGTAGAAGGTTCCATAGGAAGTTTGGTTGGCCTAAAGTTAATGTTCATGATATGCTTAGCTTGTTGCCCATATTTAATTTTTTATGTATTTGATCACACATAGATCAAGTAAGTAAGTTTAGGTGCTGACCATTAGTAGTTAGAGTGTTAACCATCAATAGTCAGAGTGGTGACCGTTAGTGGTCAGAGTGACCATCAGTGGTTGAGGGTCAAAGGTTGAAGGGTTAAATTTGGTCAAGGTGAGTTGTTCAAGAGTTTTTTGACTTGGATTTATGGTCAAAAGGGTATGAATGGTAGGTTGGGAATCCAAGGGTATTTTAAAATATATAACTATCATGTGTGGATTTCTAATGTCTACATTTTTCCCTTTTTTTATGCAATTTATATTAGCAAGCAATAAAATAACAATAAATTGTAGGTCAAAAGTTTGGTTGCCCTGAGTATGGGAAGAGTTGATCCCCCTCAAACTAAGAGTTGATGAGGTGAATAAAAATAAGGTATGGGTTTGATGAGTGGTTATGTGGATGGGAATTTAGGTGACAAGGGTGGTTGGTGAGGTTGGGAATTTAGGCACAAACATGTGCACAAAATGTGACTAAGTGTAATATTCAAGATTATGCATAGACTAAGTTACCAATGTTTGGTTATAATAAGGTTGGTGTTAGAAGGATAAATGATAGGGTAACTAGGCCTCAACATTAGGCATAGCTGATCAAGTTAATCAATAAGTCTCCTAGACAAGGTTAGTGTCTCATAGGTATCCAAGGTAGGAAGTGATCCTAAGAAGACATGAAATGGTTAGTTGTGCATGAAGTGGTAAAAATTCAAATGTTCAACATGGAAAGGTAATTGGTGTGATCAAAGGGACCAAGGCAATGTCATTACAAAATATGTGCAATAGTTTGGTTAAAAATGGCCAACTTCGTGGTGGACATGGTCAGTTGGTTGGTTGGATAGGGTGTTCTCTAATGGTTCATGATTGGTTTGTGGAGAATAGGTGTTCTATGAAGGTTGGTTAGTGGTGTTCAAATGGGTTTCCCTAATTTGATATACCACTTAGTTTGGGTTTGGTAGGAGAAGGGTAATCTCTAATGGTCCATGGTTATGTTAATTGGTTAGTGGATAAAGTGACTCTAAAAGGGTGGAGAAGGTGACTGTAAAATATGTTCACTGATTGGTTAGTTTGATGGTTGGTTTTAATGGCTCAAAAAGGGGGGAAGACACTTCCTAAGTGGTCATGAAATTATAAAGAGGAGGCTAAATGCTCTAATTAACAAAGACCATGATGGAAAGATGGGTGGGCTTATGAGAATAAACCCTTATCATTCTTTTTCCTTATTGTTAGTTTGATGGTTAAAAAAAGGTAGCTTGATCACATGTTCTTAAGTAAGCTAAAAAATCCCTTGATTTGTGAAGGATAAAAGGGGAGATGGAGGATAGGTAGTGGGTGATAGGTAGGGTAACCTTATTGTGAGGATGGCTTACCCCTTTTTTAGGTGACCTAAGAACCATGATAGATAAGTCCATGTCATATGTTAGGTGTAGACTTATCGATGTGAGAAGTCTATTGATGCTATTATGAAAGTTGATTACAACATTCTTGGGATTGTTTGTTTTTTATTTTTATATAGGGTATGTTATTTCTTAGTTTGATATGTTTAAGAAGTTGATCAATGCGGGAAGCTTCAAATAATTTATTTTGACAAAGTTGACTTAGCCATCCTTCAAGGGAGTGGTCTAAGTTTGGATTTTTTCATGTTTGATAACTATCCTTCAAGGGAGAAGTCTACCATTTTAAATAATTTGAATGGTTTTGATCATCTATCCTTCAAGGGAGTAACCTGGATGCTAGAGATGTTGACCCAAGTGATAGTTTAGTATCCCAAATTGTTTATATACTAGTTTAGAGATAAATTATATGTATAGGCCTAAGGTTTTAATTTTTGGATGCAAATATATATCACAAGAAGGTTTATGATGGGTAAAATATGTGGTTTAAGTGACAATGACCATGGAAATCCATCCTAAAAAGAATGGAAAGTATCATAAGGATCATGTCATGGGTAGAGTCATGGTATCCATGCTTATGAATTGGTGAAGTTTTGTGATGGATAATCACATGATCCTATTTTTTATTTATTTTTCTTAAAGATAAGGAGATGAAGGTGATTGAAAACAAGGGATGAGCTTAAGTTAGACAAAAGATGAGAAGGAACTTGGTTTAACCAAAGAACAAGCATGAAAATATAAAATCATTTTGAGGAGGTTGAGGTTCTGATATGCCCCATATCCATGCTTGTGTAAATGGTTGATGTCAATCAGGAGAGAATATATCCCCCAATTAATTTTTGACACTTAATTAAATGTGAAAAATATTTAGATTAACAAAAAAGGTGAGGTTGATTAGGTGATAGTTTGGTGAGAAGGGTAATCTCCAATGGTTGGGGGAGAATGTGAATCCAAAATATGATGGGTGGTATCCAAAAAGGTTACCCTAATTTGGTATACCACTTTTTTGAGGTTAGGTTGATGGAGAAGGTACTCTCTAATGGTTGGGAAGTTGGTAATCTCCAATGGTTGGGTTAAGGGTTGGAGGAGAAGGTGAGTCTCCAAATTATAATTTGTTAAGGTAAGGTAATTGGTTAGATAAGTTTAGGTGATTGGTTAAATGATGCTTGGTTGAAGGTATAATAGGTTAGTTTGGGTGAAAAGGCATGGTTAAAATTCTAGTTTATGAGAGTGACCATCGGTAGTTAGGGTGACCATCGATGGTTAGGGTCCAAAAGTCAAAGAGGTAGGTTTGGTCAGGTTTTATTTAAAAGGTTGGGTAAGGTCAAGTTAGTAAAAGGTTGGTTGATGTGTTCATAGTTATCTAAGGTAGGATGTGATCCTACGAAATCACAAATGGTTAGTTGGATAGGTTAGGATAGGCTAGCTATAGGTTGAGCCAAAAATGCCAAGGGTTAGTTTGGTCAATTTTTAAAGTGTGGTTTGGGTTGATAAATAGTCAAAGCCATATGGAGGGAAAGTTCCCCCAGTTTGCTCTTTCCATGGATGTTCAAAGATTGGAAAATGATTTTAAGGTGAGGTATTGGTTAATAAGAGGGTTTAATATGGGTGAATATAACTTCATTTACCTTTCAAAGGGTTGTTAGTTGTTAGTGGTTAGTGGTTAATGATTAGTAGGTCAAGTTTATAGGTGGTTGTTCAGGTGGGATTTTCTCTATTGCACCAAGGCTAGGAAAATGTTGTTAGACTTGATTTAGGTAGGTTAGGGTGTATTTGGTAGGTTTGATGGGTTGATCTTGGTTTGGATTGTTAGATAGGTTAGTTATGGTTGAGTTAAAAGGTATGTTGATTGTGGTTGTTTGATTTAGTGTAGAGGTTGGTTTGATTGGTTGAGAGAGGTAAAATAAATGGTTGATTTATTTTGTTGGTTGGGTTGGTTTTATTTTTTGGTTTGGTTGGTGAGGTAGTTTGGGTGGATGGTTATAGCTAAGGTTAGGTCGATGGTAAGTTTGGTTGTGTTAATGGTAGGTTTCAAAAAATTGATAAGTGGAAGAGGTAGGTTGGTTGGTTCCACATGGGTGAGGGGAAAAGGTTGATTGGCTGGTTTCATGTGCGTAAGTGGAAGAGGTTGATAGGTTGGTTCCACAAGGGTAAGTGGAAAATGTTGATTGGTTGGTTCCACATGGGTAAGTAGAAAAGGTTGATTAGTTGGTTCCACATGGGTAAGTGGAAGAGGTTGGTTGGTTTCCTTGGTTTTGATTTCAAAGGAAAGTTGAGAAGGTTCCACTTGGTTAACAAGTGGCTTGGTTTAGGGTTATATTATAGTTTCCTTAGTTATAGGTTGACTAAAAACTAAATCTAATGGATGGGCCTCATTATGTTGAGGGCTTTGTTTGTTGATGTGCACAATAATGGGTGCAAAAAGAGGTTTAATGATGGATTGTTTTTGAGTGTATGAGTTAATCAATTAGTTTGATGAGGTTAGTTGGTTTGATAGGTTTGGTTGAGTTCATAGGTTGGGTAGGTTTGATAGGCTAGGTAATGTTCATAAGTTGGGTGGGTTTGATTACTTGGGTAAGTTTGATAAGGTGGGTTGGTTTGATAGGTTAGATAAGTTTGATAAGTTGGTTTGATAGTTTTTGGTTAGATGGTAAAGAGGATAGACAAAATCTCTATTGAGATAAAGAGGGATGCCTCAAAGGTGGTTGGGGTAGTTGATATGATGGTTGGGTAGGTGACCCAATGGTTGATGAGGTTGGATAGGTTGAAGTTGAGGCTGGTTATGATAATTGTTAAGTTGGTGTTGATGGGTTTTTGGTTGGGTATGATGATGTTTAAATGATATTTGATAGGTTATTGGTTGTTTGTATTTGAGATTTGATTAGTTTTAGGTGAGGATTGATTGGTCATGGGTATTAGAAAGAGATGAATCTACTTTGATTATCTAGTTTATTAACATTATAACTAGCTCAAGTGGTAGTTGATAGTTTATTGGTTGGTTGTAATTGAGATTTAATAGGTGATAGGTAGGGTTTGATTGATTATGGGTGAGGTTGGGTTGGTTTTTGATGAGGTTAGGTTGGTTGTAGGTAAGGTTAGGAGCATAAGTGGCTCATGATTCAATGTATCACTCTAAGGCAAGATGGTTATTCTCCAAGATCATAGAAAAGTTAGGATCTCCAAGAAAATATATATTTGTTCCCCATTAGATAAGGCAATGGAGGTAATATGGTAGAAGGTTGATTTCTCACAACTAAAAACAAAGATCAAATAAGAAAAGTCAAAAAGGCAAAACACATACTAAATTATATTACTTCATAGGGTTATTTTTAGTCTCTCTTGTGGCTTATGCCCTAAGTTAGAAATAATATGTGAAGCTTTGGTTTGTAGAGCAGTCACTAAAAAAAAGTTTATGGTTGGTTTCAGGTTAGTTTAGGCTCTCAAAATTTGTATTGAAAGTTAGTACTTGGCTTGGTATTGGAGGCTATCCCCTAACTTCACACACCATAAAAATAAGGGTGTTGAGTGCTTAGCCAAGATATATTGATTTACAAAGTTTAGACTCAACCAAAGAGATAAGTTTTGGTTTCTCTTCTTAGTAGTGAAGTCCAAGTAAGATAGCCAAAGGGTGAAGGCTTACTACTAGGTGATGAAATCTTAGTTGTGCCTTATGTCAAGTGTTAAGATGTGTTGATTGATAAGTGGTTTGGTATGGTCTGTGATAAAGAGGTAAAGCTATGATTGATTACTTTGCTTTTAATTCAACTAAATAAACCAAACATGCAAGTAATCAATGTATGTAGTTAATTTTATACCCAAAAGAAATTTTTGATTTCATTGTATGAGCATATAATATAGAAAAAAAGGATACTAGATGTAACTAGATCCCACTGGGTGTACTGGAATGTTTTACTCTATTTTAGCTTTTTTATTCTAGAGGAAGGTAAAATTGAAAGAGGGGTAGAGGTTAATAGACCCTAGATATGGTGTGTATTCCATGATCTAGATGGTTGTAGATACTCTTCTTTGGCTTAGGAAGATGACCTATAATAAGATAGAACTAGAAAAGGGTTGGTTAGTTAGGTATATGGGTGGATTGAATAGCAAGCTAAATTTAAGAAGTGTGAGCTTTCTAGGAGGCTGTCAATCTAACTTTTGAAACAAGTTGATGTTGATAAAAAGGTTACATACATGAAATTACTCAATCTAAATAAGTAAATACTTTTCAAAAAAAATTAGTTCTAACAAGATAACATTGAGGTAAATGTTAAATGGTCAAAGAATGGTTCAGTTAGGGTCAGGTTATTATTTCTGGTATATGAGGTGATAGAGGCCAAGAAAATAGGGTTTAGTTTAGGTTTGGTTGTTGGTTAATAATTGTTCATTTTTGGTTAGAAAAGTTCACATAGTGACCATCAGTGGTTAGAGTGACCATCAAAGATTAGAGGTAACCATCGATAGTTGGATGACTATCGATACTTTGATAGTCAACCATAAACATTCAATATGACCATTGATGATTACTATTAATAAGTCTGGTTAAGGTAAAAGGTTGGACTATAGATAGAATGTAGATGGATTGGCAGGTTGGTGGTCTAGTTAAGGGTTAGAAGGGGTCATAAGATGGTGTTAAATAGGTAGTAAATAATAAAATAAAGAAACTAATTATTGATCTCAATAAGAGATAGATACTTAGCTTGATTATTAAAGTCTAGAGCAATTTTGGAAGAGTAACAACAAGTTGATTAGTGAAGTCTAGAGTGATTTTGGTAGCACCTTAGGTCTATGTTACAAAGAAATTTTAATAGACTATTAGGTCTCTATTATGTTGGATGGTTGGCTAGAAGACCTACAAATAAAACTATCCTGATGATTAATATTGTCCAAGATCTCAGATTGTCCATCCATTTTCACCCCCTGCTCCCCTCCTTTTAGAGCCAAAGAGAGATGGAGGTAGAAGATTCCATAGAAGGTTTGGTTACCTTACGTTAATGTTCATGATTCACTTAACTTATCACCTACATTAAATTTTTGATGAATTATCTCACACATAGATCAAGTAAATTTAGGTGTTGATCATCAATGGTTAGAGTGTTAACCATCAATAATCAGAGTGACCATCAGCAATTGAGGGTTGAAAGGTAAAGGGTTAAGTTTAGTCAAGGTGGGTTAAAAGGTGAGTTGGTCAAGAGTATTTCAACTTGGGTTTGTAGTTGAAAGGGTGAAAATGATAGGTTGGGAATGTAGGGGTATTTCAACATCTAAAATCATAATGTGAAGATTTTTGGTATCTATACTAGATTTTGTAAACACTTTAACTCTCTCACACCTCTTTCCATACATTGGTAGTATAGGTCTAAATGTGACTTTTGATTGTACTTTATTTTTTAGAGTGTACCTATATATAGAAATACATGGTTAAGCTTTGAAAAAAATGTCTAAAACCTCTCTAGAACCACTTAGGTTCATTTAGTGTTTTATTGGACTCATTTGTCTCATCTCATGCATTGCAAACACCTATGCATTACTCCTTTATGCTCACTATCTGAGACAATCATCTATAGTTGGTTATAGGTGTATATGAGCTATAAATGAGTTTATTCGTGATGTGTAGAGGCCCTCTTTAAAACCTTAGGGTCAAAAAACATATATTAATACTTGAATTCACATTGAATATGCTAGAACATCACATAGATACCATGCTTAGGTCACTATTTCCATACTCAGTTGTAGGTGCACATTTCCTTGAGAAAGGACACTTGTAGGTGTTAATGAAGATTGAAACACTACATATAAGCATCATCCTAATGATTTATATGTTCATCGGTACACCATTCAAAAAATAAGGCCATCCTAACCATGAGAATATGTTTTTTTAATTCTTGGGATATCAATGGCCATTCAAACCTCAAATCATGTAGATGTTAATGTAGGGTTCTAGTGTTTGTAAAGGCATCTTTAAGATGTTCTACACCTATTTTACAATATATTTTTGACCTATATCTTTCGCATATCTCCTCTCCATTATAGACGCTACAATATTTACCTATTTATATTCTTTAAAACTCTTTGAAACCATGTTATAGTATATTCACAAAACACCCCTAGACCTTTATTTTCACATTTTAGGAATAAACTCCTTGAACATTGTCATCTTATGCTAAGGGATGGTCTACACCTCTATTTACTAATTTGACACTTAAAAAAGGTCTGAAATGGTCAATTCACATGATAAAATACCAAATAAGGTTTTTATATGTTTCAAATTCCTCATACAAGGACTTCTAAAGCTCTGTGGTACCACTTGTAGGTGGTCATTTCCACATACTCAAGTAGTATGTCAAATAGATAGTATACAAGGTGTGTAGGTTTGTAATCACTTATATGATTTCACCAAGTACTCCAATGAACTCTTATAAATATTAATATATTGAAACACATATCAAACTTTTCCTCTTAGCATGACATCATCAAGGAGACTCATGTAGGTGTGTATGGGTTGTATGTAGGCAGTGAACATGAAATGAAGTAATATGTAGATGAAAGGCCTCATGAACAACTTAAACTCAATTTTTATCCCTAAAATTCATTATTTTAATTAATTAGATATGAATAAAATCTCTAAAACATTTATTTAAACATTAAAACATATTACAAACATCTAGAACAAAGTAGGCAAGGGGTATCTAATGATTATTTGGTGTGATGAATGAGCTTGTAACCAGTCTTGTATCTTTTTCCAAAACCAAAATATCCTTAGTTATTTATCCCTTGAAAAAATAATATACCATGATTACCATTCCATTAACAAGTTAAATAATAACTATATATGTGTTCTTCAACATGGCTGCAAGTGAAATTGAGTAAAGAGTTGATTGAGAGGAATGGCAAGACTAAAAGTTGCCCAAAGCATGATATGATAAAAAAACATGTAAAGAGAGAAGATTTTTCATTGATACATGCATAAAACCATCTTCTATTCACATGAGACCTATGTATAAGACCAACATTCTTCAACAAAGAACTTGATTGAAACTTTACAATGGTGACACCTTCCTACAACATGAGGTATCTTGTTCATCAAAACATCATGAAAAATTCAAATCATGAAGAAAATTTTATAATTTATCCAAAATATTATGGATTTAACATCACCAAATAGTTTCTATTAACTTGTCTAAAATGGTGCAAAACCTATAGGGTACACAGATTAACAAGTAGAAAAATATAGTCAGCTTGTTAGGGATGGTTCATAAAGCTTAGTTGAAAAATATTTGAATTGTTATTATTTAAATGGATATTATAAGTTTAATTTCACCTCCTAAAATTATTTTACCTAAAACCTCTCCAACTATCCATACCAAACATAAACTTGTTGACCACTTGTGTGTGTCTAAAAAGGTGAAAAAGGAGTAGAATGGTTTTAGCTCAATTTTGAAACTTAAAAAGTACTTAAACCATATAAATGTATCTAAGGAAGCTGAAGAGTCATTCCATGACCTTTTCCTATGTTTAAAACTCTCTCGTAGGTCATAAAAGTGCCAAACCCTTCTCATTTCAAAAGAAAATTAATCTTTCTTCTAAAGAATCTGTCACTTTTAGTTATGAATTATTGATGGCATAATAGGACATATTTCACATGACATCACCCTTATTAAACATTAAAACTTTCCTAAGAGGCTATAAAACTCATTTAATGCCCTATTTTGACCCCAAAATGATTCAAAATGATATAAGAACCAAAATGACTAATGACCAAGGATAATATAACATGAAATCACACTAAATGACCTAAAATACACCTTAATACATATATATTAGACCCATAAAAGATATAAAAATTAATTTTTTATCTATAGGGGTCCTAATTTGACCTATAAGGTCAAATTTGGTTAACAAATTGGTGACTCATAAGGGTAGTATGCCTGCTATACTAACTAGACTAGTATCCTTATCAGTCTATTGGGCTTAAGGGGTCATCTAAAGTTTGATAAAAACAAAAATACCTTGGTAAAAACATTTGATCAAGATAAGACCAATTGATTATCTCGACCACATAAAACAAAGCAAACACACAAAATAACACACACACACACACACACACACACATGTGCTCAAAAAACTTAGGGTAATTAGAAAACAAACTATTATGCACAAATAAAAACTAAGCATACCTCCTTTCTAAGATCAAAATGAAATTTTATTCAATCTTCTTCTTTATGAGATGAGTCATATTGCCAAACATATTTCTCCTTAGATTGGATGCTTTGTAGATCAGACCTATTCCTTGGCACTTCACTTGATCTGCTCTCAAGTATATCATCCTTAAATAGGTATCCAATGTATATATATTCCTCTTAAACTTGCACACATACCTCATACTTCTACCCACTCTTCATCTCATGGTCAACTTACATCTTCTTTGTAGGCATGGCTTCAAGAGGAGTGGTTTCTTGTTCCTTAGAAGATTGAGGCCAATATAAACTTGTTAAAATCCTTAAATATATGATGTATTTCTCCCAACTTATTGAGAGTATGATAACCCATATTGATTATTTCAAACATTTCATCATGAAATGCATATGCCTCTTGAAAGGACAGATTTGAAAGATTACTTTTTCTTTGTATACTCACTTGAGTGCTAAGGCTACCTTCTCCATCTTTGAATAGATCATATCCTCCTTGTAGAGAAGTATATCCTTCTCAAATGATTGAAAAAAATTCATCCCAAGGCTGATTAGGAACTTGTTCTTTCCCATCTATGATGTCTTAGATAGGGATGGAAGAACCAATGGTGATTTCTTCTTCTTTGGAAAAAGGAAAACATTCTTCCATATCAGCCCAATGAGAAGTTTCAACATAAGAGGCCACCTCTTCTTCAGTATTTAAGATGTATTGAGAGATATCAAGTTTCATCTCAACTATCATAGCATGAATTTGGTTCTTAAGGGCTGAAATATCTTCAATATCCTTCTCCTTCTTGGTGATGCTAAGACTAGGAATCTTAAAATCATGTGACTTAGTCCAATGAGGCTACCAAGGAGCTAAGATTTATTCAAGCAAGACTTCTAAGATTTTTTCAAAAAATTGATCATATTTAGTTTCCCATACCATAGGTACATCAAGGCAATTGGTGATGGGGTGAGGACAAGATGAACTAGTTGGTAGAGGTAGAACATATAACTCATAATCAGATTGAGAATGAATTGTAGGGGATTATTTTTAGATATTTTAACGGGAGGTAGACCTTGGGATAAAATATCTTGTTTTTATTCCTTACATTTTATAATCACTTCATTACAATTTGATTGATCTTGATCACTCTCTTGAGGAAGGTTAGATGGGGCGTGTTTAGGTATATTATCTTTTTTGGGATATAAACCTTTTATCACACCTTGACTTGGAAATTTCATCCTTGACTCTAACTCTTTAATTTTATTGGCTAGGTTCTCATGGAAAATTCTTTCTTGAAGTTGATAGGCATCATCATGAGGATTAAGAGTATAAGAAGGTTGACATGGAAGATAAGATGTCTCTTGAGGAAGGGTTGGAAGGTCTTGCATAGGATCAAGATCTTTCTTAACTTTACACTCATCATCAAGGATTTTATCCTCTTTCTTTCCCCATGAATCCACTATCTTATTCTAGATTAGAATTTTATAATTAGGATTCTATTATTGATGTGGTGATGAAATTTGAGGATTGGATGAAGTGTTCAAGAAACTTTGAATTTCCTTAGGCTTGGATTCTCCACCTTGTCTCCAACTTGGAATCTCATATCTAGAGGTATTTTCTTGAGGTGGGATGCAACTTAAGATGGGAATGAGGACTTAGATTCCACTTCCTTTACTACTAATATGGATTGATTCATCTACTTATTGACTCAATCTGCCTATCAAGGTTTGCTTTAAAAACAAGGTTTATCTTCCCAACTCTCTCTTTCAACTGATTGGGAAAACGATGGCTTTGATAAACTTGATTAGGCTCATGAATAGGCTTCAAGTAAGACTAATATCAATCTTAGGGAAGTGGATATGAAGGTTGATAGGTTTGGTAAGGTAATTTATCATGAATTTTTAGCCTATCTTCCAAGGATAAAACTAGGCCACTCACATCTAATGTCTCACTTATGACCCTTTACCATTTGGCTCTCTTAATAGGTGCCCACTCTTTTTTGACCAGCTCTAATGCATCTCTCACCTTATGAATGAAATGACTAGGATTATCTGGACCATGTCCCCTTTATATGTCAATATATATCATGTACTTCTCATAGCCCAAGAGATTTTGCTTTAAAGTGGAAATGTATTGACTTGAGAAGTGACTAGGTTAACTAGGACAAGAAAGATATTGAGAAGGCTGGTTATAGGGATAATATAACTCATAACATAGTTGATAATATTAATTTTGGAGTTGATAGGGATCATGACAAGGCTATTAATATTTACACAAAGGATGATAAGGGATTCCATAAGCTTGAAATGTCTCACCAACTTGTGTAAAATAGTACTCAACACCAAGGTCAACCATGGAACTTCAGTAGGAAGTAAGAAAACAAGTAGTGGTTATCAACAATATTAAAAAGGAATACATGGGATGCTTGACCATATGATGTAATCTTGGAGTCACCATTGATGCTTAGATAGATATCTCCAAAGGTTGATGTGTTGAAAGACAACACCAAAAATCTTTTAACTTATTGTATAAAAAGTCCCATTGAGCATGCCAAAAATTATTGTCACTTAGATTTGTGCCTTTTTATGAGATGTATCAACTCTCTTCATCCAA
The DNA here is from genome assembly GCA_037957365.1 of Torreya grandis. Lineage (NCBI taxonomy): Eukaryota > Viridiplantae > Streptophyta > Pinopsida > Cupressales > Taxaceae > Torreya > Torreya grandis. Next base: position 1,293,289 of record JARHVA010000301.1, on the reverse strand, counting down.
GTTACACAATTTAAACACCTCTAGGCTTGTGGGTAGCCTATGAATAAGGTGAATCTCTAGATATGGCTAGCTCCCTTGATGTACCACTTTGAATCACTACTACACCTAAACTTTTTGAGGAAAAAGGGAGAGAGAAAACTGAAAGCAAACTATCCTAAAGGGGTGATACACCAAATTGATTAATGACTACCAACTAGTTACATGTTACACATGAAACCAAGAGACTAATTAAACATACACTTTTCTAATTTGAATCTTCTCACATCATTATTTCATTGTGAAGGTAGTGATAAAAGGTTGTTTAGGCATATTCTAAGATTTAGGAAACATTAAAACACCTCTAGGCCTATGGGTTGCCTATAGTAGAGGTAGACCTCTAGGTTTAAGGGTTATCTCCCTAGATTGATCCTTAAGTGATTATCACCTACACTAACTATTTATTTGTATGAAAAATGATATAACTAGACCTAAAAGTAAGCTACTCTAATGGGGTGATATAGAAAAAATATCTCCACATGACTACCATACAAGTGAACTAAGATACATGACTCATAATACTAGTCTTAGGATCATGAATTACTCTAACAATGGTATTTCAAATATGAAGGTGATATGCATGAGACTACTCAAGAGAAGTGAACCAAATTTTAGATTATAGACACTAATGATAATTTTACACTTTAAGGTAGTCAAACACACTATCTACATTCCATATGACCTATTATAGTGAGAACTATTTGCACCAAACATGAAAAGATAAATATAAGGCAATGATAGATTCTTATCACTATAATTCACCATACATCAATTCACACATTTAGACAATATGTTTTTGAACTCAAAACTAGATTGTAAATCTTATTCAAAGGTAAATTATAATATCAAACTAGCATGGCTTCATTATACCAAGTGTGGAATTTTGATACAAGAGCCAAAATGGATTGTATTTATATAATGTGAGAAGAGAGAGAAGAAAGTGGATCTCAAGGATCACAATTCCACATGTTAAGTCATGAAAACTAGTAATTTTTTAGAAGGATGAATGTAGAATAGATTTGTAGAAGGTCCTCTTAGACAAATGTCTAGGGGTCTTCAACTATCTTCTTGGAAACTACCTTCATTATTAGGCATATTTTAACCACTTGAAACTATACAAAGGATATTTGACACATATGAAATGTTAAGGAGGGTTTAGAAATAATATTTTACAATCATCATATTCTTTCCTAATCACTATTTTTATTCATCACACTTTCATTCACCATCTGCAATCACCATCACTAGGCTTATATCTCTACCTTCACATTTGTCACCCAAATGATCTTCATTTTCTCAATAAAATACATGGAAGATGTGATATGACACCTTAAGGATTCCACTTGCCTTTTGATCCATGATTCAGACCTTAAAACAACCCCTAATTTAACTTCACACCTTCTCACTTGGTAGTCACTCTTTATTTCCATTGTTTTCCAAAGACTACGTGAGATGAATGACTTAGAATATATGTTATGTGATTGTATGAAGTTATAAATGGACATGGATAGTTATAATAGGTCCCAATTTACCTCCCCCAATGATCATCATCCTTCAACTCTCCTTTGCACCTACAAAACACACAAAATCCTATAAGAAACCCTATTTTTACCATGTTCGTACAAATAGGTTACAAACTAAATATGTGGGTAAGAGCATGAGTGAGTCCTATATAGGTATAAAACCATTTTAATACCAAATTATCCTTCCAAAATTCATCTTCACTCATTTATTTCCAATCGGGTCTTAGGCAAGGGTTTAGAAGGGTTTTAGAGAGTTTTAGAGGGTTTGAACTCTTAAGGATTATTCATACAATCTTGACATCCAACCTCCCAAAAAATTCCAAAAATTTCAAGATCATAACCCTCATAAAATTTCCCTGACTCATTGGAGTCTCTTTCAAAGTGTCTATACTAGTGTGAGCTCTTGAAGTTATCCTCTTGAGCTTGTGAGTACATTCTAGATAAGTTTGAGGTGAAAAAGGTCAAGTTTGACCAACCTATGTCATTTTTATGCACACTAATGGCTCCATAAAATCTCATTCCTTATCTTAAATGTTATAAAATATATTTTAAGGTTTATATATTCTTAGAAGTAGATTTAGACCCCTGTAGGTCTTAGGCTTAATCTTAGGCCTAACAAACTTGACTATGTTCTTGATGCACATAATAACCTTGTTTATTTTATAATGGATATGAGGTATCCTCCATGTTGTTTCATTCTTAAAAAAACTCCCCACACCCTCCTTATATTTTTCAAAGTCTTCTTAGAATACTCTCTTACCATCACATACCCTACTTGCAATCTAGACTAGCTGGGAGTGCCCTATATCTAAGACAAAATAGAGGGAATCTCCCCTATTTATCCTATCAGATTTAATTTATAGAGATATATAATAGGTCATAATGACATTATATACCAATTCACTAAGATATATCATCTCTCTATCATCTTTAACTCCTCAATTTCTCTAAACTAGCATTCAATGGTGACTATGTGTACTATCTAAAACCATTTGCTCAACTATACCTTTGTTTGTTTTCATCTAAATGTTATGTGGAGTGTGATACAGACACATTGAAAATTACCTCAATATATTCACTCAATTATACAACTCTAAAACTTCCCTAAGAATAATATTTCCACATAATACTTGTGAGAGCACACTAATTCAATGGACTTCTTAATACTATTTTTTGTATGTATCAACTTGAGAGATGATCACAGTAGCCTTAACATCTCATTGAAAACATTCTTACCTTAAACATAATATTTAAATAGTCCTACAATTTCTAATAATATTTTCATTAATCTCTTAGTATCATGGTTTCCATGTTTGTACAAGTTGGTGTACTAGACTAAGGGGTGTACAAACTATAACTTTTAGTCTTGGACTCCATGTGAGAGTGACCTAACACTCTTATAAATATGAATGAAATAGACCATATGAAACTTATAGGTCTTCCACATTAGATTTACTAGGTCACTTGTTTAATCTAGGACACCTTACACCAACAAACTCTCCTCAAAACACTAGAACATTATTATAGGTGATGTTTTGAGTATTGAAGTTCCTATAGGTATGAATACGCTATGAGACATGTGTGTATCATCTTCATCAAGGTTATTATTAGAATCCATGAGATCCTTATTTTTACCTTAATCAAATATATATCATGCCCTAGGCCATTTATAACATCCAAATTGTCATGTCCTAGTGTATTGTCACTCTACAGTCAAATGTAGGTGATCATTCTGAGAGCAAAAGGACCCTTGTAGGTGATTACATGTGTTTCAACATGGTTTTTCAGTCAATTATATTACTATTTGAAGTTATGGACCATCTCTTACACAAGTAAAGTCACTCGTCTTGAGGAATGTAACCAAAGTGTTATGTAATGTTGAAAGGTGATTTGAGTTTAAAATACTATAGATTATATTGACATTCTATAATGAGAAAATGCTTGAGATGGAGGCCTATCTACACAACCTTATCTTGACCAAATAACCATTATATTTGGTCAAGGCCTTTCTCCTATGTTTTAACTGCATGATGAAATAATTAAGCTTATGTATAGCTCAGGACATTCTAATGTGAGAAGACCATTTATAAGGTAGAATCCCTATTTTGGAAAAATTAAGGTAATATGTTCCTAAAGTACTTTCCCCACCTATAAGCATGGTTTGGGATATGTTTTCAATATTATGACTTCAATACTATCATAATGGAACTTTTAATTCTCTTATACCTTGATGAGACTTCAAAAAAATTCAAATTCTTTCCTTCTAATATGCTCAGTATTATATGGAGCACCTATAGGTGCACATGCAGGATACCTGTAGGTGAAGGCAAGGTATGTGATTGTGTGTTAGATTGGTTATCAAAACTAATTTATATATTTTTAAAAATATAAAACTCAATTTTTCTATCCTTTTAATCTCTCCAACACCTTGAAATCTTCCTATCTTACCACCATGACTACGCAAGGCTCAATTCCACCTTCTTGTCAGTGACTGCTACATGCACTATGATTGTGTGTGTATGCTCCTTGACTATGTTATTCATATGATACACTTTTGAAAATAATATTTGTAAGTATAGGTGGTAACCATGAAATGAGAGACATGAAACATAACATGTTAACTTTATTTTAAACAACTATAGGAAAGAGAACCCTTTATAATTGATGAGACCTATTTCCAAACTATGATATAGTTCTCAAATAGTAAAATGAGAAAGTTTTTTTCAATATTTGAATTATAAACATGAAAAATTGATTTAATATCATGTTAAAATAATTTAAATAGTATATTAAAACACATATATTACTTGGTTGATATGCACCAACCCAAATAGAAGAGAAACCATGAGGTGATGGGGATGAGCAGGCATTAAATAGTAACAAAATTCTTAGCATTGGTTCACCAAAATTAGAACTATTACTATGAAATTTGAGTGTAAAAATATTATTTTCATCCCTCAAGATCATTTACCTTAACTCACTTCCTACTGTACGTACCATACAAAGACTAGTTGACCATTTTTACATGCAAAGGAGAGGGATGGAGGAGTAGAATAGTTTTATGCCATTTTTGAGCTTGGAAAAGTTGATAAAGTGTGGAAATAATTTATGGGGACATAAAATGTCACTTTTAATCCTTCCACACATGATAAATATGATTCATATAACATAAAATCAACTAAAAATTGTTATCAGTGTAGGCTTTTTCCCACCTAGTGGTTTTACTTACACGTCTTTTCAGCTTAGGTTAGTTAATTAAGTCATTAGGGGTCATTTAAATTTAAGTGGGTTCTAATTTTGAGTTAGGGTTTTACCTTTTTTGTGACCTAATCTCACCCTATATTTACTTTCTATTTTCCTAAAGTGGCTAATACAAACATTTATTTTGTGGAATTTTTTGGTTTTTGGAGCTCTCATTCTACCTCTATAGGAATTTGACATTCATCGTGTGACCGATATTTAGATATATTAGTGAAATATATCATGGTACTAGATCTTTCCTAATATCCTCATGTATTTTTCCCCTTTTTTAAGATCCTCTTACATTCACTTTACCATTTTTTCATACTGTACGGTCACCACTTTTAACCTTGGAGCATTTTCTAAAAACTACTTGAAAACTCATGTCAAGAGGCCTTTGATGAAAAATAAATTTTCATATATTTTGTTGGTTTTTTTAGATGTAAAATGGGTTGTTAGTTTTTTGAGAAATTTCATGAATTTTCCAAAAAAATTAATTTCTTTTATCTAGTCACCGTCTATATGGCTGAAGTAAACTAGTCTACAAACCCTGATTTACTCTTTATAGACTAAATCAGTTTTTTAAAGTTATTCTACTTGTTCTCCAACCAAATCAGGTTTTTAAGTACTTCTACTTGCTCGTTGACCAAATCAAGTTCTTGAAGTGCTTCTACTTACTCACTGACCAAATCTAGTTTTCAAAGTGTTTCTACTTACTCATAGACCAAATTGAGTTTCGCAAATGTTACTAATTATAAGTAATCAAGATTATCTAGGGTGACAACTTATAATTAATCAAGTTTTTCAACCTTGATTTATTGCTTGCTATACCCATTCAGGTTTTCCAAGGTTGATTACTCATTATTTGTTTTATAAGTTGTAGCTGTTTGAAACTCTAAAGTAAAGCAATTTGAAGAACCTGAAATACATTGCAAAGAAGTAATTAGGTTTTCCAAGGTCAACTGCGTATAATTTTTCATAATTTGAAGTAGTTTGAGAACTCAAAGTTGAATTTATTTGGAACCTTTAGCATGTAAGTGTGTGATGTTTTAGATATCATCAAATTTCAAGTGAAAGGTAATGAATAAATAGACTTAAGTTGTTTTCTATTTTGGATTTTTGGTGAAAAAACACAAGTGTGGAAAAAAAATTCCAATTTTGGAAAGGGTCCAAGAATATTTTGAAGTAAGAACTTGTAAGTGCCATAACTTTTTGATTAGTAACTCCTTTTTGAGTGCCATTTTATTCAAAAGTGCTTATTTTTTATGCTCGTCACATTGGAACTATCATTGAGCCTTCCACAACTATAAAATTTTCATATTTTTTATACACTCTTGAATGCATTATCAATTATTTATGATGTTACTCTTATTCTTTATACTTACACACCTACTATTCAAGATGTATTTTTGGTTGAATATGGTTTCTATATGAGGTGCTTGTATTTAATACATCTATGGGGGCCATTACTTGATAGTTATAAGGGGTACTTGTGTGTTTTTTGTGTATTCGGTCTTTCTTTTTTTCACATCACTTCTTTACTTACTATAGTAATACTTAATTTTTCACTATGGATTCATTCTCCATAAGTCCACTTACACCATTTAATTATCATGAATGGAAACCTAGAATAGAAATTATCTTACAATCTAAGGGATACCATCAAATTATAATGGGCACTAAGACTGAACCTATTGATGCTAGATAAAAAATCAAATGGTTTAACCATTGTGATAAATTTCATGGACTAATATGTCTTTCCATCTCCATAGATCTACTCTTTCACATTAAATCTACCAAAACACCTATTGAAGTGTGGGCCTAGTTCACCAAGCTCTTTGGAGTGCAGAATGTGATGAGAGGACATGAGCTAGAAAATGAGCTTATTAGATTGATCCCAAATGACTTTGACACTCTTCAATATTTTTTCACCAAGTTCAAACTTTTGAGATTTCAATTGAAAGAATGTGGAATTTACAAGAAAGATGAACAACTTATTTTATCAATACTCTCTAAATTGGGTCTTGAATATTATGTATATGTGTCTACTTTTTATACCATTAAGAGTGTTATTAACACCACGTGAAATATGCCTTCTTTAGATACTTATATTACTGACCTAATTTGAGAATAATATAATTTTATATAGATGGGCATATTGAAGTCATCTAAATCTCATGCACTGCTTGTTGACAAAAATAAGGCTTCTAATAGTAGAGAGAGAAAGTAATTCAAGAAAAAGGATGAGAAGGGTGAAAATCTTTCCACCTCCAATTTAAACAATATGACCTCTTCTTCCAATCATAAACCTAATAAATATTGGATCAAATTTTGGCATTTCTTAGGTAAGCATGATGAGATTAAATGTTTGAATAAAAAAATTGACCACCTTACTAGTCTTCTTATTCAGAACAACATAGGTGTTCTAGATTTTGTCAAACCATTTTCATCAACCCATGACTCCAATAAGGTAAATGACTTTGACAAAGAAAAGGAAAAATATAATTAAAAAGGTAAACATAAGGTCAAATCCTTAGTTTTAGTTGTGCCTCCAACTCCTCCTACATGGATCATTGACTCTAGTGCTTCACATCACATGGCCTCTTCACAGATTGAGTTCAGTTGTTTGGAACCATGTGACATGTCCTCTATAAAACTAGGTGACAACACTTCTAAAAAGTTTCACAAGAGAGGGTCTATTAAAGTGAGTGGTGGAAGATTCAATAATTTTATAAGTGTACCCTCACTCTCAGCTAATCTCTTGTTAGTCTACCAGATCACTCACCTTGGTTTGAGCATGCAAGTTGAATTCACTCTAGATTTAGTGTACATCAGGGAGTTACATAGTGATACTATTTTGGCTATGGGAATATTCAATCATCAGACTTGGCTATATAACTTCTCACACTTTGCTCCTAACTCTCTTTCAGATTCTTTAGATTCCTCTTCAGACTCACATGTACCTAATGACACTTCTGAGCCTGAGCATTCTTTTGATATTGATAACTTTTCTTCTACATATGACTATAATAGTGAAGTGGACACACCTCCACCATCTCCTTGTCACATTCCAAATATTCAATAGTTATTTATTGATCCACCTACCTCTAGTCTATTTTTGGCATTATAGGGTAATAGTCTACTGATCTAAGACACATCAAACATTGGATATTCTATTCCATAGTTATAGAGGATTTTGTAGACCTTATTCACCCCTAATTCTATTTCACCATATTGGCATAGATTAGTTAGGCCACCTACCTTGCAGTATGTGGATCGTTCCTTTCATAATAATTACACCTTTGTTGAAGATCCATCAGGCACTTGGTAGACAAACTCATTATTCTTGGGTAATCCACACTTCACTACATCTACTTCTAATTTATAGTCACTTTTGAGAATTCCTTTGGGGGACACAAGATGGCTACAGTGAATTATAAACCTTAGTGGGGCTTTTTAGCCCTCTTCTCTTCTTTTCTCTCTTTTGGGGAGGAGTTTTATTCCTAGGATTTTTCTCCTCTACCCCATTTTATGGGAGTTGCATTGTACTTGGGTACCTTATCAGGCCTCATTTCTAGGGCCCAATTATTTTACCCACCTAAGCTACACTTCAGAGGAGGTGTCAATGTGGGATTTTTCCCACCTAGTGGTTTTACCTACATGTCATTTCAGCTTATTTAGGTTAGTTAATTAAGTCATTAGGGGTTATTTACAATTAAGTGGATTCTAATTATGAGTTAGGGTTTTACCTTTTTGGTGACCTAATCTCACCCTATATGCACTTTATTTTTTCCTAAAGTGGCTAATGTAAACATTTCCTTTGTGGAATTTTTTGGTTTTTAAAGCTCTCATTCTACCTCTACATGAATTTGGCATTCATCACATGCTCACTATTCAGAGATCTTGGAGAAATATATCAATTTCCTTTAACTACCTAATTTTCTTAATCTGATGTAGAAACCTACAAACTTTAGTTATGAAATATTTTTTTGACACCTACTGACACATGTGCTGTTGAAGAACACATTTATAACTTATACTCTATGTTAATCCATACAATTATATTAAATGGCCCAAATATGACCCCTAGATGACATAATACAAACTAGGGACTACAAATAAATATGGCCAAGGCTATAAACATAATGCGTGGCCTTATAAGACCATGGTACACATTAAAAGACCCTAGTAGACCCCTATATCAAGTTTTCAACTATAAGGGGTTGACTTATTTTGAATTTTAGTCAAAATATTCAACATGACTTCATGTAGATCATCACATTATTTCTCAAGTAAGAGGGAAGACTCAATATCATCTTCAATTTTTCCAATAGTAACTATAAGCCCTTGAAGAGCCTCAAAATCACTACATATTTATATCTACTACTACCAAATATCTACATCCTTCTCCTAACATCCTTCTTGAAGAGATACAACTTGAAACACATCTTTAGAGACTTTTTATTATACTACAGTAGTTTGATTAGTTTTCATTTCTTCCTCATCAATCTAATCTTATTTTCCTAGAGGTACAAACCTCTTAATACCTTCATATTATTTTAACATATGAAAATAGGTCTACCACATGTCCTTCAAATCTCCTTGAACCTACTCATTTGACTCAATAAGGTTAGACAACATGATGTATTTCTCAAGAGCCTTTTATTTCACATCTTCACCAACTTCATTGACTAAGGTATCAACTTTAACACTCTTCTCATAGGTAGCTACAATAGCATCAAGATCACTCTATTCTTCATTTTTGAAGACTGATTTGTATCTATTTTCACCAAGTTGAGTACCAATAGTTAATTATTCATTATATACACTTGAATTGTATTATTCACATTCCTTTTGAACCATATTACAAATGCAATCTCTTCTTCATTTGTTTCCCATAGGAATAGTTCCTCTTCAAGAAGGGATGTGGTGGGAGGGTGATGGATAGGTTAATGAGTTTGAGATGGGGTATGAGATATGGTTGATGGATCATGAATGGGATTTGGAATGGAGGGAAAACTCTTACAACTTAGGGTCTTGGATATGGTATATTCTTGAAGTAAATCTTGAAGGGAAAGGAAGTTCAGTTGGGCAATGGACACTTCATTATCTTTAGCAAGCACCTCATCTTTCTCATGGACTTCTTGAGGCTCTTGAGCAGCTCAAATTTTATCTTCAATCTTCTCAACTAAGGCCTCTTTTTTATTTTGAAAACCTTATTGAATAAACCTCCATGATGGAAAAACTAGAGGTTCTTAAGGATACAGAAAAGGAGTTTGAATAGGCACAGGGGTTTATTTAATTCAATCTATTGATATTGGATCTCTTCCTCCTTTATTTTCATATCTAACTCTTTTATTTTCATATCTATATTCTCTTAGAATAACTTCTCTTGAAGGTGGTTAGTGGCCTCATGAGGGTAAAGAACATAAGAAGGTTAGTATGAGATATAATAAGTTTATTGAGGAGGGATAGGATGGGCTTGCATAGGTTCATGTTCTCCCTTAGCTTCAACTCCCCAATCTATACTTATTTCACCTTGCTTAATCCATGATTTTACCACTTAATTCTAGCTTGGGGTCTTGAAAGACTTATCAGGGGTTTATTGAGGAAGAGAAGTAGAATTATATTATTTAATAATAGGCTACTCAAGAATAATCTCCTCATTTTAAAAGTTATATTGGATTGAATTCCAAGAAAGGAAAGTTTGAACATATGAAGGACTTGAAACACTTGGGGACTCACTTGGAAAATTATCTTTTGGAAGAATGGGTGGAATATATGAGGTTTGAGGTGGTGTGGATGAAAAAAAATGAGGCTTATGGAGTTAGACTTGTTGTTCTTCATGAAATCTTATCATATATTCTATTTTTTGCATGAGAACACTTACATCCAACATCTCACTTAGGAGGCTTTGTCAATTTTCTCTCTCAATATGTGCCCATTATTCCTTCATTGATTACATTGATTCTCTCACATTATGAATAGTATTACAAGGGATATCTTGACCATATTCCATTTATTTTTTAATACCTATCATGGCCTAAAAGATTTTACTTTAAACTTAAAATGGACTAATTTGAGAAGTGACTATGTTGGATAGAAACATCTTGATCTTGAGAAAGTTGGTCATAAGACTGATATGATTAATGACAAGGATAATAATGATCATAGGACTGATATGGATCATAGTGAGGTTGATAATTATTATCATAGGACTAAAAGGTAATACTATAGGCATGATTAAATTCACCAACTTGCATGAAATTGAACTCTACTTCAAACTCATCCATAACAACCTCATCAAGATAATGAAATGAAACACAACTTTATTTGAACAATTGACTAGGTTAATAGAACCAACTGATCATGCAAGGAGTATCTATTGATTTTTTGAATGCATATAAAGGCTGATAGTTATAAGAATAACACAAATAATTCTTCCACTACTATGGACCTTAGTCCCACTAGGCATGCCAAAACTATTACAAATTAAATTTGCACCCTTTAAAAGGTATTTCAAGCCTTCCAAATTTGTTGTAACATGAAAACACCTCAATATTATGGGTACCCTATTGGAGAGTTAAATATCTAGGTTAAAGGTCTCGCTCCCCTAGATGAATCACTTAGGCACAAACACTAATGTACCACTTTCTAGGGAAAGGGAGAGAAACCTATTCTAATGGAGGTGATGCACTAAATATGATTTAACCACTATGAACTAACTAAAAATTCACTTTAAACAAGAGACTATCTTGCACATGACACTAATCTAAATCTACCTCTCTACATCAATATTTCTCATGAAGGTTATGAATAATGTTTGGGCTAGGAGGACTAGTTAAGAGGTCATAAATTGACACTAATAAAAAGAAAACTCACTCAACCTTTCACAATTACACCCTTTCAAAGGTAATTCAAGCCTTATAAATTTAACATAACATAGAAAGACATCAAGGTTTTGGGTACCCTATTAGAGAGGTGAATCTCTAGGTTAAATGGATATCTCCCCTTTATGAATCACTTAGGCTCAAATACTAATCTACCACTTTCTAAGGAAAGGGAGAGAAACATATTCTAATGGAGGTGATGCACCACAAATTATTTAACCACTACCAACCAACTAAAAATTTACTTTAAACAAGAGATTAAATTGCACATGACACCAATCTAAATCTACCTCTCTACATCAATGTTTCTCACGAAGGTTATGAATAATGTTTGGGCTAGGAGGACTAGTTAAGAGGTCATAAATTGACACTAATAAAAATAAAACTCACTCAACCTTTCACACTTAATTTTGACACTTCAATAGACATATAAAAATTATTTTAAACTTAACATGAATTTTAAAAAAGGACAAGAATGCCAAGGAAGCAAGACTATCACTTAACAAGATCAACTAGTCAAGCATGCATATTGAAACTAGTCAATGGATAAGGTAAAACTAGATTTTTCTCATTGATAAAAGGTTAAAAATGGGTAGGGATTTTCCATACCTAGGTGGAAGATAAAAATGTAACCTATCAAAGCTAAATATATAGATAAATATGAGAGAAGAAAGAGAAGAGCATAAGGGGGGGGGGGGGGAGAGAGAGAGAGAGAGAGAGAGAGAGAGAGAGAGAGAGAGAGATGACAAGTGTCCAAAATAGAGTAACAACATTAAGTAATTTGAAACTTCCCCATTATTTACTCAAGGACAAGTTTGAGTCTCATTAAGATGCTCTTTTGCTCCAAGGGGCATATAAGTTTCAAACCTCACTGAACACCTTTCCTTACTCTTTAAAATTACCCTTTACTTTGGATTATAGAATGGAATGTGAAATTCTTGATGGTAAGTTCATGTTGAGTTACATACTTTCTATTCTCTTGACAACTTTCAACTAATCTTTGAAATTTCCCTTTGACATATCACTTAATTTTCTTGCTAGGTGTCTAAAAGTCTATTTGTCTCACTAGTCTAATTTTGATTACAACTATAAAAACTTGAATTAATCTTATCTAACTTGTTATCTCTCCATTTATGGCCTATTCACATCATATCATACCTATAATAACTCATTTTTAGGTCTCAAACTAACCCCAATAATTCATTTTGCACCAAAATCTCTCATTTGGCCTCATTTTTTATATCCTTGAAAACATAAAAACCTCCTTTTGTAGGGAAGTTTACAAATTTTATTGTAAAACTAATAAATTATTTTATTACCCATTATTTTTTTACATCTCCATGCTAAATTTCATAGCCTAACTCTGAGTGAAAGTGTCCTTTTTAGCCCATTCTCTCTCCTCAATTAGGCCTCCTTGCCTAGAAACTAACATTTAACCCAAAAAAAATCTCACACATGTTAAACTTATTAAAATTATGTGATTAAATTTACCCATTATAAATCCCACCTCCATGCCAATTTTTAGCTCCTTAAACCTTGTACGGATGGGTCAAACATGAAATGGTAAAAAACCATAATCTAGGCATTTGATAGGCATGAGGGATAGTCTGAGTATTTTTCCAAGAATATTTTAGGTTATAATACTTGTAATAATTTTTTTAGGTCTGAAACATAGTATTACAACTCATCATTTTGGAGAGATTTCTTTTGATGTGTTTTCTAGGCCTACATGTAGGCCATTTGGCTTGTAAAACCATGTATTTTCACCTTCTTGACTAAGTAGATGACTTGCAGGGCTTGTAAATAATCTTGAGGGACCTATAAAAGTGTTTATAAAATTTTATATAATATTATAATATATTATATACCTATTTAACTGGTTTATAAACCAATATATACCCTATATACCTTCAAACACACTTATAGTCATGTATTCTACCCTATTCCATATAGTTGTACTTGCATGCTTGTCAAATAGTACATTAAAATGGTGATAAATAGAGTTTTTAATACCATTAATATAATTAAAAGGTAATACCAATTCATTTGTATGTATTTTAAGGGGCTCCTTATTCCATTAGGCTACTAAAAAGCTTGTTGGCAGCCTATGAGTGATTTATGGTCTTAAGGATGATTCATAAAGGATAGGGTCTAGATGAACATATAAATTCCATGAATTATGAGTTTATATTTGTTAAATATTATTACCAATATACTGATCCACCATTCATACTATATGAGATATATGAGCATGTTTAGGAGACCCTCGAGCTAGCAGACTATGTGTTTGTGAGGTCTAGAAAGAGATGAGGTCTATAGGTAGTGTTATAAGTCTAGTTTTGAGTTGAAAATGACCTCCATATGTCTGATAAATATACCATGACTTTTTCCCATGATTTTATTTTCACATTTCTTATCCAACCCTATTATATCCTTGATCAATTATGCTAGGGTTCTTGATCAAGTTAATGCTAGTGACCCTAGCTAACTATTTTTGAGAATTTTCTCATATTTATAATATATAGGACATAATATATGATTTTTAAGGTATTTATCACCTCTTTAGGGTCATAAATGTTCTCATCTCAAATCCAACTAACCACCTTCTCATGATTATCCTTGTAGGTTTGTGTATGTAGTTATACTTATCCTACTAAGTTTGAATAGGGATTCAACGTTTTCCCCCTTTCTTACTAAGTATAAGGATATTTTATAGATATAATATCACCATGAAACTACCATAAATTTTTATACCTTTCCTTAGACATCTCATGTACCCTAACTCTCTCAAAATAAGTAAAAACTTCCATGAAGGCAGTCAAACCTGTAGATGTCCTTTTGACAATGTTTGTAGGGGTTTGAATGAATCCTGCTAAGTCATTTTATCTTTGAGATATCCATTAGGTCAATTTTACTTTCAATTACCTATTTAACATATGTTATAATCCAAGATAGACTCTAATTATCTTTCATTTACTATGCCTTCTTTTTTTAACTTGAAACTAGATTGATCTTCTAGCAGGCATATGGGTCTTCATTTAGGATTGGTTTGAAATCTTAAGGATTTAGGATCTTTATCCAAGTTAATGAATAATATAAAGACCTATATCATACTAATAACCTAATCAACTTAATTTAAAATAATTTCACCTTTTTAATGACCTTGTACCTTCAAAATAACCATTCATATGTTTTAAGCTCATCAAAGAGATGGTTTTAAGTAACTACTAGGAAAGATTTTGAAATTTGAGTCTTGAACTTGGTTTCATAGACTCCATCATTGACACTTTTGAAATTAATCAATTATCATTTAAAATTTTTCTCACTACACTCCAAGTTTCATGGTCTTTTCATATTATTCTATAAACTTTATTTCTAGTCCTAATATGTAGACCTGTGCATGAGCGTTAAGCCCTATAGACATTAGTCAACTCAATTCTATACTATATTTCAAATGATTTAGTGTCCTAAAACATGTGTCATTTCTCATTATTATTGAATCATTTTCATGGTACACACTCTCATATTTTGTATATGCATATGTCTTTTGCTAAAAGAAGACTAGCAGGCCTATAACTTGTAGGTCTCTTATATTACTTGTATGGACTATCAAGGACAACTTCCTGATTATTAACATCTTAAAACTATATAAAATATTGTAGTATATCTATCACTTCTCAATGGTATGTATAATTCTCACTAATCACCATACAAGTCTCAAATTTGCCCATTCATATGTATGAATTGTGTGTATGTTTAGCTCATATTCAATAATGGAGTCTATGGTCTAGTGTATGAATTTTGAGGGTGAAGAATAATATTTTAGGTTCATATTAATTTTTATGAAGATATTATAGTCTCTTCACTTTTGAAACATCTTAACAAGGAAACTATACCTCATGAATGTTCACCTATAGGTCTACAGACTTGTGGGTGAAATGAGCTTATCTCAATCCTTATTAAACAATGTATATGATTCTCATTATCACTATCTTGAGCTTATAACATGTTTTACAATTATCCCTCATGATTTATCATTGATGTTCATTTTCGATTGGACTTAGCTTGGCATTCAAACATATAGAATACTGCTAATACATAGAACAAGCTTCTAAAGGACAAGAACATGACATCCCTTGAAAGGATATCTTCAAGGGCCCATTTTTAAAGAGTTAAAACACATATTTAATATTGTATTTAAGGATATTCTATGAATAATGAAGTACTTGAAACCTATAAAAGTGAAAATCCTTTAAAATAACCAAACACTTGTAGCAGGGGTGACTGAAACTCCATTAACTTGAGACACTTTCTCCTTGATGAAGGAACTTCATGAAATTTATTTGTTTTATGAAAACATAATTTAAATTACTCTTTTTACCTTTTAAAACATCCTAAAAAACCATTCTCTTCCATTATTCTTTGAGGTGAAGAAACAGAAGCAACATCAGACCCTGCTTGAATGGACAAGGCATAGTGACTTCTTGTCACTCTTAGAGATTGTTCATAAATATTAGGGGATGAATATAAAAAATATTACCACAAAATATAATCCTAATATGGCCCCATCCTATGGTAAAAATTTCAAGAATCAACTCTCTCTCCTTTGTTCGTACAATCCATTTAAATTTTTCCCTTGCAAGTTTGTGAAGGCAACAATGGAAAGAAGGAAAAGTTATTGAATTTTATGACCTAAAACTTTATTTAAATCCTAAAAATTACCTATATAATTTAAATAGACACCTA
Source organism: Torreya grandis (assembly GCA_037957365.1). Classification (NCBI taxonomy): domain Eukaryota; kingdom Viridiplantae; phylum Streptophyta; class Pinopsida; order Cupressales; family Taxaceae; genus Torreya; species Torreya grandis. Next base: position 1,276,854 of record JARHVA010000301.1, on the reverse strand, counting down.
TACAATTTTTTTCTTGAATATGAGTTCACAAGTCCATACAAGTGCCCAAAACCCCATTCAAAGTGTTAAAAATCAATATTCTGACCAATTTTTGACTTTTTGACATATGTGGAATTTATGTAACTTATCAAAGGTAATTTAAAAGTGTCTTTTATGGAATATTCACTTTTTTTGGCTTTGGCATACATGAAATTTAGAAAAAATAACATTTTTCTTCATTTTATCATACCTTAAAGTCCATATAAGAACCTTAGACTTTCCAAAACATCATGAAATGTTTAAACAAGGTGATTAAGACATAAAATGACCTTTAATGACACCTAAGGACCTATGAAACCAATTTACCAATTTTCAACACTCCATGACAAGAATAGGTTAGTACACACAAAGATAAAATATTACCTTAATTTCTCCAAATAAACCATAAACAATGTTAATGAGGTTTTATAAAGACTTATTAGAGACCATATAAGGCATGATAAGACCTTTCACTAGGTTATCAAGACATGACACTCAATTTTTTGCCTATAGGGGTTGACATTTTGACCTTGGGGATAAAAATTAGTCAACTTATAGAGAAGTTAAATAATGCAAAGTAGTTTTGAAACATAAAATGTAATCTTTGATAAACTCATCATGGCCCCATTTCAAACTTTGTAAGTGGTCCAATGCGAATATATGCACCATCTATTTTTTATAATTTTATAATAACACGTCTAATATTTTTAAGTTAGGTAAGGAGCCACTAGGTAGACTTTAAAACCAATATGACTATATATTTTGAGTCTTATATGAAAATATTTTAGTATAATGCATGCCCCATTACTCCATTCTCCAAAGGAAATTATATTGAGTTAAATGAACATAAACATCTCTATGATTGTCAAATAATGGTAGTATGGGCATTACATTGTCTTTTGGATATGGATATTTGTATACAACTCATGTTAAGGTTTTTTATAAAATAACATTATCTTTAATATTAGCTCAACATGTTCAAGTTTATAAAGTGAGATCAAGTACTTGTATTTGAAAATCACCAATAGCATGCATCATGGACATAATATGATTATGGTAATATTAGTGGTTTTAAAAGGCTTACTTGTGGGTTTTAATTGACTATATACTATAAAAATTGGTATGAGAGAATCTTGGCTAACATTATTATTTGGATTATGATTAAAATATAAGGAAAAATTAGTACATACATGAGAATCATTGCATATCATAGTGTTTTTATCATATTGAGTTTGTATAGAGGTAAATACATCACATTGCATCTCATCTCAATATATTTTTTTTATTTAGGAAAAGAGTGAGTGTCATCACAAGTGGTGTTATCATGAGAAACACATTCTAGGGATATATCATGACTAACTTGAGAATATTTACATAATATTAAATTATCATCATTTTGTACATCTAAAGAAATAATATCACTTTGTAAAGATAGTTCGTCATATTGATTTGTATCTTTTGATATTTAAAGAGAAGGTAAAGAAGTATCATTGGATATTTTAACATTATTTCTCATTTCCAAGGAGTAATATTATCACAATGCATATAATTAGCCATGTCTAAAAGAGGATGCAAAATATCATATGCATTTACATCATATACCTTTTCTAGATAAAGAAATGGAATAACACACTCGTTCACACTATTTTCCATTTCTATGTAAGGGATATACTTGTTTAGTTTATATTAATTAATGCAATGTAGTGTAATTATAAATTTAAGAGGTAAGCATGTTGTGCTAATGATTATTTATTTACATTTTGATCCTTGTGATATAATATGGAAAGAATATATCCATTATCAATATGTTACTTTTGTTGTAATTTATTAAAAGAGGAGTACAAGGGAGGAATAAAGGAAATTGGCTTTTCAATTTTTGAATTAGTGTGATCATTTTCAATTTTTCTATATTATTAACTATTGTGCCAACCTCTTGATTTTTGGTATCATAATAATATATATAAAAATCATATTGAGAGGATTTTCCTACAACAAATTGATAAAAATGCATGAAATAATAGATTTATAAAATTAGCTAAAGCACTGAAATGATTATATTGATTGCAGACCATTTCAAGGGGAAAACCTCCTTTGAGCAAGTTCAATATAATAAATTTGTGGATTCCTTCATTAGCATCAACACTTAATTGTATATGAATTCTAATCTAAGAAACTACTACTTCCCATGAGTGTGGGTTAAAACAAGATGCTCACAGGATGACTTGCAAAGCATATGCGTTTGTAGACACCAAAATAGTGTCACCCCCCCTTGGTCCCTTTCTAACTTCAACATGCCTAACCTATACTTTATTAATTTAAAATACTTATTTTAAATTAATCATCCCCTTTAGACACCTCACCTTGGATTCCTCGCCCTTAGACCATTTATCACCCTATGACTAATCATAATTACCTAAGACCTATTTCAACTCTCCCACTAATCCCCGTGCCTAATAAATCTGCCTTTAGACCATTCACTAATGACAACCGAACTTGGAAGATGGAAGAATGGGAAAAAGGCTAAAAATATCCTTTTTACCCATTCTCTAGCCACTGACGTCAGTTAACCATCGGCTAAAGCCGGCAGAATCACCGACGTTTGTTGCTTAAAACTAAATTCTGACCCCTGAATTCTACCTTGAATGTGAATTCTCTTGCTCACAGATCCAAATTCTCTTTCTCCTCGACTCTTTGCACATCAAAGGCAGGGTTTGGGATGAGGCATCAGCATTCTATCATCACTCTTTAGGCTATAGAAACTTTACAAAACTCACTCCAGATTGGATTGGATATTGCACGAGGTCTTCAGCATCAAGCCACAATAGGTACAAGCATTCAAACACCTCTAGTTATTCATCAAGAAAGAGCTAAGTATTCTTCTACCTTTCATTTTAGTATCTTTCAAATGGATTGGTAATCAGTCAATTTGCTATTTCTAAGTACTATTGAGACCAAACCTGGCTTTCTTCCTAGAGAGGCTGAAAAGCCTTCTTCTTATCCTGACCCTCATCTCACACATAACATCTACCTTTGTCCACATTAAGACTCTATTGACCTCCCTGCAACCTTGCACGGACCCCCAAATTACCAGACTCCTTTGTCGACCAAAGACATCAACCAGAAACCCGTCCAAAGCCCATTTCCCTTATCGACGTCGGTAACTTTACCAACCGACACCAGCAAGACTATCAATGTCAGCGACTGTGGAAGACTGACTACAGGAATCAAAAACGTGTTATCTATTTATCTTCTTTAGCCTTTCATTATTTCTCTTTTTAGCAACACTCTTTCATCAAATAAGTGGATTGTCATCCCTCAAGGAAGTCTTTGCACTTCCGGGACTGAGCTTTGCTTGGTAGTCCACCATATATCTATCTAACATTTTCTTTGTTTAAGTCTTTCTTATCTACAGGTGTTGTCCTCCACAGCCAAAGAGGAGCTCCTACAACATCTGGATACGGTGCACAACTTCATCTGGGTATCATTTAACCCCTGACCATTATCTTTAGTTTCTTATTTCTTATGAATGTAAACAAGTGAAAATGAGTAGAAACATTCTGGCACGCCCGGTGGGACCCTAGAGTTTTCCTTGGGTTCATGTCTTCTAAAACAAACTTTCATATAGGTGCATTAGGAAAAAAAACTCTTCTTGCATCCTTCTTCTATCTCTTTACTTTGAAAAGAAACCATTAGCACAAGTTAAAAAGAACTTCTTTCTTTTTCTTCTTGTCACTTTTTCCCTGCATCTTAGAGTAGTGAAATTCATATTCTTAACCTTTTCCCCACTTGTTTGCAACTAAACAAAACATTTCAATTTGGGTTAAAAATATATTACATCTCATTCCTGCTTGAATGCATTTTTAGCTTATCTAGTAATTAAAAGCGCATTATGAATAAATCATAGTGCACATATGTTATGCATCCAGACCACAATCACATCAAACTAAACATCTAAACATACCTGAGACAAGGTCCGACTAGGATTTCATCACCTAGCGGATACCTTACCCTTCTTGGCGATCCCACTTGGACTTCACTACCAAGGGGAGAACCCACTCTGTTCTTTGGCAGAGTATAAACTCTAGGGGAAGTATATATTGGCTAAGTGACCCAGCTTGTCTCTGGGCTCGTGAAGTGAGGGGAGCAAGCTCCTAGCACTAGGCCACATACAGAACCTAATACAGATTTTGAGCACCAAAACTTAACCCAAAACCAACCTTAGACTGCTTCTTTTAGTACCTATTCTAAAATCCCAATTCCCAAACATATTATTCTAAGGCATAAGCCAACACAACTCTAAAATTTATTCTTAGGAATTTAACGTTTATAGATTACTTGCCTTCATCTAATTTTCTATTTTTATCTAGTTTTTTTTGAGCTGGTAAGGATGCATTATTCTGAGCTCCAAAAACAACTCAGAACTTTCTTCTTTCTTCTAAAAACTTTTAGTTTTTTGAATTTTTGGAAATACACAGTAATTGACATCAATTTTTCCATCGATGTCAGCAACTTATCTTCACCGACATCAGTTATCTGACTGACATTGGCAACTTACTTCACCGACATCAATTTTTCTACCGACATCGGTCACTGTCAAAAAAATTTCTTCTCAAACAGCAAGCTAAAAACCTGACCTTTTTGCTATTAAAAACAAATTCTAGTTTTTAGAGGCTGAAACATACAGTTTTAGAACCTAAATCTATTTTTCCTTGGATGGTTTTGACACAAATTCAAACCAAAACTCTTGTTGACCATGCAAGGCAACAACCACTCCCACCTTCACCTTCTATATCAAGTCCCCAAATGGAGTATAATTCAAAAACTGAGCGTACTCCTATCCGACCAACCCCAACTCAACATCCAATTGTTCCCGAAGGGGACCAAGACTTTGAAAGGTTCCTTGACCTCAATGTCAAGGCTCTTCAAAACTATCTCATGAGAAGTTGAATGTGAGATCCTTCAGGCAACCCAATTTATGGGATGCTAACTTCCTTAGTTGAAACGGCAATCATATCAATAGCCTCTGTAACCCAACCCATGGTCACCCAGGCCATTGCCTCAACTAACAACCCGACCATGACCAATATTCAAAGTGTGGCCTCTCCTTCTATTTTTGGACCTTCCTCCATTGGGGTTTCTATACCCCCTCAACCACAAACCATTCAACAAAGTCCTACACCATTCCAGAACTTAATTGTCTCCATCCCACCTACTCTTGCACCCATAAATACAAGAGTGACTACTTATCCTTCGGCTAGTGTTGCCACCATCCAACCACCTTTGGTGACATCAAGTCAAGTTGTGCCCTCTAGATTTATGACACAACCACCCTTGACTTCAACATCAGTCCCTATGACTAGTTACCAATATGTTGCACCTATACAAGCACAACCAACTATGTCATATGCTCCACCTAACACCTTCCAAATGCCCTACAACCTAGGGGGTGCCCCACCTACAAATCCATCAACCGATCTAATCAAGATGTTGATGGATAAGATGTCTAATCTTGAGACATCCATTTTGGGTTCAAGAAATGTTCTCTCATATGAACAAATCTATAATGAACCTATTCATCCATCAGTCCCAATCTGACCATATCCTAGTCAGTGGGAACTTCCCAAGTTTACTCGCTTTTAGAGTAAAGAGGACCCACAAAAACATCTACGAGTGTTTAGACATGCTTGTTACCTTATAACACATGATGATGCATTATTACTACGCACATTTCCCATGTCACTTTTTGGTGCTGCCCTCGATTGGTATAGTTCTATTACTAGTCACTCTCTATTTACCTTCACTCAACTAGCTCAACTATTTCTTGACCACTTTTCAATTAACATAACTAAAAAGGTCTCCATCACGGACCTATATTCTATCAGACAATTCGATGATGAATCAATAGCTAATTTCATTGCCCGTTGGAGAGGCTTAATCAACCAACTATCCTTTTCTTTACCTCAACCTGAGCTCATTGAGCTCTTTTCACAAGCGTGTGCCAAACACATCTCATCTAATTTATGGGTCCAAACATTCCACACATTTGATAAAGCTTTCACCATGGCTAGGAAGCTTGAACTCCGTGCTGTCGAATAAAATAAAGTCAAACTGCATAGTAAAAATACTAATGCAAAATCAAATGACCCTTCCTCCAAATCTTCTTCCTCTAATTCCAAATCTAAGGGATCAACAAATGTTGTGGTGCTTAGACTATCATCATCGACCACAACTAACCAATCCAAACCTTCCACATCTCAAAGCATTACATGACAATTCTAGCAATGATACGTACAGCGTCAATATACTCCAATAGGAGAATCATACGCATCTATGTTGGATAAACTAGTCAAATAGGGAGTCCTCAACCTCCCCCAAATTTGAACACCACCTCAATTTGATCCCTCGCATGCCATCCCTGCATGGTATAGGGAGAATGACTTCTGTAATTATCACCATGTCAAAGTCCTTGACACAGACAATTGTAAAACCCTCAAGAATGTCATTCAAGACATGTTAGATAAAGGTGATCTTGTCTTGGATAACCCAAACGCGCCACCTAACCAAAACATATACATCTTTAGACAACCTTTCCCTAACCATCCCCCTAGTCAAAATAACATTTAGACCACAACCGAAGACCCCCAAGAGTGTAATATACGCACGGTCGATATGGTTTCACCTTTTATCCCTAACCAACCTCTTCCACAAACTAAAGAGGTTATGAAACCTATCACTCCACCATAGGAAGAAGAGCCTTCTTCTCCTAATAGTCCTCCATCTACCCCTCTTATATTGGAGGATGCTTTAACCATACCAACGCCACTAGCCCCACCCTCATCCTTCCTACTACCAATGGAGGACCATACCTTTCCTATTCTTCAACCACAAGTAGAAGGCATGATCATCCCTATGCTCTTTCCTCTCAAAGAACCCCATTCTCCAATTTCTTCTCCACCGAGAGAACTTGTCTCTTCACCTACTTCAACTAAAGAGGATCCAGTAATGGCTCTCTCTTGCCTTTGGCCTAAGATTTCCGCATCTAACACATTCCCACTCTCACAACCACCCAAATCTTTTGAAAAACCAATTATAAATCCTAGCACAACAACTTCTAAACCATTCTCTTGACTGGATGAAAGCTTAGGATTTCTCCATTCGAGGAACTTAGAATATGAGGCATTATGGGAGTGACTCAAAGCTCCTTATCTTACACATCCCATCTCATCTTGTACTAATGACCCTCCTTCAACAAAATCTCCCAATGTCTTCAATGAGGACCAGGTTTCTACTTCCAAATCTTCAGAAGCTCAACCATCCACATCTAAACCTAAACCCTCACAAACATCCACCATACTAAAACCGGTTAAATCCCTCGATGTTCACCCCATATCTAACCTCACTCACCCACAAGTGAAGGTAGATTTGAATCTTGCCCCCCATAATAGTAGTCCTCACACCGTATTAAAGAAGGCTACTAAACCACATCGGCTAACTCCTCATCCACCATCGTCATTACCCTCCATTTTGGGCCCACATCCTTCTACCTTAATAGGAGTGCTCCCTACTCTAACACCTAACAAAAATAAGTTGCCTCCATTACTCCATTTACCTACCAAAAACATACCTCTAAAAAATTTAGCACCCCTCCCAAAAAAAGTGTCATCTACACGAGTGGCCACACCACTAATCAAAAAGGTGGTATGAAAATCTCCCTCAACAACTCCCCAACAAAAGTCATCAACACCTAGTGCATCAACAAGCACGGACCCATTAATGGGTTCATATGCTTTGATACTACGCTAACTTTTGCAAACTTCTAGCATCACTCTCCCACCTATTAAACCATTTCAACCTCTCGGACCAAAACCATCCTGGTTCGATGACACTAAAATCTGTCTATATCATCATACACCTAGACATGACACTAAAAATTGTTGTGCCCTTAAGGTTTTCATTTGCCAATACATGGAAAAAGACACCCTTCTTGTTGAATATTCTTTTGACAAACCTTTGACACCTTCCCATACCTCTCAAACCTCCTCACCTTCATCAGGATCCCATCATCAAACTATGGTCCCTTTACCTCCTTCGCCCCCTTTATTTGAGATTAACACCATCAATGTGGCCACTAGGTCACAAACTTTAAAGGATAAAGCAAAAGAGAAAGTTGTTATTCCTTGGACCTACCCATTTTTCAAACTTGCTCAACCACCCAAACCCAAGATTTCTATCTTGGGTACATCTCAACCCACTTCTTCAGAGGCAGTCCATGATTCTATGGTGAAACAACTTCACCAAACTCCCATGAAGATGACTTTATATGACCTCATTCAAATCTCTCCACCACATCATCAAGCTTTAATCAAATATTTACAGGCAGTGGAGGTCCAACCTGAGGACCCCCAACCACTAGCTGCCTTAGTCCAATCATTACCCACCGTCGCCTCTATTACCTTTAGTGATTCTGAAATTCCTACCTCTAACTTGAAAGATCAAGATGCTGCCCTTTTCATCATAGCCTACATTGATCAAACTCATGTTAAGTGAGTTATTATTGATGGGGGTGCCATCATCAATATCATTTCCACCCATGCCTATGACCAATTAGCCCTCCTAAAGAATTATATGTCAAAGATGGATGCAATTCTTTTATCTTTTAATGACTCCACCACCACTACCATTGGCACCATCATCTTACATATTCGTGTTGGCCCACGAACAATCCTAGAACTCTTCTACATCATCGAAGGGGAGTTCTAATACAACATGTTATTAAGATGACCTTGGATTTGTGCCATGGCCTGTGTCCCTTCTACATTACACCATTGTGTCAAATTTGAACATGACAGTCAAGTCCATGTTATTCCTGCAAACCCCTCCCCTTTCAAGACATGCAACACAACTTATTGACCCAATGATGTTCTCATTCCTTTAAAAACATCAACCCAAACACCACCTCCACCTGTGGAAGCTTCAACAAGTACACAAACGGTGGTTACACTTACACCACCTCCCCAAGTGACAACAAAAGACCCTATGGAAGATACCTTCCAACGTCTTTCACTTGGAGAGTATCGTTTAATCACCTTGGACATGTTTTAGACTCCTCAAGAGTATGGACAACTTCATCAAAACCCTAGCTATGACCATCATATCAGAATGGTCATCCCTTATGGTCCTCCCAATCTTCAAACAAATCTCATCTATGGAGGGCTATATCAAGCTCCCACTGATGGGAATCCTCTTTCATCACCCCAACTATCTACGTTTGACTTCTCTTTTCTTGGAAACCTAAACTTTGCTCATACCTATCTTTATAGGTGTGCATGGAAGGGCTTTGGCTTTGGGTGCTATGAACAAGGCTCCCACCAGCTCGTCGAACCACCAAATGACGAGGCCATAAAGAATGCCAAGAAGCGACATGGCTTGGGATTTGAAGAACCTATTAAAACTTCTAAAAACCCTCACCCCGAACCTATAATAGAAAAATCACCTCCAAACTTGCCTATTCCCCCATCTTCACCTATAGAGTCAGTGGTTTCCATCCCTCCTAGTTTTTTTTTCATAAACGCCATTCGCTTGGAACTCCTAACCTATCAACTAGGTGGGGTATCTAGGTCTCTCCCTCTCATTTATCCAAACATGATAGATGATGAATCTGCTACCATCAACACTGTCCAATGCATGGATGATGATGCCATTCTCACCTACATGGGTGCAGATGACTCTTTCATTTAATGATCACTTCCTTTAGAAATGTAGGTTGTGTTAAATGAATCAACCATTGACATTAATCTTCCATCTTCCAATGTTCCTCACATTTTAAAGATTGGTCAATCTTTGGATGCCTAGGAACAAATTGACTATACCAAATTCCTTTCAGATCATAGCAATGCCTTTGCTTGGACCTATAGTGATATGCCCAGTATCGACCCTAACATTGTCATTCATAACATCGTCACAAACCCAGAGGCTAAGCCTGTCAGGCAAAAGCTTCGCAAGATGCATCCTCACGTCGCCCTCCTTGTCAAAGAGGAGCTTCAACATCTTCTCTCTGTCTCCTTTATCCAACCCATTGATTATCCACAATGGGTGTCAAATATCATCCTTGTCACCAAAACAACTAGGGGGATCTGAATCTGTACTAACTATCACAACCTTAACCTAGCTTGCCCAAAGGATGATTTTCCTCTGCCCAACATTGACCAACTTGTTGATCTTACGGCCGGTCATGAAATGCTATCACTCATGGATGGGTTTTCAAGATATAACCAAATCCTGATTGCACCAGAAGATCAACACAAAACTACCTTCATCACCCCATGGGGGACTTTTTGCTATAGGGTCATGCCTTTTGGCCTAAAGAACGCAGGCGCCACATATCAATGTGCCATGACTTACATCTTTCATGATCTCCTCCACAAAATCATGGAAGACTATGTAGATGACCTACTAGGAAAATCTAAACTTTGTCATGACCATTTAACCATCCTTAAAATAATCTTCACTCGCCTCCTCCAATACAATGTTTGACTAAACCCCAAGAAATGTGTCTTTGGGGTTCTCTTAGGGAAGCTTTTAGGCTTCATCTTTTCTCTTCGTGGCATTGAGATTGATCCCACTAAGATTCAAGCCATACTCGAGATGCTGCCACCTACCAATCTAAAGCAACTTCATAGCCTGCAAGGGAAGCTCCAATCTATTCATCGCTTCATCTCGCAGCATTTCGACCGATGTCAACCCTTTCATTACCTCCTCAAGAAGGACATCTCCTTTAATTGGGATAAGAATTGCCAAGAGGCTTTTGAGGCTCTTAAACATTATCTTGTCTCTCCACTAGTCCTTATTCCACCTAAAGATGACCAACCTTTCTATCTTTACATCTCAGCAACAAATCATTCTTTAGGTGCCATGATCGTGCATCGAGATGAACAACATCATGAGCAAACGGTTTATTATATAAGCTGAATGCTCATTGACTATGAAACTCGGTATTCTCATGCTGAAAAAAATTTCTTGGCATTAGTCTTTACTACATCTAAACTCCATCATTATCTCCTCAATCACAAAACTTACGTCATCACTCATACCGACCCTCTCAAATACATACATTCCAAGCCATACCAAAACCAACGTATGGTTCGTTGGCTCATGCTTCTTGTTGAGTTCAAATTGGAATTCATCCAACAAAAAACTATAAAGGGAAAAACAATCCCTGACCAACTAGCGGATGCCCCTCTACCTGACAACCAACCTTCTCACTGTGAATTCCCTGACGAATCCATCACCACGTTATCCATCGATGACATTTTCTATCAAATGACAATGTTCTTTGATGGATCCAAATGTCAACTCGGTGGGGGTGCGGGGGTCATTCTCATCCCTCACGACGGTGAGCCCATGCCTCTATCTTTTAAACTTGACTTTGAATTTACCAACAACATGGCTGAATATGAAGCCTTAATTTTGGGACTTCAAACCACCCTTTTCCTAGGCATCAAGACCATTAACATCTTTGGCGACTCACAACTAGTCATCAATCAAATAAATGGTTCATATCTTTGTAAAAATGAAGTTTTGAAAAGGTACAAACACCGTGTTGACACCCTGCTAGAATCTTTCGACCATTACCTCTTGCAAACTATTCCTTGATCTATGAATAAGTTTGCTGATACTATGGCCTCTCTAGCCTCACATATACCATCCTCATTATCTTCCTTGATAATTTATGTTACGGTACACCATTTGGCGTTACCTTCATATATCTCCACTAACATCAACCTCATCAACACCATTAACTCTAGTCCACAGGATGTTTGGTATTAACAACTTGTGGACTATTTAACTTATTCTATTATCCCTCTCGATCTCTCTAGTAATGTGTGACATGCTTTTATCAGAAGCACGGCTCGATATACTATGCTAAGGGGTCTTCTCTATAAAAGAGGTTTTGATGGCCTCTTTCTTCGATGTCTAACTTCCACTAAAACATCTCATGCCATCAAACAAGTCCACGACAGGATTTGTGGCAGACATTTTAGTGATAACTCAGTTGCCAAGTGCATCCTTCACCTGGGCTATTATTGGCCCACTCTTCACCAAGACTACAGCGACTATGTTTGGCATTGCATCAAATGCCAACAACACGCTAACTTGCTTCACGTCCCTAGCCATGCTTTACAAGCCACTAAGGATTTTTGGCCCTTTTCAAAATGGGGCTTAGATCTAATCGGTGAGATTAACCCTCATTCATCTCTCTGACATCAGTCCATTATCACCACAATTGAATACTTCACTAAATTGGTGGAAGTTGTTCCCCTCATCTCCACTAAAGCTGACAAAATCATTGACTTCATCAACAACAACATCATCTATCATTTCAGTGTACCCCACAAAATCATCACTGATAATGGAAAATCTTTAAAAACAAAACCATCCAAAAACTTTGCAACTCTTTTGGCATCAAACTCAAATTCTCCTCACCTTATTACCCACAAGCCAATGGACAGGCAGAGGCTTCTAACAAAATCTTAACCAAAATCCTAATGAAGGTGGTTAATGACACTGGAAGGGACTGGCACATCCACATTCCCTTCACTTTGTGGGCCTATCGCACTAGCATTCAAACCCCTACGGGTGCTACACCTTTCTCTCTAGTGTATGGAATTGAGGCTATCTTGCCTCTTGAAGTACAGATACCTTCTCTATGCATCTCTTTACATGACATACTTTCCAATGATGACTTTCATCAATATTGATTAGCTCAACTTGAGTTACTCGATGAACGTCGTCTTGCTTCCCTTAATCATCTCCACATTTACCAAAACTGCATCAAACGTGCCTATAACAAAAATCTAAGAGAGCGAGATTTCAACATCAAAGATCTCATCCTCAAAGAAAACCAACATGTGACCAATATGGAACAAAGCAAATGAGGCAAGTTTTCTCCTAATTGGCTCAGACCTTATATCATAATGCACAAGTATGGATTAGGGACTTATTATCTGTCTTCTCTTAAAGGCTGGCCAGAACCTGAGCCCTTTAATGCCTTACATCTACGACCATTCTACTAGTAATCAAGTAATCACTCACTTGACATTTAACTTGAGCTCATCCCTTGAGCAACTCTTATCATCCTCATTCCTATTCCTTTCAACCCTTTTTCCCCCCAAACATTATTCAACCCTTTTGTTAAGCATGAATGCTTTATCCTAATAAAAGGGAAACCCTTAAACCTCTATAGTCAAGTCCATGACCAAAAATTCAGTCAAAAATAAAACATAAAATTGGGATGCCTAATCAAATATACAAAGGTCATAAACTATAAATGTAGACTGCTCCCTTGAAGGACAATTGCATCATTGATGTAATAAATAGACTACTCCCTTGAAGGATAGTTATTCAATAAACCTCCAAGCAGAATATAGACCACTCCCTCGAAGGATGGCTATACCCAAATTTTGCTCCAAACAACACTCCCTCAGAAGCTTCCCGCATCGATCAGTCTACCAAATATATATATATATATATATATATATATATATATATATATATATATATATATATATATATATACATATAAAGTCATGGGCTTGCCTATAGTCATTCTCAGGTTCACCTATAAAAGGGGAAAAGTTATCCTTGCTAAAAAGGGTTACGCTATCCTCACACCTCACATAATCAAACCTATTACCCCAACATACCCAAGGGATTTTGAGCTCACTTAACATCAAGTGATTTGAATACTTATCTAACACAAATAATGGTTAATGACGTAATGCATGAATGGGGCTTTTATTTGCAACAACCCTATCTATGTTATCATTATGTTCCTTGTCAATGAAAGAGCAAAACACCTTTCACTTCTTACATACCTTTGTCACATCCAACCAAATCATTTTCTAACCAAACCAAACCAAAACATTTTCTAGCCATTAACACAACCTCATGATTTATTTAATGCAAATATCAATTTGTGTTATATAAATTATCATAGCCCATTCACATTAGTATCTATGGAAAAAAATACACATGAAAACTAACAACCAAACACAATTTATGTCAAGCATATATCATCACCAATATGAAAAGTGCTAAAGCATAAATACATTCATTTCATTTTTAGCATGCATCCATCACCAATATGGAAAATTGCTAGAGATGAAAAACCACATAACCTATGTTACAGAGTACACCATCACATAATATGGAAAAGGCTGTAACATCATCATACACTCTTTTCAAGCATGTACCATCACACGTATGGGAAATGATAACGACACTAACCTGACCAAAACAATCATCAACCATTTTGACTCTTCTTCTAAACTACATTGGCTTGAGGCCCTTACAATTAAGGCTATGTAGGCAGCACTTAGTTGACACGAACTCTTATGGGGTTAGCTCAGCCATTTGCCCATTTGTCTCCCTAATGACGTCAGCCATTCATTTGTTCATCTACCTGATGGACAAACCATTTCATCTTTAACCATGACTTAACCCAGTCAAACCCAATCCATAATTGACTCTCTTCTTCCCTTTTGGGGAGAACTACATTGGCCTGAGGCCCTTCAAATAGGGGCTATGTAGGTAGCACTCAGTTGACATGGGGTCTTCTGAGGTTAGCTCGGCCATTCCTTCATCCGTCCATCTAATGGACCAACTATCTATACCAACCCAAAATCATGACCAAACAATCAGCCCTGACACTAAATGAGTTACCTAAAATTCTCACGAGGCACATTAGAGATCACATACATCTCCCTGACCACAACACACACCACTTGAGATGACTTGTATCTCAACCTGACTCGATCGATGACCTTGGAGATCATGACTATCTCCTCAGACCATGACCACTTTTGAGACAACTTTGCCTTGGTTGTTTTGATTGCATATGCTACCTCACGAATAGTTAGCAAATTATATGCAACCCATATTACAACCCTCACACCTATTGACGGATTGCGCTCAAGTTGATCCTCAATATTTGTGACATTTTCTTGTGTTTTCCAAGAGCACTTCCCAAGCCTGAGATACTTGGAACACGACGACCATTAGAGCTACAGCTTGGATCAAATAACCCAATCAGCTATGACTAAATGTTAGGGAGTAGTTATTTTGATTTTAGTACTCCTCAACCTTTGACTATGACAATTTGACCTATCTATCACATGAAGTGGTATACACACAATCTCAACTTTTGTAGCATTTACACTCAAACTTCACCATACACATCCACTACCTATCAAATCGGCACTTGATATCAGGTTACCTTCCCTCGACTTCCACTTTTAAGGGGAATACCTCATCCCTTACCTGGAGCAACCTACACCTCATCCCATACCTGGGGCAACTTACTCCTATTTTTGTCTTGCAATTCATCAGAACAACCAACAAGACAAAAAGAGGCAAATGTAGACACCAAAATAGTGTCACCCCCCTTGGTCCCTTTCTAACTTCAACATGCCTAACCTATACTTTATTAATTTAAAATACTTATTTTAAATTAATCATCCCCTTTAGACACCGCACCTTGGATTCCTCACCCTTAGACCATTTATCACCCTATGACTAATCATAATTACCTAAGACCTATTTCAACTCTCCCACTAACCCCTCCACCTAATAAATTTGCCTTTGGACCATTCACCAACGACAACTGAACTTGGCAGATGGAAGAATGGGCAAAAGGCTAAAAATAGCCTTTTTACCCATTCTCTAGCTGTCGACGTCGATTAACCATCGATCGATGCTGGTAGAATCACTGACGTCAGTTGCTTAAAACTAAATTCTGACCCCCAAATTCTGCCTTGAATGTGAATTCTCTTGCCCACAGATCTGAATTCTCTTGCTCCTCAACTCTTTACACATCAAATGTAGGGTTTGGGATGCGGCATCAGCATTTTATCATCACTCTCCAGGGTAAGAAACTCTACAGAATTCACTCCACACTAGATTGAAATGTTGCACGAGGTCTTCGGCATCAGCCATAATGCGAACAAGTCTTTTACACTTTTGGTTCTCCACCAAGAGCTAAGTATTCTTCTAGTTTATATTTTAGTATTTTTAGAGTGCATTGGTAATTAGTCCATTGGCCATTTCTGAGTACTATTGAGACAACCTGACTTTCTTCTCGAAAAGGCTGAAAAGCATTCCTCTCATTCTTATTCTCTTTCCACCCCTGTCCTCTACCTTGGCCCTTTCCCAGACCATGTTCACTGCCTTACAACCCTGCACAAACCATTAAACTCCTAGACTCCTTCTAGACTCCTCTGTTGACTACAGGGATAACCTGGCCGTCTAAATCCCATTGCCCCTGTCGACATCGACATCAAGGCCCATTTCCCCTATCGACATCGGCAGCCTAATCGATGTTGGCAACATTGACCAACTGACGGTGGTAGACTAACTGACATCGATGACTGTGAGGTCAATGAAATCCATAGAAATATCTATACAAATCCTGATAGGGATGGGCAAGGGTTTGAGCATCCTAGGGATGAGTATTGTTTCACCCTTATTGCATTAGTAGGTATCACATTTAGCCACCATCTATTGAATTGTATTTTTCATTCCCTTCCAAAATAATTTATGTCATGCCCACTCATAAGTTTTTAGAAACCTTGAGTGCCTTGTATATTGAGAAGCATGAAGTTCATAAAATATAGCCTATTGAAGATCTATGCTCTGGGGAAGCACCAGATGACCCTTATATCACATAGAAGCACCATCCCAAGAATAATGTGGTATAGTTGAGGGGTTAGTGGACAACTATTGAATGATTTGAGATAATGATGATTCATTGGCATACCCCTAGTATACAGTGTCCAACCAATTCATAATAGGCATGGAAATAGATAAAAGGGAAGGTTGATCTACAAATGTTCAAGATAGAGATTTAGCCACAATATTATCCTTACCCTTATTTTAAGTTATCTCATAGTCATAACTCATTAGTTTTTTGACTCATTTCTATTGTGATGGGGTAAATACCTATTGTTCCAAGAAATATTTCAAACTCTAGTGATCAGTTTTGATGTAAAACTTATTTCCCAGTAGGTATGGTTGTCACTTCTATACTACTTGTAAAATGGCCATCATTTCCTTCTCATAAGTAGAGAGCACTGAATTATTGCTAGAAAGGGATTTGATGGTGAATTCAATAGGTAATCATTCTTAGAGGAGAACAACACCAAGTCTATTATTGAAATCATCACTCAAGTTCTTGGCAAAAATCTAGCATAACTAGAATAGGTGTAGTATACATAGCTTGTTTCAATTCTTTAAATGCACACTTATTAGCTTGTGTCCAAGTAAAATCATCATTTTTCAACATAGCTATCAGTGGAGATACAATCTTCTCGTAATCCTTGACAAATTTACGATAGTATCCAATTAGCCCCCAAAAACCATAGAAGTTCTTGAGTGTTTGAGGATGTGGGTAATTTGTCATGACAACTATTTTTTTAGGATCCACTCAAACCCCTTAGGCTGAAAAAATATGCTCAAGATACTCCACTTCATCCAATCCAAATGTACATTTGGACTATTTTACATAAATATGATAGTTAGACCAAGTTGTAGTGTGATCTCTAGATGTTGGAGATGCTCAAACCATGTTTTACTATAGATGAGAATACAATCAAAGAAGATTATAATGATTTTATATAGGTAGGGATAGAATATTTTATTTATAAATGCCTAAAATGTTAAAGTAGCATCAGTGAGGCCAAAGGGCATAACCAAAAACTCATAGTGGCTATCATGTATGTGAAATGTTGTCTTAAGGATATCATCCTCATGAAGCTGAATCTGGTGATATCCAAAGTGGAGATCTAACTTGTAGAAAATATGAGTACCATGAAGCTCATTAATAATAGGGATCAAGAAATTATCCTTAATTATGAGGTTATTAAGTATACAAAAAGCAATTCAAAGGTGCCATGACCCATAATTTTCCTAGACAAGGATAATTAGGGAAGAATATGGGTTGGTACTAGGTCAAATAATGTCTTACTTTAGTAAGTCTTAAATGAGCATCTCGATCTCAGTATTTTTCTAAAATGGGTAGTGATAAGGCTTGATGTTGGGAGGAATGCTTCTAGAAAGGAATTGAATATGGGGGTCCTATGGCTGTGAAGGTGGCAATCCCATTGGTTTGACAAAGACACGTGCATACCTCTATAAAATGGTTTGTAGATCAAAAGGAGTAATGGATAATGTTTATGGTTGTATTTGAATGGAATGGAGCTAGGCAATGATGTTGTGTGAATTCTTCTTAAGAAGATTTTCCATGTGATGTGAACTTATGATGCTGAGAGATCCTAGTTGTAAGACTTTCAATGTGTGTTTTTTTCCATTATCTAAAAACTTCATCTAAAGTTCCAAAAAATCCCATAAGATGGGTCCAAGTGTGTGTAACCACAAGACCCCCAAAACAACATCACATCCACCTAAGGGAAAGGAAAACATGTTGGAGTGCAAGTTATAATCTCCAATAGAGATAAACACATTATGAAACTTCCTTTTTCAAGGTAATATGCCCCCATTGTCAATCAAGACTTCAAAGTTGGAGCAAGGATGGATAAAACAATCAGCCTATTTGGTGATCCAAGGGTCAATGAAATTGAGCACTACCTAAATCAATGAGTATTGTGAGAGGAAGCTTCTTGAAGTAACCCTTAACCCACATGGTTTTTGGGGTAGTGACTCCTACTAAGGCATGGAGAGAGATCTCTATTTAGTATTCTTGAGAAGCATGTTCCATAATCAATTGAGCTTCTTTTGGATCATCTATTTTATCCTAAACATCTTCCCAATCTTTAGTTTCAAGTGGAGAGTCCACATCCAATAGGTATAGATTTTGCTCAACACATCGATGTCCTTGATTAAATTTTTATCATCATAGTTATAACATAGTCCTTTTTATCAATGGGCTTGCATCTCTACTTCAGTCAAATGATTGATAGGAGTGGTTTTTAGGGCTGGTGTTGTGTGAGATCATTAGGGAGCTATATTTTTGAATGGAGAAAAATTAGATTTGAATCATTGTTGATCTATAATCTTGTCCTCTACCAACTTAGCCAACCTTAAGGATTTCATAATTATGTTGGGATGGAACATTTTGACCTTAAATTTAATTACATCCTTTAGTCCACTGAAAAAGCAACTCATGAAGAATTCATCAGAGAATCCCTCTATGTGATTAGCCAATTTTTGAAATTTTATTTGATATTTTATCACTGTTTCTATTTGGCAAAGTTTAGTGAGTGTTTTAATGAAGTCATCAAAATTAGTAGGGCCAAACCATTACAAAATTAGGGTGTAAAAATTATTCCATATGGGTTCATCATGAGCCTTAATATGCTAACAATACCATTGAAGGGATTGAAGTTCTAATTGAAAGGATATAAGCAGAAGCTTGTTGCAATCAAAAGTATTATGCAGACTAAAATGTTTTTCTACTTGATAGATCCATCCAATTAGATCTACACCATTAAATCAAGGAAAATTAAGATTTAGCCCATGATAATTATTGGAAGAAGAAAACCCAGTGTCTAAAGAAGACTTTGGATGTCATTTATTGTTCATGGTGGTATGTTGAAGATTGAGGCCAAGAATTTTTTCATCAAGATCTTTGATGTGGTTTTTGAAGGAATCAATTTCATCCTCCATGTTTTTTTCTCCTATTCAAGTTACTACCATGACCCAAATAATAGTTTGTTTTTTTCAATGGATAGGAAAACTAGAGTTAAGACATGTTTAGTAAGGAATGTTTTGAATTTGGGTGAAATCAAAAGGGGTAAAGGGGATTTTAAGATTTTTTTTTCATAATGGGAGTATGATTTATGAAGACAAGGGAAATTTTAGGATTGAAAATGAAAAAAATGAAAAATTTGTCAAAGAGGGACAAAGGAGTAGAAAGAGATGATGAACATAGTGGAAATTTTTTGAGGCAAACAAATAAAAATAGAACTTATGGAAAAACCTTAAAAAAGGGAAAATTGAGATTTTTGGGAATTAAGAGTGGAAATGGGATATGGGACCTCAAAGAAGAAAATGTAGGGAATGGAATTTTAGGTGTCTGAATAAAGTTTGAGGATCAACAGGGTTACAAATTATGCGATATTTCAAAAAACAAAAAAAAGCAAAAATATATTTTTTTGTTTGGTGGCAAATCCTTTGAGAGTCTATTGATACTCTGTGGATGGTTTTTAGATTTTGGTTTCTATCAAATATTTGCCTCTAAGTCTTCTGACAGTCTATAGATACTATGCTGATTAATTTTTTTGAGTTTACTAGAAATAGTTTGAAACTAAGAGAAATGGACCCCAAGTTTCAATGCTTGCCTAATGGTTTTGAAAATATCACTCTAGCCACCAATACCATCTAAGTGAGTACCACTCTCTAAAAAAAGTTTGGCCACAAATTTATCTCTCAGTGATAGCTCATGGTTTTTTCACAGATAGAAACTATTCAATCAGGAAGGAGTCATTGCCCATTTTGTTGGTAGGTCCTCGTAATGGGCCAGATACTTTGGGGTTCTTTTGGTACTCCTCATAATTATTTTTAGGGATTTCACCCAAGCACTTCTCATAGTTATACGGTCAGGCTTAACCCTGATCTGAAATAGATTATTATGATATAAAAAATTATTTAAATGAATTATACCATAAAATAGAGTTAAGATTTTCTAAAAAATTATTGAAAGGAATTATGCAACATAACAGAGGTAAGAATTTTTTATGAAAAAAAAATTGGCCATGGAAATCACTTTGATACTAGATGAGACAATCCTCCTGCAACAAATTGATGAAAATGCACAAAATAATAGATTTAAAAAATTAGCTAAAGCATTAAAATGATTATATTGATTGTAGACCACTTAGAGGGGGTAACCTCCTTTGAGTAAGCTCAATACAATCAATTTGTGGATGCCTTCATTGGCCTCAACACTTACTTATATATGAATTTTAATCTAAGTAACTACTACTTCCCATAAATGTGGGATAAAACAAAATGCTCACAAGATGACTTACAAATTATATGTAGTTATAGCAACCAATAAACTAATAAAGTAAAGAGAAGAGATATCATGGGTTCATAACACATATTCCTCATTATATATAAGAAGTATCAAGTATTATACAGGTGTGAGCATTAGTCCATTCATTATCATAAACATGAAGTATAACTTAGTTAGGGAGGAGAAAATACAAAGGATGAATACCATTAGGGGTTTCACATTTAGAATAAATTTTATATTTTTTGACCCAAAATGAAGCAAATATGACAAATATCAAGCCTATTGCTAATTAAAAAACTATTCATACCAAGAAATAAAGTATATCAATGGGTGTGACTAGGCAAGGTATGTTTGATTTGTAGGCTCTTAGATATACTGATCCTTGGCATAAATAGTGAACAAGGCACAAAGGGCACTAACTATGGATAATTCCACTACTTACCAATGATTTAAAAATACAAATGGCCAAGAGGCTTCCTAAGGATTAAAATCAAAAATTCTATGAATTTATGATATAATGTAACATATTTTGAAATTAAAATTCATACATAGTTTGTCTAATGGATTAAGTATTCAAACAGTACGTATCACACCATAGCTCAAGTAAAAATGAATATTCCTTTGCATAGAAACATAGCTCCAATGAGTTGTAAAACAATTGAAATAGAGATTATAGAAAATAAGAAAAGAAAGAAATAGAATTGAAATCCAAGAAAATCAAATAATTTTTCAAGGGAAAAAAATCACAAATATATTTTATCCTATTTTGATTATAACATTGTGGAATAAATTATAATGCTAAGATATATAATTATTAATAATTCTAATTACAACTTTGTAAATATAGAGACATGTTATTTTTATAAAACATTGGGAATAATGTAACTTAGCTAAGATTTGTGTTTTTATTCAATTATTATTGATGTCTGATAGTGAAAATTAGGATAAAGATGAAATGTGATAACTTAGATCTAGAGGTAGGGGTTGTGTATGTTTCTAGATAGGTTTTTACTCCTTAGATGATAATGTAGACTAACTAAGTCCTTTGACTATGGAATTGTCCATGTTATCTATGATTGATGTATTACAATGAAAATTAAAATAATACTTAACTATGAGTGCTCAAAATTAGAAACAAAATATGAAGATATTCATGGATAGGTATGCTTATTTTGGATAGTAATACAAGCTAGCTATTTCTATTGATTGTGATCTTGTCCAAGTTGATTGTGATAAGAATTTGACTATTTCACCACCTTCACATGTGTAGACTAAGATTGTTGATGTAATTTCAGATTTGAAATATCACACAAAGATACTTTCAATATGAAACCATAGTTCCTACATAAATACCAAATTAATATCAAATAGGGGGTTAAGAGAAAGGGATTTAATTAGTCTAACCTTGGTCAATCCCCATTGAATGATAAACATTGCAATACATTGATAATACTTTAAAGAGTGCTTAAAATTGAATATAGTTTTCTCACTAATGTGTATGCATGAAATTTTAAATGAAATTATAGATGTTCCTTCTCCTATTTTACCCTTGGCACAAACATGTAAATACGGCTTTAACCTTTATAAAATTTGAATCTAGGCTTCAACCAACTCCTATTCTTCATCCATGAAATTAATGAATTCCTTGGCCTTCTCAAGATCAATTTATTTATCTACAACCTTATTTCCTTTTTACGTCATCTTTAATATCTTTCTAACTTTGTTCCTTCTTTTTCAAAATTATTTATTTCATCATCTGAATGTTATTTTCATAGTTTTTTATTGACATCCTAATTATTTGGATTAACTTATTCATATACTCCTTAATTTTCTTTCTTAAAACATCCATTTGAATAATCTTCTTCTCAAAATAGATAACCTTTCTATTAATATTTTTCAATGATTATATTAAATACCCATTACTTTTATCAAGATTCTTTCCCTATTTATTGGATTTTGCAATGGTTTCATTTTGCCCTTTAGAATATCATTATCCTTAATTAACCAGTTAAAAAAGTTTTTATGCAACTCAATATCCTTTTACACTAAATTTATTCTATCCTAAAGTTTATCAACATCTGAAGCATATATTTTTATTTTACAACTCCTATTTTTAACATTTTGGACTTTGCTCAATTTTTATTTCATCCTATTATCATCTAGATGCCTACCAACATATAGGTATTCACTTCCCTCCATACAAGAACTATTATAAGGAGAATAATAACCAATTCTAAACAAGAAATATTTTAGAATTATTTTTCAATAATAATATATTCTATATTGGGGTGCATAGCTTCCTTTATTGAACCACCCTTACTCTTCTAAATTGAAGGTTTAGCTCCAAATAAGATTTTAATAGTGATGGGTTTATATCTCCTAGGATTTGAACCACCTTACCCCTTTCCCCTAAAAAGTGATTTGGGGAACACCTAGGTTTATTATATTAGATAAATTTGACAATAGGGCACAGTCCAATATCTTGACTTCTAGCATGATGATACATCAAGTAAATTAGGTATTGTGTAAAGGAAACATGTATTTATTCGCTTAAAAATCTATGATAAAATTTTCCAATGAGAGAAGCAAATATAATGGGAACCTTATTAATTTTTTGTGTCTAATGTAGTTGAGGAAGGCAAAATGGTAAGAATATATGTATTTGAATATACTTCCAAAGTGATGTATCTCATCACCTGATGAAGAAATTGATTAAAAGGGATAGGAATCAAGTCTCTCAAGTATCCAACATATAAATTAATGAGATTTTCCTTTCCACTCAATAAATATAAAACTTATTCATTCTTATCCATTTTGGATTTGAAAAATTTAATGCCTTTAGAATTCATATCTATAACTTGTACTTCAGAGATTGTGAATGAGACCCCCCTCATAGTCATAATTAGAGCCATCCAATATTAGTGAATTCCATAGATATGTGTGGATAAAAAACCCTTATTATTTATATAAAGGTTGATAGTCCTCCTTGTTGAATAATCAACTAGATAGTAACATTCTTCTTTGTGACTCAGTAGCTAAAGGTTCTAAATAACATCTATCTCCTCCAAAGATGTTCCACAACCCATAATTGTTTTTTGAATAAAATGTAACTATTGTCACTCAATATTGCACCCTAAATATGGTTATTAAAGCCTGATATAGATTGAGTGAAACATTGGATTACCTCTAATCCTATCAATTACTTATGGTAGAGGTAAACCTCTAGGTTTAATGACTATCTCCCTAGATTACACTTTGATTGCTTATCACCTATGCTACTTGATTGCTTGGATGAAAAGGGATATAATGAAACATGAAAGTAAACTATTCTAATTATGTGATATGCCATAATTATCTCCACTATATTACCATACACTTTCATTATAAAACATGACTCATTATACTAGTCTCAACATCCTAAATTTCTTTAACATATGTGTTACAAACATGGAGGTGATATGCATTGTACTACTTAAGGTGAGTGAACAAAAAGTCAAATTGTAGACACTAATGCTACTATTTACACTTATATATAAACAAACAAACTTGAATTAACTTCATGTGACCTATTAGAGGGGAAAAATACTTGTATCAAATATGGAAGAGTAAAGAGAAGACAAAGATAGATACTTATCACTTGACATTCCACTATGCAGTACGTCACACACTTAAACAAGAAGATTGTGAACTCAAAACTAGAATGGAAATATTTATTTAAAATACAAACATATTATTAAAACTATTAGGGATTCACCATATAAATTGTGGATTCTCATTTACAAAGCCAAAAAGGCTTGTATTTATAGAACATAAGAGATGAGAGAGAAGAAGAGAAGTGGAAAGATCATAAGGACAATTGTCAAACTATGAGAATTAGTTAAATTACAATAGAATTAAGTTTAAAAATAGGTTAGGAGGTTATCATAGACAATTTTAAATCAAAATTACATCCTTCTCCTAAAATTGGTGTAGAGACCTCGATTGGCCTTCTTGAAATTGTCCTCATGATGAAGCATCACTTGACTATTCTAAACCACCTTAAGAATCCTTTGACACATATTATATATCATGGTAGGTTGGGATTAATATGTTATATTCATAAGATACCTACCTAACTAATAGCCTTCCTCTTAACACTTGTATTCACTATTTGTAGTCACTTTCTAGCCCTTTTGGCTTCAATTTTCACATTTGTCATGAAGGTGACTAGCAATTGCTTGAGTAAATCCATGGAAGAGATGTTAGGAAACCTATTAAAATATCCTTTATATTTTACTCCACTAGTTATATCTTTAAAATATTTAAAATCAAACCTCTCATCTTCTCACTAGGTAATAGCTTCTCATTTTCACTATCTATTCAAGACTGCCTATAGTGAATAGTGTATTAGAGGAGTTTCCATGCTTATCTATGGTGAGAGATGAGTGTAGAGAGTTATAAAAAGTATATATATACATCCTTCAATGTATTTCATCCAAAATTATCCTATTTTCCTAAAAATACAATAAAACCTATAAGAAACTCAAATTTTAGCCTATCTATATAAGTGATAGTATAGATAAAATGAATGTCATGAAGCCTGGGTGAGTGGTAGATAGGTTCAGGTCATTCTCATGGCCATTTGACACCTCCTAAATGTATATACAATTATATTTTATCCATAAATTTCTTTATAGGGTTTTAATACGTTTTCCTTTTACACTAAATTTATTTTATCGTAAAGTTTATCAACATATGGAGCATATATTTTTATTTTACCACTCCTTTTTTAAGCATTTTGGTCCTTGATCAGTTCATATTTCATATTATTATCATATAGAGGCTTCTCAACATATATGTATTAACTTCCCTTCATATAATAACTCTTAGAAGGAGAATAATTAACCAATTCTAAAGAAGAAACATTTTAGAATTATTTTATAACAATAATATATTCTATATTAGGGTGTATGGCTTCCTTTATTGAACCAACCTTACCCTTTTTAGCTGAAGGTTTAACTATCGATAGTATTTTAATAATGATGGGTTTATATCTCCTAGGATTTGAGCCACCTTACCCCTTTCCCATAAAACATGATTTGGGGAAGACCTAGGTTTCTTATATTAGATCAATTTGATAATAAGGCACACTCCAATATCTTGATTTCTAGCATGATGATACATCAAGTAAATTATTTATTGGTATAAAAGAAACATATATTTATTTTATTAAACATTTATGATAAAATTTTCCAATGAGATAATCAAATATGATGGGAACCTTAATTGTCTTTTGTGTCTAATGTAGTTGAGGAAGGCAAAATGGTAAGAATATATGTATTTAAATAGACTTCCAAAGTGATGTATCTCATCACCTAATGAATAAACTGATTCCAAGGGATAATAATCAAGTCTCTCAAGTATCCACATTATAAATTAATGATATTTTCCTTTCCACTCAATAAAGATAAAACTTATTCATTCTTATCCCTTTTAGATTTGAAAAATTTAATGCCTTCAAAATTCATATCTATAACTTGTACTTCAGAGATTATGAATAAGACCCCCCTCATAGTCATAATTATATCCATCCAATATTAATGAATTCCATAGAAATGTGTGGATAAAAACCCATTATTATTTATATGAAGGTTGATAATACTCCCTATTCAATAATCCACTAGACCATAACATTATTCTTTATGACTTAGTAGCTAAAGGCTCCAAATAACATCTATCTCCTCCAAAGATGTTCCACAACCCATAAATTTATTTTGTATAAAATTTAAATATTTTACTCAATATTTCACCCTATATATGGTTATTCGAGCCTACTCTAGATTGAATAAAGCATTGGATTACCCCTTATCCTGCCAATTGCCTATGGAAAAGGTAAACCTCTAGGTTTAATGGATATCTCCCTAGATTAGACTTTGATTTCTTATCACCTACACTACTTGTTTGATTGGATGAAAATAGATAGAATGAAACATGAAATTAAACTATTCTAATGAGGTGATACACCATAATTATCTCCACTAGACTACCATATAATTGAACTATGAAACATGACTCGTAATACTAGTCTCAACATCCTATATTATTCTAACATAAGTGTTTCAAACAAGAAGGTGATATGCATTGCACTACTCAAGGTGAGTGAAAAAAAAGTAAAATTATAAACATTAATGCTATTATTTACACTTATATATAGACAAACACGCTTGAATTCTCTTCATGTGACCTATTATAGGAGAAAACTACTTGTCACAAACATGGAAGAGTAAAGAGAAGACAAAGATAGATACTTATCACTTGACATTCCACTATGCACTACTTCACACACTTAAATAAGAATATTGTGATCTCAAAACTAGATTGTAAATCTTCATTTCAATTTCAAATATATTATTCAAACTAGTATGGATTCACCATACCAAGTGTAGATTCTCCTTTACAAAGCCAAAAAGGCTTATATTTATAGAGCATAGGAGAGAAGAGAGAATAAGAGAAGTGGAAGGGTCATAAGGACAAGTGTCAAACTATGAGAATAAGTTACATTCAAATATAATTAATTTTGAAAATAGGTTAGGAGGTTATCATATATAAGTGTCCATCATAATTACATCCTTCTCCTAAAATTAGTGTAGAGACCTCAATTAGCCTTCTTGAAACTGCCCTCATGATGAAGCATCACTTGAATATTATAAACCACCTTAAGAATAATTTGACACATATTCTATATCATTTAATGTTGGTAACAAGATGTGATAGTCATAATATAGCTCCCTAACTGATAGCCTTCCTCTTGACACTTGTATTCACTATATATAGTCACTTACAAGCCCTCTTAACTTTAATCTTCACATTTGTCATGAAGGTGATAGAAGTTGCTTAAATAAATCCATGAAAGAGATGTTAGGAAACCTATTAAAATATCCTTTATATTTTAATCCATTATTTATAATTTAAAAATATCTAACATTAAACCTCTCGTCTTCTCACTAGGCAGTCACTTCTCATTTTCACTATCTATTTAAGACTGCTTGTAGTGAATAGTGTATCAGAGGAGTTTCCATGCTTACCTATGGTGAGAGATGAGTATATAGAGTTATTAAAATTCCATAAAGACATCCTTCAATATATTTCATCCACCAATTATCCTATGTACCTACAAACACAATAAAACCTATAAGAAACTCAAATTTTAGCCTATCCGTACAAGTGATAATACAGATAAAATGAATGTCATGGAACTTAGGTCATTGGTAGATAGGTTTAAGTCATTCTCATGCCACTTTAACCCTCCTAAATTTATATCCAATGATATTTTCTCCATCAATTTTTCGATAGGGTTTTAGTAGGTTTTCCTTTTACACTAAATTTATTCTATCCTAAAGTTTAGCAACATCTAGAGCATATATTTTTATTTTACCACTCCTTTTTCAGAATTTTATCCTTGCTTAGTTAATATTTCATCCTATTATCACCTATAGGCTTCCCAACATATATTTATTCACTTCCCTGCATAGAATAACTCTTAGAATCAGAATAATTAACCAATTCCAAAGAAGAAACATTTTAGAATTATTTTTCAATAATAAATATATATTCTATATTGGTGTGCATGGCTTCCTTTATTAAACTACCCTTACCCTTCTTATATGAAGGTTTAAATATAGATAGGATTTTAATAGTGATGGTTTTATATCTCCTGGAATTTGAGACACCTTAACCCTTTCCTCTAAAACATGAATTGGGGAAGACCTAGGTTTCTTATATTAGATAAATTTGACAACAGGGCACAGTCTAATATCTTGATTTCTAGCATGATGATACATTAATTAAATATATTATTTGTGTAAAGGAAACATATATTTATTTTTTTAAACATCTATGATAAAATTTTATAATGAGAGAAGCAAATATGATGGGAACCTTATTAGTTTTTTGTGTATAATGTAGTTGAGGAAGGCAAAACCATAAGATTATATGTATTTAAATAGACTTCCAAAGTAATGTACCTCATCACCTGATGAATAAATTGATTCCAAGGGATATGAATCAAGTATCTTAAGTATCCACCTTATAAATTAATTATATTTTCCTTTCTAATAAATAGAGATAAAACTTATTCATTCTTATCCCTTTTGAATTTGAAAAATGTAATGCCTTTAGAATTAATATCTATAACTTATACTTCAGAGATTGTGAATGAAACCCCCCTCATAGTCATAATTAGAGTAATCTAATATTAGTTAATTCCATAGATATTTGTGGATAAAACCCCATTATTCTTTATATAAAGATTGATAGTCCTCCTTATTGAAGAATCCACCAAACCATAACATTCTTCTTTGACTTGGTAACTAAATGTTACAAATAACATCTATCTCCTCCAAAGATGTTCCACAACCCATAATTTTTTTTAATAAGATGTACCTATTATAATTCAATATTTCACCCTAGATATGGTTATTCAATCCTACTCTAAATTGAGTGAAAAATTATAGTACCTCTAATCCTATCAATTGCTTATGGTAGAGGTAAACCTCTAGGTTTAATTTCTATCTCCTTATATTAGACTTTGATTGCTTATCACCTACACTACTTGCTTGCTTAGATGAAAAGGGATAGAATGAAACATGAAAATAAAATATTCTAATGATGTGATACACCATAATGATCTCCACTAGACTATCATACACTTACACTATGAAACATGACTCACAATACTAGTCTCAACATCCTATATTGCTCTAACATAAGTGTTTCAAACATGGAGGTAATATGCATTGCAGTACTTACGGTGAGTGAATAAAAAGTTAGATTCTAGACACTAATGATACTATTTACACTTATATATATACCAATACAAATTAAATAACTTCATGTGACCTACTAGAGGGGAAAACTACTTGTATCAAACATGGAAGAGTAAAGATAAGACAAAGATAGATACATATCACTTGACATTCCATTATTCACTACTTCACACACTCAAACAAGAATATTTTAAACTCAAAACTATAATTTAAATCATTATTTCAAATGAAAATATATTATTTAAACTAGTAGGGCTTCACCATACCAGTTTTGGATTCTCCTTTACAAAGCCAAAAAGTCTTGTATTTATAGATCATAGGAGAGGAGAGAGAAGAAGATAAGTGGAAGGGTCATAAGGACAAGTGTAAAACTATGAGAATTAGTTAAATTTCAAGAGAACTAAATTTGAAAATAGTTTAGGAGGTTATCATATACAAGTGTATATCAAAATTACATCCTTCTCTTAAAATTAGTGTAGAGACCCTAATTATCCTTCTTGAAACTACCCTCATGATGATGCATCACTTGACTATTCTAAACCACATTAAGAATACTTTTACACATATTCTCTATCATGGGAGGTTGGTAAAAATATGTGATATTAATAAGATACCTCCCTAATTGATATCCTTCTTCTTGACACTTGTATTCACTATCTGTAGTCACTTATTAGCCCTCTTGGCTTCAATCTTCACATTATTCATGAAGGTGATTGGAAGTTGCTTGAGGAAATCCATGGAAGATATTTCAATAAACCTATTAAAATATTATTTATATTTTACTCTATTAGTTATACCTTAAACATATATAACATCAAACCTCTCATCTTCTCACTAGGTAGTCACTTCTCATTTTCATTATCTATCCAAACCTGCCTGTAGTGAATAGTGTATTAGAGGAGTTTTCATGATTATCTATGGTGAGAGATGAGTATACAAAGTTAGGAAAGATCCATATATACCTAATTTAATGTATTTCATCTAAAAATCATCCTATGTGCCTATAAACACAATAAAACCTGCAAGAAACTCAAATTTTAGCTTATATATAAAAGTGATAGTACAGATAAAATGAATGTCATGGAGCTTGGGTGAGTGGTAGATAGGTTCAAGTCATTATCATGGCCATTTTACCCATCCTAAATTTATATCCAGTGATATTTTCTTAATCCATTTATTGATAGGGTTTTAGTAGGTTTTCCTTTTACACTAAATTAATTCTATCCTAAAGTTTACCAACATCTAGAGCATATATTTTTATTTTACCACTCCTTTTTAAAGAATTTTAGTCCTTTCTCAATTTGTATATCATCCTAATATCATCTATAGGATTCCCAACATGTATGTATTCTCTTCCCTCCACAACATAACTCTTAGAAGGATAATAATTAACCAATTCCAAAGAAGAAACATTTTAGAATTATTTTTCAACAATAATATATTGTATATATGGGTGCATGGCTTCCTTTATTGAACAACCCTTACCCTTATGAGATGAAGTTTTAAGTCTTGATAGTATTTTAATAGTGATGGGTTTATATCTCCTAATATTTGAGCCACCTTACCCCTTTCCCCTAAAATGTGATTTGGGGAAGACCTAGGTTTCTTATATTAGATAAATTTGACAATAGGGCACAGTCTAATATATTGATTTATAGCATGATGATACATCATGTAAATCAGGTATTGGTGTAAATTAATCATATATTTATTCACTTAAACATTTATGATAAAATTTTCCAATGAGAAAAGTAAATATGATGGGAACCTTAATAGTTTTTTGTGTCTAATGTAGTTGAGGAAGGCAAAATGGTAAGAATAAATGTATTTGAATAGACTTCCAAAGTGATGTATCTCATCACTTGATGAAGAAATTGATTTAAATGTATAGAAATAAATTATCTTAGGTATCCACCTTATAAATTAATTATATTTTACTTTCCACTCAATAAAGATAAAACTTATTCATTCTTATCCCTTTTGGATTTGAAAAATTTAATGCCTTCAAAATTCATATTTATAACTTATACTTCAGATATTGTGAATGAGAACCCCCTGATAGTCATAATTAGATTCATCCAATATTATTTAATTCTATATATATGTTTGGATAAAAACCCATTATTCTTTATATAAATGTTTATAGTTCTCCCTATTGAATAATCTACCAGACTGTAACATTTTTCTTTATGATTGAGTAGCTAAAGGTTCCAAATAACATCTATCTCCTTTAAATATGTTTCAAAACCCATAATTTTTTTTTAATAAAATGTAACTATTATCAATAAATATTGCACCATATATATGGTTATTCAAACCTACTCTATATTGAGTGAAATATTGGATTACCTCTAATCCTATCAATTACTTATGGCAGAGGTAAACCTCTAGGTTTAATGGCTATCTCCCTAGATTAGACTTTGATTGCTTATCACCTACACTACTTGCTTACTTGGATGAAAAGGGATAGAATGAAACATGAAATTAAACTATTCTAATGAGGTGATACACCATAATTATCTCCACTAGACTACCATACACTTTCACTACGAAACATGACTCACAATACTAGTCTCAACATCCTAGATTGCTCCAACATGAGTGTTTTAAACATGGAGGTGATATGCATTGCACTACTCAAGGTGAGTGAACAAAAAATTATATTTTAGACACTATTTCTACTATTTACACTTATATATAGAAAAATACACTTGAATTCACTTCATGTGACCTATTAGAGGGGGAAACTACTTATATCAAACATGGAAGAGTAAAGAGAAGATAGAGATAGATACTTATCACTTTACATTCCACTATGAACAACATCACACAATTAAACAAGAAGATTGTGAACTCAAAAATATATTAGAAATATTTATTTCAAATTTAAATATATTATTCAAACTAGCATGGCTTCACCATGCTAGGTGTCGATTCTCCTTTATAAAGCCACAAAGTCATGTATTTATAGATCATAAGAGAGGAGAGAGAAGAAGAGAAGTGGAATCATCACAAGGAAAAGTGTCAAACTATGAGAATAAGTTACATTGAAAGAGAATGAAGTTTTAAAATAGGTTAGGAGCTTATCATATACAAGTGCCCATCAAAATTACATCCTTCTCCTAAAATTGGTGTAGAGACCTTAATTAGCCTTCTTAAAACTACCCTCATGATGAAGCATCACTTGATTGTTCTAAACAACCTTGAGAATAATTTGACATATATTTTATATCATGGGATGTTTTGAAAAATATTTGATAGTCATAATATACCTCCCTAACTGATATCCTTCCTCTTGACACTTGTATTCACTATCTACAATCACTTACAAGCCCTCTTAGCTTCAATATTCACATTTGTCATGAAGGTGACTAGTAATTGCTTAAGGAAATCCATGGAAGATATGTTAGGAAACATGTTAAAATATCCTTTATCTTTTAATCCATTATTTATACCTTAAAAATATCTAACATCAAACCTCTCATCTTCTCACTAGGTAGTCACTTCTCATTTTCACTATCTATCCAAGACTACCTGTAATGAACAGTGTATCAAAGGAGTTTCCATGCTTATATATTGTGAGAGATTAGTATATAGAGTTATAAAAAGTACCTATAGACCTCCTTCAATTTATTTAATACAAAAATTATCCTATGTACCTAAAAACACAATAAAACCTATAAGAAACTCAAATTTTAGCCTATCTATACAAGTGATAGTACAAATAAAATGAATGTCATGGAACTTGGGTGAGTGGTAGACAAGTTCAATTAATTATCATGGCCATTTTACCCCTCCTAAATTAATATCCAATGATATTTTCTCCATAAATTTCTTGATAGGGTTTTAGTAGGTTTTGATTTTACACTAAATTTATTCTATCCTAAAGTTTATCAACATCTAGAGCATATATTTTTATTTTACCACTCCTTTTTTAGCATTTTAGTCCTTGTTAAATTTGAATTTCATCATATTATCATATATAGTGTTCCAAACATGTATTTATTCTCTTCCCTCCATAAAATAACTCTTAGAAGGAGAATAATTAACCAATTCCAAAGAAGAAACATTTTAGAATTATTTTTCAACAATAATATATTCTATATATGGGTGCATGGCTTCCTTTATTGAACCACCCTTACCCTTCTTAGCTGAAGGTTTAACTCTTGATAGGATTTTAATAGTGATTGTTTTATATCTCTTAGGATTTGAGCCACCTTACCACTTTACCCTAAAATGTGATTTGGGGAATACCTAGGTTTCTTATATTAGATAAATTTGTCAAAAGAGCACAGTCCAATATCTTGATTTCTAGCATGATGATACACCAATTAAATAAGGTAATGGTGTAAATTAAACATATATTTATTCTCTTAAACATATATTATAAAAATTTCCAATGAGATAATCAACTACTATGGGAACCTTATTAGTTTTTGTGTCTAATTTAGTTGAGGAAGGCAAAGTGGTAATAATATATGTATTTGAATATACTTCTAAAGTGATGTATCTCATCACGTGAAGAAGAAATTGATTTCAAGGGATAGGAATCAAGTATCTCAAGTATCCAACTTATAAATTAATGATATTTTCCTTTCCAATCAATAAATATAAAACTTCTTCATTCTTATCCCTTTTGGATTTGAAAATTTTTATGCCTTTAGAATTCATATCTATAACTTATACTTTAGAGATTGTGAATGAGACCCCCTTGATAGTCATAATTAGAGCCATACAATATTAGGGAATTCCATATATATGTGTGGATAAAAACCCTTTATTCTTTATATAAAGGTTGGTAGTCCTCCCTATTGAATAATCCACCAGACTATAACATTCTTCTTTATGACTCAGTAGTTAAAGGTTCCAAATAACATCTATCTCCTCCAAATATGTTCCACAACCCATTATTTTTTTTGAATAAAATTTAACTATTTTTACTCAATATTTCACCCTAGATATGGTTATTTGATCCTAATATATATTTATTAAAACATTGGATTACCTCTAATCTCATCAATTGCCTATGGTAGAGGTAAATCTCTAAGTTTAATGGTTATCTCCCTAGATTAGACTTTGATTGCTTATCACCTACACTACTTGCTTG
The DNA here is from genome assembly GCA_037957365.1 of Torreya grandis. NCBI lineage: Eukaryota > Viridiplantae > Streptophyta > Pinopsida > Cupressales > Taxaceae > Torreya > Torreya grandis. The sequence continues at coordinate 1,241,897 of JARHVA010000301.1, read as the reverse complement.
TTTGTATGAAAAGGGATAGAATGAAACATGAAAGTAAAATATTCTAATGATATGATACACAATAATGATCTCCACTAGACTAACATACACTTTCACTATGAAACATGACTCACAATATTAGTTTCAACATCCCATATTGTTCTAACATAAGTGTTTCGATCATGGAGGTGATATGCATTGCACTACTCAAGGTGAGTGAACAAAAAGTTAGATTGTAGACATAGATGCTACTATTTACACTTATATATAGACAAATACACTTTAATTCACTTCATGTGACATATTAGAGTGGAAAACTACTTGTATCATACATGGAAGAGTACAGAGAAGACAAAGATAGATACTTATCATTTGGCATTCCATTATGCAATACTTTACACACTTAAACAATAAGATTGTCAAATAAAAAATAGATTAGAAATATTTATTCCAAATCCAAATATATTATTAAATCTAATAATGCTTCACCATACCAGGTGTGGATTATCCTTTACAAAGCCAAAAAGGCTTGTATTTATAGAGTATATGAGAGGAGAGAGAAGAAGAGAAGTGGAAGGGTCATAATGACAAGTGTCAAATTATGAGAATTAGTTACATTGAAAGAGAATGAAATGTGAAAATAGGTCAGGAGGTTATCATAGATAAGTGTCCATCAGAATTACATCCTTCTCCTAAAATTGGTGTAGAGATCTCAATTAGCCTTCTTGAAACTGCCCTCATGATGAAACATCATTTGATTATTCTAAACCACCTTAATAATCCTTTAACACATATTCTCTATCATGGTATGTTGGTAAAAATATGTTATATTCATAATATACCTCCCTAATTGATATCCTTCCTCTTGACACTTGTATTCACTATATGCAGTCACTTAGCTTCAATCTTCACATTTGACATGAAGGTGACTAGAAGTTGTTTAAGGAAATCCATGGAAGATATGTTATGAAACCTATTAAAATATATTTTCTCTTTTACTCCATTATTTATACCTTAAATATATCTAACATCAAACCTCTCATCTTCTCACTAGGAAGTCACTTCTCATTTTTACTATCTATAGTGAACAGTGTATTAGAGGAGTATATAGAGTTAGGAAAAGTCCTTATAGACCTCCTTCAATGGATTTCATCCACTAATTATATTATGTACCTAAAAACACAATAAAACCTATAAGAAACTTAAATTTTAGCCTATCTATATAAGTGATAGTTTAGATAAAATGAATAAAATGGAGCCTAGGTGAGTGGTAGATAGTTTTAAGTCATTATCATGGCCATTTAACCCCTCATAAATGTATATTTAGTGATATTTTCTTCATCAATTTATTGAAAGGGTTTTAGTAGTTTTTCCTTCTTAGTGTTGGTTCATAAAGGTTAGATGTCCAACCCATGAACTAATTCTAAAAATCTTGAGTTAATGACCCTCCTCAAATACCCATATCTACTTTAGGTCTCACACATGGTGTTCGTATAGATATGATCACTTGAAGATGGATCTCCAGCTCCTTCTAGGCATTCTGAATAGGCTTGAGACTAAATTAGGCCAAAATGATTAATTTGGACTGCTTACCTATAAACCAATAGCTTTTATAGGCTCTCCACTCTCCCCTAAAGGTCATAAAAAAAATTTTAAGGATAATTTGTTAATATGGATGAGTTTAGGCACTTGTAGGACTTAGGTCTAGTTTTAGGCCTAATAGGCCTAACTATGTTTAATTGCCTATGACCACCTCTAATTGATTTCCAATGACTTTTGGTGACTTTAAAAACTTATTAATGTCCAAATAAACACTCCACATCATTATAAAATATTTCAAGACTCTCCATCACATTATCTTACCATTCATATACCATGTCTATAGATTAGACTACCTATGGAGTGCCCTCTATTTGAGATAAAATAAAGGTCATATCCCTTATTTGTTTGGCCCAAATTATATTATGGATATATTTATTATGTAATTAAGACCATATATTCAAAATATCATGGTTATATCACTCCTCTATAGCTCTCAATGCCTCAAAACCTAAAACCATCTTCTTAATCCTAGTGACTATCTATATGGTCTAGAACCTTAGATTGAGTATGAAGTTATAAAATTGCCTTTGATATATATCATTCATATAAGAATCATAATAATTTTATGTTTACAAATATGATAATGGTCTCAACATGTCCATCCATCTTACATCTTAGTGAGTTAGTCAAGACCTTTCACTAGCATGAGCTAGTTTATGATTGGAGCAAATTATAGATGCTCATCTCAGGAAAATGGGATTCCTATAGGTTTCAATTAAGGATTAAGTACTATGTCTCATTCTATATTAGTTCCATAATTAATATCACTAGGTAATTTCAAAATTTGAATGAACATCTATGCCTACAAACTATGATTCTTGTCTCTCAACATCAACACTTTGTGGGTCTACAGTCAGACTATAGATGCTTAATTTAGGGAATAATGGGGTTCCTATAGGTGATTATGTATGCCTTAACCTTTTAATTCACATTCTTTGATCCTTATTGAGGTCACTAATACCTTCCATACATATATGATCTCATCTCATGCCTAGAGACCATAGTCTCACTCACTATTATAGGTCACTTCAAGTTGTGTTACTTTTAGTCATCTTAGCACTATGTTTTACTAAGTGTTTCAAGTCAAAACTTATCTAAGTTATAAACCACTCAAATACATTCTCTCTTGATCAAGATATCACCTTTCTCATGTTTAAATATAACCTTTAGGTTTGGGATATAGGAAATAATACATTAAGACTCACTCATACCTCAAATTCTTCATCATAAGATGGAACTATGGGAAAACCCCTCATTTGGAGAATTTAAGGTAAAACTTATCAATTACAAATTTCTCAATCTATGGACATGGTTATAGGTATATATACATATAATGGCATCACCATTATCATCATGATATTCTATGTACTCTCAAACCTAATTGAAGGTCTAAATTAAGTTTAAACACCTCCATCTCAACACTCCTCTATTTAATTTGGATTGCCCTTACACCCTTGTTGAAGACTATCTATAGGTCAATATGATATAGGACTCTATAGGTTGAATTGGTTTTCTGAACCAATCTCTAAACCTTTTGGATAACTCAGTCATACTATTTCCACCTTAAGGGTCTCCTTATAATCTTGAAACCTTCTTTTTTCATCAACATAATTGGTCAAAGCTTATCTCCACTTGACTGTAGGTGACAATCATAGTGTTTCCTAACTATGCTTATGTCTTGGTCCTTTAACTCCATCAATGCTACTTTTGAGACTCAACCTTCAAAGGAACAACTAGTCAACATGTTATAAGAGGTTGGAAACAAACATGCTATGAGAGGTTGGAAACAACATATCACCTTTGATCTAAAACCATTTATAGGATAATGAAAATATACTACTAATGAAACATTATTTTTAAACTTTAATGGTGCCTTCCACTAGAAACATGAGATAGTCATGCTTATTCTTTGACCTCCACACGTGCAAACTAGACTAAAAACCATATGATAAATGTGTTTATACTCTTTAAGATCATGTACACCACTTAGTTTATTCATATCAATCAAAATAAATAATAAAATCAAAGCCATTAGTAATGTGCAAGTATTTTAGAGTCACCAACACTCTTATAAATCATTCATGAAGCACAAACCACCAAACTTGGAGCTATGATTATGAATTTTTAGTACATAAAGACTAATATCACCCACTAAAAGTACTCGTTTGGACTTTGATCCTCCTATCTATACTGAAGGCAAACCATTAAAATATTTGACCTTATCTAAGAGGGTGATAAAAAAGAGAGGGTAGCTTTTTGAAATTTTGGATCTGTCAAAATTTCCTAATCATGGAAGTGAGTTGTGGAAATCTTAAGAGACACTTTTTTAAGTCTTTCCATATGCCATAATTATTATACAAGTTGTATAATTGCCTAAAACTACTTGATCTTCTTTGATGGATATTGAACCAATAGTTTATTAGCTTCACAATATTTTCTCTATCTATTACTAACATTTTGTATGTTACACTTCTTCTTGACACCTTTGTATTTCATGAAAACACATACAATTTCATTTAATGACTCAAAAGGTGACATAAAATGACTTAGGATAAACTAATAAATATGATAAGAGATAAAATAGAATGTTTGGCCTCATTAATGACCATGGTACACATTTTACAACCTAGGAAACCCTATGAAAATTTTTAACTATAAATGGGCTTGACTTAATTTGACTTGGGGTCAAAATAGTCAACATTTTGGTGATTTTTTAATGGTAGCAAGAAAGTTATGCTAAAGACCATAAGTTGTCTCCTATCAATTGGGATATGGATTCACCTATACAATGTATTGACACTAAAATTCCTTTGAATAGGACACCAAAACACACCAAAAATTAATAAACAAGACACACAAGACAAGACATGAAAATAAACACACTTGTGTCCTCAAGAACACTTAGGGAAAATACACACAACATAAGTAAAGCAAAACTATCATAATATGTAAAATACCTCAAACACTTGAGGTGAAGAATAATTCATCATTTATTTAACTGGGGTCAAATACAATGCCTCTTTCATCATTATTGATCCAATAAAACATATCTTCATCTGATACGTACTTGTCAATGAACATTGGCTTATGTAGATAGTCAAATGACTTACCATCTTTAGATATTTTGATAGCTATAAGTGTGCCACTTGGATATTTTAAGTACACTCCCTCTATCTCTCTTCAATTTTTTCTTGACTTTTCATCTAGCTTGACACAAGTTCAAATAACCCTCCTATAAGGCAACAAGGTGTAAGTGTGGCAGTCCCTATAACTTATGCACCATTTCAAAATTAGAATGTAGAAAGGATGACTCAAAGTGCTCTATTGCCTCAATCTAAAGGCACTTGTTTACCTTTAATAATGCAATAAAAATATATTATTCCTATGTTGAATATTTTTTACTCTTTTAAGAGTGATAAAACATATATATCTCTTTGGGAAGTGCTTTGCATGCCCTGTCAAAAAGAACTAATTCAAGAGAAAATGTCCTAAGTCTACATTAGTCCTCAACCATCAAGACATGGTAATGTTTCACTCACTAATTCTCCTACACACATTGTTAAACCCTCTTCCAAATCTAAAAATCCCCCACCCTTCTACCTCTATCATTGTGGGAGACAAGCTTATTCACAATTAAATTGTCAATAGTGGGGCAAGTAACTCAGTTATGCCCATGCTTGTGGTAGATAAATTTGGTTTGAAATATGAAACATATAACAAGGGAGTGATATAACTTGATGGGACACCAGCTAATTTAGTGGCACTCATCAATGGTTTGATATTTTTATTGAATGATTGTCCAAGCTTTTCAATCCTTCAAGATATAGTAGTGGTCGAATTGCCTCCTCACTTTTCTATCTAGCTCTCAAGGGATTTCATCACCAAGATAGGAGGATATATCACATTTTATTGGTCCTTATTCACCTTAAAAACAAAGTATGGATCAAATGTGACCATTAGGACATATCCATTATCTAAGTTTCATATTGAGCCATATGTAAAAGCAAGCTCTAATCTAAATTATACATCAATGATCAAGAAGATCATGTTATGGATGATGGAGCATCCTCCAAGATTAAGGGTATCTCTAATATTTTCCTATATGAGTATGTTAATGAAACTTATATATGTGATCCATACACTTTCATTGAGCAAACTGATCTTGGCACATACATCATCCATGAGTAAGGTGATAAGGAAAACAATTCCATTCTACTTGGCCAAGATGGAGGAGTCTATGAACATGATATTAATGAAGAATAAGATGATCTATGGCAATGGTTCCATGCCATAGTTTAAGAATTTTAATATTTGATTAAGTTAACTCCCCTTCCTAATAAGCATGAATATGATAGTAAAGTTGTTGATGAATCTCCTAATAATAAAGGAGAGTGAAAGCATTAGAATGAGTGTCTAATCACTACCAAGAAGGCTACAGTCATAAAGGAGTCTAATGAGGATAAGGTAGAAATTTCTATGATTGAGAAGCATTCCAAACCTCATCTGAGGTTGAATCACTTTTAGACATGATAGATAAATAATAAAATAAGGCTGATGATCATATACATCAAGTACATGATGTTCTAAAATAAGGTGAGTTTGAGATAACTTTCATACTTCCCAAGAAGCAAAATGAATAACATCAAATGAGTATGATAAAATTTGACCCAAATCTAAATTTAAGTAAACCTTTAAAAGAGATAGATGGAGTATCCTTGAAATCTCAAAGTGGCACACTTGTAGTCAACAAAAGATCTAAATATGGTAAGTCATTTACCTATCTACATACGTAAGTGTTTATTGACAAGTATACATCAGATGAAGATATGTTTTTTTGGAGTAACAATGATGAAAGATGCATTATATTTGACCCTAGTTAAAGTAATGGTGAATTGTTCTTCACCTCAAATGTTTTAGGTCTCGTACATATTAGGATAGTTGTGCTTTACTTATGTTGTGTGTATTTTCCCTAAGTGTTCTTGAGAACACAAGTGTATTTCCTTTGGTGTCTTATATTTTGTGTCTTATTTATTATTTTTTGGTGTGGTTTGGTGTCCTATTAAAATCCATTTTAATGTCAATATAGTGTATAGGTGACTCCATATCCCAATGGATAGGAGAAGGCTTCTAGTCTTTAGCACAGCTAGCTTGCTACCCATAGGAAATTACCAAAACATTGACTAATTTGACCCCAAGTCAAATTAAGTCAACCCTTATATAGTTTGAATTTATCATAGGGTCTCCTAGGTTGTAAAATTCATACCATGGTCATTAATGAGGTAAAATATTGTGTTTTATCTCTTTTCATATTTTTTAGTTTATCCCAAGTCATTTTATGTCACCTTTTGAGTTATTAAATGAACTTTTACAGTTTTTCATGAAATATAAAGGTGTCAAGAAGTGTAACATCGCACATGTTAGGAATAGTCAAAGAAATTATTGTGAAATTGACAAATTATATGTTTAATGTTCATACAAGAATATCAAGTAGTTTCAAGTAATTTTAGGTAGTTATACAAACTACAAAATAGTTATGACATGTAGGAAGACTTCAAAAAATGTCTCTTGATAACCCCACAACTCACTTACATGCTCAAGAAGCTTTGATAGCTCTAAATTTGATAAAAACTGACCTCTTTCCCTTTACTCTCTTGGACAAGGTTAAATAGGTCAATGGTTTTCCTTTAATATAGATAGGATGAGAGTCTAAGTTAGTGTTTATGGTGGGTGTTATTAGTCTCTATGTACTACAACTTCATGGTCATAGTTCCAAGTTTGGTGGTCTATGCTTTATGAACCATTTCTAAGAGTGTTGGTGACTCTAAACTACCTACACATTCCCAATGGCTTCAGCTTTCTTCTCAATTTTGATTGATCCAAACAAACCAAGTGGTGTACATGATATTAAAAAGTATGAAAAAATTTATCATATGGTTATCAAACTATTTTTCATGTGTGGAGTTCAAGGAATAAGTAGTATTGTTTCATTTTGCTAATGGAAGGCACCATGGAAGTTTGTAGACAATGTTTCATCAATAGTAGAGTTTCATCCTCCTATAAATGGTTTCAGATCAAAGGTGATATGTTATTTCCAACCTCTCATAGAATGGTGATAAATTTTTCCTTTGAAGGTTGAGTCTCAAAATTAGCATTGATGGAGTGAAAGGATCAAGACATAAGCACAATCAAGAAACCCTATGACTGTCACCTATAGTCAAGTGTAGCTAAGCTTTGACCACTCATGTTGATGAATCAAGAAGGTTTCAAGATTTTGAGGAAACCCTAAAGGGGAAAATAGTATGTTTGAACTATCCAAAATGTTTAGCTATTGGTTGTGAGAACCAATTTAACCTATACATTCCTATATCACATTGACCTACAGATAATCTTCAATAGTGGTTTGAGGGTAGTCCAAATGAATCAGAGGAGTGTTGAGATGGAGGTGTTTTGAACTTAATTGAGACCTTCAATTAGGTCTGAGAGTATAGAGAAGATCATGGTGATAATGGTGAGGCAATTGTATGTAGACAAACTTAGAACCATGTCCATAGATTAAGAAAGTTTTAATTGATAATTTTTACCTTAACTTCTCTAAATGAGGGTTTTACCCATTATTAGTGTCATCTTATGATGAAGAATTAGAGGTCTATGTGAGTCTAAATGTTTTATTACCTATAGCCCAATTCTATAAGATACATTTGAACATGAGAAAGGTGGTTACTTGATCAAGAGAGAATGTATTTGAGTGCTTTTTAACTCAGATAATTTTTGACCTAAAAAACTCAGTAAAACAGTGTTAAGATGACTAAAAGCAACACAAATTGTAATGACCTATAATAATGAGTGAGACTATGGTCTCTAGGCATAATATGAGCTCATATAGGTATGGAATGGTCTTAGTTACCTCAAAAATTATCAAATAAGGTGAATTTCAAGGTTAATGCATACACCATCACCTATAATAACCCCATGATTCCCTAAATAAAGCATGTACAATCTGACTATGGACCCACAAAGTGTTGATAGTGAGAGACAAGAAGCATAGTATATAGGCATAGATGTTCATTAAAAGTTGTAAATTTCCCAATTATATTCAATATGGAACCAATATAAATAGACATAGTACTTAGGCCCTAATGAACACCTATAAAAATCCTATTTTCGTGAGATGAGCATCTATAGTTTGTTACAACCATAAACTAGCTCATGTGAGTAAAAGGTCTTGAATAACACATTAAAATGTAATATGGAAGGACATGTTGAGATAAATATAATATTTTTAACATAAAATTATTATGATTCTTATATTAAAGAGATATATCAAAGGTAATTTTCTAACTCCACTCACCCTGAGGTTCTAGACCCTATAGATAATCACTAGGATTGAGAAACTAGTTTTAGGTTTAGCAGTGTTAAGAGATAAAAATGAGTGATATAAACATGATATTTTGTATAAATTGTATTAATTACCTAATAAATATATCCAAAATACCAATCAATCCAAATTAATAGGGGATATGCCATCTATTTTGTCACATACAAAGGGCACTCCACATGCAATCTAATCTACAGACATGGCATATGAATGGTAAGAGAATGTGATGGAGAATCTTAAAAAATTATTTAATGACTTGAATTTTTTATTTATACATAAAAAAGTGTTTAAAGTCACTTACAGTCACTGGAAACCACTCATAAGTGGTCATAGGCAATCAAACACATTTAGGCCTAAAACAAGACCTAGGCCCTACAAGTGCCTAAACTCATAAAAATGAACATATGATCATTAAAAATAATTTTATGACCTTAATGGGATATTTTATATCCTATAACATCAATTTTTTTAGGTAATTATTAAAAATTGATCATTTGGCCTAATTTGGTCTCAAGCCTATTCAAATTGCCTAAAAGGAGCTCGAGGGCCATCTTCAAGTGTTCATATCTGTACATAAAACATGCATGAGACTTAAAGAATCTAGGGGTATTTTAGGAGGATCATGAACTAAAAATTTTTGTAATTATTTTAGGGTATTTTATTCCATTTATGAATCTCCTAAACATGAAAGAGAGTGTCTTATCAAGCATGAGAATGAGTGTCTAGTCACTGCCAATAAAGTTGCAGTCATGAAGAAGTCTAATGAGGATAAGGAAAAAAGTTTTATGATTGAGGAAAATTACAAACCTTAGTCTAATTTTAAATCACTTTTATACATGATGTAGAAAAATGAAAACAAGATTGATGATCTTATACATCAAGTACATCATGTTCTAAAAGAAGGTGAAATTGAGACAACTTTCATACTTCCTAAGAAGCAAAATGAATAACATCAAATGATCATGATAGAAGTCAATCCAGATGAAAAATAAATCAAACCTTTAATAAATATATATGGAGTGTCCTCTAAATCTCCAAGTGGCATGCTTTCAATTATCAAAATATCTAAAGAAGGTAAGTCATTTGACTATGCACATAAGCAAGTGTTCATTGACAAGTATGCATCAGATGAAGATATGTCTTCTTGGATAAATAATGATGCAAGAGGCATTGTCTCTAACCATATTTTAAGAAATGGTGAATTTTTTCTCAATTTTTTGAAGTCTTGTGTATATTAGGATTTTTTTTCTTTGATTATGTTGTGTATATTTTCCCTAAGTGTTCTTAAGAACACAAGTGTATTTCTTTTGGTGTCTTAGATTGTGTGCCTTGTTTCATGTTGTTTGGTGTGGCTTATTATACTATTAAAATTAATTTTAGTTTCAATATAGTGTATAGGTGACTCCATATCCCAATGGATAGGATAAGTCTTCTGGTCTAACCATAGCTGGCTTGTTACCCCTAAGAAATTGCTAAAATGTTGACTAATTTAACCCCAAGTCAAATTAAGTCAAACCCCTATATATTTCAAATTAGTCATAGGGTCTCCTATGTTTTAAAATGTGTAACATGGTCATTAATAAGGTCAAACATTGTGTTCCATCTCTTTTCATATTTTTTAGTTTGTCCCAAGTCATTTTATGTCACCTTGTGAGTCATTAAATGAACTTGTATAGTTTTTCATGAAATAAAAATGTGTCAAGAAGAAGTATAACATCCTTCATGTTAATAATAGTTAGAGAAACTATTATGAAGATGATAAATTATAGGTTCAATGTCCATCTAAGAAGATCAAGAAATTTTTGGTGGTTTTAGGTGATTGTACAGCCTTTATAATAATTATGGCATGTGGGAAGTAAAGACACTATAATTTAATATACTAGATATGATTTGTTAGGTGTCATAGGCCCTTATTATTATTTTAATCTCTAAAATATCCCTATCCTAAATTTTATTTTATTTACCATTAATCACCTGGTAATTTTTTTTTACCTTTTCACCTCCCTAACCACCTAAATCTATTAAAAACCTAGGGAATCCTAACCCTTTAAACACTTTACCCACATAAAACCCCGTCCCCAACAACATCACACTCATAAATCCAAATTTACCCATAGTTGGAACAAACCAACATGGATAAATATTTCAACTACCAAATTGGGTGAATTATTTTTTATTCTCCCCTGATTGGTTCTGATTCTCCCAATCAACATCAATCCATTTATACCCAACCAACCTTTGGCTTGGGGACTATAAGTTTTGAATATCAGAAGGCTACTTAGATTTTTGGGAGAATTGAGGATATTATAACACCACTCTACCAAAATTTTGTTTCATACAACCCACATCCATCATCATGAGCCTCAAGGACTACTTGCATTTATGAGGAGGAATTTATTCTTCTTGAAACCAAGTTTAAGGTAAGTAGTTATCTTGTTTATTTCATTTCTCATTAGTTTCTTTGATCTTATATGTTTATCTGACCCTTAGAATACATCCTACATCCCTCTATATTTGTTTATTATTCTCTATCATCTTTTAAAGTATCTATTTTAATTAAGTGTATTTTTAAATAGGATTGATGTCAATCATTTTGAATCAGCATAGATTCTATAAAATTAGAATCAATCCTATAAGACCAGTATCAATTCACTAAACTTGGTTTTTAAAACTTGATCCTTTAATCTTAGACCCAAATATTTAAATCATTATGATTTCCTATCCTTTTAAACATGGCCTTATTATTTAGATGACTCTACCCAGCATTGAGCATGACATCATTAATATCATTGATCTTCTTATAGTATCCCAACCCCTTTTTACTTATTAGAGTGACATAACCTTCAAATTATCACTTTGTGCCATTACTTAATCTCCCTAAATTGAAGTCACTTTTGACCAACTTGATGTTATACAAGAGGATGTGAATGGTTCTATAGCTTATAAGGATGAATATTTTAGTTACATTAATAGCTTAAACAAAGATTAAATCATAATCATTATTATTATCGCATATTTATCTTTTGTAATTTTAGTGTTGATTTATCCACTTAATTATGAAAATAGTGCGCTGACATCTACTTGAGGAAGTTCACAACTTCTCAAGACTAGTTCTTAACTAGATAGCTCACCCATCTATCTATTAATCTATTTTATCCAAGTTGTTTATTTATGTGTAGGTTATTCTTTCAAGCCAAAAATAAGTTCCCTCATTCAATTGATTTAAATGGTTTCCAACCATCTCTATATCTCTAGGTATTTGTCATAAACCCTACATTTCATTATTTTTTTAGTCTGATAATTAATTAAAGAAAATTAAAAAAACACTATAACATTATGGCATGCTCGGTGGGACCCCTAAGGTCTCATTTTTATTATTATAATTCATTATGAATTTATCCATCTTTCTCCCCTTTTCTCTTGATTGTTTTCTTCATTCAAAATAAAATCCAAAATTATTTTTAAGTCCCTTTTAAAGGTTAAAAGAACTACATCCATTTTTTATTTCTTAGGTAATTCATATATAATAATCTAGGTGGGTTAAATTATCATAGAAATCACTTTTTTCACACAAATATCAAACCACTTACATACTAAATCCATCAAACATTGACATAAGGGAATTGACTAGGATTTCATCCTATCTATCCTACTTGGATTTCATCACCAAGGGGAGAACTAACTTAGTACATTGACTGAGTATAAATGTTGGTTATTTGATATATACTAGCAAAACACTCAACACACTTATGTTGTGGTATGTGAAGTGAGGGGGTAGGCCCCAATATTAAGCCATGTATCAATTCTAGTACAAATATATTTTTGATCCTAAACAAACTTGAAACCATTTCTATATTTTCATTTCTTAGGACCTTCGGTAACCTTTTTTCTTTATTACACTTTTAAGTTAATTTCTTAAAAAGAAAAATCTCTTTAGGATCATCTTGTAGCATGTGTGCATCTCTAGATTTATAATTATGCAAGTATAAATATCATCTCCTCTCATTTGTTTAAACAACTATAGTTACCTAAAATGGTTGTAACCTAATCCCCCATTATTTTATGGGAATTCAATAATATTGTCACCCCTACATTGGGAATGGTAATCCTTCACATTCAAGTAGCCGTACATATTCTACCAAAATTATTTTATGTAATAGAAGGGGATTTTCAATACAACATCTTATTATGGCATCCCTAGATATGTGTTATACATTGCATCCCATCCACCTTACATCGATCTATTAAATTAAAACATGAAGGTAAAATCTACAATGTCCCAGCTAATCCTCATCCATTTAAAACTTGTAATCTCACCTTTTGACTAAATGACATTTTAATTTCATTCCAAAACACTACCTCATCATTGTCTAACAAGGCATCCTATAGTATGATAATCCCTACATCAAGGATTGGCAAGGAGTCTATTTATTCCATGTTTTAGTAGCTATTGATTGGATAATACTGGTTATTGACATTCAATACTCTCCCCACTCCTCAAAAATATGAAATTCTAAATAACATTCATATTGTCCAAATTTAGGATAAATTATTCCCATCAATCCACAATTCCTCTACACACCTTTTATTAATGGGGAATCAATCAACATTCTTCAGGTCTTGGTAACTAAACCCATTGTAAACCATTTACCTCAAACTTTTCATTCCTTGATAAACCCCACTTTGTAAAGATACACCTACAACAATGTGCTTGGAAGGTTTTCAGCATAAGACACTATGAGAAAGGTCCACATGACATTAGGTTAGTATATTTTAAGAAAACTCATGAAAATCATAGCCTTAGTTTTAACAAAAATCCCAAAACTACCCCTGAGGTTATTGTTAGCCAATTTTCACACCTAGTTTTGCATCTTTCATTTTGGCTAAGTGTAGCATTATTAATTGGTTTATCCCTATAGAAAAAGACTAAGTGTTTTTTCCTTTAGAAGCCTTTTTTTGGATTTTTTCAAGTGTTATTTTAATCTTTTTTCTTAAGTGTTATTTCTTTCAGTAAGGTTTTCCTTCAATTTTTTGTCCTAGTCTCAAAGGAATTATTTTGGACTTTTTATTTGAAACAAAAAGTCCAAAGGAATTGGTCCATTTCAATATTTTTTAAGGGTCACTAGAAATATTACCAAAGGGTCTTTTCTCATGGAAGTGTCCTTTGAAAAAAATTTGAAGGGTACATTTCAATATTTTTGAAAGGCATCTTCAATATTTCTGAAGGAAAAGTGTCCTTTGTAACATTTTTGAAGGGTTTGTTCTTTCAAGGAATTTTTCCATTTCAAGTTTTTTGAAGGGTAAATTTTAGGTTTTCTAAAGGGTGCATTTCAATATTCTTGAAGGAAATGTATCTTGTACTTTTCTAAAGGAATTGGCTTAAACAATTTTTTTGAAGGAATTATTTCCATCTTTTTGTCCAAAATAATCTTTTTGAAGGGTCATTTGTCAAGCAAAGGGACATTTTCAATATTTCTAAAGGGTCTTTTCTTGGGAATTGGTCACTTCATTTTTCTAAAGGAATTGGTCACTTTCAAAATCCTAAAGTAATTGGTCCTTTTTAGGTTTTTTGAAGGAATTATTTCTCCTGAAAGTGTCCTTTGCATTTTTATGAAGGGTAGATTTAAAAATTCTGAAGGGTCATTTTCTCTAGACAAGCTTTCCAAAGGGACATTTCAAGAATTTTTAATGGCATGTTTATGCTTTCATAGAGGTGAAATGAAAATTCTAAAGGGTTATTCTTGGCAAAAGTGTCCTTCGTAGAAATTCCAAAGGGACACTTATAGAAATTTTGAAAGAAAGATTGTTTTGGAGAAAAGAGAAGGGGCCTGAGAGGTTAATTCTTTCAAAGAAAAGGGTCCATAAGAAATTTTTATCTAAAAAAAAAAGTCCAAAGGAATGGTCCTAGTAGAGTGGTATTTATATGGACATCAACTTCAAGGTGATGAGCTATTTGTTGGAAATTAAACAAGTGGTCCCAAGCAGATCAAAAGTCTTCATTCAAATTCTCAAGGATCCAAGGGTTCATGTTCTTCATCTACCAAAATAGATTAGAGGGTTCATTTCACCATTTATTAGGTCATGATCTAAATCATTTTTTGATGTCCAATCAAAGGAATAATTGATTGTACATGTAGACTCTAAGCGATGCCTCTCCAAGGCCAATATAATGAAAGTGACTCTTCCCTACATCATTGCACACCTCAACAAGCCAATGAGAGTCTATTAACATTAGGATAAATCTATAATAGGTGGACTCTAATTTTCATAACTAGTTGATGCCATTACTTAGCTCAAAAATATCTTATTTTTTCTAGTGCAACCATTAGGGAAGCATCTTGGAGAGAGCAAGCTAGCTATGTAACCACTTGAGGTGACATGGATCAATTGAATGGCCCAAATGAGAATCATTTACAAAGATGGTTATAGATAAATATGGAGACTCCTAATAGATTTATTCCTCTTTCTAGCACTAAATCCCTCCTCTCACTTCCTTCCTACTATAAATATATCCCTTGGGCTAGTGTAAAAATAACCACACAGTGTATGGCAAAGCCTTGCTGGATTGATGTCACATTTTGCCTTTAAAAATTAGGTACAAGTTTATTTCTTTCAAGTTTTTAGACAATTGTATGAGTGTGTAAGAGACATATAGTGATAGTAAGTGATGATTTTCCATCCTTTATCCTTCATGCCTGAGTAAAATTCCTTAGTTTAATAGGTCATATAGAGTGTGTTCAAGTGTGTCGAATTGTTGTAAGTGTATAACTATTCTTTGAATGTGCAATTTGCCTTTTAGTTCATTTTCCTTGTGTCATTTCATATATCTTACCTCTATACTAAAATACTTGTGTTAGAAATTCTTAGAGCTTGGGAATGGTCTATGCATTTTATTGTATTATGCACTAGAATATGATATTTATATGGAAGATAATCTTGGTGTGTCACCACTCTTAGAGTAGGTTTTCCTTTTTTAAAATTTGTAACTCTTTTCCTTTCAATAAAACTAGTTTAGACAGAAGTTGTTTCACAAAGATATATTCAGGGAGTTAGCCCTTTTAAATCTAAAGGTTCATTTCATATATAAGCATACCCACATGCCTAAAAATGTTCCAACAATTCCAAAATTTGGAAGAGGATTGAACACTCTCTTCTAAGGTGCAAGATTTGGAGACAATAGTTCTGGCACTCCTAGTGGGACAAATTATTTACATGTCAAGGTGAATGTTGGTCTTGACAAGCCTAAGGTTGTATAAATATTATTAATCCAACATTTGGTGACTCTAAAAGGTGAGAATCTATAATTTTAGATCATTTTCCCCATGTTATACTTCATGGTCCTTACTAGGTCATCTAGGATTTTTTATCAAGCCCCTCTAGCTAAAGCTCTTCTTAAAGAACAATGTCATAAACCATTCCTAATGATTAGAGATCCTTGGAAATTAGGTTTTGGATAAGAAGAAGAAGTTAAGGAAGTTTGAGAAATAGGAGATCAAGAGGAAAGAAGAGAAATGGAGAGGTAGAAACCTTTCCTGGCCTTCAACACCCAAAATCCAATTAACCTTCCAATATATGACCCTATTCCTATCAATGATAACAAAAGTCTCCTTGGTTTCAATGGAGAGGGTTCTATTACCCCATCTGAGAATATTAGGGACATTTCAAATTTTTGTAACTTCCATAATGTCACCCAAGACAACATATCCATTAGATTGCTTGTTATGTCTCTAAAAGGCAAGGCACTTGAATGGTATAGGACTTTGGAAGGTGAATGCATTACAAGTTGGGATGGATTTGGGGAATTATTGGTAACTATATTTGAGAATAAGAGTGACCATACTTCATTGATCCATCAGTTGTGCATGATAAAGAGAGATCCTAATGAATCCATGGGAGATTTTAATGAAATATTTCAAAGGACATGGTATAGGTTACCACCTGTCATGAGACCTCCTCCAATCTTTGTGTTCTTGACTTATCTCAAGGTTATTGGTACTGATGTGTTGGTGATGTTACAATCAATGGGAGGATTCACTTTTATAGATGCATATGAGATAGGTATTGAAGCTAATATTAGCTTGATATAAGTTGGAAAGCTACCTCTAAAATTTTCCATGCCTTTGTTGTCTCATAATTCAGTTGAATATCTAAGTGTATCCCAAGTTCCTAATACCAATGTTAAGTCAAGAACCTTTCCCAAGAAGATGGATAATATTATGGATAAATATGAAGAGATCCAGTCATTAGAGCTCAGCTCAAGTAAGCTCAATTCTAGGTAAGTTCTCCACTTAACCCTTAATACTATCCTTAACTAGGATATAGAGCTCCATGCTAATACAACTACCAAGGAAGAGGATAAGGTCAAAAAGGTTTCAACAAGTAACCTAATGCCTATAATCCTAATTCTACTCCTTGTATGAAGGCTATTGTTCTAGTACATGCTAACCTAGTCCAAGGAAAAGATCATTTGGACCAATGTGGAAAACCTCAAGGTTAGTTTGTGCATGATGATGGAGAAGCTATCCAAGATTTGGTGGCACAAGAATAATCTACTCCTTATGTGACATCAAAAGAATTGAATCTCATGCAAAGAGATACTCATGGAGAAAGTAGCAACTAAAGTGTAGGTATGATGAACTTTCAAGTGAAGGATGATTATGTGTTGAATCAAAAAACATCAATTATATCCAACATAAGAGATAAGAAGAGAGATTTTGGATATGTCTTAGTAGTACATGTGACTCCAAGTGTTGCCTCTCCAAGGCCACAAAGTGTGATTCCTAGTGCAATACCTACTACCAGTCATGCACCTCAACAAAGTCAGAATGCAAGTAGGGTTGTCAAGCCTACAATAAAATAGGTTTAGAATCCCTCACTACCTTCCAGAATGTAATAAAAGTTTAATAATTCCCATCTAAATATTTTTTATTCTTTGAATAATACTAAGACAAGCATATCTCTTTAGGAAGTCTTGCATATGCTTGTTCAAAATGAGTTCTTACAAGAACAACTTGTGAGCATTCATGTAGCCCTTTAATATTTAAAACATAATATTTTAGCCCTTACCAATTCTCCAAATCATGTCATAGATCCCTCCACCAAATATGGAAATCCTCCACCCTTATACCTCATAGTCATTATGGGAGACAAATTGGTTCACAATTATATTATAAATAGTAGAGCTAGTATCACTTTCATGCCTAAGGTGGTGGCTAATAAATTGGGGTTGAAGTATGAACCACATAGTAAATGTGTGTTTTAGCTTTATATGACTTCAACCAAGATAGTGGGCTTGGTCAAAGGTTTGAAATTCTTTCTACATAGTTTCCCAAGTTTCCCCATTATACAAGACATTATGGTGGTGGACCTTCCATCCCATTCCACTATCTACTTGTCAAGGGACTTCATGGCTAAGATAAGAGGTTACCTTTCTATTGACTAGTGTTTTCTATATTTAAAAAAAAAATATGGAACCAAGGTGACTATAAGCACTCATCCCTTAGCAAGGTTTCATATTGAGCCATTCATGGAGACAAGTTTAAATTAGAATTGTCTAATTAGCAAAGAAGAAGAAGGTGTCATGGATGGTGAATTATCCTTCCACCTTGAAGGTATTTCTAATATTTTCCTTGATAATTATAGCACTAAAATGCATGGACTTGATCCATATAATTTCATAGAATAAACTAATTTGGGAGTTTATTGTATACACAAAAAATATGTTTTAATCCCTTCACTCACTAATGAAGACCATGAACTTGAAGGAATATGGGAAATGTTTTTTGATGGCTCAAAAAGTAAACTAGGTGAAATATCTAGAATTATGTTAGTTTCTCCATCAAATAATCAATACTATTCCTTATATTGATTCCACTTTAGTTTCACCTACAATGTGGCAGAATATGAAGGACTAGTTCATGGCCTTCAATGGGAAAAGAAGAGAGGGATCAAGAATTTGAAAGTTTATGGGGATAGTGAATTGGTCATCCACCAAGTGAGAAATAAAGCTATAGCCAATAATACCTTGCTTAAATCCTACAAGCATAGGGTATGGGACCTACTTCAATACTTTGATACCTTCAACATACAACCAATACCAAGGGATTTGAATAAATATGTTGATAGATTGACTACCATAGGAGCACATTTTGATGCAGTTATTGATGTAGGAAAGGAGAAAGATCAGTCCCATATCAAGGTCATTATGAGTCCTTTTATTCTAGATAATTAAGTTTAATGGAAAGTGTTTGAAAGTGATGAACACATTACACATTTCTTATAAAATGAGGCAATATTCTCCTCAAGAAACCAAAAGAGACTGCATGATCAATATGAAGAACAAGTTATTTAGCTAAAGACAAATAAGATACCTAAGGGGCTTATCACTTTGCAGAGTGTTTTTAATGAAGATGATCCAAATAAGAAGGAAATATTGAGCATGTCCATGAAATAAAAGAACTATGAGAAAGTCATGATTTACAAGGACAAGATTTTAAAAATTGGTAAGGTATGTTCTTTGTCTGAGAGGTGGGACTTTATTAAATTATGCAAAGAGTTTCATGACATATTTGCTTGGGAATATAAATGTTTGAAAGGGTTTGATCCAAGTCTATTTCATCACACCATTGAGTTAGAACCTGGAGCTAAACTAGTTAGGCAAAAATAAAGGCCTATCAATCCCAAGATAGAGGAAGTCATGAAGAAAGCACTGACCAAGTTGATTGAGTCTAGGATTATCTTTCCTATTAAACACTTAACTTGGGTGGCTAATCTTGTACCTATCCAAAATAAGAATGGAGAGATCAGGATTTATGTGGATTTTTGAGACCTTGATAGAGTATCTCTCAAGGATCATTATCCACTACCTTTCATGGAACAAATTCTACAAGTTATTTCAGGTTCTCAATGCTTCTCACTTCTTGATGGTTATTCAGGTTACAATCAAATATTGGTGAATGAATAAGATCAATTCAAGATAGCCTTCACTATAAAATGGGGTAACTTTGACTATAATAAGATGCATTTTGATTTATCTAATGTTGGAGCTACATTTCAAAGGGCAATGGACATGGATTTTAAAGGTTTGATCAATAAGTTTTTGCTTGTGTACCTTGATGATATAACTATTTTTTCACAAGATGTGACTGGTCATATGGAACATCTAAGGTAGGTGTTTGACAAATGTAGGGAGTATGGAATATCCCTTAATCCAAAAAAGTGCATCTTTGTTATCCATGAAGGTAAGTTATTGGGTCATATTGTTTCAAAATAAGACTTGTCTATTGACCTAAAGAGGATTGAGGCTATTCTAAGATTGTCTTTACCTCAACACAAGAAAGGAATTAGAAGCTTCTTGGGGAAAATAAACTTTATAAGAAGGTTTATACTAAGATTTGAAATTTTGGTAAAGCCTATCAGAGCCATGTTCAAGAAGAACCAAACTTTTGCTTGGAAAAAGAAAAGTAAGAGCAATTTTGAAGCAATCAAAAAAGCAATTGCAAAATCTCCTACTCTCTTGAACCCAAAATTTTCCATATATTTCATACTCTATACCTTTACTAACCTTGATACAATCTCAGCTATGCTTATGTAAAAGAGTGATTAAGAGGTAGAGAAACCAATTATATTCTTTAGCCAAGGATTGGAAGATTATGAGGTCAAGTATACATTTGTTGAGAAGCAAGCTTTAACAGTGATAAGAGGATTGAAAAAATTCATACACATGGTTTCAAACAATAACATACATGTCATGGTTTCTCATCTTAGCACCAAGGAGTTTCTCCTAAGCAAAGACCTTAATGAAAAGAGAGTTGGGTGAATTAAAAAGGTGATGGAGTATGATGTGGATATTAAGGTTACAAAATTCTTAATAGTAAAAGGGTTGTGTGAGAATTTAGCTTCAGATTTCCAAGAGCCAAATGAGGAAGTCTTGATCAACCAGGCTCAACCCCAACCAGCCAATCACATACAAGTTCAAAGTTGGACACAAGACATCATTAGTTTTATTCAAAATAGTGAGAGCCCTAATGGATTGAACAAGTCTTAAATGAGGTATTTTAGATTTCAAACCATTCCCTACTATCTTGTAGATGGTGTTCTCTTTAGGAAAGATGTGAATAGTGTGTTTTTAAGGTGTGTTAATAGTGATCAGTTTGATATGCTACTATAAAATTTTCACAATGGCACAGATGGAGGTCATTTATCTCCTATGACAATATATGCAAAGATAATGAGGGTTGGTTACTATTGGCCTAGTATTTTTAAGGACTATTACCACTGGGCTAAAAAGTGTCTTCAATGTGCCTTCTTTGTAGGAAAATATAAACTTGTATCCCTTATATTGAATCCTTTCCAAGTAGGCTAGCCTTTCATATAATAGGGTCTTTATTTCATTAGTGTGAACAACCCTCCATCAAGTGTTGGACACAAATAGATATTGATTGCTAATGACTACTTCACAAGGTGGGTATAGTTTTTTTCATTAAAAGAAGCAAGTGAAAATACTATCTTGGAGTTCTATGAAAGTATTATAACAAGGTTTGGAGTTCCCCATGTTATCATTTTTGATAATGCACTTACTTTCATAAATGCTAAAACTTTTGATTGGGAAAATAGGAATGGAGTTTATTTGAGTACCTCATCTAACTATTACCCTCAAGGTAATGGGTTGGCTAAATATAGTAACAAAAATCTCATTAAGATCATCAAGAGGACATTGGAGAACAATAAAAGAGCATGGCACAATAAATTGAAGATAACCTTATGGGCTAATAAGATTAATCCTAAGAGATCAATTGGTAATTCTACCTTTATGCTTGTTTATGGGAGAGAGGCCAGGTTATCCATATCTCAAGAAATCCCTACTCTATAACTTACATAGCAGCTGGAACTACTTGAAAACACTCCAATGGAAGTCAGATTGACAAAAAAATGTAGCTGTAAGAAGCAAGAGATAATGCACACAAGGCCATGGAACACCACCAAGTAATCATGAAAAAGTCCTTTGACAAGAGATCAAGTGAAAGAGTGCTCAAGTAAGGTGACTTGATCATAAAATGGGATGAGGATAGATAAAAACTAGGTAGACATAAAATTTTTGACACTTTGTGGAGTGGTCCTTACATCATTAGCAAGTGAAAGCAAAGCAACTCCTTTTAGCTGACCAAGATGAATGGATAAGAATTGCCTATCCCTATGAATGAGATACATTGAAATTTTTGTTATTATTCCATATAAGTCTATTTTGTAAATAGTAGTTTAGAGGTGTGTTTCCTTTGGTTTTCTATTGTGTTCCCTAAGTGCTTTTTAGCACAAGTGTGTTTCCTTCCTTTTATTTGGTGTGTACCTTTGTGCATGTGAATCAATCCATCTTATGTTTTTTTATCCAAGGTCTTTTCAAGTCATTTTTTGGATACCTATATGTGTGAATCCATGCCCAATGGAAGGATTTAGGTAACTATTCTTAGGCATAATAGGCATGCCTCCCCTAGGAATCACCAAGAATGTTAGCCAATTTTCACACCCAGTTTTGCATCTTTAATTTTGGCTAAGTGCAACATTCTTAATTGGTTTATCCCCATAGCAAAATACCAAGTTTTATTTCTTTTTAAAGACTTTGTTTAGTCTATTTGAAAGTGTTATTTTGGTATTTTTTACTCAAGTGTTATTTCTTTTGGTAAGGTTTAGCTTTGGGTTTTTATCCAAGTCTCAAAGGAATTATTTCAGATTTGTTATCTGAAATAAAAAGTTTGAAGGAATTGGTCCATTTCAAGATTTCTAAAGGGTCACTTGCAAAATTTCCAAAGGGTCTTTTCTCATGGAAGTGTCCTTCGAAAAAATTTTGAAGGGTACATTTCAAGATATCCAAAATGCATCTTCAAGATTTTTGAAGGAAAAGTGTCCTTTACAACTTTTTTGAAGGGTTTGTTCTTTCAAGGAATTAGTCCATTTCAATTTTTATGAAGGGTACATTTTAGGTTTTTTGAAGGTACATTTTAGGTTTTTTAAAGGGTACATTTCAATATTTTTGAAGGAAATGTCTCTTGCACTTTTCTGAAGGAATTAGCTTAAATAATTTTTTTGAAGGAATTGTTTCAAACTTTTTATCCAAAACAATCTTTCCAAAGGGTCATTTCTCAAGCAAAGGGAAATTTTCAATATTTTTGAAGGGTCTTTTCTCAATAATTGGTCACTTTCAAAATCCTAAAGGAATTGGTCCTTTTCAAGTTTTTTAAAGGAATTATTTCTCATAAAAGTGTCCTTTGCATTTTTCTGAAGGGTACATTTAAATAGTCCAAAGGGTCATTTTCTCTAGACAAGATTTCCGAAGGGACATTTCAAGAATGTTGAAGGGCATGTTTAGGCTTTTGGAGAGGTGAAATGAAAATGTTGAAAGGTTATTCTCAGTAAAAGTGTCCTTCATAGAAAATTTGAAGGGACACTTGTAGAAATTCTAAAAGAAAGATTGTTTTGGAGAAAAGAGAAGGGGCCCAAGAGGTTGATTCTTTTAGAGAAAAGGGTCCATGGGAAAATTGGTTCAGAATTTTTGTCTAAAACAAAAAGTCTGAAGGAATGGTCCTAGTACAGTGACAACTATATGTATGCCAACTTCAAGGTGATGAGCTAACTATTAGAATTTAAACAAGTGGTCCCAGGCAGATCAATGGTCTTCATTAAAATTCTCAAGGATCCAAGGGATCACAATCTTCATCCACCAAAGTAGATTATATGGTTCATTTCACCATTGATTAGGTCATGATCTGAGTCATTTTTTGATGGTCAATCAAAATAACAATTGACTATACATGTAGACTCCAAGTGATGCCTCTCTAAGGCCAATAAAATGAAAGTAACTCTTCTCTACGCTATTACACACCTCAATAAGCCAGTGAGAAGTTGTTAGCATTAGGACAAATCTAAAACAAGTGGAATCTCATTTTCATAATTGATTGATGTTATTACTTAGCTCAAAAATATCTTGTTTCTACTAGTGTAACCATTAGGGAAGTATCTTGGAGAGAGCAAGCTAGTTGTGTAACCACTTGAGGTGACATGGATTAATTGAATGACCCAAATGAGTAGTTGAAGATGGAGACTCCTAATAGATTGATTCCTCTTTTTGTCACCAAATGCTTCCTCCTCTCACTTCCTTCCTACTATAAATACAACACTTAGGCTAGTGTAAAACCAACCACACAGTGTATGGCAAATCCCTGCTAGATTGATGTCACATTTTGACTTTAAGCATTAGGAACAAGTTTATTTATTTCAAGTTTCTAGACAATTGTCTGAGTGTGTAAGAGATGTATAATGCTAGTAAGTGATGATTTTCCATCCTTTTATCCTTTATCCTTCTTGCCTAAGCAAAAGCCCTTAGTCTAATAGGTCATATAGAGTGTGTTCAAGTGTGTCAAATTATTGTAAGTGTATAACTATTCTTAGAATGTGTAATTTTCCTATCAATTCATTTTCCTTGTGTCATTCCATGCATCTCACCTCTATACTAAAATACTTGTGTTAAAAATCCTTCAAGCTTGGGAATGTTATGTGCATTTTACTATATTGTGCACTAGAATATGACATTTATGTGGAAGATAATATTGGTGTATCACCACTCTTAAAGTAGGTTTTCCTTTTCTATACTCTCTAACTCTTTTCCTTTCAAGAAAAAATTTGTTTTGCAGAGATATATTCAAGGAGATATCCCCTTTAAATCTAAAGGTTCATTTCCTCTATAATCATACCCACATGCCTAAAAATTCTCTAACATTGCCCAAATCTAGAAGAGGATTGAAAACTCTCTTCTAAGGTGCAATATTTGGAGATAATAGTTATTCTCCTTCTTATCTTATAATAGGACATGCCATCCTCACCATCTAGTACCCCTTATTTGATAGATGATGTCATATCCATTCCCCCAAACTTTTTTTAGTCAATGCCATTACTATAAAACTTCTCATCTATCATCATGATGGGGGTCAAAATCATTACTCTATACTACCCAAACATGATAGGGTAGGATTTTCCCACCATCCCTATTCTTCAGTGCCAAGACGATGAGTCAATCTTAACTCATTTAGGCATGGATAACTCCCATCTATGTAAATCCCTTCCATATAAAACCTCTAGTCTATTAAATGAGGCTACAATTAACATTAACATAGGATCTCATAAGACTTCATGAATAGTTAAGGTTAGAAAATCTTTAGATCCTCAAGAGCACCAAGATTTCACTATGTTTCTAATAGATCATAGTGATGCATTCTCTTGGTCTTATAGTGACATGCCTAGTATCAACCTAGCTATTGTCATCCATAACATTATCATGTTCCCTAACACTAAACCTATAAATCAAAATCTTCAAAAAATGCACCCTCACATTAGGTTCTTAGTCAAAGAAGAGTTATAACATCTCTTGTCCATTAAATTTATCTAGCCTATCAATTACAATCAATGGGTATCTAATATAATCCTTATCATAAAGCCCACATGGGGACTATGCCTTTGTATTGACTTTCATGACCTTAATCTCAATTGTCCAAAGGATGATTTCCCTTTCCCTAATATTGACCAATTAGTGCATTTAATAGTTGGGCATGAAATGTTATCACTTATAGATGGTTTCTTTGGATATAATCAGATCCTTATCATAATATAAGACCAACATAAGACTTCATTTATTACTCCATGGGGTTCCTTCTACTATTAATTTATGCCTTTCAACCTAAATAATTTAGGAGCCACCTATCAAAGAGCCATGACTTATATCTTCCATGATATCATCCATAAAATTATTGAGGATTATGTGGATGATCTCCTTAGTAAGTTAAAATTATGAAAAGACCATCTTTTGGTCCTAAAAGTAATATTAACTCACTTAATTTAGTTTCATATTCATATATATTCCAAGAAATACATTTTTGGAGTATTAATGGATAAGCTTTTAGGCTTTATTATCTCTATGCAAGGGATATAATTCGACCCTACTAAGATCAAAGACATTTTAGAAATTCTACCCTCATCTAATCTTAATCAACTCCAAAATTTACAAGGTGAATTATAATCCATCTATCATTTTATCTCCCAACTATCTGATCGATGCCAACCATTCCATCACCTCCTAAGGAAAGATATTCATTTTAATTAGGACTCTAGTTGTCAAGAGGCCTTTAATTCTCTTAAAATCTACCTTATTTCACTAGCCATTCTCACTCCCCAAAAGGAAAGGAAACCCTTTGTCTTGTATATTTCCACTATGGATCATGTATTATGATCCATGCTTACCCATCATGATGAGCATTATAAAAATTATGTGGTTTAATATATCATTTGCACAATTGTTGAATATGAGATTCATTATTCTTACATAGAGAAGTTATACCTATCTCTA
Organism: Torreya grandis; assembly: GCA_037957365.1. NCBI lineage: Eukaryota > Viridiplantae > Streptophyta > Pinopsida > Cupressales > Taxaceae > Torreya > Torreya grandis. The sequence continues at coordinate 1,215,552 of JARHVA010000301.1, read as the reverse complement.
GTCTTTGTAGCTTCTAAACTTCACCATTATCTTCTTAATCATAAAACTTATATGGTCACGAACACTGATCCCCTAAAGTTTATGTTTTAAACCCTTATCAAAATTAGAAAATTGACAAATGGATAATGCTTTTGGCAAGATTTGATCTTAGGTTTATCCATCAAAAATTAGTTAAAGGTTAAATAATTATTGATCAGCTTGTTGAGGCACTTCTTGTTGATAACCAACTAGTTAATTATGATTTCTCAAATGAATCCATAGCCTCCACATCTCAAATAGATCCTCAATATCAAATGACTCTATTATTTGATAGATCCAAATGTGACCATGGTGGGGGAGATGGAATTATCCTAATCCATCTTGGGAGGGACACCTATACCTCTATATTTTAATAGTGATTTTGATTTCACTAATAATATGGTAGAATATGAGGCTTCAATCATAGGTATCCAAACCACTTGAGCCCTAGGTATTAAAACACTTAATATCTATGGTGATTCCTAGCTCATGGTCAATTAGATTAAGGGAATATATCAATGCAAGAATTATACCCTTCAAAAATATAAGACATTAGTTGATTAGTTATTAGTTAATTTTGATCATTATGCTATCCAAGCCACTCCTTGATCAACTAACAAGTTTGTAGATACCATGGCTTCTTTTGCCTTATTTATCCCATCTTCATCTCAAGAATCTAAGTTATTTGTCATTATCCACAAGATTAATCAACCTTATTTTACCAAAACTGATCTTCTTTCCATCCACAATGTGCAAGAAAATCCATTAGATTTTTGGTATGCACAGATATTTGATTACTTATCATTGGGGATTATTCCTTTAGATCTATCTATAAATGACAAGCAACTTTTCTAGTAATGCATCATGCATTTTATCATACTAGGGGGTGTTTTCTAAAAGCATGGTTTTAATGTTATCCTTCTTCATTGTCTATATAATCATGAAGCTACCCTCACTAACAAAGAAGCTCATGATGGTTCATGTGGTAGACATTTTAGTGGTTGCACCATCACTATGAGAATCTTACGATTTGGATATTATTGGCCCACTTTAAATTAGGATTGTTGCAAGTATATTAATAAACATGTAAGGTGTCAAAAGCATGCCAACCTATCCCATGTCCCTAGTCAAGCATTATAGTTAACACAAGATGTTTAGAATTTTTCCTATTGGGGTCTCAATCTTATAAGTCAGATCAATCCTAAATCTTATCAATGTCATAGATTTATCATTAATTCCACTAAGTATTTTACTAAGTGGTTAAAGGTTATCCCTCTTATCTCGACTAAAGTAGCTAAAATTATGGAGTTCATTAGTTAGCATATTATTTTTCACTTTGGTGTTCCTCATAAGATCATCACAAATAATGGAAAATATTATAAAAATAAAAAGGTTTAATATCTCTATGATTATTTTATAATTTAAGATAATCTTATCCTCACCTTACTATCCTCAAACAAATGGAAAAACTAAGGCATCTATTAAAATGCTTGTCAAAATCCTAACTAAAGTCATTAATGAAGTAGGAAAGAATTGGCATCTTCATGTTCCCTTTGCCTTATGGGCTTATCAAACTAGTATTTAAACCCCTGCAGGTGCTACTCCTTTCTCCCTAGTCTATGGTACCAAAGTTGTACTTCCTCTTGAGGTTCAGATTCTTGCCCTTTTCATCTCCCTTAAAGATATCATTTCAGAGGATGATTTATATCAAGAATGATTAACCTAGCTTAAACTCTTAGATGAACATCAATCAGCTACCCTTGACCATCTCCATGTATATCAAGAATGAATAAGGCATGCCTATAATAAGCATCTAAAAGAACATGAATTTAATATTAGAGACCTTATCTTAAATTAAAATCAATATGTCACTAATATGTAAAAAAGAAAAAGGGGAAAAATTACTCCAAATTATCTTGGACCATATATTAGCACCCATAAATATGGATTTGGGGCATATCGTTTAGCTTCTCTTGATGAAAAATTGGAACAAGAGCCTCTTAATGCATTGCATTTGCATCCTTTCCACTGTTAATAAGTCTTGATCACCTTGGTCCACCTAGTTTCTTTTATTTTGGTTTAATTTCAATAAAACAATATCCCTATTATTCTTATACCAAATAATTATATGTAGAGATGTGGTTATCTGATAGCATTGACCATTTTTTAACCTTGAATATGAATACCTTATCTCTATTCATAGCATTCTATAATTGGATAAGCTATGCTTATAATGGGAAATAGCTCCAAATCATTATTCCCTAAAATCCCTCCCTATTGCTAATTCATTTTGAGAATAAGAGTATTATCTTGTGTAACAAAGCTTTGGGAAACTATTCTAGGATACCTAAAGCCAATCCACAAGAAATAATAACACTAGGATCAAAAGAAAAGAAAAGCAAAGCAAATCATATAAAAAATAAGTAAAAATAATAGATTGATCCCTCGAAGGACATTTATAAAATATACAAAAATATATAAAATATCAAAAGTACGGACTACTCCCTCGAAGGATAGCTACTTCAAAATCATTTCTCAAAATATATACCACTCCCTTAAAGGATGACTATCATGTATAAAACATCTCAAGAAGGCTTCTCGCATTGATCAGCTTTATTTAAATTAGTAAATTTATTGCATTGATTAGTCTACATGGATTGGCATAAAATAATTCTAGGGTTGACCTTAGTTTTGGGTATGCAAGATGAAAACATCGTCTTCTTACAAGAATCTATTTTATATCAAATCCTAAAACAAATTCCTAGTAATTTCCATCTCAAACCAATAAGATCTTGAACTCAGTCAACGTAAGGTTATTAGGATATTTATTAGAAGTTAGTTAAGGACATGCATGCATTCATTTCAAGTGGTTTTATTTGGTTATGGTATGAGCCAATAATGAAAAATAAAAACCCTTTGTTAATCAAATTTATGCTAATTAATTACATATTCACCACATATATCAAAGATTATCCTAAACCACTAATCTAAAAATCTATAAGTCTTATAACATGAAGTCTGTAATCTATAAATCACATCCATAGTAATCATAATCCATAAAAAAATTTCATAATCCATAATCTAATCCATAATCCATAATCTAATTCACATCCATAATAACATAATCATAATTTATAATCATTTTAACATTTCATAAAATTTTAAAAACCATAATATATTATCACATAGCATAAAATATACAATCAATAAATCTAATGCACATCCATAAACATTTTTTAAAGGCCTATAATCCATAATCTAATCAAACTCATAATTATGTAATCCTTAGCCCATAATAAAAACTGCATCCATAATAATTTAATCATAAACATTTTTATAATAGTATCATATAAAATCCATACATCAAATAATCCAAATCACATCCATAATAACATAATCATGATAAATAAACATTTTTAATATTCTATAACATTTTAATCCATCAAATCCATAATCTAAAACCATAATCACATCACATAAAATTCATAAAATCCATAATCCATGATATAAATCACACCCATAATAACCATATTTCATAAACATTTCCATATATATATATATATATATATATATGGAAATGTTTATGAAATATGGTTATTATGGGTGTGATTTATATCATGGATTATGGATTTTATGAATTTTATGGGTGATATAACATGTAACAACCATCATCTCTCACATCATTTAAGCTAAATCCAAATCACATAATCTAAATATAGGCATCCATGATAACATGATCCATAAACATCCATAATCCATATGAACATAGCAACTCATAAATCAAAATCATGAATTATATATAAAATAATCAAAGTATACATCATAAATATCTAGATACATGTATGTGGCTCTTTGGAAAATATAATAAATATAATAAAGAGTTAGTTAGTAAAATGTATCCAACTCAAATGGATACTCCCTAGAGCTCCACCACCATCTCTACTCCCATCTCCTCCCCTATCTCTATCCCTCATTTGATCCCTCCTACAGGATACACTCCCTATGCTAACTAACCCTATGTGAGTCTACCTAGAAGGCCTACCCTATATGGCTAAGTGGGTTACATAATATGGAATATTTTGATGCAAATATAGAATGAATTTCTCATAGTATCACATCTCTTCCGCTATTTCCCTTTACCTATCAATTTTCATTGTACTAATCTGCCCTATGCTAGGCCCATCCATCCCTATAACTATTTGTACTGATGAGTCTCCATCCCCCCTCTATAAGTTATACCTCTCCACCTAATATCGATCTTGTGCCTCTACTTCAAGATCATGTAGTAGTTGTAATGAGTCAAACTCTACCTATAACATATCTAATTTGGTCTACATGGTGTCCCACTCAATATACATCATGGTGAGAGCCCCCTATGTTATGGCCACCTATCCCTATAATGCAATACATTAGGCCCTTAGTGTATTCTTCTCTATAATGATCTCTACAATATATATCTCCTCCTCATATACCTCTTCCTCTCCCTCATCCTCTCTCATATCCTCCTCTCCTCCTTCATCCTCCTCCATATCCTCCATCTCCTCATCTTCTCCCTCCTATAGAGGTCTCACCACCCTCTCCTGCCTCACAGCCTACTATCCTTCCCACCATGATAGGAATTTTGGAGTACACCTCACATCCTCCACATCTGATCCTACCACTTCCTCCTCTTATGGCCCTATTGAGACATGTATAATGTTTATCTTTGGGAGTGCAGGCTCCATTTCATCCCATTTTTATGCACACAAGGCCTAGGGTATATCATACACTAAGCTAAACTATCTCCTCGCCCACCCAAAATAGAAGTACTCCACATACTCCATCCTCCTCCCTATCACCCACCTCTCCCTTCAGATATATAAAATATCCACCTCTAAACCATGCCATGTAATAAATTTGAGATAGGGTCTCCATATGATATATCCATCTTTTAATCCATCCAAGACCCCTCGATAGTAGTATAGGTCCTAGATGATGCCATATATGAAATCTAAAGGAAAACACTATCATATGCTCTAGCATATCAATAACCACACCTATAAGGCTCTATGAGAACCTGCCTCCTACTGAGTATTAGACTGCATAGTAGGATACTACAAATAGCATCATATTTAGAACCCCCCTCCCCACTACATTAGCCTCATATAAAGGATTAAATTCAAAGCCACCATCAATAAAAGTGATATCCATAGCATTCCCATCATATAGGCATGTCAGTGCTTCTCAATGCCCCTACTCATTTACAAGTTCTATCACCACTCCTTTTATAGGAATTTACAAAATCCTATATATATCCTCTTCTATAATCATCATCTCCCTTGTGAGTAGCTAGAATCTCCTAGTGTTCACATCCCATCACTCCAACAAGGCAACCAACAAGCTTGCATCTCAATGAATGCATTGGTAGTATCACACTTCTCCTAGGCCTATGGCTTTAAAGTGTGCCCAATCATCATCACTAAGATGATCCCACAATCACTCTATTAGAGGCAATATTTGATCCCACATATATAGAAGTATATGTGCCTATTAAAAAAATACCTTATAATCCTTAAGTATCCTAATAAATCTACTTAACCTAACCCCTCTAATCTATCCTTTCACCTTTTTTAGTGTGTAAATTGGAATTAATCGATTATAGATCAATACCATTCCATCTAGATTAGCATCATTTTAGGTGAAATGAAATTGATTCCTAGTGAATCATAATTGATTCATGAGAATTTATGTCAAGTCTTTGGCACCATCTTACCCTACTCTTAGAATCTATCATACTCCTCAAAAGCAAATAACTTAAAAATTTTCAAAAAATTAAAAAATTAGCAAATAATGTGGCCTACCTCATCCTATGATCATTGTCATCACCTCAAACCACTATTACTAGCCTCCATTTTATCTCGCATCACAATCATCATTCAAAATTCTAATGCATCATTTCATTTTACACAATATCAAATTAGCCATTTTTCACATCATATTTGCTTATATACTCAACTTTAGATCAACGTTGATCTATTTTAGATTGATGTCAATTTGGTTGATTATCACTGTTTCATTTTAGATCAGCACTAATTTGCCTATTTTCGCACTACTTATAGTTTACACTATCCAGTCTTGCTCCAAGACCTCATCTTGGTACCTTAACACACCTACCCTATTATTTGTCCTATTCCATTTTAGGTATGTGGATTTTAACCCCCTATTTGTCCCATATCTTGTGTAAGGCATGTCCTCTTTTGGGTATCTCCCTTCAGTGGGTCTCAAAATTGAATTTTCTCTTAATAAAAATAGTATATATATAGCACACACACTAGATGATTTGATTAGCTAAGTCCTATTGTTATTGCCCAAAATTGCACTTAGTAATTTGTACCCTTTTTTGAAATATTAGTGATTGAATATCCCACTATTTCATCCTATTTACAAGTGTTCACCCAAGTTAAATAAATCCAACTTTTGCCTTGTGAAAACCTTGTATAATCCTAGTTTCAGCTAATGCTTAATGTTTTCATATTTCAATAAGATTATAGGGTATGTGATTAAAATCAAGTTGGGAGAAATCAAATAGTGTTAAGTATGATATTATTTGTCTTCAAAAAGGCTTTGAAGTAGTATAAGTCTCAAGGCTAAATGTAAGTTTTTCATTAGTTTAATTTTCAATTGGGGTGAAAAAGTCCACAAGAATATATGGTAGAAAAAGTAACTTGCAAAAAATTCCCAAGTTCGACTTCTCAAATTCTTAAGTTTTCAAAAAATTTACAAGTCATATTTTTTACAAATTCCAAGTTTTAGATTTTTTTCATGACACTATTTCTCAGATATTTTGTCCATAAGTCCAAGTTTTTAGACATTTTTTCCAAAAATATTCAATATTAATCTTTCAAAAAATTTGCGAAATTGGATTTTCTCCCCAAAATTTCTCAAGTCCAAGCTTTTAAACTTTTTGTGTAGCATTTTTGTTCAGGCATTTTGTCCACAAATTTTCAAGAGTAAATCTTCAGATTTTTTATGCAAAACATTTATTCGAACAATTTTTTTATGATTCTCAAGTCCAATATTTTGTAGATTTTATTTAGAGATTTTGTCCAAAAATTTTCAAGATCAATCTTTCAAAAATTGTGCAAATCAAGTTTTTTGCAAAATTTGGGATTTTTTTATAAGTCAAACATTTTTGTTTGAGCTTCCTATGGTAGACTTTTTGTTCAAAAATTTATTACTCAGATCCCTTGATTAAGCCAATGTTCACCACTTTCCAATCTTAGATTCCCTCCACTATAGCCATATGGTAGCCCAGTGCTCATTCATCACAAATTTGTTCTTAGCTTTCCCAGGAAAAGCACTACCTCACCACATTGCATCCCAGTGCTAATCCAACACTAGCTCCTTTTGTCAAAACTATAATTATAACCATTGGTTGAGAAAGTAATAGGTGAGGCCCACTATGTAGTTACAAATAATGTAGACTTTCCACATGGTACCCCTGCACTCATTTTTCAAAAGAATGCTTGACTTTTCTAAGATTAGTGTCAACTCACCATGTGATGTCATGACACTCCTTAGGATCAAAAGTTTTTTTTTCAAGGATTAGGGTCACACCATTGGTTGATGAAGTTGGAAATAGGTCCCACCAAGTAGTTACATTAAGAAGGAAGCACTATTAGTTTATTCCAAGCATATTTTCCAAATGGTCATGGATCATTCTTTGGCTTTATCACAATTGGAGTATTCCAATGTAATCATGACAAGGCAAGGGGAATTATTTGTCCTACACAAGGAAAAGGGTAATTGTCTAAAAGTTTCTAAATTTTTAAATAATTAATAGGAGAGTATGTCTAGGTAGTTTCATAAGAGGACAAAGTTTGTTTGGCCTCCACCACAAATATTCTTCTTCCAACTCATGTAAAAGGCATCTCTAGCCAAGAAATCAAAGTTTTTGTTTCAAATCTTCATCATTCCTTAAAGAGGCAATTATATCAATGAATTTTCATGCAAATGGATGAATATTATAGGCATGGAAAGGGAATATTCTAGATGGGAACACCTTGGTGGAAATTGGAGGGCTATATGGCATATTTGCAAATTTTAACCCACATTCCTAGATTTTCAAAAGGTTGAAAAAAGTGTATGAATAGAAGGCTTTTCTTCTATTCTAGGTTATTGTTGTTGGTATTTATTTTTCCTAATTATAGGATATAAAAAATTTTGGGATCATTGTTATGTGTATTTTTTATCTCTTGCTAAGGTGATTGTAGTTGTATATCCATTAGCAAGCTCTAAGAGCATGTTTATATGTCTCCCCTATCCAACATGGAGCAAATCCACCATGCTTGTCCCCATGGCAGCATTTTGAAACATTGATGTATGTAAGATTTTATTTCAAGATAATGGAGAATACTTATGGCTCTTTATTTTTTCTTGTTGATGAAGTTCAATGATGTGTTTTACAAATTCTATAAATTAGATATTTTGTTCAATTCTCATTATTGGTTGTGATCTTGCGCTTAGATCTGGGTTATAAACCCCTTTTTGCATTGTGTTTGGAAATATGTTGTTGAATAAATTGTTAGGTCACCCTAGGTTTATGGATTAAATAGGAATAAGTATTTTAGATTCTAGTTTTAGTGTATGTTCTAGGATTTTGGGGATCATTTGGGTACTTAACTTCTATTAGCACTAATGGATGCAAATTACTCCTGGTAACTCCCCTTAGCTTGTTAGTTGTTTTTTTTGCATCTTTGAAATAATTAATGTCATGAATATTGAAATAATCCATATTGTTTAAAAACCACCAACACACCACCCTCTTTTTATTACTATCAAACTATCCTACCCTATCCTACCTTACAAATAATATAACTATTGTATATTATGAGTGTTATTTACCTTCAAGTGTATGAATATTGTATACTTAGAATGCATCTATATTTTTTGATTTGAAGCTTAGCATCGTAATATTTTATTTGACCCCTTTTTATTAAAAATTATTTAGAATGAAGGTTGCAATCATATTTACATTTGTCTTTAGTAGTTTGTGTTTGGCCTAGAGCATTTTCTCATTCTATGTGATAACTCTTACCGAGTCGAGTGAGTAAGTTTGGTTATGTTTTGGTAAAATTTGTGTTTATTTTTGTGTGCCAATAAGATATTTAATTTAGTATCCATCCATGTGATCAAGATACCCCTTATGCCCTCTCACCTTGGTTCAGGTAAAGCTAAAAGTAGCAGGGAGATAACCATACCCTTTATCGATGATTCTCAGTCATTTTCTTTGATCTATCCATTATTGAGGCCTAACCCTCCCCCAAATACAATGACATACTAGTAGGTTTTTCATCTTAGTTTTCCATTTTTTTCAAGTGTTCATGGCTGAGTGAAAGAGGTGTACAACTGGGAACCAACACTTGACTAGTATTGTTGCTAGGGAAAGAAAAGACACCCATGCCACTTTTGTTGCTAGGGAATCTTGTAGAGAGTTGTAAGTATTTCAAGTTTTAAATTTATCTACCTATATTTTTAATCATTTGACTATTTATGGTTCATCAACATCACACACCTCAACTGGAATGGTTTTTGGGAATTAAACATCAAATTCTAGTTACTTGTGTTGCTAAGAACTCTTACACAAAGCTATAAGTATTTCATGTTGAAAGGTCCTCTACCATTATTTACTAAAAATAATCTCAAATATGTTTTTAGATAAGGTTTATTCATATTATTTCATGTGTTTAAAAGTTAGGATTATTTGGGTATACTTTGTTATCTTGTGGTCTTCAACACCATAACACTCCATTGGGGATGTGTCAGGTATTTAAGAGACTTGATAGTTGACATCTACTAAGTTTATTACAAAGATATGTAAATTTATCATGTTACAAAGTGATTTCCCATTTTGAATATGAATCTAAAAATTTTAGTGTCTTCTCTTTCTTACATCATCACTAATTTTAGCAAGATATGGTTTCAGTATGTATCACTGCAAGTTTGTAAATGGTTATATTCTATAACTTTGTTTCTAATGGAGACTCCAAAATATCATCTGGTTTTAAAGAAAGATCAGTGCCCACTTTTAATATCTTCATCTTTGAGATTTATTTTTCTTGTAAAACTAGAAGGATTGAGGTCATCCTTCAAAGGTGACTCCTCAAAACAACATGTCTCACCCTTAAGTGTTCATCAGAGAAAAAGGAGACAAGTTTGGAGGCCTATTGAAGAGCAAAGTGTAGTTGTAAAAGACTATTTGGGCTATCAAAATTTTGGTAATCCTAAAATTTTATTTATTCAAATTCTTACTATTGAAGATTTTCATATTTCATCTAATTCTTCTAAATTATATAGCCCCATTTACTATCCATCTCCTTCTCAACCAACTAAATCCCCTCCCAAGTTTGATCCACCAAGTCCACCTCATTCAACCCCTCATAACCCTTTGTTATTTGCTCTTAAACCTCCCATTCAACCAATCATGAGGCATAGGGATCAAGATGAGAATTAACATCCTTCATTCAATATTATTAGATTCAAACCTATCAATTTTGATGAAATATAGGGGTACCCCAATGAAGTTCCAAACAAAGTAAGGAATTGCTTCCCTGAGTTTCAAGGGAATAATGCAATCACTGGTGATTAGCATTTGAAGCATTTTCACAATATCATTTAAGATTATGAGGTTGAGCATGAGGATGTGTGAATTATTTTTTTTGTGCACATTCTAGAAGAAGATGCTCATGAATGGTTCAATTCCCTTCCCTGTGGATGCATTGATTCATGAGAAGAGATGAAAAATGTTTTTAGGATTTAGTATTTTGATAAAATTGATCCCAAGTTTCTTTTGGATGAGTTTGAGAACATTAAAAATGACCCCAATGAGTGTGCGCATTATTTCAAAATGAGGTTCAATAAAGCTATAATGTGGCTTCCCAAAAACATAAGGTTGAGTGATACAATGTGCTTGATAAAATATTATGATGTCTTTGATAAGAAGGTTGCATTCTACCTGAGGGATAAGGCTCCCATGAACCTAAGATTAGAATTTAACATGTCCATACAAACTGAAAACAACATAAAGGCTTTGGGTATGCCCTTAAACAAATGGGCTGATGTGAAATTGGTTAATCCTAAAAAAACACAGTCTACTAAGAAAACCAACCTTCAGTAAATTGTGAAAACTTTGGCCTCCACTATCAAGGAGATGTCCTACAAGCTGAATAGAGTTGAGAAGGGGATCCGTCATGGGTCTACAATTTAGGAGATAGATCTAGATCCAAATCAATCATAGAAGAGGCCTACATATGATGATAGAGATTAGAATAGAGGGGTTAGAAAAGAAGTGCATGATCCATTAAATGCCAAAGTTAATGCTATAAATTATGATTTTGACATTGATGAGTATGACAAGTGCTTCCTTCCCCATACCTCATGTGATACTGATAAACCAATTGATGAAGATGAGGATGATCATAAATCTACATAGAATGATGATGATGAGATTATTATGTTCAATTATCAAGACACCTCATTTTAGTTATTTGCCTTCATGGAAATTATGAGTGCTACTACTGTTGATCAATTTTGGAGTGTGGTCAAGAAGGTGTGTCCTAATGTATGAATTTTCTTATGATAATAATATTACATAAGAATATGAATTACCCAATCAATATGTAATTAAATATTTGAAGTGTGTTCTAGCTGAAATGTTGAACACAGATGTAGAATTGGGTAACCTCATTGGGAATATGGATGTTATTGAGCAACTAGCTATTCTTGATGCTAGGATTGATAAAAAAGGTGTTGTTTGGAAGATGTCATTTGATAAATATGGGGTTGTCTTTTATGCCCCTAAGGATGAATATTTTAAGTTCTCTTTTAAGTAGTAATTCAAGTGCATGAATTAGATTATGGATCATGAGGCACTCTTTCTTGGTACTCACCTAATTACAACCAAGAAACAAGTTTATTTACAACTATTGAAGGAGTACCAAAATCTTTTGGCTTGGTCTTATCTAGATTTGAGACCATAAAGGGAGGATTTGTTTCAATATATCATCCCATTATAGCCTAGCAATAATATCTTTAGGCATGTGTAGAGATTGGTTTACTTCATCTTGGCCACCAAGCTGCTAGAAAAGTTAATGAGATTAAGGGATGGTAAAATTATGGAGCTGCCAATTGATGAAAAACATCTAAAACATTTCCTCAATTGAGCCTGTGATTGTGTATCTACTACATAGTTTATAGTCTTGTCACTTTGTCCTTTTACTTCTTTGTTTCCCTTCTATTACTTTGTTGTCCTTCTGCTTTGGGCCCTATTTGTATAATCCTTTTGTGTTTTTTGTCATATGTTCATTTTCAGATCCTCTTGATTTATTTTTGTCAGTCTTCCTTATTTTTTTGAGCCTTCATGGGTGTTTAATGATAAATTTCTCAAGTTTTTACTCTGTGGCCCAGTTTATTAGCACCGAGTATTTTTTTTTTGGGTTCTTTGCACACCCACAGGGGGTGTACATCCTCAGACTAGAGCAAATGTTAGTGCCCAAAATTGCACTAAGTAATTTATGCCCTTTTTCAAAATATTAGTGCATTAATATCCCACTATTGCCTCTTATTTTCAAGTGTTCACCTGAGTTAAAGAAATCTAGCTTTTGCCTTGTGAAAACCCTATATAATCTTGATTCTAGCTAATGTTTAATGTTTTCATATTTCAATAAGATTTTAGGGTCTATGATTAAAATCAAGTTGGGAAAAATTAAATAGTGATAAGTATGATATTTCCTTTCTTCGAAAGGGCTTTGAAGTGGTAGAATTCTCAAGGCTGAATGAAAGTTTTGCATTAGTATAGTTTGCACTTGGGGTGAAAAAGTTAGTACGAATATATGGAAAAAAAAGCAAGTCATAAAAAAGTCCCAAGTTTGACTTCTCAAATTCTTAAGTTTTTGGACTTTTTGCTAGTCATATTTTTTACAAAGTCCAAGTTTTGGATATTCTGTGTGGCGCTATTGCTCAAAAATTTTGTCCACAAGTCTAAGTTTTTGGAGTTTTTATTTTAGATCTTTTACTCAGACATTTTGTCTAAAAATATTAAAGATTAATCTTTCAAAAAAATTTCAAAATCAAACTTTTTGCTCACAAAGTCTCAAGTCCAAGCTTTCAGAATTTTTGTGCGGCATTTTTATTCAAATATTTTGTCTGTAAAGTTTGAAGCTCAATATTTTAAAAAATTTATCCACATATCTTAATTTCAAGCTCTCAAACATTTTGTGCAAAAATTTTCAAGACTAAGTATTCAGACTTTTTATTTGACATTTTGTTCCAACATTTTGTCTGTAGATTCTCAAGACTAAGTCTTTGGATTTTTGGTTCAGAATGTTTGTTCAAACATTTTATACATGAATTCTCAAGTATATTATTGTAGAGATTTTGTTTAGATATTTTGTCCAAAAATTTTCAATATCAATCTTTCAAAAATTATGCAAATTGAGTTTTATACAAAATTTAAGATTTGTATGTAAGTTAGAATTTTTTATTTGGGCTTCTTGTGGTGAATTTTTTTTTTGTAAAATTGGTACTTAGAGCCTTTGATTCAAGCCAATGTCTACCACTTTCCAATCTCAGCTTCCCTCCATTACAACCATGTGGTATCTTGATGCTCATTCATCCTGAAGTTGTCCTTAACTTGCCTAGGAAAAGCACCATCTCACCATATGGCATCCCAGTGCTAATATAAGGATAGTTCCTTTTTTAGATAAATAATTAGCACCATTGGCTAAGGAATTAATAGGTGGGGGCCACTATGTAGTTACAAATAATGCAAACTTTCCACATGGCACCCCATGATCATTTTTCAAAGGAATGCTTAGCTTCTCTAGGAGTAGCACTAGCTTGCCACATGGGATTACAATGCTTCTCAGGAGCAAAAGTTTTTCTTCAGGGCTTAAGGTCATGCCATTAGATGATGGATTTGGAAATATATCCCACCAAGTAGTTGTAGTAACAAGGAAGTTCCATTGATTTATTCCAAGCATATTTTCTAAATGGTCATGGATTATTCTTTGCCTCTATCATAGCTAAAGTACTCCAATGCAATCATGACAAGGCAAGGGGCATTCTTTGGCCTACACAAAGAGAATGGTAGTTATCCAAAAGTTTTAAAATTTTCAAATAATTAATGGGAGAGCATGGCCATGTAGTTTCACAAGAGGACAAAGTTTGTTTGGCCTCCACCATGAATATTCTCCTTCTAACTCATGTAAACGGCATCTCTAGCCAAGAAATCAAATTCTTTGTTGTAAATATTCATCATTCCTTGTAAAGGTAGTTAGATTAATGAATTTTCATGGAAATGGATGAAGATTCTAGACATGGTAAGGGAATATTATAGCTAAGAACAGATTGGTAGATCTTGGGGGTTGTTTGGCATATTTGCAAATTATAAACCACATTATTAGATTTTGAAAAAAGTGGATAAATAGAAGGCTTGTCTTCTATTCTAGGTTGTTATTATTGGTCTTTATTTTTCCTAAGTATATGCTCTTCTAAATTTTTGGATCACTATTATGTGCATTTTGTCTCTCTTGATAAGGTGGTTGAAGTTGTACATTCATTATCAAGATTTGAGGTCATGTTTATATGTCTCCCCTATCCAACATAGAGCAAATCCACCATGCTTATCACCATGGTAGCATTTTGAAACATTGATGTATGTAATATTTTCTTTCAACATAGTGGAAAATAATTGTGTTTCTTTATTTTTTCATGCTGATGAAGTGAAATGATATGTTTTACAAATGTTGTAGATTGGATATCTAGTTCAATGCTCATTACTAGTTGTCATCTTAGGCTTAGATCTAGGTTATAAACCCCTTTCTACATTGTGTTTGGAAATATGTTGTTGAATAACTTGTTAAGGCACCCTAGGTTTATGGATTCAATAGGAAGAAGTATTTTAGATTTGAATTTTAGTGTATGTTATAGGATTTTAGGGATCATTTGGGTAATTACATTCTATTGTCACCAATGGATACAAATTACTCTTGGTAACTCCCCTTAGCTTGTTAGTTATTTTTTCTACATCTTTACAATAACTGATGTCATGAATATTAAAATAATATCTACTATTTGAAAATCACCAGCACACCACCCTCTTTTTATTACTATCAAATTATCCTACCCTATCCTACCTTGTAAATAATATAACTATTACATATTATGAGTGTTATTTTCATATAAGTGCATGAATATTACATACTCAAAATGCATCTACATTTTATGCTTTGAATCTTAGCATTGAAATTTTTTATTTGACCCCATTTTATTGAAAATTCTTTAAAATGAAGGTTTCTATCATATTTACATTTGTCTTTAGTAGCTTGTGTCTAGCCTACAACATTTACTCAATTCATGTGATAACTCTTACTAAATGGAGTGAGTAAGTTTGGTTATATTCTGGTCATATTTATGTTTATTTTTGTGTGCCAATAATCCCCATAGAGATTGAATTTTAGTATCCCTCCATGAGATAAAATTACCCCTTAGGTCCTCTCACCTTGGTTTAGGTACATCCAGAAGTAGTAGGGAGCTAACCATACCCTTTGTCGGTGACTCTCAGTCATTTTATTTAATTGGTTCATTCTTAATGCCTAACCCTCCCCTAACTACAATGACATACTAGTAGGTTTTTTATCTTAGTTTTTCATTTTTTTCAAGTGTGTAAGGCCAAGTGAAAGAGGTGTATAAAATTAGGAACCAACACCTATCACTTATCATCTTATTTATCCTTCATTTAAGCCCACCTATTCATATTTATGATGATTTATTATAGGATTTTACCTCAAGACATCTCTACCTATATTACCTTACATATTATCAGTGTAAAACATATACTTCATGTTGTGAATCTATGTTATTAGATCTCATTTTTTATCTACCAATCCCATCCACTATTCCATTTTTTAAACCCATCACCAATTTCTCATCATACGTCAACTTTTAGTTTTAGGGGGATACCTCCTCACATAAACTTGGGGCATTATAACTCACTTGGTTTTTGTCTAGTGGCAAATATTCCATACAACTCCATAAAAGGGGGAAAATGTAGACATTATAATTTATTATACTAGATATTATTTGTTAGGTGGTGTAGGCCCTTATTATTATTTTAATCTCCTAAATATCCCTATCCTAAAGTTTAGTTTATTTACCATTAATCACCCTATAATTTGCTTTTATAAATTACCTTTTTACCTTGATAACCACCTAAATCTATTAATAACCTAGGGAATCCTAACCCTTTAACCATTTTACCCAAGTATAATCTCATCCCCAACAACCTCACACTCATAAATCAAAATTTACCCATAGTTAGAACAAACCAAAATGGATAAATCTTTCAATTAACAAATTGGGTGAATCATTTTTTATTCCCCCCCAATCGACACTAATTCTCTATATCAATTTAATACATTTATACTCAATAAACCTTTTAATTGGGGACTATAATTTATAAACCTCAAAACGTTGCTTCTCTTTTTGGGAGAATTGAGGAGATTATAACACCACTCTATCAAAATTCTATTAGTTATAACCTGCATCCATTCTCATAAGCCTAAAAGACTACTTGCATTTGTGAGGAAGAATTCATTCTAATTGTAACTAGGTTCAAGGTAATTAGTTGTCTTGTTTATTTCATTTCTCGTTAGTTTTTTTGCTCCTATCTACTTATCCAAACCTTAGAATACATCCTACATCCCTTTGTGTCTATTTATTATTTTATGTCATCTTTTAAAGTCTCTATTTTAATTAAGTGCAATTTTAGATAGAATCAATGTTGATTCATTCTAAATTAGCACCAATTCTATATAATTGGAACTGATCCTACATGATTAGCATCAATTCATTGGACTTAGTTTTTAAAACCTAAGCCTTCAATCTTAGACCCCTATCTTTAAATCATTTTGATTCCCTATCCTTTTAAACATGGCCTTGTTATTTAGATGACTTTACCTAGAATTATGCATGACATCATTAATTTCATTGATCTACCTATAATATTCCAAACCCTTTCACTTATTAGAGTGACATAGCCTTTGAATTAGCACTTTGTGCCATTGTTTACTCTCCCTCAATTGAAGCCACTTCTTACTAACTTGAATTTATATAAGAGGATGTGAATGCATCTACATCTTATTGGGATGAATACTTTTCTTAAATTTATAGATGAAATGAAGATTAAATCATAATCATTATTATTATCACATCTTTGTCTTTTGTAATTTTAGTGATCATATATCCACCTAATTGTGAAAATAGTGAGTTGACATCTATTTGAAGAAGTTCACAACTTCCTGGGACTGGTTCTTAACCAGGTAGCTCACCCATCTATCTATTAATCCATTTTGTCTAATTTGTTTATTTGTGTGTAGATTATTCTTCCAATCCAAAAATAATTCCCCTCATTCACTAGATTCAAGTGGTGTAAAACTATCTTTGTATCTCTAGGTATTCATCATAAGCCATGTATTTCATTAAGTTTTTAGTAAGTTAATTAAATAAAGAAAAAATAAAAACTAATAAAATAATAAGACTTAAAAAAGTGACTTTTATATCCCCAAATCTCACTTCCATGCATAGGTAGCTTTGATAGGTCTAAAATTTCCAAAAACTAACATCTCTTTCCCATCACTCTCTTGGACAAGGTCAAACAGGTTAATAGTTTTCCTTTAGTATAGACAAGAGGAGAAGAGTCCAAGTGAGTTATTTTGGTGGGTGATATATATATATATATATATATATATATATATATATATATATATAATGATCATAGTTCCATGTTTTGTGGTCTTTGCTTCATGAACCATTGATAAGAGTGTTGGTGACTCTAAGCTACCTACACATTCCCAATGGATTTAGTTTTCTTATTTTTTTGGATTCATCTAAAATAAAGTGGTGTACATGATATTAAAAAGTATGATCACATTTATCATATGATTCTCATTCTATTTTTCACATGTGGAGGTCAAAGAATAAGCAAAATTGTCTCATTTTACTAGTGGAAAACATCATTAAAGTCTATAGATAGTGTTTCATCACTAGAAAAGTTTCATCCTCATATAAATGGTTTTAGATCAAAGGTAATATTTTTTTTAAAACATCTCATATCATGGTGATCAATTTTTCCTTTTAAGGTTGAGTCTTAAAAGTAGCATTGATGGAGTGAAAGGACCAAGACAAGCACAGTTAAGAAACCCTGTTACCGTCACCTACAGTCAAGTGGAGCTAAGCTTTGACCAGTCATGTTGATGAATCAGGTGTTTTAAGAAAAATCACTAAGAGGGGGGTGAATTATTTTACCAAAAACTTTAATTCAATTATATCTAATCATTCATCAATTATGAAAGCAACATTAAGATCTAGCAATGCATAAAGACCATTCACATGAACATAACACAAGAAAACACAAATATGAGTGGGAAACCCTCAAGGGGAAGAAAACCCACTATGATCCATTCAAATTTAATATAGTCCTATAAAACAAAATATCAAATTTCTTTGAGTACCAAATCAACTTGGAGACCAACCCCAATGAAGTCAAGCACCCACTTTACTAGGTTTTAGCAAGCACCTACTTACAAGGAAGCACCAACTCCTAGGTGACTCAACACCAACTCATCCACCTCATGTATTTTTATCACCACACCTCTTCTCTTCTATTATGTTCTCATTTCATGACCTCCTTCTATATCAAGAAATATTTTATTAAATTGTGTGTGTGTGTGTGTGTGTGTGTGTGTGTGTGTGTGTGTGTGTGTGTGTGTGTGTGTGTGACCATGATACTTGTATATATACAAGGTATTTTAGGCATATTTATATATATATATATATATATATATCAAAATAGGCCTAAACTACCTTGTATATATACAAGTCTCATGGTCACACACCACTTGGTTGGCCATATAACTTCAACCTATTAGGTAAGCCATAAAATAGGTCTTATAAAATATTATTAACATTATTAAAATTAAATTTTTACCCCTTTTAGTCTGTAATAACTCAATTAGGCCTCATTTTTCTTTTAGGCCTCATGGAGACCTAATTGCATTAGGTTTATCTTCTTAACATCAAAGCTTGATTCTCTTGGGCCCAGATTGCCTTCTCCAAAAATTTAAAACCATTCAATTAATTATCAAAATACCTATAATTACCTCTTCCATGCTTGATTAGACGTGTGTCTTTTCTTCATACCATGAAAGCTCATTTAGGACCAATTTCCCTATTAGGCCTATGTACCTCAAAACTCTTTCTTGCAAAAATGAAGCTCAAATAATATTAGAACACATAAATATGACAAATGAAACATGTATAAAAGCTCTCCATGACCTCATTTTCATCACAAAATGTTTGGAACACTTTCACTTAGGAGATAAAGGCTAAATAACATCTCTATAACTCACTTAAAACTAATAATTTACCTCAAAGATCAGTCATGGTGACTTAGACCTCCAACACTTATGTAGACACTTTTCATGACTCCTTATGCATGTAAATGGTACTATGAGATCTATATACCATTATTTTATGAAAAATTCATATGGTCTAATGTTAAATATTGGTCTTGCAGACTAATTTCTTAACCTCATATCATATTGTCTTATCTGAACTAGATAGGTCATTTTATGAGCATTTTTCCACCATATTCATTGACATCCAAAAGTTATTACAAGAATTAACATGACTTAAAATTCATAAATAAACTCTTCGTGCACTTTTTTTCATCAATCTAACATGATCAAACCCTCAAATCCATCTTCTCAACTATGCCTAGATTTTTCACTATTTACACCATCAGATTTGTCTGCATCTAACTAACTTGGATGACCAAATTAGAAAACTTTAAGGATATAAAATATCCATAAATATTCATGGACATGAAAATGAGTCTCTAAATTCTCCTCCCATTTATTTTATTTTCTTAACCAATGTAACTTTTGAGAACTATAGTAATTTCTTGATAAATAAGCATGTATCTGTGCATTTTCTCTCTCATCTAACTAACCACCACCACCTAGAGGTACCTAGGAGAGTTGAATACATGTTTCAATAGATTTTATAGTAATTTTAATCCATTCTAAGATTATTTAAATAATATATTTCACATTAGATCCATATTAGGGTTTTAGGGAGGTTTAACATAGATTTTAGTGTTAATGATTATTCATAAAGGATTGCCCCATAAATCCAAAACCAATGCCGAGATATCTTAAACATGTCAATTAACATCTGAAAGTGCTTATCAAGTATTATGACCTCATTCTATGAATGCGAGAAGGCCTAAAATAGTGTTTCATGTAATTTCCTTCAAACCATGACCTAAAAATTTGTGAATATTCCTAAAAAAACTTATATTATCTCTATTCATGATCACATATGCAAAATTTCCTTTAAATTTTATCTTCATACCTCATTAGTCCAAGTAGGGTCTAATATAGGTCTAGGTGTAGTCTTAGTCTGAAGGTCCTACCCCTATAGACTCACCCTAAAAATCTCATGAATGCTTCAATGCCTCACATACATGATAAAATATTTCCATAAAACCTTCACATGCCTATGTTCATTCATTTTCATGCACATACCTCTTCATATCATGACTAGGCTCATGATTAGGCTTCCTATTCAACTTTGACATCAATGACCTATACCTTAATGCAAACATAAGACATTAATTGTCTTCAAATTCTCTATTTATCTTTCTCTCAATACATCACTCTCTCATAAAAACACTCTCCTATGCATCTTGTCACATCACACACTGCCAAATTAGGCTTAGTCACCTTTGACATTATCCTTCATAAGATGCACCTTTGACATCAATGACAATGCTCAAAAATCTCTCCCTTTGTCATTGATGGCAACCACTCTCAGAACCTTTTATCAATAGGAAATTTCTCGATCATTATTAACTTTCTCCCCCTTTGACATAAATGATAAAGAGATGTCTGTAATTTCTTGGATCACACCTCTTGTAACCAAAACACCCAACACACAAGATTATGATTTTATGAAAAACCATACAAACATACTCCCCCTATTTCCATGCATACCTTCTCATCACTACTCACCTATTATTGGAGATAATTAATAACTTCATTATCTCACCCTAAGCACTTAACTTCCTTAATGAATGCTAGGGGTAAGAACTACACCCAATTCTTATCTTAGATGTTCAAAAGTTGCCTTTGGAAGTGGCTTCATCAAAATGTTTGTAATCTGATCCTTTGTAGAAAAATATTTGATTTTAACACTTTGTTCACTCACCTCATCTCTTATGAAATGATACTTGATGGGAATGTGCTTAGTCCTTGAGTACATTACAGGGTTCTTTCAAACATTTATAACACTTTTATTATCACAATAGATAGAGCTAGGACTATCATACTCCACTTTATAGTCTTTTAAGGTATGCACCATCCATAGGACCTGAGTACAACATGAAGCTACTCAAATTTATTTATCTTCAAAAGTAGATAAATCCACTGATGGTTGCTTCTTGTTTATCCATGAAAAAAGTCACTCACCTAAGAAGAAGGCTCCTCCACTATTATTCTTCCTATCATCTAGACTTCCTACCTAATCTATATATATAGGCCAATAAATCAAACTCTTACTCCTTGGATACCATAACCCAAACTCCATAGTCCCCTTAAGATACCTAATTATCCTTTTCACTACATTCAAATGATTTTCATTTGGTTCTACTTGAAATCTTCCCATAAGACCTACTGCTTGCATAATATCAGGTCTAGAGGTAGTAGTTTACAATAAACTTCCAATCATTAACCTTTATGATGTCTGATTAAACCTTGGAGATTCATCTTCCTTGATAAAATTATGCCCTATGATCATAGGTGTGCTAACTAACTTTCAATATTCCATTTTAAAATTCTTCAAAATTTCTCTTATGTGTTTGGCTTGTGAAATGAATATACCTCTTTCTAATTAACTGATTTATAACCCAAGAAATAATGATATTTATCCCAAAATGAACATCTCAAACTCCTTATTCATCACCTCTACAAAGGCCTTAGTCATATTCTCACTATTTCCATAAAATATGATGTCATCCACATAGACAACTGCTATCAATTGATGATCATCTTCTATTTTTATCTACAGGTTACTATCTACAACTCCTTTTTTGAATCTTTGGTCTAATAGATACCTATCTAACATACTAATTTCTATGAGCTTACTTTAGACCATAGAGATCCTTTTTTAATATAAAAAACATAGTCCTTGTTACCTAATAATGAGAAACCTTTAGGTTTTTCTATGTATACTTCCTCTTCTAGGTTCCCATTTAGAAAATCAGATTTGACATCCATCTATTACACCTTGAATCCTTTTAACCCTACATATGCTAGAAATAATATGATAGCCTCCAATATTGCTACTAGATCAAAGGTATCCTCAAATTCTACTCCTTTAACTTGTGCATACCCCTTGCATACAAATCTAGCATTATTCCTAGTGACTTTTCCATCTTCTTTCAATTTGTTTCTAAACACCCATTTTATGCCAATGACATAATTGTATTTATGCCTAAGAACTAGTTCCCAAGTCTCATTATTTTCTATTTGGTCTAACTCCTCATTCATATAACCTATCCAAAACTTGTATTTTCTTGCCTCTAAAATATTCTTAGGTTCAATCTTAGATAATAGAGTAACATTCTCATGATTTAGGTTAATTACTAGTCTTCTCCTTATTTTCATACTTACATCCTTGTTGCCAATGATTTGTGATTCAGGATGATCTCTTTGAATCTATTTTAAGGGGCCTTTTGAGTATTATCTTTCCTAAACTTCTCATTCTTCATCAATCTATATTGTTTCCTCTTCATTATTGAATTCCATAGTCTTTGATGTATACTTTGACTAAGTTTGATTTCTTTATCTCATTAATCTTCACATTGGTGATTTCCACTATCATCTACAACCTCTTGTTATAACATCTATAGGTTGAGCTCACTAATGAGTATCCCAAGAATATACCTTTATCAAACCTATAATAAAACTTACCTAAGTCTTCCTTATCTCTTTTGATGAAACATTTTCTCCCAAACACTCTAAAGTGTTTCACATTAGCATATCTACCTTTCCACAAATCATAAGGACTCTTATTACCATTAGTCCTTATCTATTTTATATTCAAAATGTAGATTACATTTCTCACTACCTCTTTCCAATATCCATCAAATAATATAGACTCATTTATCATAGTTCTTACCATCTCTTAAACTATCCTATTCTTTATTTCCACTACCCCATTTTACTCAGGTGTCTTAGCTACTAAAAACTATCTCCTTATCCCATGGACCTCAAAAAATTCATCAATTCCATTGAAAAAAAATCTAATCCTCTATCATATATCAAGCATTTGATCTTCCCATTCTTCTCATTCTCAACAAGAGCCTTGAATGCCTTAAACTTATGAAGAACTTTTGAATTTTCTTTCAAGAATGCTACCCAAGTCATTCTTGTATAGTCATCTATGAGTAACATGAAGTAGTTATATCCTTGAATAATTTAGATTCTTGTAGGTCCAAATATATTAGTGTGTATTATCTCTAAAGGTATTTTAGTGGAGTTATCATTTGACTTGAACCTTATTCTAGTCTTTTTACCATGTTGACATGCCTTGTAAAGAGTTTTTGTAGGTTTAGTGATCTTAAACATTCTTCTTCACAGAGTTTTTAGAGATTATCTTGACCATGTTTTCTAAGTTTTGGTGGCCCAACCTTCTATTCCATATCCAAAATTCATTAATTTTGATAGTAAAGTATCTCTCCTTCTTGACATCATTCAAGACATATAGATTATTATCAGTCTTCTTAGTAATAGTAATTAGTCTTCCTAATTTAGTTGTCCTTATATCACACCCTCTATCATGAAGAGTTAGTGTGTGACTTGGTTACACATTTGACTTAGACTAAGGAGGTTATGTTTCAAAACTTCCACATATAACATATTTTCTATTTTGGTCTTCCCATTGTCCAAACTCAAGATGCCCTTGCCAACTATATTGGTAGTTGTGTTATCTCTAAATCTCACAATTCCTAAAACATTCTTATTTAATGATATGAACCTTATCTTTTCTCCTATCATGTGTCTTGAGCAACCACTATCTATATACCATTTCATAACTTCATCTTGAATGTGAAATTCAATCTAAGTTAGCATATTTTCTTCATCTTTAGTCTTCTGCTCCTCTTTCATCTTGTTCACAGGGTCTAACTTCTTGATCCACTTCTCAATGGTATGATTGTATACCCTTTTGTCTTGACTAACCTTCTTCATATGCCTCATCTTTAAATCCCTTGAAACATGTCCTATATGATCACAATTATAACATAGTATTATAATTCTATTGCTAAAATGAACATTCACCTTTTTCTTCCATGAGGAATTGATTCTTGCATAATGTCTACAATCCATAGTTCTATGTCCATATTTATTGCATGAGAAATAGTAACCATTTAATCAATTCACATACCTTGTCTTCCTAATGTTAAATTATGTACCTCTACCTTTGTTGTCTCTTGAAGGATTCAAGTTATTTTTGACTTTTTGATGATCAACTTGAGTCTCATATTTCAGATTTTATGCATAGGTATTTACTTTATTATTACCATCATTTCTTGATGATCCAATGCTATTTAAGGTCTGACTCTCCTTGTTTTATTTTTGGTATTCTTTGAAACCAAGGCCTATCTTATCATGTGGAGACCTTTGATTATTTAAAATATCACCAAAGAATTCAGAACACTTTTCAAATTTTTGATGTGTCTTCAACTTGACTATTTCCTAATTTAATTCTTCCTTCAAGGACTCTATTTCTATTCCAAACTTGATGTATTCTTCATCCTTAGCCTTAATACTTGTAATGATAATTTCAATCTGAGTTTCCAATTTTTTTATGATCTCCTCATGTTCATTGGTGTTGTTTATTAGTCTCTTTCTAAATAAATTTATATATTCCTCATAACTCTTAACTAGTGATCTTTATTTCCCGTTCTTCCTTCTTTGGAACTTTAAATCCTCTAAAGTACTCACCAATTATAACTCAAGGTTAAATTTAGCCTCTTATTCATCTAATTATTCATCATCCATATTATTTTTCCCTTTTGAACAAACCTCATTATCTATTTTTATAGTCATGAATAAGGTATCATTGTTATCATGATCATTAATGTCATCTTCACTATCAAATGTACTTGTGTCACTTACATTAGATGAGTCACTATCTTCTTTGGTATATAAACTTCTCTTGTTCTTTAATGATAATTTCTTGAATTCAAACTTTCTAAAACCCTTTTTTCTCTTATCAAGCTTATAGACCTTCTTATCATCACCATGATGTTCATCATGTTACCCATCATGCTCAGTCTTATCCTTGTTAGGACATTTAGATGAAAAGTAGCCAATATTACCATAATTAAATAATTCAAAAGGTAACTCAACCTTATACTTACTTAATCCTTTCCTTATTTTTATAATAAACATGGCTTATATCGTGTCATCATCAATGTCTAGGTCAACATCATCCTCGGCCTTCTTACCTTGTGACTTCTTCACTTTGAATGCAGCTTCCTTCTTAGAAGGTCTTTTGTCACTTATTCTCATTTCATGGGTAGTGAAGATTCCATGAAGCTCATCCATATATAGTGTGTTAATATCTTTTATTTCCTCCACTGTAGATACCTTTGAATCAAACTTGGATGTCAAGGATCTCAATACCTTTTGTACTACTATTGATTCTTCCAACTTATCTCCTATACCTTTGATGGCATTTACCACTTCATCTACTCTTAATATATAGGATTAAATGTTTTCATCCTCCTTAATTATCATACATTCAAACTACCTTTGGTGGGTCTACAACTTTACCAACTTGAATTTGGTGTATCCTTCATAGATGGTCTACAAATTTTCTCAAATCCCTTTAGTTATTTCATAATTCATAACCTTTACAAATTATGTCTTTGAAAGACCACACAAGATGGCATTCATTTCCTTAGAGTTGTTCTCACTTGCCTTTTTACCTATTGCATTAGTTGGTGGTGTAGAAGGTGAAGTGAATCCATAAACAATAGTTTTCCCTATGCCATATCCTAAATACATTAGATAGGTCTTCATTATAAATATCTAAAATGTATAGTTAGTACCATTGAAAAGAGGAGTCTTATTGGTTTATAAACCTCCTTGTACTTGATGATGAGACATGCTTATGCTTCTAAGATCTCCTTTAAGCTATTAGGCTTGCTTTAAAAGACCAAAATCTGATACCAATTATTGAAATCATAATCACTGAGATGAGGGGGTCATTTATTTTACCAAAAACTTTGTTTTAATTATATATAATCATTCATGAAATATGAAATCAACATTAAGATTGAGCAATGCATAAAGACCATTTACATGGGCATAACACACCATGACTCTTACAAGTGGAGGCCCAGTCACTCCTCATATGTCCACCAAGCCATATATCATCTTAAAAAGCTTATACATAGAAATCATAACCAAACATGATCATTATTTAGGAAGGATCTATCATTTAGAGGATGAGGTCAATCACATGCAAGCCATTACACATCCTCCCAATATGAATTAAGATGCCTCCAACCTACTGGTAACCACTACTAATGTTAATCTTAGGGCTCTTATCCCAAACCAACCCCTTTATATGTCCCCATATCAATAATATACCCTCCCTACACTAGAGGCCTAGGGCTCTAATACCTACATAGGGCCAAATCAACTCATTAACACCCTGGTGGAACATATCTATGACCTTAAAAATAGTCATCAAGCTATAAGCCAAGGTACATAACAAAACCCCATTTTGCAAACTCATCCCTCATCCTTCCCTATTTTAGTGACAACTCACCCCATATTTCAATAATAAACTTACACACTCCTGCTATTGTAGGAATAAATACCATAGTAGAACCATGTCTCTTATCAACTCTTTGGAGACATTCTCACCCATGGGGTCCCCAACCCTAATGTCTCAAAATCTTATTCATCTTATCAACTTCCCACTCAATCTCTAGTAGGAGGTGTATACACATATGCTCCACCACTACCAAACAATGCAATAACAAATAATCTGTCATTCCCTACACCTCTAGGTTACATGCCTCCCACATATAGTCACCCTCCATAGATGGGATGTGTCCCAACCCACATAACACCAAGATATGCATAAATATCCCATCTAGCAACATAAAAAACCTTGTACACTTTACTATAACAAGGTATGATGCCTCCTACATCTCATAGTTCCACATGTATTCAAAGTCTACTCAGCTAGATAATTATTCCCTAGCCTAATCCATATCACCCTATCAATTGTCATCCACACCTCTTGGCCATCATGTCCCAGGATGGGATCCTCATGATTTTTAGAGGTGAGAACCAATCCTTATCTATAAAATGAAGAAATATATTACATTATAAGGTGGACCAAAATTACTCAAAAGTGTTATTAGATTACTACTAGGATTTCACCTATTTTTCCTTCATTTCTCTAGACTATAAAATCAGCCTAGATCGATTATTCTAATAGAATTTACTCTTTTAATGAATATAATCTCTAGTTTTTCTACAAGAGGGTTTATCCTGCTTTCCAATTTTCTTTCATCTTCATGTTTGAATGATATTCAATGTTAAGTTAATTGGATTAAGACTTTTATACTTTATGTAGCCATGGTTATGATGTGATTACTATTATAATCATTGTGTGAGTTATTTTAATTTCTTTTGATAGTGCTAATAATTGTTATGTTAATATATAAATTATTATATGGTGTTTATGTGTTTTTTATAATAAACCCATAATATTCATCATTAGTGAGAGCTTACATTGGATTCATACTCTTGGTTCCCTCAAACTCTTTATTCCCTTAGACTCTTCCCACTATATGTTCTTCAAGGAAGAAATCTAGTGAAACTCAGTCTATAGTAGTATAATTGTGGTAGAGTCACTTGGTCTAATGACTATCACATTGATTTCATTTTAGATATGGATTCTTCCCTTATCTACCTTTTCCCTTTCTTTTGTGTTTATTTCATGGATTTTAAATACCATTTCCCCTTATGTTTAGAAAGAGTCAGCCCAATACTCAATTATTCATAACAATATTTGACCTTTGTGTGAGACATTAGATTGAAATTTTAGTGGTGACAGTACATCTCTTGGAGACTATTTATGTAAACTCCATTTTTTAACTCCAATACCCATATCCATGCCCTAATATGATCCCAAATTAGTCCTAAAATGGAGGATAAAAGTTTGTAGTTGTCCCCACCTTCCCCTTTTTAAATTAATGTCCAATCGCATGGGTGTTTCATGAGGAGTAGATTGAAGTGAATAAAAACTAGCACTAGATGGAGGGATTATTAACACTTCATGTTTTTTATTCATTTTGGTATTATGAATATTTTGATTTTGGTTTACTAATAATAATGTGTTAACTACTATTTGATTGTGAAGATCCTAGAGACTAGTTCACCTATTACCATGGCTAGGTCTTACTAAGGTCAATTGATATTTTCCCCCTAATTTTCCATAAAAAACTTGGGTCCAACCAGCCTAGACCTACGATGATTTCTATTAGTTCATCTTTGCAACCTATCATAAATATTTAGCCCCAGATAGCCTAATTAGCTGGCTCAATCATTAATACCCAAGAACTCTCAAAGGTATCTCCATAATTTCACCCCTAACATGGAATGAATTGTAGAGGAACATATAACATCCTTTAATACCTCCCTAAGACTCATAATTATAGAACATCAATATGTGGAATTTAGGTTGTTCCCTTGAACCTTAATGAACTCTACCTATGACTAGTTCCTAAACCTTCCTGAAGGCTCTATCCCAAGTTGGGACCATTTCAATTATATTTTCCTCATTAAATTTGGCCAAGTGATAGACCCAAATGTTTTGTACTAGTAGTTACTTGCATTAATAGGGATCCTAATGAGCCCATTAAAAACTTCAATGCTAGGTTTTAAAAGATGTATATCTAGGTAGACATGCCTTACCAACCTAAACCTTAACTAGCACTTGAAATGTTTAAGAATGCACTAGACCCTTGAAAAACCATTTTCCTAAGGATAAACACAACTATAACTGACCTATCCTTAGATTATATAAGGGATATAAATGTAGATAGACAATTAAACCCCTAGGGTACATAATGACCCCCACTCTTGGAATGCTACCATAGATGCCTATGTTGAACTTCTTCCCTAGAATTAATCAAAATGCACCTATACCTCAGTCACTCCCTAGAATGCATCAACTCCTATTGGTTTATCCCACTTCAAGCCAATAATTAGGTTTCCTAAACCTAGGAAGCCAAGAGTTGATTCCCCAAACTCAACATCAAGTGACATTAATCATTGATAACAACACCTAAGTCATGCCTCAAGAGTCCACTAAAATTGAGCTATATTTCATTTAGTGGATGGTACAAAAACTCAATAATGACTTCTTTGGGATGTAGAGATAGGTGAGTAACTCTAATACAAAAAGTTACAATAAAAACTTCACATATCAAAGACCAAATAAGAGCTATAACCATCCTCATAATCCCCTAGAAACTTCACCCAATAGGTTCCTTGAGATAAATATCTTTGAGATAGCCTTACCTAATTGGTGTTGAGTACATAACATGATAGCACATGGGTAACTATACTACATGGAGTTTAGTTTTGCTTTTGATATCTTCTTAAATAAAATTAAATAATATGAGGTGATCCCCAATCATCCAAAATCCTGTAACTTGGGTAAAGCCCCTAGTATTAATATGGTGTTAGAAACCATGGATTTCCCTATACAAGAAGAAAATGAACTAGAGGAAGGTATTAGTGAGGTCAAATCATTTAAATGGCTCAACAAAAATATCCCCTTACTACCTCAACACCCCCCAATAATGGTTCAACCCCACCAGACCAAAATTCTAGGAATGATCCCCTACCTCCATGACCTCAAGACCTTAAGGCACCTATGTAAACCCAACCAATCCAAAGTAAATGAGGTTACAACATAGATGAGGATATGCATAATATCAAGGCTAATATTACCCTTCATGAGCTTTCTTAAATCATTGAGCAATAGGATATCCTACTAAAGTCTTTAACTTAAAATTTGATCCCATAGGCCCAGCCAAAATTGAGAGAAAAACACACAAATGTTCTCATTCACAAGAATGAGATGGAGTTCCCCCCATTAATTTTGACCATCTATTTATTTGGAAATAATTTTCATGAATGTTTAGTAGATTCAATAGCCTCGGTCAATGTGATGGCAATAGGTATATGCGAGAAACTTAGCTTAGTACCCATAAAATTAGAGAAGGTAGTGGTCTAGTTAGACAAGTCAAAGGTGAAAGTTAGGCAAGTTTATAAATTTCCACATCCATTTGGAATGCAACCCTAATATTCAACACTTTATATACATTCAAGTGGTAGATATTCTATAAGCCTATGACATGTTCCTCAGTAGAGATTAGTCTAAAGCCTTGAATAGGTATATGGCCATAAATTTATCTCATATGTGGGTGTTATGGAGAGGAGTAGCCAACCAAATATGATTAGATAAAGAACCATTCATGAATCATATGATCATCAAATACAATGCCATTAATGAGAAGATAAACTTAGTTTCCTCAGACCTAGGCATCTACATGCTAAGCACCAAGCCTCCAAAAAACCAAACCAATCACATCCTAGATCTACTTAGCCTATGTTATCTTTATATAGGTAGATTTCACTCTAAGCAAGGTAGTGTAATAGGTGTTCTGCTTATAGACCCATTAAAGAGAAAACATCTAAAATCCTATAGGCTGTAGTTTCCTTGCATGAATAACCTATTAGAATATGAATCTCTAATCCTTGGATTATAATTTGTATTAATACAAGAGGAATATGAACTAAGAGTATTTAATGACTCTAAACTAGTGGTCAACTAGATCAAAACTAACTTTCAATGCAAATTATCATACCTCAAAAGGTATAAGCAACAATCTTGGGACCTAATAAAAATGTTCAATGCATTAAATATCATCCCTACTCCCCAAGAGGAAAATCAAGTAAAAGACTCACTAGCATCTACGATAATGAACCTAACCCCTTTAGATGACATTGAGTTTTAAGATTTCTCTATGGAACTTGTCCCATATCCCTCTATCCTAGACAACATGACTATATTCCAAGTATTTGAAGATGGCCAACAAATCACCTAGTTTCTTAGTAATGGGGGGATATTTGAGGCCCAATTCATAGATGAGAAAGATATAAAAAACGCTAAGAATGAGTTGGATAAGGATGGGATCTTGAATATTCATGGGAACTAGATCTTGAAGGTGATCATTTTGCTAGAAATATCATTCAATGCATTAGACCCAACCTTCCAAGATAAAAAACCCAAATTTAAAGATCAA
Organism: Torreya grandis; assembly: GCA_037957365.1. NCBI lineage: Eukaryota > Viridiplantae > Streptophyta > Pinopsida > Cupressales > Taxaceae > Torreya > Torreya grandis. Next base: position 1,184,030 of record JARHVA010000301.1, on the reverse strand, counting down.
AAGTGTTGACTCATCAATCTCAGCCCTATGGAGAATCCATAGATGGTTAATGTGGGTCCGGATTGGATCAAACATGAATTATAGATGTTATGGAGGTTATTATTGATATATAAGGATGTGAATGCCTAGTCTTATGGATACCTTAAGGTCTTCAACCTAAGAATAATTACTCATGTCATCCCCTTAAAACCCAACCAAAAACCCTTTAGGTAGAGTTAGAGGCTGGAAAACCTAATATTGGATCCCTTGATTCATAAGAAAGCCCATAAGTTACTCTCTATGGGGATAATTTTCTCAATTCACCACTCTATTTGGGTTGCTAACCTTCTCCTGATTTAAAATAAGAATGAATAAATCTACATGTGAATGGACTTATAGAATTTAAATCGGACCTTAGATAAAGCTAAATACCCATTTCCCTCTCTAGACTATGTACTAGGAATTTGACTCAAGAAAGAATGGTTAGTATCGTGTTAGTTTCAAAATGAAAACAAAATGAAAGAAACACACTAACTAGCATAACATCTCTAGGCTTAGACACTAAGGAGAGATTAATTAATGAACATTAATAAAAGACAACTAAAATGCAAAAAAACCTTCCTTTACCTTCCTTGGATGCTCCAAAATGCTTGTTGTAGTGGCTTGCTCAGCTTATGCTCATGAAGTCTTCATCAAAGGAAGCTTGGCTAGCTCCATTTCTCCTTGGCACCTTTGGCTTTGGCTTGGAATCAATTTGGCATGGCAACACTAATTATAATGGCCTTAAGAATCATTTATGAATTATAACTTTGCACCAAAATATCTTTTGAAATGGCATCGATGGCCTCTCTATTTATAGATTTTTATAAATGGCTAGAATAAACCTAAACCATCCATCTCAGGATTAAGATGTGTGGCTAAGGATTTGTAGAGTAAAAATTTACTCTATGTTTCATTCTATTTTTTTAGTCACGTGCCACAAAATTTTGCCTTTGCATACTGTGGTCCGAGATGGCAAAGTTTTGAAATAAAGCACGGGCTCTATTTTCCCTTTTTTATTCCTTTTTGTCTAAGTGTCGGGGTAAAGTGGAAGCTGAAAAGTGTCATCCTCTAAGGCATCTTTTCTCAAGTGGAAATGCCAAGTGTCATCATTCGAGGCACCTTTCATATTTTTTGAGTTAGTCAGAATGTGCCACGTATCTCACAATGACTCAACGGAACGTGCCAAGTGTCAACATCCATGGTTACATATCGGCACCCACATTTTATCTCTTTACAGTGGAAGGTTTCAAAAGGCTAAGTATCAAGATCAAGTGGAAAGCACCAAGTGGCAATAGTGGAAGGTCTCAGTGTTGCTTTCCTAAAAGCAACAGAAGCTGCCACATATCCTAGCTGAAGAGGGTGGAAGTCACCACATATCAGCATCTGAAATATGTTCAGTTCAATGCCTTGGTTTAATTTTTGGTTCAAGACCTTGGTTCAATATCCTCAATTCAAAGCCTCAGTTCATGTGTAAATGGCATGCAGTGTTGAACCATTGAACTGTTGAACCATTAAACCATTTTTGGTTCAATCGGTCAGTTTAATGACTTAGTACAATCAAGTAGTTCAAAGGAGCATCCTAAAAAAAAACCGAAGGGGTCAAGTACCCTTTTGGAAGGTAGTAAGGCGCAACCAAATCTTTCAATCGAAAGTTACCAAGTGTCATTTACCAAGCCCCTTTATACTCCATTCCCAAAAGCTACGGAAGATGCCACGTATCTTCCCAAAAGCTGCAGAAGATGCCACATATCTTCCCAAAAGAAATGGAAGCCACCACGTGTCACCATCTAAAAGATCTTCATGTTTCATTGTTGAATAAAGACTGTGGTGGGTCCCAAGTTTTATTTCTAAAAGCCTATGGAAGCCTAACATGTGCCCTGAACATTTCCACAGTATAGCTAAAGAGCAATGGAGATTGCCACATGTCTTTTGTTGAAGTAAGTAGAGATCAACACATGTCACTGTGTTCCTTTTAAAGTTACTCAGGTAAGAGATGTTATGGGTCTTATTTTCTTTCAAGATATTGATATTTTGAGGAGGCAGATGGTGACAAGTGTCAAAGGTGGAATTATCCTGAACCAAGACACAAAAGAGTATAAGTTATGAGGAAAATGCTGCATGTCTTCGATAGTTGTTGTGGAACATGACAAGTGTCATCCTCTGGTGTCTCCTAAATTAATAAGAATATTTTAAGGGAATTGACTAAGTGTCCTCTTCCATTTAATAAAATAGAGCATCCTGTGTATCTATTTCAGCAAGTGAACTATAGGGAAACAGAATGTTTTAGAATCTAAGAACTATCTTCTGATAGACACTTCCAACTCAATTAGATATTTTTTTGGCTAACTTAAAGTGTGGACCTGAATGCATTTGAAAAATCCTAAGGCCAGGATCAAGAGGAGGAAGAGACGAAAGAGGGAAACTCAATGGGAGTTATTTCCAATATATAAAGCAGTTCATTGGGTAGATATTTTGGGCTTGCAAAAATTAAAAGGGCTGTCTATTTGTCCCCTATGAGATAAAGGCAGAATGGAAAGTTGTGTAGCTAAGTAGGTGATGAAATGAGAGATTCAAGCTTGAGAGGAGGCACTAGAGATGAATCAACATGCCACAGTCATGGCAGTTGCCCTACTCCAGCATGGCCCTTCCTAACAAGACCAGAATGCATCCAAAGCATTGAATGCATTGAATTTCATATTATTTTATCTAAAAATACGAGGCTATAAAGAGGAGTGCAGGGATCACCAAAAAAAGGGGGAGATACTGAGAGAGAGAAATTTTTGAGAAAATTATTGTCAAGAGTTTTAGACTTTTTAGAGATGTGATTAAGAATATCATTTGTCTTTATTCTATCTTTTTTTAATTTGTAAAGTTTATGTAACTGTGCATGTTTCTGTGCCTTTTATGTGGCTAGAGAATTAATGAGAAGATAGAGTTTTTTGCCTTTGTTGATGTTTCATGTATCACTACAAAAGTAGTCTAAGCTGCGAGCCTCTATCTCTATTGTTTCTATCTTTTACATTGATCATGCCTTGTCTACTCTTTAATGTAATTGAATCTTACATATAGTTTCACTGTGCTTAGGATTAAGGATCAAAATTACATTCAGGCACATCACCATAGTTAGATTTTCTTTGTTTGCATTTGCATTTCTATGTAAATTCCTATCCATTTTCCCCTAACACTTGATATAAAGAAGAGACTAGATTCTTAAAAATATGGAGGTTGTTTCAAGTTGCATGTCCCACATCTTGAAACTTACCATTGTTGGTGTCTAAAACAAAGCACAATTTTAAACATCAATAGTTTTTGATGGGGAATCCAAGAACAAACACACCTATTTTGATCCCACTTCTTAGGATCTTGCTCCTCAAAAAGAGCACAATATGATTACCAAATACAAGCAATTAAACATGAAAAAATATCTAGAAGTACAAGTAACTAGAATTCACACATAGCACAGAATATGAGAGACAATATACAATCTTGTATTAATACTCATACAAAAAAGAATACAATCAAGAGACGCCACACTCTTCCACCTTACAGAGGCTTCCCACACCTCAAGTGTACAGTAATTCTTCTTCAAAAGTTTACTCTCCTACCAAAAATGGTCCCAACACACAACTCACACATAGAATTGGTGTTCACCTCATTATACTTCCAGTACAACTGAGTACGAACCAGTACTCCAAGTAGATCTCACCATGATCTTTCTCCTTGATGTATTGTTGTCACCTTGGATCTAGCTCCCTCACCGATCTCCTTTCTGACCCTCGCATATACACACCCCTGCAGACCAACCTGATCTTACTTATCACATGTAGATCTCCACCATGATCTTGCAACACCCTGCATATCAAACCTGATCTTACATACATGAAGAATCCTACTTGATTCTATCATGGGAAGAACTCTCCAAGTTTTACAACTTTACAATACAGCCCATGAGTATATTATATAGATCTCATGCATACAATAATTAGACAAGTAGCTCAAAGACTTGAACTAGTCTTTAACATGCAAATAACCCATTCACTTAATTGACTATCCATCAATAGCAATTTTGGAACCGCACAGGCAACCGATGTCAGTCCCTATCTGACTGGAGCTGACCGACGTCAGCCGACTACTGTCGAGGTCAATTTCCTTCTGCACTATCCACTGACTGACGTCGGTGATCCTGTTGATGCCGGTGGCTGCATACTCAGCATCTTCCATGTTTGCAACAAGGTGAAGCTTTTAGCTCCACACCCTAACAATCTCCCACTTGGAGATAAATAGCTACACCTATACCTATACCAGTACTTTGTCTATTCTGCATCCTAGCTTGTATCCCTCTCCAAGCTCCCACTTGAAGACAACCCACCACACACCCTATGGTGCTACACCTGTGTCTGAATTTCTACATTATTTTACCTTGCTATACTCCCACTCAAACATCAACCGCTATGAGTAACTTGTAATCAACAAACACTTAATAGATCTGAACCACCTGTTAGTTAAGCTCACTCTGAGAATGTCCAACCTCACTCTGATACTAGTTGATGGGGAATCCAAGAACAAACACACCTATTCTGATCCCACTTGTTAAGATCTTGCTCCTCAGAAAGAGCACAATATGATTACCAAATACAAGCAATTAAACATGCAAAAATATCTAGAAGTACAAGTAACTACAATTCACATATAGCACAGAATATGAGAGACAATATACAATCTTGTATTAATACTCATACAGAAAAGAATACAATCAAGAGATGCCACGCTCTTCCACCTTACAGAGGCTTTCCACACCTCAAGTGTATAGTAATTCTTCTTTAAAAGTTCACTCTCCTACAAAAAATGGTCCCAACACACAACTCACACACAGAATTGGTGTTCACCTCATTATACTTCCAGTACAACTGAGTATGAACCGGTACTCCAAGTAGATCTCACCATGATCTTGCTCCTTGATGTATTGTTGTCACCTTGGATCTAGCTCCCCCACCGATCTCCTTTCTGACCCTCACATATACACACCCCTGTAGACCAACCTGATCTTACTTATCACATGTAGATCTCCACCATGATCCTGCAACACCCTGCATATCAAACCTGATCTTATATACATGAAGAATCCTACTTGATTCTATCATGGGAAGAACTCTCCAAGTTCTACAACTTTACAATACATCCCATGAGTCTATTATATAGATCTCATGCATACAATAATTAGACAAGCAGCTCAAAGACTCGAACTAGTGTTTAACATGCAAACAACCCATTCACTTAACTGACTGTCCATCAACAACAGTTCTAGAACCGCACAGGCGACCGATGTCGATCCCTGTCTGACTGGACCTGACCGACGTCGACCGACTGCATACTCAGCATCCTCTATGTTTGCAATAAGGTGAAGCTTTTAGCTCCACACCCTAACATTTTTTGGCATGCCTAGTGGGACCAGTCTTGAAGTTTCTTTCAAAACCGTATGAACCAGAGAGCTACAAGGAGTTGGAGCTATGGACCAATAACCAAATTTCAATCTACTGTAAATCCAGGTATTCTTGTACCACCTTTGGTAACTAGTCCAAGAATGAGAGTCAATTAGTTTATACCAATATCAAGAGTAAATATGGGAGCCCCTGCTCCCCCAAGGAATTATGCAAGTTGGAACATTGGTAGTCCTCTAATCCTCCCAGTACCACTAGCTACTTGGAATCCTATCCTAGTAAATGCCTTGAAAGCTATGCCCAAATTCAGTGGGCAAGATTCTAAAACACCTGAAGAACATCTTCAAGATGTATCTGATGTTTGTGATATACACATCATCACATAGCAGAATGTGGCTATAAGGTTATTAGCAACTTCTTTTAAAGGGAAGGCTTTGGAATGGTACCAATCCTTGACTCCCAATTCAATATCCACGTGGGATGAGCTCAGAGATCTTTTCTTTGAAAATTTTTTAGAGAAGGGTGATAAGTCTTCTTTGTTACAACAGTTAATTATCATTCAAAGGGGACCACAAGAAGCCATGACTAACTTCAATTCTAGATTTTAAAAGACTTGGGATAGAATCCCTGTTACAGCTAGACCATTACCAGGTATGGCCATAATGTTTTATCTTAAGGCTTTGAATTCAGATATATCTATTATGATTCAGTCACTTGGAGGACACACTTTGCCAGAGGCTTAGGAATATGCGGTCAGAGCTGAGAATCATTTAATAGATGCTAGAAAGTTACCTCTAAGGCCTCCCATGCCCATGTTCCCAAAAATTTCCTTGCCATTGCCTCAAGAAGTTCCTAAATCTATAAGCCCACCTATGTCTATGTACACTTATCCTTAACCATATACTAAATAAATTGTCCCCACTCAGTCATCTGAGCTGGATGATATTAAGAATATCCTAAGGACATTTTCTAATGAGCTAATCAATATAAAAAGACACTAGAATACTTTCTCTAAGCCTCCATATTAAGGCTATCAAGGAAAAAAAATTTCATCTTAGTCAAACCAATATTAGGGTCCTCCAAGACAAACTAACCATCAGCCAACAAATCAATTGGTTGCAGTCCCCACACCCTCACAAACTATTCCTCCCAATTCAAATAGGGAGATGGTTCTAGGGAAAAATAATTATGTGGATGATATTAATGCCTAGTGTTTCCCTTGTAATGATGCTCATACACCTAGAGATTGTCCTAGGGGTAATCTAAAACAAAAGGTGGCAGAGCAAAGAAGAATGGATGGTCAGTTTACGAGTTCCAGTGACAATCAAGCCTACTAGTCTCTTGGTATGCAGAATTTAGTCCTAGTGGCTCATATGCAAGGAATGTCTTGGCAACAAGAGGAAGGAATAGCCCCAGAACATGCTTTTTTCTCATGGGTTAAAGATGAAGAATCAATTTTCTTGAATGAAGCATCTACCTCTAAAAAACTAGTGGTGCAATCTAATTATTACACCAAATCAAAGAGAAGGATGGTGGAACAGCCTGAGATTGTAAATAGTCAAGTCATGGAGAATCCTCCATTTCAAGGACAAAGAAACACTATTATTAGACAAGAAGTGCCTCAGCTAGTGCAAAATCAAGGAACTCCTACCCAAATAAATGTGGTGGATCAATTAAAGAAGACTCCAGCACAAGTATCAATATGGGATATATTGGCTATTCCTAAATAGAAGACACTACTACAAGAAGCTCTACAAGGCCAAGTAGTGCCCAAAGGTATTGTTACAAAAGAAGGAACTGCTAGAAAAGAAAAGCTCAAAGATACAGTCCATCTATAGATAACAGCCCTAGTAAATAATATAGCAAAGGTAAGCAAATCCAAACTAGATCCCTTATATTTAACTTTAATAGTTGGCAAGAAACTGTTGCATAATGTAATGATTGATTCAGGGGCTAGTACCATAGTAATGCCCAAGCAAATAGCTAATGCTTTAGAGATTAAGTATGAACCACTCACTAAAGGGGTCATACAGCTAGATGGTAAAGCAGTACAAACCATAGGGAGAATCAAACAACTCCAATTACAATTATATGCTTGTCCTAATATAATTGTAAATCAAGATGTATTATTGATAGATATACCTCTTATTTTTGGCTTATGTTTATCAAGAGACTTTACAGCTAAAATAGAGGGATATATGTCCCTTGATTGGTCTCATCTCATCTTAAGAACTAAATACGGTTCAAAGATGAAGATATTGTATGAACCATTGTATAAAGATCACATAACTAATGAGCCCACTACAAAGTTAGAGGTAGCCCATGCTATGATGAATAAAGAAGAAAGGGTTTTTGTTGAAGAGATAGGTGAATGAACTGGATATAATCATGAAGAAGAAAATGATCATTTATTAGCTATGATGCAAAGTGACCCATATGGAAATTACGACTCTATTGGTCTGGGCACTTACATTATACTTGATGAAGATCATATAATTCCAAATGTTTTAGAGGAAGAAAAGTCAGAAGACACCTCTTATGAATTCTAGATTCCTAGTGAGAAATCACAAGCATATATCTTGACCTCTGATGAAGAAGAAATAATTTTTGATTTTCTTCTTACTTTGCAAGATAAGGAGGAGGAGCATGAACTTTTCCTGGATCATGATTTAAATGATTTGTTTGAAATTATTGGGTCAGGTTATACCATTTTTCAAGATAGCTGTGAATTAGTTACAGATGAACAAAATAGTATTGAGCCTCAATTGCATGTACAAAATTATTGCAAACTTTCAAAATTTTCCTTTCAAGATATTGGTAATTTTGAAGTCATGAAAGAGGATGGTCATGCAATAGAACCAGAGTTTGAAGCAAAAAAAGTTAAGTCAATAAATGATATATGTCAAGAGGTTTCTATCAGAGGCAAGTTTGACTCAGACTCACCCAAATGTAGGTCAGACACCATGGCATACAAAGAAAGTAGGTCATCAGAGTTATATCGAATTCAATTACTTGTATGGCAATATAAGTTGGCTTGTTATGTAAGAGACTTTAGGAATTCTTCTTTTGATCTAGGAGGGAGATAAAGATGCTTGATTAATGTAGTTAGGTAGTTTCCCCTTTCTATATTGCTTTGTTTTCCTACTTTTCTTTAAAATAAGTGTTCTTTGAACACGTAGTCGACAGCTCAAAATTTTTCAAATTTTTCAAAAATTCTCCAAAACATTGAATGTCTTCCAAATCTTTATAAATCCCCAAGGTACCTTGCACTGCCATTTGCATAACATGTCTATCTCATTGATCAATAAAGATTGAGTAGGATTTGCTAACGGTTATCTAAGTTTAATGTCATTTTGAGACTTGATAGGTCAATAAATACCTCTTAGCAAGGGTTAAAGTTTACAAATTCTCAAACATTCTTACATCTATGTGAAAATATATTGTTACTTGCATTTTCTGTGCTTACTAAACTTGCTTCAGTGAAAGTGTCTCTATTTTACAAAAGTTCATACAAGTTACCATAGAGAAGATACAGAGATGGAGGGGGCACAATCTTCACAACAAGGAGCTAGGATGTATGAATCCCTTGATAAGTTTCTTGCAAGTAAATCATATGCTTCAACTCCCACACAACCATTAAAGACCTATCCAAGAACCAGGCTTCCTGAAGCTGGTCCAATAAGTGATTCAATGAAAATAAAAGATTATGTAGATGGCATCATGGATCCAATTCTTCAGAGAGCCAGTAGCAAAAATATTAGAGAAGGGGCACACCAAAGGTGCCTATAGAGGACCAAAGTAGGGCAATACAAAACATTCACCATGAGGATATGGACCTCACAATTGGCTCAGTTCATTGTCCCAGCTATGCATTCATGCCCTGACCTGGTCGAATTATGTGCAGACTTGATCCATGCACCTTCAAGCACCATTCAATGAGGCCCATTCACGGTGAAAATCACACCACAAGCTATCAAGGATATGTTAGCCCTACATCATGATAGTACAGCTACATTTCCCACTATTGCTAAGATGCAAAGAACATGGGCAAACATCAACACTCAGTCAAGGTTCTTAAGATCTGAGTTATAAATGGGTGATGATGACACTATGATACCCACACTCCCTACACCAAGAGCTCAATTCACACAGGCTAGCCAAGATGCATTATCTATGATGGCTCTCATCTTTGACATGAAATATGATATGGTAGTGTATGCAAAACAAATGGCTATCCTTTTCAGGCTGAAGACCGTTGATAAAACCTAGGAGTATCAGCTCGACTTTTTTGAACAAATTACTTTCTCAATGGTAGAACAATTGTTCCATTTAAAATAAAAAGGAGTGTTTAGGTATTCTTCCTATTTATTCCACCTCATTCTTTTTCAAAACTCTAAACTCTTTGCCCAACATATGTATCTTAATATGTATGACCCAAATTTTGATCTCCAAAGGACCATTTCGGTGTCTGCATGGACACACATTTTGTCAAAGACTAGTGACCCATATGAGTTTTGGGAATTATTTGTTACTCCTACTTTTTGCCACCTTAGTCCTAAACCAATTATGAATAGATTATTTCCTAGTGTTTTAAATCTTCTGGCTAGTTGCCCAATTCCTTGCGATTTCTATTTTGGATCCCACCATATCATTATAAGAGTCCATGGTTTTTGTGGGAAACCAATATTTTTACCTAAGATCTTGACTCTTAGGTTAGCATTCCTAGAGGTCACCAAGTAGGTGTCCATAGTTGATAATTAATTTGGCTTAGGGAAGAGGAAAATAAAAATGTATAATCTACCATGGATGACCAATGGCATGGTTTTGGAAACCAGAGATGTTGAAGTTGTATTACTTAAAAAGCTAGCCTTTCTAGGTTTCCTTTTAATAGAGGACAAATGGGTTTATGACCCAAATGATTTCATAGCTTCTTGGATAAGAAATAATAGAGTCACAATCAAAATTGCACATGAGGGCCGCCCTTTTTGGGAAACTAGGAAAAATCCTAGGGAAGATGCTCCTGGATTTTATGTTGAGTTAACAGACTTGCCCCTTCCACAAAATAGACCCTGGGAGACATTTTATGTTAAGTAGAGAGATTATGATCATAAATTTAGAATGACATCTGGCTTAAGGAGATCATTAAAGAATAAATATTGGGAAACTGAAAAGATAGAGGCCTATTGGAAATATAGGCAAGAAATTTGTCAAACAACCCATTCTTTCAAAAATGTAGATACAGATGAAAGATGGGAAGAACTATGGGATGAGTGTCATCTCTCCCCTGTATCTAGCCCAGAGATAAGTAATTTCTTGACACTGGGTGAAGAGCAAGAAGCTAAGGCCGGGTCAAGCCAGGAGTCACAAGCCTCAGAGCAAACTGCAGCTACAGTAACTATATCAATTTGGCCTCAATCCCTCAGTGCTATAAAAATGCAAAAAAGTGTGGTGCCTTCATCATCATAAGCTTCCCCATCGGCCCCAATTATAGATATTCCTAGTTTTACACAAGAAGTAGATGTGGAAGGAAAAAGGATGCAATAAGAAGAAGAGACACCCAAGAAATGAAAGAGGGCGTAGCTCCAATTTGGCTTGGAAGAGGAGACAAAAACCACACACTACCAATTATAGGGTACTGTAATTGCTCCTCAGGTAAGTACTATTCCTCCCTCTCCTTCTCAATCTATTTCTTCCCCTACCACTTCTACCATTCCCATTTCTCACTTCACCCCATCTGTGCCACCTCAAGCTTTAACATTACCTTATTTCTCCCCTTCTACTCCCAAGAAACCTTTCCCTCAAATTGCCCATAGCCAACAATTAGCTATTCAATATGGTCTACCATAGGGACACCCTTTTATGGGTGGGCGCATTGCCTCTCCTTCCACCTTCTAGACCCAAGCAGATGCTGCTAAGAAGGCAAGGGAAGCCCAAAGAGAGAAGAAGATCAAGGAGAATAAAACTTTGGCTACACCCCATTTGCAGTCACAATTTGACCCCATCCAGCAGTGATTGATGGTGACTCATTTGTCACTAAATGTAATAAAGCCAATGGAGTAGATGTAGCCAGAAGATTACATGATGAATGTTTTGGCCATTGACATGTCACTCTTCAGGCCATAGGACAAAGTTGAGCTACTAACTGAATCTACTTTTATAGTTACTGAAGATTATTTGAAGATATCAAGAAGGCTACAGAAGATGGAAGCTGAGCTAGCAAAGTAAAAGGCAAACTATGATAGTTTGACCTCAGAAATCAATAGAAAAAACAATGAGGTAGAGAATCTAAATAAACAGTTGTAAAATATTGTTTCTCTTCAAACTCATCGGGTAGTTCAGGCCCAAAATGATTCTTTAAAGGTAGAGCTCACATAGGTAAAGAATGCAGTGACAACCCTCAAGCATGAAAAGGTAACACTACAAAGAAAGTGTGAGGAACACCTATTTTAGGTTACCTAATTACAATAAAAGCTGTTGGCTGAACAAAATAACACTATGGTCATAATAGCCCAATTTCACTCAGAATAATGGAGAGCAGCACAATTGACACTAGATCTAGCCAATAGGCCAAAGAGTGTTAGAGTATTAAGTCTCATAAGGGAGCTATATGAATCCATGTGGAAGATAATCTCTTCAAATATTATTCATCTCAAGCCATCTCTCACCTTCCTGCTAAATGCACAAAAATTATGCAAAAAGGTGGAGAGTTCAGTTGTAAATACTCTGGCTATAGTCTCTAAGAGAGTAACAGACTCACAAACATTGCTACAAAAGCTTTATGATGCAACAGATGTAACATTGTTAGTAGTAGGAATCAATGACAGTATGGTCACTACTAAGTGAGTAAATGAGGTTCTTAATTGAAATTTCATAGCTAACAGTTGCAAGGAGCTTCTAGATGTCATGAAGGAAGGAATCAACGAGATGAAGCAACATGTTGAAGATCTAGTAAAATTAGGTCTTCCTTTTCTACTTCCTAATGACAATACCATGCTGATGGTAGAAGAAATTGAACCATTGTTGTTGGCCAGACAGAATGATCAAATAGTTTTTTAGGGTCTAAGGGATGGTTCATCAGTCCCTGAAGTATAAGTTGTCTTGGTTCCTGTTTCCCAGCTTGAATTCAAATTGAAGGCTACTATTCAAATTTTGCAAAACTTTTCACACAAGGATATCATTAACCTTGATTTAGCCTTTAATGAATTGCAAAATAAGCAAGGGTTATCTAATGAAGAGTGGTCCACCTACCAGACAGCATTGTTGAAGCTATGATTTTGAAATTTTGATCTAGCGGGAGTCGTGGTTTCTTTTTGAGTAGGCTCAAAAGTCCTTGGGGTCACCAGTAACTGTAGATTAAAAATTTACTCTACATTTCATTCTATTTTTTTAGTCGTGTGCCATAAGATTTTGCCTTCACATATTATGGTCTGAGATGGTGAAGTTTTGAAATAGAGCACGGGCTCTATTTTCCCTTTTTGATTCATTTTTGTCTAAGTGTTGAGGTAAAGCAGAAGCTAACAAGTGTCATCCTTCGAGGCATCTTTTCTCAAGCTGAAATGCCAAGTGTCATCATCTGAGGCACCTTTCATATTTTCTATGAGTTGGTCAGAATGTGCCACGTATCTCACAATGACTCAACGGAATGCGCCAAGTGTCAGCATCCATGGTTATATATCGGCACCCACATTTTATCTCTTTATAGCAGAAGGTTTCAAAAGGCTAAGTATCAAGATCAGGTGGAAAGCACCAAGTGGAAATAGTAAAAGGTCTCAGTGTTGCTTTCCTAAAAGTAGCAGAAGCTGCCACGTATCCTAGCTGAAGAGGGTGGAAGTCACCACATGTTGGCATCTAAAATATGTTTGGTTCAATGCCTTGGTTTAATTTTTGGTTCAAGACCTTGGTTTAATATCCTCAGTTCAATGCCTCAGTTCATGTGTAAATGGTGCACAATGTTGAACCATTGAACTGTTGAACCATTAAACCATTTTTGGTTCAATCAGTCGGTTCAATGACTTAGTACAATCAAGCAGTTCAAAGGAGCGTCCCAAAAAAAAACCAAAGGGGTTAAGTGCCCTTTTGGAAGGCAGTAAGGTGCAACCAAATATTTCAAGTGGAAGCTACCAAGTGTCATTTACCAAGCCCCTTTATGCTCCATTCCTAGAAGCTATAGAAGACACCACGTATCTTATTAAAAGCTACAAAAGATGCCATGTATCTTCCCAAAAGTAGTGAAAGCTGCCACATGTCACCATCTAAAATATCTTCTTCATGTTTCATTGTTAAATAAAGACTATGGTGGGTCCTGAGTTTTATTTCTAAAAGTTTGCGGAAGCTACCAAGTGTCACCATCTGTAGGAGCCTAACATGTGCCTTGAACATTTCCATAGTATAGCTAAAGAGCAGCAGAGATTGCCACGTGTCTTTTGTTGAAGTAAGTGGAGATTGACACCTGTCCCTATGTTCTTTTTAAAGTTACTCTGGTAAGAGATACTAGGGGTCTTATTTTATTTCAATCTATTGAGATTTTGAGGAAGCGGATGGTGAGAAGTGTCAAAGGTAGAATGATCCTGAGCCAAGACACAAAAGAGTATAAGTTATGTGGAAAATGTTGTGTGTCTTTGATAGTTTCTACAGAACATGACAAGTGTCATCCTCTAGTGTCTCTTGAAGTAATAAGAAGATTTTTAGGGAATTGACTAAGTGTCCTCTTCTGTTTAATAGAATAAAGCGTCCTCTGTATCTATTTTAGCAAGCAAATTGCAGGGAAATAGAACATTTTAGAATCTAAGAACTATCTTCTGATAGACACTTCCAACTCAGTTAGATATTTTTTTGGCTGACTTAAAGCGTGAACCCGAATGCGTTCAAAAAATCCTAAGGCTAAGATCAAGAGGAGGAAGAGATGAAAGAGGAAAAATCAGCGAGAGTTATTTCTAGTAGATGGAGCAGTTCACCGAGTAGATATTTAGGGCTTGCAAACATTAAAAGGGCCATCTATTTGTCCCCTATGAGATAAAGGTAGAATGGATAGTTGCACGGCTAAGTAGGTGATGAAATGAGAGATTTAGGCTTGGGAGGAGGCACTAGAGATGAATCAACATGCCACAGTCAGGGTAGCCACCCTACTCCAGCATGGCCCTTCCTGACAAGACCAAAATGAATACAAGGCATTGAATGCACCAAATTTGATATTATTTTATCTAAAAATCTAAGGCTATAAAGAGGAGTGCAGGGATCACCAAAAAAGGGGGAGATACTGAGAGAGAGAAATTTTTGAGAAAATTATTGTCAAGAGTTTTAAACATTCTAGAGCTGTGATTAGGAATATCATTTGCCTTTATTCTATCTTTTTTTAAGTTGTAAAGTTTATGTAACTGTGCATATTTATGTGCCTTTTATGTGGCTAGAGAATTAATGAGAAGATAGAGTTCTATGCCTTTGTTGATGTTTCCTATATCATTATGAAAGTAGTCTAAGCTACGAGCATCTATTTCTATTGTTTCTATCTTTTACATTGATCATGCCTCGTCTGCTCTTTAATGTAATTAAATCTTACATATACTTTCACTGTGCTTAGGATTAAGGATCAAAATTACATTCAGGCACATCGCCATAGTTATATTTTATTTCTTTGCATTTGTGTTTATATTTAAATTCCTATCCCTTTTCCCCCAACACTTGATATAAATAAGAGACCAGCGTCTTAAAAATTTGGAGGTTGTTTCAAGTCACATGTCCCACATCTTGAAACTTCCCATTGTTGGTGTCTAAAATAAAGCACAATTTTAAACATCAACAGGATTAATCTAATTATTCAATTAAAATTGATAAATATGCTCATCAATATTTGGGATAAAGGATAAATTAAGAGGCATGGAGGGCATTGATGAGGCATGGGAGGCATGAATCCTAATATTTGTGGCATTTATGGGCTAGGAATGTCTTCTTAAGAAATGAGGTCACCTAATGATGTAGTTATTCAATAGTCATTTCTAAAAACAAGTTTTCAACAAGTTTCCATGGAATTATTAATTAGGCTCTAATTTTGTTTTATTAGCTCTTAAGCATAATTAAGCACTTTGTGCACAAATTACTCAAATTGATTAGAATGCCTTGTTATTGGTCCAAAATTTGACTGGATTGGAACTGAAAATCAATGTCAGATGTGTTGGATCCATTATCCCATTTAGGATGTTATCAATAAAAAATAACAAAGTCATGTCTTGCACAAGATATTTGATAGGAAATACCAATCTAGAGTACCCAAGTGCAAAATTGGCATTTTGACTTGAAATGATCTGATCAAAGTTAGCTGGCCCATAAATTGCATTACCCCATTTAATGATACTCTAGCCAAAATTAGCACTTGACTATATCAGGTTCAAAGCTTTTAATGTATTTTAGTGTTTTTAGGCCAAATTGTGCATTTTCATGGAAATTGGTCAAACCCTGATTAGAGGTTATTAGTGGCCATATTTAGGTGTCTATAATTTACCCTTGTTTGGGAAGGCATTGCAAGCTATAAGCATAGCAATGTCTTCTCAAAGAATGAGAAATGTTCTGTATGCCAAAAATAAAATGATGATTGAAGAATAAAGCTCCAAATGGTGTTTGGGAAGCTTAGGATGATACCCGCTCGAGTGAGTGGTCATCACATTTGTTGATGGGCAGTCCCTCGAAAAGAATCAAGAAGAAAGGTGGAATTAACCCATGGTTGAGATTAATCCAAACAAGAAAATGCTTACATGCATTTATTTAAAAAGGATATTGATTTTCCCAAAGGTGGTTATAATCAATAATAAAGGTCAAAATAATGATTTGCCTATAGGCAGTTATAATCATTAAGTGGAGGTTGGCTAAAATTGATGGTGCCCTAGTTAGGGATGATTAATAAGCATAAATCAAGGATATAACTTGGAATATAGATTAAACATGAGAAGGTTCAAAGTGATGAAAGAGATGAATAGAAGAATAAGATTGATCAATGTGAATGATTCAATTATACTTACCAATTAGGAGATGTTCATCTTGATTAGAAATGATACAACTAGAATAGACAATGGGTTAATTTTATCAAGGGTGAGATGGAAGGATTTACCAAGGTGCCAAGGAGAAACTTCTATGGCTCCATTGATTATATACATTCTTGAAGCTAATTTTTTCTATAGCATGTGATGGTAGGCATCATGATATAACACCATGAAGACTTGGCCAAAATACGCATAAGGACACTCACAATCCAATAAACACTCAAAAATAATGCACCAATGATAAAAATCATGATGACAATGTTAGCATATGAATATATATGGACTCAAAAATAATGTGCTTGAGGAATCACCCACATATGTATATAGATTGAGTCAAGGAAACAGTGTTGAAAGAAAAAAAAATAGGCAAGCGGACAAACAAACAAACAACTATAAAAACAAACAAATAAACAACCTAAAAGAAATAAACAAATATAAATCCTAAAAACAAAAGCAAAAGAAAGCATCCTAACAATGGCAATGGCTCAGTAAGGTGGATCAAGGATAACTGACTAGGCTTAGACAAGATAAATATTTTTAGATTTTAAAATATTATGAATGTTTTTGGAATTTTAAGGTATCTTAACTTTTTAGAGAATGACAAGATACCTTCTCACAAAATGGTGAGGGCATTTGGCTTAGGTTGCTTGTAAAATGGTGAGAGCATATGGAAAGGGGGACTAAGGTGACCTCAACATGAATTGAGCATGACCCACATAGTCCTCAAATGACCTCAAGTTAATAATTCCATCCACATAGAAGGTAGGGAAAAAAACCCAACTAGTTCCCAACAAGTTCTCAAATCTGACAAATGGCCAGTCAAATAAAAATAGTAATGGCAAGGTGATGCAGCAATGCATGATAAACAAGTGTTTCCCCTAGTATGCCCATAAGTAATTATAACTAAGATATAATGACATAGGTTAATGGTACTAATTTTCCCATAGGTAGTTATAATTAGTAGTGAGATTGGTGAAATACTGATTTACCCATAGGTAGTTATAATCAGGCTCACATAAACAAGCTTGATACAAGATGGAAAATATCTTGATATATCAACTATCACACTAATTTCATAGACTATCATTATAAACATGGATTTGATTGATTGTTGAAAATTGATCAAAATCCTCTCACAAAAATTGTAGAAAGAACAGATCAAAATAGGATTGGGTAGGATGACTAAAAACAAGCTTTGGTCTAGATAGGAATGGAATGATAGGATGGATAAAATGGTTTTGCTTAGGATAATGATGGTTTGATAATTGGGTTAAAATGGTAAGATATTTTCCCCCAATTGATAGGGTAAATGGAAGGATATATGATAATGGAAAATAGGCATATGTTACAATGGTAATAGCATGGCAATGTGAAATGGTATGGTATATGTTTTTAACCTGGGTTTGGTTTTTGATTATGTTGTTCCTACTGATGGGGAGATACATCTCCTAATCAAAAAATGATGCAAATAGTTGATCATGTTAATTTCTATCCCACACCTCATCTAAATAGTTGTTCCATCAAGAACTGCCTAGAAAATGTGATTTTAAGAATGTTATTGTGATCTTCATTGGTCATTTATTTTGATTCCTTTAAACGTTGAGATAAGGTATCTTTATAGCCTCTATAAAGGAAAGTGTAGCCATGGATGGGAAACAAGGACAAATATTGGAAGGTAGGTTTATTTGTGAAATGGAATTATAGATGATAATGGAATGTGAAATAGTTGGGAAATAAATGAATATCAAGATGTTCAGTCACATATAATGTTGTTGGTGTCAGATTTGACATAAATTTGGTTGTGGTGGAGCTGAAGACTTGTTTTCTCTATAGGATGACTAGATTTTTTTGTTTTTTGAACTTGAGAGTACCTACCATCTGATTAGGCTATAGATTAGAAGTTATTTTGATTTGATCTTTGATTTTGTCTTCATCAAGTAGTGAAGAACTTTTGTGCTTAGCTATTGGAGCCTCGATGAGATTTTCAACAATAAATTTATCTTTATTGTCCCATACCACCTTACATAAGGTTTCACTAATGAACATTGGCTTTGACCTTGATTTTCTTCTAACACTTTTGAAAAAGTTTCACTAGAAGATGATGAGTTAGAACTTTGATTGTATCCTAGCACCTCAAAAACGTTTCACTAGGATAGTGTTTTCTACTATATGAATGTGGTCTTAGCCTCCTTTCTCTTCTTCAAACTATGTCACCATGGATATAATTCCATAAAGTTTGATTCCATCGATCCAATTGACACTTATGGGAGATGAAATGTCAATGATATGGCTATTTTGGTTGATGGTAATGGCCTATGGAATAGTAATAGAATGGGGAGAGGTTGCACAATCCTCATAGAAGATACTAGGATAACTTATGTTGAAGCTGAAGTACTCATCCTCAAAAACCATAAAAGGATCACAAATGTATTCAAATTGATCTGTAAGGCATGCATAACTAATGTTGTAATAGTCATGAACATATTCTTCTTCTGAATCTGATTCTAACTCAAGGGACTTTGAATCTAATGTTGAGAATGATGTTGATTCAAATTATAATGGTAAATCTGATGTTGGTTCAAGAATAGAACCTGAATCTAACTCTAATTCCTCATCTGATGGGTACTCTATTATAATGATATCTTGTTAAATATTTGGTTTTGGACAAGTAACAGCCTATGATGGCATAATGGGCTCCACAAAAATTAGTTTGTCAGAGTGGGACTCCTCTAAGATGGAAAAAAGGTCAAGATACAACTCCTTAGAGACTAGATTATCAATAGGAGGCTCTTTAAAAATAATCACATGGTCGAGGTAATGATTTTCCCAAAGCTAGTTATAATCATTAAGAAGTGACTCAATAAAGACTAGCTCATCAGTGTGAGACTCCTCAACAACTAATATATTATCAATAGGTAATTCATCATAGGTTGACTTATCAAAAATGGTTGATTCAATAGAAACATCTCAAATTGGTTGGTTCTCTTGGCCTTGGTTTCTAATGAGTTGTAAAATACCAGTCTGGATCATAGTTTGGTCCTCAAATGATTGAATCAAGTGAGGTTTGGATGGGATTAATACTGGAGGATTAATTTCCAATGGTTGGATACTGGTATGGCATTAGGGAGCATGATTTCTCACATGAGCCAAAATACAAAGTCTTGAAATGATAACGATAGGGCATTGTGGGGTTTGATTGCCTACACAAGCCAAAGGACTAGGTCCTAGAATGATGAAGGGGTGTTGTGGAGTCTAGTTGTTCACACAAGCCAAAGGATGAGTTATTGATATGGGAATGGTATGACATTATGGTATTGGAATAGAAATGGTATGATGTGGTGGAGCCTAATTACTCACATAAGCCAAAGCATCCAAGTCTTCCTCATAAACCATATCATCCTAGTTGTGAGTTGGCTCATAAGCTGGTTCTTGAGAGTGTTCCACATACTAATTATTATAAAGAGGGTATAGATATGTATCCCAAACAACATTATCTATAGTTGGATCTTCAAATTCCTCCTCACAAGCCTCTTCATAACAATCTAGGTCTCAATTTGGATTTTGTGGATTTTGACTATGTTCCCCATATGGACTATTGTAGGGATAATAAGAAAACTCCTTAGAAAATATTTATCTATAGGGGTTCCTAGTGGGATTTTGTGTGGCCATTATATCATAAGTTAGATTGTACATGACTCCATGATAAGTGTAGCTAGACATATCCACATAATTTATGAAATCTCTGAAACAAAAAAGCTTAGAGTTCTATAAACTCTAAAAAATTATGTCCAAAGGACAAAGGGTTCAAACTTGGTCTACTTGGTTGAAGGGGTGGAGTTATATCTCCAATATGGTTTGAAAGTGGAGCTGTATCTCCAAAATGTTTGATGCTAAAACTTGGCATAAAATATTCTAATATCAAATGTCTAATGTCAAATGTCATACACATAAAAGGTCAAGCATCTGAATAAAAATTGGCATGTCAAAGGTCTAGGTCAAAGTGTTTCAAATAAGGTCTAAACTATGAAAGGGAAAAGTTGAATTACTAGGTCTTTTTTCCAAACATGGATTCAAAATATAGGCTCAAACAAACATGCATGTGCTAGGACTTTTGGCCAAACGGCATCAAAATCTAGACTTGAAACAAAGGTTGATGCGAATTGATTTAATCTAATAAGTTTGGAAACAATTTTCACATAGACCTGGCACACCGAATCAAACATAAACATGATCAATTGGCATAAGGCATAAGATAAAAGGATCTTTCAAGAAAGATTGTGTTTTCTCAAATAAAGGCATAAACAATGATAAAGATAGGTACTAAATAAACAAACCATCAATAGTTTTCAAATTTGAATAATCGATTAACTGAAGTTATGCAACCCAAAAGAGAAAGATTTGTGTATCAACCCCACAAATTAAGGCCTAAATATAAATCAATCAATGTTTGAATCCAAAATTGACAAGGCTAATTGAAATATCAACATTAAAAATTAATATTTGACCAAACAAGCTAGATAAGATTGGATAGCTTGACAGCACAAGACAAAGGTCTAAATGGTATATATGGCATGGTTTGAAACAATAGTTTTTGATACAAGTTAAATTAGTCTTAAAACAAATTGAATAACCTAATAGTGTAAGCATGATTGAATAATGTGATCTATGTTATGTTTCAAAGACTCAAACGTAAAATGGTTTTTACATGATTTTGGGCAACATAACACTACCCTCCTTAACTCAAATGACACACACACAAACAAGTTTAGTAAAAATTTCAAGGCACAAGTGTGTTGTAAAATGGCTAGCATAACACATTTTTAGACAAAAGAGTGATGTATAGACAGATTAATTTTGACATGGATTATGAACAAATAAACAATTTTTAGTCTCAAAACATACCAAGCAAAAATGACCAAAATACACTAAGTATAATCAGCCAAATCCTTGCAGGGGTATGGCAATGTGGGGTTGACTAAACTATCAAGATTTCAAACATTTTTAGGGGAATCAATTCCACAATAAATTTCACATCAAATGATGAAAAATACAAGCATGAAAATTAGGTGACCATGGCATGGGCTAATTGTAAAAAGGTTTAGTCCTTTTTATAACCACTACATCCTATTATTCACTTAGTGTAGTACGATGTCTAAATATAGGTGTGTCTCATGTGCAACTTAGAAGGAGTGAGTGAAGTCAATGTTGAGAGATGAAACCCCAGGTCAAAGCTTCCCTAAATAACTCATGGGAGGTAATTTCATCCCCCTCTTAAAATAAGTTTGCATGAAATAAAAGACTAATAGAAAGACTTTAGGGTTATTTTCAAGGTCACTCAAACTTTGACGAGTTTTTGGGGAGTGCTTTAGATGACATTATTTCTAAATCTAGACTAGGATTTTTACAATAAGGATGGCACTTTTGATTCCAAGGGTTCCCTAAAGGGGACAAATGGAAGAGCATACACACAACATCCTTGTACTTTGTAAAAATAAAGTGCTAATTGAAATAAGTGAAAACAAAATTGATAAGTGTGTTCAATTTTAAGCCCAAATGAAAGATTTGGTGGTGTTTATTTGACCCCTTGGTCTTAATTTGTAAATTTTAAAGCTAACTATGAGATTTAAGGAATAACACCTTAAATGATTTTCCTTTAAGCACCAAAGTGAAAAGTTTGATTCATTTTTAAATACCCTAAAATAAGTTTAAAATGATCTATTTAAGCATGCTTTGATGATTTTTTAAGTAAAACCTAGAAAAAAAATGTTAGCAAGATGTTTATCTTAGAATCACTTTTGAATGTGAAACAACCAACTTAAAAAAATGAGCTCTTGGGTTTGTATAAAAAAACACATAGTGACCATCATCAGTTATACTAATTGATGATGTTGATTTTTATGCAAACCAATGATGGTTTTACTAACCGATGATAGTTATGTAGAATGATGATGGTTATGTAGACCAACATCAATTTTACTAATGCTAATCGATGATGGCTATACAGATTGATGATGGTTTACTCAACTGATGATGGTTACTGTGTAAACCCATGATAAAGAAAAATGGCAAAAAAAAGTTAGAAAATCAAATTGTGAAAGTTTTAATGATCCAAATGAAGATTTTAAAGTTGCATAATGATCTTCTTCATGTGTGGGATGCGTTGGGTCCCACCAGGTGTGCTATGGTGTGAGATATGAATTTGACTCAAGAGAGGATGGTTAGTATCATGTTAGTTTCAAAATGAAAATAAAATGAAAGAAACATACTAACTAGCATAACATCTCTAGGCTTAGACACTAGGGAGAGATTAGTTAACAAACATGAATAAAATGCATAACTTAAATTCAAAATAAACCTTATTTTACCTTGCTTGGATGCTCTAAAATGTTTTTTGTAGTGGCTTGCTCAGCTTGTGCTCATGAAGTCTTCATCAAAGGAAGCTTGGCTACCTCCATCTATCCTTGGCACCTTTGAACTTGGCTTGGCTTGGCTTGGAATCAATTTAGCATGGTAAAACTAATTACAATGACCTTTAAAATCATTTTTGCACTATAAATTTTCACCAAAATAGCTTTTGAAATGATGTTCATAGCCTCTCTATTTATATATTTTTATAAATTGCTAGAATCAACCTGAACCATCCATCTTAGGAATGAGATGTGTGGTTAAGGATTAATCCAATTATTCAATTAAAATTGATAAATATGCTCATCAATATTTGGGATAAAAGAGAAATTGAGAGGCATGGAGGGCATTGATGAGGCATAGGAGGCATGAATCCTAATATTTGTGGCATTTATGGGCTAGGGATGTCTTCTTAAGAAATGAGGTCACCTAATGATGTAGTTATTCAATAGTCATTTCTAAAAACAAGTTTTCAACAAGTTTCCATGGAATTATTAATTAGGCTCTAATTTTGTTTTATTAGCTCTTAAGCATAATTAAGCACTTTGTGCACAAATTACTCAAATTGATTAGAATGCCTTGTTATTGGTCCAAAATTTGACTGGATTGGAACTGAAAGTCAATGTCAGATGTGTTGGATCCATTATCCCATTTAGGATGTAATCAATAGAAAATAACAAAGGCATGTGTCTTGTGCAAAAGATTTGATAGGAAATAGCAATCCAAAGCACCCAAGTGCAAAATTAGCATTTTGACTCAAAATGATATGATCAAAGTTAGTTGGACCATAAATTACATTACCCCATTTAATGATACTCTAGCCAAAATTGGCACTTGACTATAGCAAGTTCAAAGCTTTTAATGTGCTTTAGTGTTTTTAGGCCAAATTGTGCATTTTGGTGGAAATTAGTCAAAATCCCAATTGGAGGTTATCGAGGGCCAGATTTAGGTGTCTACATGGATAAGGTGATCCAAATGGTGAATGGATTTTCAGATGATGTCCTTCTTAGATGACTTCTCAAGCTATAACTAGTTATTATTCAACCCTAAATAAATAACTAAAATAACTTTTGCTACCAAATGGTGCACATTCACTTATAAGTAGATGCCTTTTAGGTTAATCAACATTGGTGCAACTTTTCAAAGGGAAATGGACTTCATTTTTGAGGGCCTGATAGGTAAGTTTATAATAATATATATGGATGACATAACTATGTTTTCAAAATATAGATTAGATCATGTGCACCACTTGGAAAGGGTATTTAAAAGATGGATAAGGTATGGCATTTCCTTAAACCCAAAGAATAGCATGTTCAATGTCATCAAAGGTAAGCTTCTCGGTCACATTGTCATAAAACAAGGTATTGTTATCAACCCTGAAAGGGTGGATTTAATTTCTAAATTACCTTTACCTAATGACAAGAATAAACTGAAATCTTTCTTTGGGAAAATATACTTTGTGCGTAAATTTGTTTCTAGATTTGTTGAAATAGTGAAGCCCTTGAATGCAATGTTAAAACAAGATGTTAAAGTGGAGTGTGATATAGAATCAAGGAAATTTTTCCAAGATATCAAAGACACAATCATGTAAGCCTTGGTTCTCATTATCCTAGACTATACGTAGGACTTCTATATCTATCCATTTAGTTCAAAACATACCATTTTTGCTTACCTCTCCCAGATATTAGAAGTAGAAGAACACCCCATAGATTTCATGAGCACTAATCTTAAAGATTATGACCTATGATATTTTACCCTAGATAAACATGTCTATGCCTTGGTCAAGTTAGTGAATAAATTCAATCATTGCATCCTTTGAAATAGAGTACATGTCATTGTCCCAAACATAGCTATAAAGTAAATGTTGGGGCAGGATGATCTAGGCAAAAGGAAAAGCTAATGGATGATGAAATTATAAGAATATGACTTGGAAATCAAGTTGGCCAAACTAGTTAGAGGACAAGGCTTTACTTAGCTAATCATGGATATAGACCCAAGAATCATGTTACACCAAGTGGACCAATAAAGGGTACTAAAATTAGACCGGTATGCCCCAGTCATGCACTTTCTACTCTATGGAAATGTACCCCCAAGACTCAACCACACATAGAGAAGAGCCCTTTGATTGAATGTTATAAACTATATGTTAAATAATTGAATATATTTAGAATAAATCATAAAATAATCTACCCTCGATGTGTATCATAAGAAGAGGCCCAAGAGATAATGAAAAAATGGTAATCGACCATCCAGTAGAAAATGCCATGGCTCACAAGGTTAGTTGGTCAAGTTACTATTAGCCCACATTAATCAGAGATGTTCATGCTCATGTTTGTTTCTACCACCAATTTCATAGCTTTTCTAAGAGAGAAACACATGTTATAATTCCACTACAACCTATTTTAGAGTTTATACCATTTTCAAAATGGGGACTAGATTTCATATGGCTGATTAACACCAATTCATTGGTTGGTCATAATTTCATCCTGATAAGTTTAAACTACTATAATAGATGGTCTGAGGTAGTTTTTAAAAAAAGGATAACCACTATCGAAGTCATAAAGTTCCTAGAGAATGCCATAATCACTCATTTTGGGGTCCTCATTTCCTTAGTATATGATAATGGCCCTGCCTTTCAATCTACAAAATTTATAGAATGGGCCTATGTGGGATCATATTGAAGTTCTCATCCAATCACTACCCATAATGGAATGGATTGGCAAAATCCACCAAAAATAAATTGATTGATGCCATCAATAAATGAGATGGAGAAAATCCTCAAGAATGACACTTGTTAAAGTTTGCCCTATGGGTAAACCGCCCTAGGTATAAACAAGCCCTCAAAAGTTCTCCTTTCCTTTTAGTCTATGGATTAGTCAATCATGCTAGTCACTCTTAAGATGTCAAATTATAATTTCATGTAATAATTCATGGAACTAGATGGAAAGGTGAATTCTAGACTCCTAGACCTAATTTAGTTAGAGGAAGCTTGAGATGAAGCTTTCTTTATCTTTTTCA
Source organism: Torreya grandis (assembly GCA_037957365.1). NCBI lineage: Eukaryota > Viridiplantae > Streptophyta > Pinopsida > Cupressales > Taxaceae > Torreya > Torreya grandis. The sequence continues at coordinate 1,158,118 of JARHVA010000301.1, read as the reverse complement.
AACATCAAGACATATTCAAGACATGCTTTGACAAGAGGTTAAAGATCAAAACCTTCATAATCTTTGACCTGGTCCTAATGTGGGACAAGGCCCATGAAAAGAAAGCCAAGCATTCAAAATTCAATCCCCTCTAGATCATCCCATACTAGATAGCCAAAATATTGGGCCAAAATGCTTATCTCAAGGATCTCAAGGGTAATGAGTTACTCCCATTGAATGATTAGTTCTTGAAGCACTATTTCTCAGTTGTCCCCTCCAATGTATTTTTTGAGTAGCCTAAGCAAAGTTGGTTATATATATATATATATATATATATATATATATATATATATATATATATATATAATTTTATTTTCTTTAGTTATGTGTTTGCTTTCATCATGTGTTTATTTATGATATCTATTTTCATTTTATTTTGTGTTTTTCCCATTTGGAACCCTTTTTATTCTATATTTTTCCTCTAATGCCTGACCCTTGCAAGTAAATGCTTTAGGTGGTGTCTGAAACCTAGGAGGATTGTTGAGGAGCAAGGAGATCCAAGTTGAAGCCTTCGACTTAAGTGATTTTGAGATAGTGAAGGAAAAATTTGACATCCCACATCTTGAATGCCATTTATTCTATGAGAAATATGTGGATTTTAGAATAGCCTATACCCTAATAGAGATACCAAACTGTACTTAAAATAATGACTCAAGAAGATACTAGATTATACAAGTTGATCAAATATTGGTTGGCTATTCAAAACTTCCTCCTTATCCATTCTTCCTTGGCTTGGTCCTAGACCCTCAATGGATAAGAATAATAAATAATGATCTTTTCATAGGAATTTTATAAAAGAATAAAGAAACCATGCAAAATCTAAATTTTGAGTCTACCTCATAAGGGCTATACAGGCAATTTCCACTAAAGGATTTTTGGCCTGGATGGAAGTGGAACAAGGCCATGAATGGAACCAAAGCCATATCTATCAGGGATATGGATGCCCATCTAGTAGTAGATAAATTAAATGTCCTCTTCCCCTCCCAATCCATCAATCTAATAATGCCCCAAATGAAGTTTGACAACTAGTCTAACCTAGATTACTTAAATAAAATATGAGTTGAAATGGAAAATGAAAATCACTTCTCACACACTGGTGGCCATCTATAGGGTGAAAGCTCAATATGCCACTTGATATTATGAGAATTTAGTGCCTCATATTTTATGTGGTCAATAAATCCCTAGATACAATCTTTGTGTTGATAAAGGAAAGAAAAAAATTGGTCAAGTTCTAAGTGTTTCTTATCACTTTCCCCATAGAAGTCACCAATTGTTGTGGCCAACATCCCCCCTTTTCTTTATAATGGGGGACCCCTCTAAAAATATCATGAACCAGATATTTAGGGTCCTTTTTTGTTCTCATGAGTACCACATCCTTAAATCCTTAGAATATACATCAAACTAATTTCTCCAAATAGCAACATGCCTCGTTTATTTCTCTTTATGAATAAGGAGTGTTTATTCATTTTATAAATCATGGGACTAATATTTCATACTGATTTTTGTTTAAATCTCCTAGATTATAGTTCCCTTCCTAGAAAAATAATCCCATATCCCTTCATGACAAATTGAGATCTCTGTAATTGGCAAGTAAGTTTTAATGTATTATATTCCTTTCCTTTAGTCATTTTATGAATTTCATAGAGCCCAGTTGAATGAGAAGGCACCACGTCATCATGTATTAAAATGACTAGTCCCTCAAACTTATTAGAGATGTTAGATCTCAAGAGAACATGGTTGAATGAGAAAGAACCACATTTATATAAGTGACAATATTTATTTCCTTAAACTTGTAAGAGATACTAAATATTTGGAGAACTCAACTAAATGGGAAGGTGCCATGTCACCATGAGTCAAAATGGCCAGTCCCCCAGACCTATCAAAGATTTTAGAGACTAGTAGATCCCAACTAAATGATAAGGTACCAAGTCACTAGGTGTTAGAGCAACCAATCCCTTAGACCTATCATATATGTCAAATCCTAGGAGAGCCTAACTGAATCAAAATCCACCACATCACTAGGTGTCAAAGTGGATAGTCCCCTAGACCTATCAAAAATGTTAGAGACTAGGAGAGCCTATCTGAATGGGAAGGTTCCACATCACCATGTGTCAAAGTGGTTAGTCCCCTAGACTTCTTAGAGATGTTAAATCTTAAGAGATCATAATTGAATGAAAAGGTGCCATGTCATCATGTGTTAGAGTATCAAGTTTCCCAAATCTATGAGAGATGTTAGAGCTTGGGATAGATTGGCCAAATGGGAAGGTACCATGTCACCACAAGTTAGAATGGCTAATCCCCTAGACCTATCAAAGATGTCATAAACTAGGAGAGCCCAGTCAAATGGTAAGGAACCACATTGCCATGCATCAGAGTGGCTAGTCCCGTAAACCTATTAGGGTTATTATAGCTTGGGAGAGCCCATCTAAATACAAATTTACCATATCACCCAATATGCAAATGAGCTAGCAGCCACCTAAGGCCTAAGAAGATCTAAATAAAGTGTGAATAAAATTAGAGATCTAATTATAATGTGCCACATGTCTATAGGTGACACGTCACCTAGCTTAAGGGAAGCACATAGAGTACAAAGCCATGCCTAGGTGTTGATTATTATTAAGAATACCAATGAGTAGATGACACATGTCAAAAAGTAGAAGTTAACTGAGAATCATCTAAGAGATGTGATCATGTGCCTACCACATCTTAAGAATTAATAAAATTGGAAGCTAATCCCAATTGGATATTTTTAAAACATCTCATTTCCATTGTTATATCTAATTGGTGGTGGAGGATCATGAGCTCCAAATTCAATTCTAGATTTATAAATAAATAAAGAAAATCTAGCCACCAACTCAAATTCATATTCACAACAAGTGATCTACTAAGCATCATTAATATAGGGGTATGTATGCATGCACTTGTAAATGCCTAAGAGAAGGTTTTTAATATTTATCATTATTATCTTTAAATAAATCTCTAAATCCTCTCTTTCAAAATTCCATGGAACCCATGTAGCATGTGCCTTCTACACTCAAAGTTTCCTAATTATCCCCCCCGCTGTACCACTCTAATGGTTGCATCATCCTTGAATCCAAAGGTCAAAAATAAGTATTGGGATACCACTTTATTATTTGGTTTGACTAAGTATAATCACTATAATGATATATTTAAATTGATTGAGTAGGTCCCCAAGGATTCTATCAAAGATGATGGCCAATAATTTGAGTATCAAGATTCCCTTAGGCCTTATAATAAGTGTGGACTCCATAGAGCCACTACCAAACCAAAGGCATTTCCCTATACTCACTATTGAATGACATCCTTTATAAGACCATCTACATGTAAGATAGAGTTAATGATTTTGTATACTCACCCAACTCTCATAACCAAATTTTTAATATATTTGGGAATGCCTTCAAGTCATACTACTCCCTCTTAGACTTCACTTTCTCTTATGATGTGGCATCAATAATGATCTAGATGGGGACCTACCAAATATATGATGTCCTCTATGATTAGGTTAAGAACCCATATCCAAATGGGTTAACAAGGAGAATATCAATGCCTACCCCATTCACACCTTTCAAAAGGAGGTTTAGGTAGGCATGATCCTATTGAACTAGTTATTTGTCAGCCAAGAATGCAATCACTAAGTTATGGGTGCCTCTCCTACACATAATCTTGACATGATCATATATTATAGATATAGGGGATTGATCAACTTCAAATTATTCCATGCCATCACAAATTCCTAATATGGGTGCATATTCTACATGATGAGCTACTTACTAGGCATGGTCTTTCGGATGCTTTCTTTCAAGCCTTCAACCTTTCTTGCATGAGCTCCTAAGGTCTTAATAGTACATGTGGTATTTATAAGTTATATGGCCACCATTTACACCATTACATCTGATACATCTAAAAGCACTTCTACTTAGTGGTCTATGAGGATATCAATAAAGCTCTAATGCCCTGGCTCCCAAGGGTAACCTAGGATTATATCATAGCCATTAGGGACCAATATATTTACAAGGACAACACTATGATCCAAATCATAGGTTTCCTTAAATACCCACTCCACCTACCATATTATGTCCCTAGCTACCTAGCAAAACAAGAGATTACCTTTTAACTAATGGAAGGAATCTTTGGGTTATGCATATAGTGTTAGTAGAAGGTGTGCCCATATCTCTTAATCACCATACAAAACTACATAGACAAGACATTCCCCTCAATATAAAATATGGTAGCTAAGCAAGACTACTTATCCCTTACAAAGTGCAAGGTCTAGTAATGGGACCATAATGGGGTAATCTAAGCTCATTTGGCATATTACTCAACCTACCTCAATATCAACTATGACCATTAGGCTAAAGATGATGATGAGCTCTATTTAAACATCATTGATGACCAAGAAGTGTTATCCTAAATAGCATCCAAAAATAAGAAGGGAAATAAGGCTCAAATAGGCCCTTCCATGCCTCTTCCTACTCATACTCAGTCTAAATAGGACCCAACTCCAATATCTCTAGCCATTTCCCAAATGATCCTACAAATCATTCCACCAACTTCTCCCCCTCAAGCTCTAGCTCTAGCTCTACTTCTACCAATAGTTATTTCTCCTCATGATCTAGCTCTTCTTATGCCTCCTCTAGCTACTCCACATGCCTCAGATCCTCCTCTACCTCCTTTTAAAGCTTAAGTAACTAGGTCATAGTAGATCCAAACCTAGGTTGCATGATGTCAAGCATCCCAAGTGCACCCTATTTAACCATCGATGCCTTAATACTAGGGCACACAACCCCTAAGATTTAATTTAGATGGTAGCCTAAGAGTGGGCCTAGAAAAAGGCACCCAATATTCACCCATCTAATTTTCCCTACTCACTCTTCCATCTCATATTTCCCTTTCATCCCTCACTCCTATTATTTTCTAACTCCCAATTCTAATGCCCACTAGTTTTACTCCACCCTTATAGGTTTCTCAAATGGTGACTCCTCTATTTTTCATTACTTTCCCTCCATCTTTACTCAAGTACTTTTAGCCTTGGTCCTTCTAAATGTCCTTATTTTTTCATTCCCTTTTATTCCTCCCATCTCTTAACCTAGAGTTCTCCTGGTGCCTCCCTTGGGTATGCCTTTAGTATCATTCATGATTACAGCCTTTAAGAGCATACCACTTACACCATGAACCCTCTTGATGCCTATTTCATCTATTTCAACACTCCCCTTAGTAGCTATGAGTGCTCTACCAATAGCCCCTACATCCCCTATCATCTAAGTTAGACCATCTACTACAAGATCTAGAGCTAACCTGAGAAAAATGCTAAAGAAGAAATAGAAGGTGACCCACATTCTAGTTCATGCTCAAATTACTTTTGATCTAACTCTACCTCCTCTATACACCTCAACATCTCCTCCAAACCTAATAGTAACATCTCAACATCTATCTCCTTATCCCCCTCACTCCATTACCCAAGGCTCCATGGGACTCACCTTCAACTAACCCATCTCTTCCCTATTGTTCTAGACCCATTCTTGGGGTCAATTTTGCTTTAGGTGAACTTGAATTAGGAATAGTGGAGGGAAAAAATGTTTCCCTAGGCCTCCCCTTTTGTTCTCCCTTATTTCACTCTCATGCCACCTCCACCTCCATTCCTTTCCTATTTCACTCCTTCCACTTCCTCTATCTCCCCTCTACCTCATCCTCCACCCTTCACCATCATTTCATCCACACCTCCTACACCTATCACAACTTGTAGGATGGTATTGAGTTCACATGAATTATAGATTTTTTTCCAAGACACTTTTCTATTTGGGCTAATAGAGAAAGTCAAGGATGCCCTCCTACTACTTTTTTCAATCCTTGGAAAAGTGGTGGATAATGTGGCTAAGACTAATGCACTTATATAATGGACTCTAGCCTACATGGAAAGGATTAAAGAGACTAATGGGAAGTGCCAAAAGTTGTAAGTGATGGTCAATAATGGAATTTTCTTAGAGCTTAAATTTATGTTGACCTCATATCTTGGGTTATACCAAACATACACTAGGAACATGAGAGTTGCAATGGAGGAGTGGTTGGACTTGGCCTACACTATAATGGGACCCTTAGAATAGGTAGATAAGAAGATATTGACCTAATTCAAAGAGGTCAATATCTCTATGTTATTCCACTTGAATGGTACCTTTCTTGACTAATTAGAATTCAAAGTCCACTTGGCTAATTTGACCAAATTATGAGGGAGAGAGTGGCTAAGGAAAACTAGGAAGGAACCTAAGTATTGCTTGATTTGTCAACTCAATTCACAAAGAGCATCAACCAGGTCTTTGGAGTCCAAGAATCAATGGAAGCACCCTTCCAAATCTCTTGGAGACTAGAATATAAGGCCAAGGTAATCTTTAGTGAGCCCCCAATGAACCTGGCCAAGTTAGAGAAATCATTTGACCTTGTGACAGCTATGTTAGAAACTAGGAGTACCCAATCAAGGGTCCAGACTTTCTCAGACACCTCCTCATGTCAATTGAGTGGTCCCTTGAAAATATGTTGTTGGTTTTTAGTGACTATTTGTTCAAATTTTTAAATACAATTATAATTTTAATGAGTGACTATTATGGCCCAAGATGGGATCCTCATGTTTTTTGGATGTGAGCCTTAATCCTTATTGTTGATATTTTGTGCCAAAACCCTTAAAATACCTCATACCTAAAGGGAGACCCATAATTTTTTTAATAAAAATCTTTAAAAATGGCATAAATACCTTTTTCAAGACCCAAATGAAAATTACATATGTCTATGTAGTTTGTAACTTTGCAAAGTTGCAAAGTGCACCCAAACCTCTACTTTCTTGCTTACCTAAGACATAACAAGAATTAGAAATACCATTACAAATTATAACTTTATAAAGTTTAAAAATATAATAAATACTTTGATTTCCACTCTTCATTAATAGTTAGTGGAAATTAAAACTCATGTTACAATTTGCAACTTTAAAAAGTTTCAAAGTGCAACACAGACTTCGCTTCTCACCTTTCACCACAACCCAATAGGAATCACAACTCTCTCTATACTTTAAAACTTTGAAAAGTTTCAAAGTGTAATTGGGATCCCACTACCCACCTCCAAAGTAATTATTTCATCCAAAACCCCTCATTGGAAAGTGGATAATGGGAAACACATTACAAATTTACAAGTTGCAAACTTGCAAAGTGATTCTAATGACCTATTTTCCTATTATTTCCGATCTACTCTCATTAATCAGCATGTTTTGGTATATAAATAGGTTTTTTACATCATTTTAAATATTTAAAACCAAAACTAAATCTCCTTCAATAATTTTTAAGAACCAAAACATGGAGCTAAATGATGCCACTTCCATGATGACCTCCATTGCCAACCTGCACACACATTCACTTCTTATAGGTCACTTATATTTTCGTTTGATCTATGAAGTGTTGTTTACCAACATTTTTATTTTACTAAATATTATGTTTTTCTTATTTAATTTTAGGGTTTTTCTTAAAATCATGAAAAGCATCATCATTTTCTCATAATTTCTAGTTTTACATTCATATGTTGAAATCTTCCTATTAAATCTATCTATACTATTATGATTACCTTAGGTTTTTCCAAAAGTCTAGGGTTTCATCAATCCCATCAAAATTAGGAATATCCCAAAAAATCCTCTACATAATTACAAGGTGAGAATCCCTTCTACCTTCTCAATATCAAACTTTACAGGATTTTAATTATAGAAACACATAAAAACCCTTGTGGGAATCCCCTTTATTTTATCACTTTAAGTTCCCATCAGAAGTCTAACTTGCCTTTGAAAACCATTTTTGTGTTGGACCTTTGGTCAGACTTTACAAGTGAAATTTCAAGTTAAAACCCCATCAGACCATTTGATTGGAGTTTATAGCTACTATTTCACACTATATTTTCAATGGAACTAAACCCTATAAAAGCATAACTAAACCCCACCAAATTCAAAGAGGAAAAATAACTTGTAATTGTAAGCCCAAATCTTGACCAACTCTGTAGTTGGTTTCTCATACCCATTTACCCAGTGTACATGTCTAGAAAAGAGATGAAGTTCAATTTAAAGGGACTTGGTGTCCCATCTAGATTGGATTGAAACACCAATAAGATAACTGACATAAACCTAAGTCACACAAACCTAGTAGACTTCTAGAATATAGTCAATGCAAAATTCAAGAATGATTAGATTCAAAAAATCTACGATAATGGTTTTCCTTAAGGTTTAGCCTTCCCACTCTTAGTGCAAAGACCTGAGCTTATGCTCTTCATGGCTAAACATTATGATGTTAAGAAGATAGAGATAATGAATGATAAAATGGAAAAGATTATGAATCTTTATCTATATTTCATTTATATAATGTTATTGATCCCTAAAGTTGAAATCTACATAGACATTACTCCTGATTCCTCCAAAAATTTCTATCAAAATAATAACTCAGCTTGTTTATAGATTTTAAACAAATAGTGGTTAAAACCCCATAGATATTTATCCAAAATAATGCTTAAGACACTAGCTAGGATAGACTTTAAGGATCAAGTAAGAGATATCATTATACTCTTACATAGAGATATAGGGAGCCTAAATGCAAAGAATTATCAAGATTAAATGTACCAGTATATTTGGTTAATTGATCAAAACAAATAATACATTCACTAGGCCCAATTAATTAGTGACTCCATTCATAAATAGTTGATGGAGGTTCAAACTATAGGCAAATTTTATATGACCTCCTACCTTATCTATATTTTACAAAAAAAGGAGGGCATTCACGAGATTAAACATAGTGCCAAATAACATCAACAAAGTTTATAACTACTACCCTAATCTCACTTTAGAGTGGAAAAATAATAATTTAGAAGAGTTAATGATGCTTTTATCTATTGCATCATAATCATGTTTAAAAAAAACTAGGAAGGACATGATTTTGTGATGCTACAATATCAAAAATAGCAAATTGGGGATTATACTTCATCTAGTTCCCCATATATTCATACATCAAAGTGGGTGGTTTTAGTGGGTGTCCTTACACCCTTCCTAGATATGTAAGTGATAAATTGGCCTTAATGGAACTTGTGAGACAACTAGTGGAGACCCACAAGTTCTTATCAAATAGGCATAAGATAGGAATAGAGTTCCCTATCAGTATAAGGAGATACACCTACCCTTCTCTATCTAAAGCCAAATGTGTGGATGTAGAAATGACCCACATGACCTTAAAATGACTTGATGTTAGTCCCTTCTATGATGTGATTGGTTATATTACTATAATAGTGGGTTCCTCATATTCCCACATTCCCTTTTATGAAGTTTATTTGGAAGATATGCAGGATGAAGAAGAAGATAGGTTATGAGATTATTCTAGGATAACCTTGGAACAAATTAAGACTTATGATATGGAACTAGTTCTAAAATATTTTAAAGATGAGTAAAATCTAGTAGATAGGGCATATTATGATAATCTAATCTACCTCCAACCTCTTCCTCAAGTCAAGTGGTCTACACCTGAATCTTTCTCCTTATTAGATAGGACCACTTTTGTTATAAATAAAACATTGAACTAGTTAAAGAGCAAGGGGATTAAAATAACCAAAGAGACCCTAAATATCATAGATAAGTTAAGAGAAGTAAAGGATAATGGTATAGTGGAACTAGAGATATAATGCTTTAGCAGCGATACTCAAGTAGATGAAACAATGGGGCCAATTTCTCACATAAAAGGAAGCAAAAGTAGAAGGTAAGAAAGGCTTCAAAAATCACCCAAGTGATAGAAACACAGTCGATGGACCAAGAATTTCTAGTTTCCATAGGGGAAATAGGTACAAGAACCCATTCTCATGTCTCTACTATCCATCCAACATAATTAATTACACCTCTTATTTATAGTAGCCCACTAATGCAAGCAATTTTTCCTTCATCTGAATAACCAGTGTAAGTGACTCCTTTGGCTATAAGCCAATCAACATAGTTAGTTATTCCAAATCCACCTTCACCTCCCTCTTCAACAATTATTTCCACCTCATCCCCTATATCCACTACTGACCTGTTAATAACCAAAACCACCCAATAATACCTGGCTATTGAATAAATCATTATGACTATAATCCCAATATCCATCATAGCTACTAGGTTAAGTACACCCCCATATTTAACATCCATCACACTTCCCATTTCATCCACTCTAGCAATTCCCACTACATTTATTGATTCTTTTTTTCCTTTGAATCCACCCTTCCACATGTTCCCTTATTCCAACCACATGTGCCTACCTCTCCACCTATGTCACATCAAACTTCCACACCCCTGGTAAGCACATCCACTCCACCCATCCAAGTATCCTCACCTTATTTCACTATCATATTAACCTAAACCCCAACCAAGGAGGTGGAAATAGAGATACCCACTAACAAAACTATGACTACTCAACCCACCAATGGGAAAGAGATAACCAAATCATCAGCTAAAGAATTAATGGTAATATCAATGGTAGATACAACACTTGTCATTGTAACTACTAGTGTAGTAGCTTTAATTGCAGACTCATAGGTAATATTGGTCATTAGAACAATATAGGATTCATTAGTAGTCACTCTAAGTTGGCTAGAAAAATCAATATAAAAGAAGAGAAAACAAATGATATTTCCAACGCTCTATATTTTGGTCTATTAAAAGCATCAAAACAACCAAAGAGAGTCCCCAAAACCATTTCCATAATATCATACAATGCATTGGGGGAAAAACATGTGGAGATAGTAGTTCCCCCAACTAAAAAACAAAAATAAGATTTAGTGGTGGGGGATTATCAGATATCTAAGGTGTACCTAGGTCATCCAACAAGATAAGGACTAAAACATGATGTCCAAATGAGCATAAGTTTTCTATTTGAAAAAATGGATAGTGACAAGATCACTAAATATGAGCTAAATAATAAGTTGATTAGTGACAATTACCTTAATAAAGTTTATAGACCCAATAAATCCACTTGATTCTGCCTGGCCAACTCAATCTCTTTCTTAGTTCCTTGACAAAGAAACAATTAAGGAAATGATAGAGATTGGTATAATGGGTAGGGATACAAAGGAATGGTTTGAATAACTAATCACTAAAGTAAATAGGGTGATAGGATTGGCCATAGACTACTACAAGACTTTGAAGGATGATCTTACATCTCTAAAGGTAGAGATAAGTAAATATGAAGAAAAAGTTATAAGGATGAACCTATACTTTCCCAAATTGTAGGCCATTGACTTGATAGAGACTGACACCCTCATGTTAGATAAAATAATAAAAAACCCTTTGGAAAATGATTAGATGGAGAGGAAAACTAAATTTAGAATTAAAATATTTAATGAAATTATTGAGAAGGCCAAGAGCACTTGTGACAAGGCCATGGATACAATGTATGACATTGAAGATTCAATCCAAAAATTATCATGTGATGTAATAGATAACCAAGATAAACCTCTTCCTATTCTATAGGTCCAAAATAAACTCAAATAATTATTTAAGAAATAATCAGCCCAAGATAAAACTTTCAATTTGAATTCCATCCAATGGTTCATCAAGTATCATAATACACTTGATCAAATGGGAAAAGATATACAAGTATACAAAGTTACTTACAAAGAGTTATATGAGGTAAATGTAGAATATAGCATCATAAATATTTAAATAATTGGTCCTAATGAAGAGTGACTTCAATAGATATTCAGTAGCTTTGATGCTTCTATCGAGAAGATACAAGTAAAAAAAGACAAGGAATCCTCAAAATTACTATTGTAGATTGATTATTTGATTATTTAAAAAAACACATTCTATAAACTAATTTTTTTTAAAGATACATTGTAAATTTTCAAGTTGCATATTACAACTATCATTTTGATAGATCTTAAGTTTAAGTTAAAAATATATACTTGTAATTTTCAATTATTTTTTGTCAAGCTTTAGTTGAAAAAGTGCAACTTGTTTTTTGCACTTTTTCATTTAACAAGTTGAATGGACTTAGTTGTAAAATCTCACATTGTAATTTGCACTTTCTTTTTTGTCAAGTTGAATGACTTAAAATTTGTAAAGGTCTCAACCACAAATTGTAATTTAGGTTTTTTAAGTTTAGTTTTAAAATATCCAAATATTAAAAAGCATTCAATTTTTAACCAAGTCATGGTTCATTTTGGTGCCCCATTTCTTGGGATAGATTTCTTCAACATAAATCAAGGATAAATGGTTTAATTAAAATAATACAATAGATTTTTCTCCTCTTTCAACACTTGGTGAAGTTCCTAGCTATTGTAGAGTCCTTTTCCTCTTACTCTACCAAATATACCATTCCAAGCTGGGAAGGATGACATTTGTATGGAGGTTCCCTAATTTTTTGGTCTAGAACTGAGTGTAAGGCTTTTTTAACTTCTCTCTCAAGCGAGTGATTTTTTGTATAAATATTAGTTTCTTATGTATCCCATGGATATTATTATTGGTAGACAAATTTTTCTACGTTTGAGGAATCTATCTACATGTTGTAACCTGGAGAATGCTAATAGATTGAAGTTTTGTCTTCCTTATCTTGTGTTATATTTGTATATGTAATAAGTTTATTAAATTTTTGAATGATATAAGTCTTATTTTAGTTATATAAGAATCACTTGTGGTATTTATCTTTCCCTTTTAAAATCTTATTTACAAAAATCTAGGACTTTGTTCATTATTTGATAGATACCCAATATTACCTTTGATCTCATACATGTGTAAGATTGTGGTTAAAGAGATTTCAATATATTATTTTTTAACTATGTTCAATCAAAGAAAGCATTAATTCCCATTATAACCCTTTAGTGCATCACCATTTTTCTATTTTTAAAACACCTTCCAAAATCTTTTCCTCATAATTTAAAACCCTAATTAGGAGCAAGATCACTAAGAAAGTTATAGTTTCATGTGAACTAGTTATATATTAGTTACACTAAGCTTATTGAAAGGAAGTCATCCTTCTCTAGAGGTTCACCTCAATTTTCCAAGGTCACACAACTTGGAGGTGATCCTATTATGTCATTAGATTTCCCATGTAAGGTAACTCATGCATACCATATTTTACTACAACACAATACGAGTGAAAAATATAATTGATAACACTTATTTATATAAAGAAAAGTCATATTATAATATAAGGTGGACCAAAACTATTCAAAAGTGCTATTGAAATACTGCTAAGATTTCACCTTATTTTCCTTCATCACTCTAGACTATAAAATTGACCTACATTGATTATTATAATAACATGTACTCTTTTAATTAATATAATCTCTAGTTTTTGTGCAAAAGAATTTGTATTACTTTCCAATTTTCTTTCATCTTCAAGTTTGAATGATCATCAATGCTAGGTTAATTATATTAACTCTTTGATACTTTATGTATTCCATGGTTATGATGTGCTATGCTATTATAATCATTGTCTGATTTATTTCACTTCCCTTTAGTAGTAATGATAAATTTTGTGTTAATATATAAATTTTCATATGGTATTTATGTGTTTTCAATAATAAACCCCTATTACTCATCATTAGTGAAATTTCACATTGAAGTCATACTTCCAGTTCTCTCAGACTCTTCCCATTATATGTTCTTAGAGGTATAACTCTAGTGAAACTTGGTATACAGTGGTATAACTATGGTAGAGTCACTTGGTTCAATGACTAGCACATTGAGTTCATTTTAGCCCTGGTGGCTTCCCTTCTCTACCTTAACTTTACCTCTCTTTTGTGTTTATTTTATGGAATTGGAATACCCTTTCCCCTTGTGTTTAAAAAGAGTCATCCCAACACTTAAGTATTCATAAAAATCTTTGACCTATGTGTAAAACATTGGATTGAACTTTTGGTGGTGATAGTACATCTCTTAGAGACTATTCACATAAACTTAATTTGTGAAGTCCAATACCCATAGTCATGCTCTGGGCTGATCCCAAATCAGTCCTGAATGGAAAATGAAATTCCATAGTTGTCCCCACCTTTCCCTTTTCAAAGAATGTCTAATGTCATGGGAATTTCATGAAAAATAATAGATTGGAGTGAATAACTCAACCCATTTGTTTTATTGAACCCTATCATGACATATTTCTAAAAGGTAGGGTATAAATAAAAATATAGGCCTACTCATTATTCATCTAGAAAATACCAATAAAACACATATTTAATATCACTTAATTTATTTCAAAACTACGTTCTTATACCCTATTCTTCACTATTTATATAACAGTCATAAGATAAATCATATTATAGGTCTAATAAATTCAAAGATTATTCCATGAGTAGTATTTATCAATTTATAATTTATATTATTGCATCCCCTTGCATATAGTATATTTCACCCTCGTACACACACAAGACAACACTTATGGGATAACTAAATATGTCTAAGGCCCTCCTTAGATTATTAGATATGTTAGAAGTGCTCATTTATAGAGGGGTCTTTGAGGTTAGCTTGACACTATGATCCCATTAACCCATTTTGGTAAGGTACAAAGACCTAAGGTGAAGAGATATGGTTTGATCTATAAATAGTCATTGATAGCATTTGTACATGAATAAAATATATCATCTTAAATATAATATGAAAATATAGAAACCTCCATGTGGTCACTCCTTAATATAGTGAAAATTTCATATTAGACAGTCTCATTGACATTAGGACACCTGCATTGATATAAGTGTCCCAAGACTAATGTAAGTGTCCAGGCCTCTAGAGACAATATTTTCCAAAATTTGAAAATTGGATCCTAATATTATCCCTACCTATTTCCACTTCTACACTTCTTATATCTTCCTATGCATTTTTCGATAAGTTAAGTATTGTCTCTTCATGTTTATAAAATTAAACTATTGTTTTGAGTGTAGTTTCTATATTTAGCATAACCTAGCATTTTAAATTCAAAATAGTCATTTATCTAAGTTTTAAATTAATTATCATGCTATAAATTTTGTATGCATCCTTATGTATAAGTTATTCTACCCTTTAACCTTAAACCAAAAACATAAATAAAAAGGGTTAAACACATGGAATGAATGGAGATGTTGCTCAAGATCACTTCTACCCTCATAGAGTGGTATCTTTTGAGATTAAAATCCTATTGGTAGTGGGTTAAAGGTTATCTCATGTGCCAAAGGATTATGAAATAGAGTATAATAATACATTGAGTGAGTAACTATAGATACAACTTAATCTAATTACAACACTTTAGCATGTAAGGCTATAACGGTTTGCTCAAGAGCATGTACATTATATGAAGTTGGTGATGAAACTTGTGTGGTGATTAATGGAGGTGTATATGATGCCCGTTTATAAATAGGCATGTTAATCTACTCTAAACTAAGTGATGCCTCCATACCTAGGGGTGTTGGCACATATGTAATTACATGGGTTGATATAAGAATAGAAGCAATAATAGTAACTAGATATCTAAAGAAGAAGTGGAAGCAAATTTATTTTTCTCATCTCATGCAATGTATAAGAAAACATTAATATTATGTGGTTTGGCATTATTATAGTTAGTAAATTCTTTGTCATTTATTTCATCTTCTTTTTTTATTAACATGATCAATTTTAATAGCCATGATAAGTCCATCAATAGGATGTGAAGTAGACCTTGTAGCATTATGAATGTGTAATTTTTCTTGTTTACAAGTCATGTTATACTTTATAAATATTTATATATATGGTACTTATGAATTAATGGAGGATTGAGATTGTGTATTGGTCGTTATATCTTTTTTATGATATTTGGATTTGATTAATGCTAATATATATTGAATCTAAACAATATATTTTAAATTAGGATAGAATGTGACGTTGAATTTAAAAATATGTAAGTAAAATGCAATAATTACCAGTAAAATGTGAAATTTTAAAAAAAAATCAATAATTAAAAAGGTTGAAACTATTCAAGGGTGTGTTTATTTTGTAGGCTCTCAGGTATATTTATCCCAATCATATGTAATGAACACGAGATCAAAGGAACTAACTATAAATGATTTCACCATTTTCATATCCACACTTTTCTCTCTATAGGATACATTGAGATTAATTTCCTAGGGCTAATCACTTATTAGTAGACTAAAATAACAAATGGTTGAAGGCTTTATATGGCTGAAAAATAAAACTTGGGCATTTTTTATATACCTTGAGGTACATGGAAACTAAAAGATGTATATATTGATGTTTAATGTCTTAATTATTTGACAAGTACCCTTCATACCATTTCTCAAGTAAAACTAAACAACATTTTTCCCAAAATGACAACTCACATGAGTTTTAAAACTATTAAAACATAGTTTCTATGAAAACAAAGAGAAAATCAAAATCAAAATTGAAAAAATGAAATAAAAAATAAAAGGATCTAAAATAAAGGTTCAGGTTCACTAATATGTTTTACCATATTTTTTAAAATAAATAAATAAATTATATTTTATGATAAGTGTAAAATTGTAAATATCATAATATTAAAATATACAATATTCAACTAGTCTATTTTTGACAAATATTCAATATGGAAAGTTTTTATTTTTAGAAAATACTAATAAGATATATACTTATCTTGCACATGAATATATATATATATATATATATATATATATATATATATATATATATATTTATTATTCTATCTAACAGTGAAATTAAAAAGAAGATGTGACTACATAGGCTGAATATTAGAATCAGGAATAGAAATAAATTTGGAAATGTTTATTGTAAGTGGATGGTGGTGTAGTGTGTTTTAGTGGGGTTGACCATAGAATTTTCCTAGTTTATTATGACATGTGGTAGGTAGGAAATATAGAGAAATAAAAAATTTGGAAATGACATATCAATGGTAGAATTAGAATATATAACTGAACACAACCATTGTAAGTGGATAGTAACATAGTACATTCTAGTTTATTGACTATGAACTTATCCCAATTGATTATGCATAAAAATTGATCCCTACACCTTATACACTAATAAATTTTGAGTAATCTGAGATATCATAACTAGGGTTTAACTATGCAAAAACCATTATTTATTTTATCTTTTCTTTGAAACCCTTGGGGCACTTTGATAACATGGGAATCCTACAAGAAAAAGAGGGGAGTGTAATGGGGTGAGCTGACCCCAATCACCCCTTCATGATTGGCCAATACATACATATCTAATAATCCAAGGATGGAAATAAAACCTACATAACTATCCCATCTAGATTGATTGTATAATTTGTTCTCCTTTAACTATTTATATGTAGATATAATATATATGTATCTAGAAGATGATTATTATACTTGATAATGATATCTCTTGACTTGATTTGAAGGATTATTGACTTAGCTTATGGTTTTTCCTTGTGAGAGACCTTGAATTTGGAGAGAATATGAGAAATTTTTGGTAATGTGAAAGAGTATGTAAGTTTAATAATAGTAAATTCCAAGTAGGGATAATGAGTTACTCTTGATGTGTATTTATTCATGAACCTTTTGAAATTTTATTTTAATCAACCTTTATGAAACTTTCAGGAATACACAAAAGGATGTTTTAAATTTTAAAAAGTGGTCATTATTTGGTACAGGACATGGATGTTATAGGTGGATAGGATTGCAGTACACTCCAAATAATTTAGCATGGACTTATATGGAAGGATTAGAGACATATATCAGTTTGAGTGTGATTATAGACAGCTTGAACATTATATAATGGAATATTTTTATAGTGGTAATGGAAAATAAATGTTCAAACTTGCATTTAGATAAATGTCTTAAAGGAAATTGAAAATAAGTCTTGTAACTATACACAATTCATGTGGTTTATAATGTGTCAATATTTAGCATTGTCATGGACTTATGGCTAAATTTATGTGTCTACACAACCCTAATTAAAATATAAAATTGAATTTAATTCATATTTTAAATTATGATAATCAAGCATGAATCTAAATGTAAAATAATAAAAGTGATTTGACAAGTGGCATGTGTTAAATATAGAAAGTACTAAAGATATTAATATACCTAGCTTTTATGGTTCACTAATTGACTGTGAGTGAATTTTGATTGTGGAAAGTAGTTGTAATTAGGCCTGAGAGTTGATCAGGTATTGAATTGATTTTTTTTACACATATAGTCACTAACATCCTAGTGTATGTCTATCATCATTACTAATTGATTTGGATGTTACCCTCTTACATTGACTTGAGGATCTTTGACCATGCAGTCCACTACACCTACCTATGATAGATTTATATGTGTAATATTGATGCATGTCTATGTGTACCACTCCATAAATTAGTCTCTTTCTATTTGAAACCATAGGTCCACTTGTGAAGGGTATAAATATATTTAAAAAAAACTAGGATGTGTAATGGGTTGAGTTTACCCCAATCACTCTAATTTATGATTGACCATTACCTACATATCTAATACTCTTAAGAGGGAATTCATTCCACACATAGATTTTCCCCTCAATGTGAATGTGTAATTTTTCTCATCTGATATATGAATGCACCTAGAATCTAGATTTTGATACTTGACAATATTGACTCTTGACTTGGTTTAGTGTGCTTCAAAATTTGTTGATGACTACTCTTATTGAGTTATTTGTAATTTAGCAAGAATAAGGAAGCTTTGCTCAATATGAAATAGTTTATATATGTTTGATAGATAAGTTCCAAGTGAGTAAAAGGTATGGGTTTGATTTATATTTATATGAGTCCATTTGGGTAATTTCTCATGTGATCGACATGTTATGAAAATTAGCTGACCTAGAGGAGTGATTTTATTTTTTTTAATATTTTTTGTTTAGAGAGGGTTTATAATATCACCCTCAAGATAGTTTCATCAAGAAAATTGTTTGATTTTGACATTAGCATCCAAGAGATAGGCATGTGGATCTAATTATTTGGAGGTGTCTTAGTAACATATTTAGCCGATTTGACATAGTTTGAGAGGTTAACATAGGTGCTTGATATCAAAAGTAAAGGGATAAAGTCATATTTAGCATGTGGATATGATAAAATGGTGAATAAGTGGCATATATGTGCACACAAGTTATGTATGGTAAAGTTAGGTTAAAAATGACATTGTCAAGTGTCTAATACCAAATTCAAGTAACTAAAAAACCAATTAAGTGATTGGTTTAATTAGGGACACAATTAAGGAATATTAAGCCTTAGGGCACATAAATTAGTCACATTTACATTGAGGAGGCTTGATTTCCCCTAATTACATCCATATTCAACTGATCAAGTGTTTGTTATAATGGGGAGTTAATTAGGGAAAATTGAGCCACATGTCACTTTAGGAAGTCACAATTAGGTTGAGATGGCATGATTTCTTGTTATTTCATCCTTCAATGAACCCATCACATGATTATCTTAATGAGGGACTTAATTAGGTAAAATTAATCCATAAATCACATAATGTAGTTTTGATTAGGTTGAGGGGATCCCTAATTTCATCCCACATTGAACTAATCAAGTGATTAGTTAAATTGGGGACTCAATTAGGGTATATTGATCCCCAAATCAATTTAAGTAATCATAATTAGATTGAGTGGACTCAATCACCCCTAATCATGTGCCATTTAAATTAATTTATAAGGTAGTTGAATAGGATATTAAATTATGGAAATTTGAGCCCCAAATCAGTTTAAGTTTTTAAAATTAGGTTTAGGATATTGATTTCCCCTAATCACATCCCCTATAAAACCAATCAAGTGATTGGTTGAATGATTGACTCAATTAGGTATAATTTATCCCTAAATCACATAATATAATCACAATTACATTTAGGGGGCTTGATTTCCCCTAATTGTGTTCCTATTTAACCAATTTATTTATTCATTGATTAAAAGACTCAATTAGGGAAAATTGATCCCCAAATAACTTTAGGTAGTTTTTAGCAACCTAAGTAGTACCCTGCTTAAAGGTTGATAGATTTTGATTTGAAACTTCTTCACACCTAGACTAAAATTGGAATGATCTAAGGTGTGGGACACCTGAACTCAGACCACACCTCTAGTTTGATGAGGCTAACACCTCTAATGTATCACTTTGTTCACTACTACTAAAACCTATTATACTTGTTAGGATGAAAAGGGTAAGAGAGATATTGAAAGGTAAATACTATTTTATTATTGGTGATACACCTATATTTTTAGTTCATCCACTCTGCTTGAACTCACAAAACACTGATAAGATAAAATAATGATTGAATCTACAACTCTAAAGTCTATTATGCATCATTATTTCACATAGAGGTTTTGTCAATTGACCAAATCATGAATTAAATAATGGAATAGGCCTAATTCAAGGCATAAAATAGTCAATTATATCCACTAATATCTTCAATCAATCAACATCAATCACCAAATATGACCTGCATAATATGACAAACTAGTAACTAGGTAAGATTAGGACCTACCAAGGGAGAGAAGTCTAACACATTTGAAAATAAAACAAATATTACACATTATACCAGGATATAATAATTTAAAAACAATCATTTTATTTATCTAAAAAGGTTATAAATCTCGATCTTGGTAGAGTCCAGTCATGCCCAAGAGAGGGATCTAGAAAATGGCTTAAAAGCCTACATATAAAAAAATAGAAGTAGCTAGCCAAGGGATTGGAATATAAATTAGAAGAGGCAGTGAAATTCATCCTAACTCCAGTCAAATTTTAAATCAATTTGATAGCATTTATCTTCAATATATCTCTTTAGTGCCCTTATTTTGCACGAAACTTCTTTTGGCATTGGAAAAGAGTGGTGGGCCCTTTTACTTAATTGGATCCTTTTTCATGATATATATGACATATTTTTGTGAATAAAACACTTTTAATTGATTTTAAAGGGTTTTAATTCTCTCCTTTAACATGTAAATCAAGAACTATACATGAAAATAGTCAACTAGTTCCACTAGAGTGATTTGTACTTTAGGACTAGTTAACTCTACTTGAACTTCATCTTGCATATAAAGGCACTAGAATACTATGAATTTATTGATATATCCATGTGAACAGTAGATAAGTGGCATGGATATTCCTCATAAACTCCTTGATTAGTCCCTTCAAATCCAATACTCCTTTCTTATTTGATCAAATAGGCCAAATAGGCCTAGTAGGCTAACTTTTGTACTTAAACTTCATAGAATCTAAAAAAAATTAAAACCTAAAAACATGATTATATTGTACCTAATAAAATCCTCACACCATTATATAGGTAATTTTTATGAATAAAATCATGTCACTCAGTCACCATGGTTGACAAGGTTAATTTTCCCTGATTTTCCTATAGACTAGCTATTTTGAAGGAGCTGGTAGGAGCACTTCCAAGTAGATAAATTATAAAATAATTATTTTTGGGTGAATAAAAATTCTTATGATTCAAAATACGTGATTTTTATTTCATGTAAATTGCCTTGTACCTCATTTTTCATTATTTTTTATCCAAAAAACTTAATTTATGCCTTCAAATGTACATTTTCATACAAAAAACTAGCATTTCTAGGATCCTCTCTGATTTTAATTTATGTTTTAATATTTTTAAGGTTGATCTATGAGATTTTTACAACAATAAAATCCACTTTTATAAAAACTTGTCACTATGAGGGTTTGGGAGGGTTTTAGAGTTGAATCTTATTAATAATGATTCATGAAGCATAGACCTCCAAATCCAAACTTATTTCAATTAATTTTTAATATATATACCCCTTTAACATCCTTTAAAATATTGGGTTCCATTTCCAAATATATGAGAAGATATCATGTGAAGGAAATATGCTTGTAGGGTTTTGATTGCATTCTAGACTACCTATGCTCTTATCGATTGTTCATAAATAAAAACCCCTAAACCAACCTAAATTTTTCATTAATTATATTTTCATATGTTTCATAAAATTATTATAATATCATTTTTTCAAACTCTTCATGTGGTGAAAGATACAAGCATTTCTTCAGGTGGCTTAGAAGGGTGTCTGGAATTGCAAAATCCAAATTTCTTCCTTGGACTAAAATTGACTCCTTAATTTATTATCATTATTTTAAATAATAATAATGATACCTATACCAACTTATTTTATCAATATCAATGATTCATCATTGCTTAAAAGGTCTAAAAGTACCTCTTGGAGATATAGGCCTTCCAGGCCTAAAATTGGGTTTTGGCCTAAAATTGAGTTTTGATAGTTTAAGAAGCTATAGGATGATAATTTGTATAAAATAACCTTGTTTTCATTCAAT
Organism: Torreya grandis; assembly: GCA_037957365.1. Classification (NCBI taxonomy): domain Eukaryota; kingdom Viridiplantae; phylum Streptophyta; class Pinopsida; order Cupressales; family Taxaceae; genus Torreya; species Torreya grandis. The sequence continues at coordinate 1,135,787 of JARHVA010000301.1, read as the reverse complement.
TTCCAACCCAATGTTTTTATATTTGCATCATGTTATCTATTTTGGTCTTGATACTTCTAGGATTGCTTGTGGGGTTTCTTGCATACATGGCCTACGTAGTCCTTAGATCACTAAAACTTCTCTCTTCACATATTCACTGAGATCTTTAATATTTTATAAAATTATTAAATTTCCTTATAAACCTCTCTACAAGTGACATATGTCTTGAACAAGTCATAAAACAAGTAAAGTTTTTGAATTTACCTAGTTCCTTCTTTGACTGCCACGAGAAAACTAGCTATTTGTGCTAAAAACTTGAGGCTCTCCACCCATATTCTAACTTCACAAAAGGAATTAAAAGATTTATGATGTCATATTTATTATTTTTTCCAAAATTTGTATTCCAATTCCACTTATAGGTGCTCCAAAGTTATCATCTTCTTCAAAATTGTCAACTCTAATCCCTGGTAAGTGATTGCATGTTTGATGGGTAAAGGATTCTATCTGATGTTATAGGATGATTCGTATGATTTTATAAGTTGATAAATCCTTCTTAATCACTCTAACCCTTCATTATTTTATTCCTTAAGCCTTATGTCACCTTATCCCTTCAAATACTCCTCAAGAGTTGTGTATAATGCTAGAGTACAGTCATCTAGGTGGAGATAAATGAGGTGTAGAGGAGAGAAAGAGGTATTTGTTATGATGTTCACCATCATTTAGTGATAAAATTCATCTTATAACATTAATATCCTTCCTCTCATGCTACTTCTTTCTCCCAATCTCTTCAAAACATGCTCTCAAACCCTATATGCATTCATATTCCATACAAGTGATTGTGTACTATCATCCTTATGAGTTGGCAGCTCTTAAATTATGACATAGGTCTTTAAAATGACAAAAAATCACTTGGATTATAAATAATTACATCATATGTTCTCTCTTGACTTGAATGGTCTTGCATTGTATCTTTAGGCAAAAGGATGAGTGATTGTGTTAGAGGAGATTACTTGTATGGTTGTAGGTGGTCCTCATTATGGCTAATCTAACTATAAATGGTTTGAAGTCTTTATTTCATTGTACTTGGTGAATTCATATCCTGGTGGTCTCATTTCATCATCTATTATCATAAACTTCCTTCAAATACCATTGTCTTTCCAACCTAATGCAAGTTTAAGGAGAATCTTGTGTTCTCCTTAGGCTATAGATGCTTCCTTGAGAGTGGTAACTATAAAATATTGTTTTAAAAAAACTTCCTAACATGATTATATCAATATATTTTTCTTAACAAACTTTTTTATCTTGTACCTAAACATGAGACTTATTTTAAAGATCATTAGACCCAAACTTTTATACTAGCTATAAATATATCTTAAGCCCTATGATGGTTGTAGGTGATATTTTGGGGTTGAAAACTACCTATATGCTTGATTTGGAGTGTTATCTCCCTCTCTAACCTCATTCTCATCTATTATCTCCATGGACATGAAATTATTCTTAATTGTGATGAAAACCCCTCTTGACTCCCTTTGGAAATAATCCTAAGTGTTATGAGAGGTTGTAGGTGAGGGTTTATGATGTGACTATAAGACCCTATGATTGATGAGCTCCTTTAATATCCTAGTCCTTGAATTGATCCTATAAGACATTTCCTTGGACATGAATATTTTTCAAAATACCATTAGACTATAACCTATGTCTAACCTACATAACAGCCTATAGGTCTCCTTAAGAGAGTGTAGGTGCTCATTACCTAGGTTTTGGATCCTTTTGGCTTCTCCTTTATATATCAATTAAATACCCTTCTTTAGAAGACCATTTCTTCTCTTCTATCAACATGACACCTCACAATTCATTGAGATGATCTCTCCTTTATTTTTCTTGATGAATTAATATGATATCCTTTGTATAGACTATGACATTCATTAGGACTGCTCGAAGGTATTTGCAAACACATATCAAAAATATCATGAGTCATTAACCTATCAAAAGATCCCTATAGTCACAATGACCTCTTTGAAGGTCTTATAACTTAAATATGCTTGCATAGTGTTGTTTAGTTTGTTGATTATAGGGTCTTTAGTTGGCTATAGGTGTTTTTTTACTCCTCTTCTTAAGCCATATAATACCTTGATCATGTTTATATTATAAAAGATCCCTCCAATTTTATATGTAATAGTTTCTTGGTTATATCTTTATCTAGTTCAACTAGCCTCCATAATCCTTGAAAGAGATAAAGGACTTGACTACATTTTTGACCTATTCATGCATGTATGGATTGTGAGTTGAAACTAAGGGAGCTTTAGGAAGTTTTAACAACATACAAGGTGTCTTTGAGGGTTTTATATCATGATGATTCACCTAACAACTTCAATAATCTTCTGAAGGTCTTAATCATATAAAACTCCCTTGAAGTCATTTTCTAACGTTGTTTAACTACTTGGCTATACGTGTCCTCTATGTGGGTTGGTTGTACCTTCCTTTTCTCCCTCTTAAGGTCTATTTAAACCTAAATATGTCCTCAGTTTAGTTCACTTTGAATATTATCAAACCTCATATTGATAATTTCCTTGTTGGTTGTAAACTAGCTCCAAGAACCTAGAGGCTTGCATATTACCAATTAACAAAGCCTACTATAGGGTGACCTTATTCCATAAGGCATATAGGTACACTAAGAGACCTTTGAAACTCATTTATGGTTTTCAACTCTTCATGAATCATGATTGAAGTCAAATATGGACTAAGAAGACTTCTCTTGATAGTCAACCTCCAATCACATATTGATGATCATGATCAATACGTAAAATACTATATCTTGAGGGTTTTGAGACTGTGCTTGTATAATTTATATAGATTAGAGATGAGACAGACTTTGAAGAACCTCAATAGTCCTCTAAATCCATTGAAATATTCTTAATCCTTTGTATGTTCTCCTCGAATTCAACCTTTGATCTCAAAATATTGATTTCACCTATTGACTATCTTGATCTGAATCATTGTCATCATGGTTGTAGGTCACTTTCCTTATGGTGTATCTATTGCTTTCTTGGTGCATATTCATCTTTTCATGATTGTGGTGGTCTCAACCAACCCTTGGCTCTCTTTATGATGAAACATGAAATGGAAATGGATGAAAGCATGGTAGGGATGAAATATGATGAAAAAAATGAAGGGAGGATGGGAAAAAAGCACAAAACATAATGAGAAAGATAGTTCCATGACAGTGGTATGGGGTGAGTAATATGGAGGTGGGAAAGAAGTATGAAAGAGCATATCAAGACCAAGGTGAGGAGTCAGATGTAAACATGAACACATGACCATCACACCATATGAATTTTGATGCCATTGGAGTATGGCAATGAGGTAAAAATTAAACATAGGTTTCTACCAAAACCTTAAAATATGCAAACTTTCCTTAAAGTATTATAAACTGACCATCTTGAGAAGATTTGAGAGCACAAAGATGAGTTAAAACATGGATATTTGGATACTTCTTGAGTAAACTTTCTTGAAAATATTGATAACATGAATCAAATTCATGCCAAAGATCAAAATAAGAAAACTTGAAAACACATTCTCTCTCCAAAAATATACAATCTTCAAGAGCATGTCAAACTATAGATTACATTGGATGTCTTTGTGAGATTTATTTGACCTTGATACATGTTAATAAGGACTAAATGAGGACATGGAAGGGTGGATTAGGTTCCCAAGAATCTCTAAAAACTTGAATTTTCAAAAAATGTTGCCCTAATGAGAACTTGAGAAAAATTGGTTACCTTCATAGATGCAAAACTACAAAGATTAACCTAATTTAAAATGAATGATTCATGAGGGAGAATCAACCAATTAATCCATGAGGAATCCCTATGACTCTACTTTCTTTGCCCCAAAATTTAGACCTGTACTTGCACTCTCTAATTTGTACCATCATCAAACCTAAAGGCATATCTCTTTGTGTAAAATTGTTAATTACCTGGAGAAGACTAGTTTTTAACTTGTATGACTCCAATTACCATTTGATTATTATGAGATATCTTTCATACCATATTCTTCCTATTCCTAAGCTTAGATGTACTAAATTCCATACAATTTCAAAGTTTTCCTTTGAAGAATGAAATAAAATAGCCTTTTCTTGGCTTTTAAAGATAACTCAAGTTTAAAACTACCACTTTATTTGCATGAAAAGAAATTACATGTTAAAATTAGCATGTTAAAACAAACATTAATAATTTTCCATGCTTTAGAAGGCTGAAATTGGCACATGGGGGTGAAATGGCTCTTTTTGAATTAAAACACCATTAAAACACCTTTTTAACTTTTGAAACTTTAGACTAAGATAAAATCCATGTATTTGGATATAATTAAAGGCATATTGGATATTTTAATGACCATTTGATCCTAATTTTGACATTCTAGAGACCAAAACTAACTTTTCAAGATAAAATACACATGTTTAACCACCTTGTAGAGGTTATTTACATGATACTAGAAAGTTTTGGATTATATGGGTTGGTATTTGGCCTTGACAGGCAAAATAAGAAATAGTTCTAGTGATTCACAGGGGTTAACTATTCTTGTAGATAAAATAACTCATAGGATTTCATGTGATAATATCTAAATGAAGCATAACAACTTTGACCTGATGACTCTCTTGACTCACAAATAGACTCATTTGGGATTTGTAACACTTATTCTAACTATGACACAACAAAACTAAAAGGAAACAACAACTAAACTAAAAAATAAGGACAACTAATCTAAGGAAAATAGGAAAACACAATAAAAGGGAAGTAGATTGTTGCTTGTGTTAATCACCTATTGAAACAAGACAACCTATAAAAACTAACCTAAAGTAACAAACTTTCCTCCAGGATTAAATGGAAAGCTATTTGGTCCACCATAGAACCTTAAAGCATGATTGCTTCCTTTTTATGGATTTTTCTTTTAGATAGGAGCACATGTATGTTCATGTCTTATGGATGATGTAGTTGGGCATCCTACTTCCATTATCAGGTGCATGGATTGAAGATATGGATCTAAGACCCAATCATCTTCTTCCCAAATTCTTCTTTCTTACATCAAAAAATCTAATTTTACCTCATTCACATGTTGATCTTGATTTTTCACATTCTCATTCAATAATTTTACTATCAAATCAACTAATTAACTTGGATTGGTGTCTTCATTATGCTCCATTTGAGGTAATATCTTGTTAATATTTTCAACTTCTTGATAGGTTTTCATACATGGCTATAATATGTCATTAATTTCTTCTTGATGAATAACTACAATATTGCTTTTTACAAAACATTCTGAAATATCCATATGTTGTGGAGAAGGACTATCAAACTTTGAACAAAAACCCTCCAAGTCATCCAAAAAGGCCATTTCATCATGATCAACTAAAAACACATGGAGTTCATTAGTATTATTACCATTTGAAACATGTTGATCACATATTTATAACCTTTTGGTGGGGTCATATAAAGGTTCTTGATCTACTGCACTTGCTTCATCTTCATCTTCAATACAGAATGGCATCTCATATATCCACTCAAGATCTAGCTCATCTTGCTTTGGAATCTCTAGAATAGCATTGCCATTCTAAAGCTCTAAAACAATGATGGAATCCTTAGGTGAAACACCAACTTACTATTCTATCTCATCATCTAAATCTTCCATCTTAAGTTCTTCAATCTCACTCAAGAAATCATTGTATAGCTTTTGCCATTGATCATCTTCTTTAGGAATGTTTTGCCTCTTAGAAATGACTCTATATGAGTTATCTTCATGGTTTCCTTCTAAATAAATATTTGTTTTTACTTCATCTATATCAAATGTTATAATCTCTTGAGAAACCACTTACAACTCATCTTCTTTATCATCATGAAAGATTGAATCATGCTTGTCCTTGCCAAGTGGTGTCCCAATAATGATTCCTCCTTCTTGGTCACTCAAGTCACCTTAATTTTCTATCTATTTAGTTGTATCTTCTTTACTTACCTCAAAAAGGAGAGGTTCTTGCTGTAAGAGTGGCATGGTTGACCCCTAGAAATACTCAAGAAGATGAGATATATCTAATGGTACTACCATATATACTTGATTTTGCTCATGGAGCTACTCAACCAGTGCAACTATTACCTCCTATTTATGTTACATATTTACCTAAACAACTTTCCATAAAGGAAAGGCCTTGGGCTATTTAGGAGGGAGGGGTATGGGTTGAATCAAATTGATAGTGACTTCAAGATTATTGTTTTCAACATTTAGGCTTATGATTGGTTGTTGTATTTGATTCTAGGTTAGAAAATTGGGTTTAGGAACCTATGATATTGATATTATTGTATCTTGAGGAATGATTGGGATAATTTATTATTGATATGGAATTGGAATCCATGTATATTGATATGGGGAAGTAGGAGGTATTGAATTCTGATATTGGAATTGATTACCTAATTGCTCTTCTTTGTAGGCTAATATCTCTTCAATAATCATTTGGTTTACCCTCTTCATTTCCTCCATCTCATCATGAAAATTTAGAGGTTTTTGAAAGTGTGGTTGATTTTTTAATGGATATGGATCATTTGGATGAGGATGAGATGCATATGGATTATACTAGGACTATGATAGTAGATAGAGCTATTGATAATGAAAAGAATGACCATATTCTGCTCTATAGGCTTCCATAGCCTATCAAAAGATCATGAAGAAATAAAATTATGAACAAAAATATAACTTTTACCTTGAGATAAAGGCCATAAGAGTACTTAAAATTAGATATAAAGATGAATATGTTAAAAACTTGTACTCTAATGGTTGAATTTGTGTCCCACTAGGTATGCCAGAACTATTAGCAACCTAGGTAGCACCTTGATTGAAGGCTAATAGATTTTACTCTAAAACTCCTTCACACCTAAAATAACATTGGAATAATCTAATGTGTGGGACACCCAAACTTAAACCAAACCTCTAGTTTTAATGAGGATAGCTACTCTGATGTATCACTTTGCTCATTGCTACTAAAACCTATTGTACTTGTTGGACTAAAAAGGATAGGAGAGATACTAAAAGGGAGATCCTATTATATTTTTGGTGATACACTTTTATTTTTTGTTCATCCACTCTACTTGAACTCATAAAACATTGAGAATACAAAATAATGACTGAATCTATAACTCCAAAGTCTCTTATGCATCAGTATTTCACATAAAGGTTTCATCAATTAACCAAAGAATGAGGGAAATGATGGAATAGGCCTAATTCAAATCACTACCTAGTCAATTATATCCATTTTTATCTTCAATAAATCAACATCAAACACTCAATATGACCTACATAATATGACAAACTAATAACTAGGTGAGATCAGGACTTGCCAAGGGAGAAAATTCTACCACATGTGCAAATCAAACCAATATTACACACTATTACAAAATATAGGAATATAAAAACAATCATTTTATTTATCTGAAAAGGTTACAAAGCTTAATTTTGGTAGAGTCTAGTCATGCCCAAGAGAGGGATCTAAAAATGGCCTAAAAGCCTACATATATATAAAATAGAAGTAGTTAGTCAAGATATTGGCATAAAAAAGATAAGAGTAAGTTAAATTCATCCTAACTATAGTAAAATTAGAAATCAATTTGATATCAATTATATTTGATATATCTCTTTAGTGCCTTTATTTTACATAAAACTTCTTTTGGCATTAGAAAAGAGTAGTGGACCATTTGACTTGTTTTGGATCCTTTTTCAAGATCTATATGACATATTTTTTTTGGATAAATCCACTTTTAACTAAGCTAAAAGTGTTTTAATTATCTCCTTTTGCATGGAAATCAAGAACTATGCATGAAAATAGTCAACTAGTTCCACTAGAGTGATTTGCACTTCAGGACTAGTTAACTCTACTTGAACTTCATCTTGCATGTAATGCACTTAAAGAATATAAATTGAATGATATATCCATGTGAAGAGTAGATAATTGGTGTGTATATTCTTCATGAACTCCTTTATTAGTCCCTTCAATGCCAATACTCCTTTCTTGTTTGATCAAATAGGCCCAATATGCCAAATAGGCTTAATAGGCTAACTTTTCTACTCGAACTCCATATAATCTACAATAAAACTTTAAAAACTTGAAAAAATTATTATATTAGACCTGAATCAACTCCTCACACCATGAGATAGGTTATTTTTATGAATAAACTCATTCCACTCAGTCACCATGGTTGACAAGTCAATTTTACCTAATTTTCCTGTAGACTGGCTATTTTTAAGGAGATGTTAGGGGAACCTAAAAGTATATATCTAAATAAATAATGATTTTGGGGTGAATAAAAAGTCTTATTATTCAACATCCATGAATTATATTTCATGTAAACTACCTTGTACCTCATTTTTCATTCTTTTTTCTCCAAAAAACTAATTTATGCCTGACTTGTATAGTTCCTTATAAAAAATTATCATTTTTGGGATCCTCTCTAAGTTTAATTGATGTTTTAATAGTTTTTAGGTTGATCCATGAGGTTTTGATGGCAATAAAATCCACTTTTTCTCAAAATTGATCACTATGAGGGTTTGGGAGGGTTTTAAATTTGAATCTTCTTAATGATGATTCATGAAGCATAGACCTCTAAATAAAAACATCTTACCATGAATGTGTATTATATATACCTGATTAATATCCTTTAAAATATTAGGTTCCCATGCAAAATATATAAGCAGATATCATGTAAAGGAAATCTACCTATAGGGTTTTGCTTGCATTCTAGAATACCTACACTCTTAACAATTGTTCATAAATAAAAACCCCTAAAACAACATAAATTTTTCATTAATTATATTTTCATAGGGTTCCTCAAATAGTTATAAGATCATTTTTTCAAACTCTTCACCTGGTGAAAGATATGAGCATTTGTTTAGGTGGCTTGGAAGGGTGTTTGGAACTGTAGAATTTAAAAATTTTCCTTGGATTAAAATTGACTCCTCCATTGATTCTCCTTGATTTAAATATTCATCATGGTACTTGTACCAACTTATTCTATCAATATCAATGAGTCATTATTTCTTAAAAGGTCTAAAAGTGCCTCTTGGAGCTATAGGCCTTCCATGCCTAAAACTAGGTTTTGGCTTTAAATTGAGTTTTGATAGTTTAGTAACCTATAGGATGACATGGGGGATAAAATAACCTTTTATTATTTCAATTTTTATCCCCATGTGTTGATCTCTACATCAGGTTATCTATTTTGGTCTTGATACTTCTTGGACTACCTATGGGGTTTCTTGCATACATGGCCTGTGTGGTCCTTAGATCACTGAAACTACTCTATTCACATCTTTAATGAGCTCTTGAATATTGTATAACATTATTTAATTTCCTTATAAACCTCTCTAAAAGTGGAATATGTCCTGAACAAGTCATAAAACAAGTAAATTTTCTCAACTTACCTAGTTCCTTCTTTGACTACCATGAGACAACTAGATGTTTGAGCTAAAAAGTGAGGATATATACCCATATTCTGACCTTAAAAAATGCATTTAAATATTTAATATGTCATCTTGATTATTTTATCCAAATTTTAGAGGCCAATTCCACTTATAGGTGCTCCAAAGTCACCATGTTCCTCAAAATTGTCAACTCTTGCCCTTGAATGTGTAAGTGACTGCATGTTTGATGGGTAAAGGATTCTATATGATATTATAGGATGCTTGATATGCTTGTCTAATCTGATAAATAATTCTTAATTCCCTCTAATCCTTCATTATTTTATTCTTTAAGCCTTATGTCACTTTATCCCTTCAAAGACTCCTCAAGAGCTATGTATAATGCTAGAGTAGAAGAGAGAAAGAGGTGTTTGTTATGATTCTCACCATCATTTAGTGTTAAAATTCATATTATAACATTCAAAACCTTCCTCTCATGTTAATTATTTCTCCAAATCTCCTCAAAACATGCTCTCAAACCTTATATGCAATCTTATTCCATACAAGTGACTGTGTATTGTCATCCTTATGAGTTGAAAACTCTTAGTTTCTGAGAGAGGTCTTGAAGATGAAAAAAAGTCACTTGGCTTATAAATAATGTCATCACATGTTCTCTCTTGACTTTAATGGTAATGCATTTTATCTGTAGGAAAAATTATGAATGACTGTGTTAGAGGAGATTACTTGTATGGCTATAGGTGGTCTTCATTATTGTGAATCTAATTGTAGATGGTTTGGAGTCTTTCTTTCATTTTACTTGGTGAATTCATATCCCTGTGGTCTCATTACATCATCTATGAGAATAAACCTCCTTTAAAGAGCACTATCTTTCCAACTTGGTGCAATTTTAAGGATAATCCTATGATCTCCTTAGGATATAGATGCATCCTTGAGAGTGGTGACTGTAAAAAATTATTTGAAACAAACTTCCTAACATGCTTATATAAATATATTTTTCTTGACAAACTTCTTGATCTTGGAAATAAACATGAGACTTATTTTAGAGATCATTATCCCCAAACTTGTATACTATCTATGATGGATATAGGTGACATTTTGGGGTTGAAAACTAACTATATGCTTGATTTAGAGTGTTATCTCCCTCTATAACCTCATCAACATCTATTATCTCCATGGACAAGGATATTATCATGGAATTCTTCTCAACTATCATGAAAACCCCTCTTGACTCCCTTTTTAAATAACCCTAAGTGTTATGAGAGGGTTTTAGGTGAGGGTTTTTGAGGTGACTATAGGAACTTATGCTTGATGAGCTCCTTTGATCTCCTAGTCCTTGAATTTATCCTATGAGATACTTCCTTAGACATGAAGCTTTTTTAAAAGACCAGTAGAATCCAACCTATTGCTAACCTACAAAAAATATTGAAGGTCTCCTTAAGAGACTATATGTGCTCATTACCTAGGTTTTGGATCCTTTTTCCTTCTCCTTTATCTATCAATTTAATACCTTTTTTTATAATACCATGTCTTCTCTTCTATAATCATGACACCTCATAATTCATTGAGACGATCTCTCCTTTGATTTTCTTGATGAATTAGTGTGATTTCCTTTGTATAAACTATGGCAGTCATTAATAATATTTGAAGGTCTTTTCCAACATATAAAAAATATCAAGAGTCATTAACCTATCAAAAGAACCCTATAGTAATAATGACGTCTTTGAAGGTCTTAAAACTTAAAGATGTTTGCATAGTGTTGTCTAGCCTGTTGATTATAGGGTCTTTAGTTGGTTGTAGGTGATATTTTTACTCCTCATAATCCATATAAGACCTTGATAATTGTTTTATTTTGAAAGATCCCTTGAAGGTTCTATGTAACAGATTCTTGTTTATGTCTTTAACTAGTTCAACTAGCCTCCACAATCCTTGAAAGAGATAAAAAATTTGACTATGTTTTTGACTTATCCATGCATGTACGGACTGTGAGTTGACCCTAAGTGAGGTTTAGGAAGTTTTACCAACATATGAGGTATCTCTAAGGGTTTTTTATCATTATTATTCACCTATAAACTTTAACAATATCCTAAAGGCCTTAATCATTCAAAACTCCCTTGAAGTCAATTTTATAACATGGTGTAACTATTTGGCTCTAGGTGTCCTCTTTGTGGGTTGCCTATAGTTTAATTTTCTCCCTCTTAAGGTCTATTGAAACATAAATGTGTCCTTGATCTATATCCCTTTGGATATTATCAAACATCATATTGATAATGTCCTTGTTGGTTGTAAACTACCTCCAACTACCTAGAGGCTTTCAGATTACCAATGAGTAAAGCCTGTTATAGGGTGACCTCATTCCATAAGGCCGATAGGTACACTAAGAGACCATTGAAACTCATTTATGGATTCAAAATCTTGATTAATCATGATTGAGGTTAAATATGGACTAAGAAGCCTTCTTTAGATAGTCAACCTCCAATAACATATTCATGATCATGATTAAGACTTAAAATACTATGTCTTGAGGGTTTTGAGACTGTGTTTGTACCATTTATATAGATTAGAGATAAGAGAATTTGGAGAACTTCAATAATACTCTAAATATATTGAAATTTTCTTAGTCCTTTATAAGTTCTCCTTGAATTCAACCTTTGATCTCAAAATCTTTATTTGACCTATTGACTATCTTTATCTTAATCATTACCATCATGGTTGTAGGTCATTATCCTTATGGTGTATATGTTGCTTATTTGGTGCATAGTCCTCTTGTCATGCTTGTAGTGGTATTAACTAACCCTTATCTATCTTTATGATGACACATGAAATTTATATGGGTGAAAGGGTTTTAGGGATGAAAAATGATGAAAAACATGAAGGGAGGATTAGAAAAAATCACAAAACATAGTGAGAAAGATAGTGCCATGATAGTGGTATGGGTTGAGTGAGATGGAGGTGGGATAGAAGAATGAATGACTATGTTAATATCAAGGTGATTAATCCAATGAAAACATTAACACATGGCCATCAAACCATATGAATTTAGATTCCATTGGAGGATGGCAATAAGGTAAAATTGAAACATAGGTTTCTACAAAAACCTTAAAATATGCAAACTTTTCTTAAGGTATGTTATACTTGTCATCTTGAGAAGCTTTGAGAGCATAAAGATGAGTTAATACATGGATATTTGGAGACTTATTTAGTAAAATTTCTTGAAACCCATGATAACATGAAGGAAATACATGTCAAGGATCAAAACAAGAAAACTTGAAAACATACTTTCTCTCCAAAATTGTATAATATTTCTTCAAGAGCATGCCAGACTATAGATTACACTGGACATATATTTGAGATTTGTTTGACCTTCATATGTGTGAATAATTACTAGAGGATTGCATATAATGGTGGATTAGGTTCCTCAAAATATCTATAAATTTGAATTTTTTGAAAATGTTTCCCTAACGAGGAGAATTTGAGAAAAATTAGTTGCCTTCATAGATGTAAAATTGAAAACATTAGCCTAACTTAAAATGAATGATTCAAAAGGGAGGATAATCCAATTATATAACCACTTGTTCCATGAGGAATCCCTCTAATTCTACTTTTTTTCCCCCAAATTTAGACCTGCACCTGCACTCTCCAATCCATACCATCATCAAACCTAAAGGCATGTATGTTTGTGCAAAATTTCCATTTGCCTAGAGAAGACTAGTTTTTAACTTGTATGGAATTCAAGTGCCATGAAATTATTATGGTATAACTATCATACCATATTCTTCCTATTCCTAAGCTTAGATGTATGGAATTTTGTACAATTCCATACTTTGCCTTTGAAGAATGAAAGAAAATAGCCTTTTCTTGGATTTTAAAGATAACTCAAGTTTAGAACCACCACTTTATTTGCATGAAAAGGAATTCCACATGAAAATTATCATTTTAAAGAAAATATTAAGCTTTTTCCACACTTTAGAAGGATAATTGGCACGTGAGAGGTTTAAAATGGCTCTTTTTGACTTAAATGGCATTAAAACACATTTTTAACTTTTGAAAATTTAGACTAAGATAAAAGCCATGTATTTGGATATAATTAAAGGAATATTTGATATTTTAATGACCATTTGATCCTAATTTTGACATTTTAAATACCAAAAATAACTTTTTAGGCCAAAATACACCTATTTGACCACCTTGCAAAGGTTATTGATAGGTGTTGGAAATATTGTCATTGATGTCAAAGGTCTAACATTGGTGATAAAGGCCCCATAGCATTTAATGGTGTTTTTAATATTCATATCTTGACTAATTTGTGTTGTTATTTATTTAATATTAATGAATATATTTTTGGTTGCATAAAATTCAAAAGAGGGCCCTTGGAAAAGTCAAAGAGTCACGGGGTAAAGACAAAAGAGGAATGGGATGAATTCTCCCATGAAGAGTCATCTTGAGGAATTTTAAGATTCACCAAGTGAAGACAAAAGAGGGTATGGTGCATTTTTTCATGAAGAGCCATCTTAAGGAATTTGAAATGTCATGAAGAAAAAGACAAAAGGGGAAAGGATGAATTTGCTCATGAAGGGTCACCATGTGACTTTTCAAATGAAAAGATATGAAGGGTCATGTAAGTTTAGAACCATTTTCAATGATTATTTAAGGGACACAAAGGGTGAATTACAAATGTCATTTGGAAAGCTATAAATAAAGGCTTGAGAAGCCATTTGTAATTTGCAAAAGAGTGCATGGTTTGTATTTGTTTTATATATGAAAAGAGGAGAGAATAGAAAGAGTTGTTGTAGAGTTATATCATTTTTTGAGTAAGCAACATTGAGAGATAGCTATGTTTTATACACAAGAGGGGTTGGTGATCATATGGGTTGGTTCTCACAAATCTTTGCAAGAGGTTGGTGCTCCTGTGGGTTGGTGATCACAAATAGTTCCTGTGTGGGTAGTTGGCAAAGGGGTTGGTGCTCCTGCAAGTTGGTGCTTGAAAAATTTGTAATTTGATTTGGTGCTCTTTCATATACTTGATATTGTTCTTCATGGTTTTTCCCATTTTGGTTTTCCATGTAAAAATCTAGTGTCTCTCTCTCTTATGTGGTGCATATTGCTTTTAGTTTTATTGCATATCTTGAATGAATGGTTAAGTGGAATTTGATTAAGTAAAATATTTATAAGATATATGATATACTGATTCACCCCCCCCCTCTCAGTATATCTTAAGCCTATTAATTAGTATCAGAGTAGGTTCTTTTTGAAAAAAATTTATAGCTTGAAGGTAGATTGGGGAAAGTACGATGTTTGGATCACATGAAGGTTTTTCTATAACTAAGGCACCCTTGTTTGATGGGAAAAATTATGATTTTTGGATAATAAGGATGAGGACTTACTTTATGGCCCTTGGATTTGATATTTGGCAAGTAATGGTGGAATAATATGAAGAGGAACAAATACTTGTAACTACTCTAGCAAAAAAGAAGGCAAGTGAAAATAATACTAAAGCTTTAAATTCTATTTTATGTGGTTTATGTGAATTAGAATTTATTAAAGTTATGCAATGTAAATATGATCATGAAACTTGGGTAAAGCTTGAGAATATTTACAAAGGTGATGGAAAGGTTTAACAAGCTAAGCTTCAGACTTTTAGAAGATAGCTTGAAAGCTTGAAGATGGAAAAGGAAGAAAATATATCAAGTTATCTTTTTTTGGTTGATCAAATAGTTAATCATATTCAAGGTCTTGGAGAAAAGCTAGAAGAATCAGTGGTGGTGAGAAAATTTTTAAGATCTCTACCAATGAGATATGATGCAAAGGTTTCAGTAATCGAGGAGATGAATAATTTAGCCAAGCTAAAGATGGATAAGCTACATGGTATTCTCATGGCATATGAGATATGGATCAAATAAGAGAAGCCCTCAAAGAGAGAAGCTACTTTCAAGATATCAAAGAAAGGGAAGGATACAATTCAAGAATCAAGTGACAGCTCTAGCAATGATGAAAATGATAATGGATTTCTATTCATCTGCAAGACAAAAAAGGGTATAGGTAAATATCAAGGAAAATTACCTTTTAAATATTTTAATTATGGAAAGATTGGACATTTGACAACTACGTGCCTAGATAAGGGTAATGGTGACAATGAAGAAGGAAAGTCTACATACAAGAAGAATTTCAAAGGAAAATTCAATAAGGGATTCAAGAAGAAGAGTTTGTATTCTAAAGATCCTAGCTCAATCGAAGATAGTGGAGTCAGTGATTCAGAAGAAGAAGAGATTATATTCATGACCATACATGAAGATTCCTTTGCAAGAAAAAGTATAGATGATCAAGAAGAAGAACAAGATGAATCTGAAGTGAATCTAGAAGGAGAACTCATTTATTCCTTAGAATAATTAAAATCTCTTGAGAAGAAGAATCGAAGATTAAAGCTCCAGATCGATAAAAATGAAAAGGACTCAAAAGAAATAATTAAATATCTACAAGCACACATTGAAGAATCCAAAAAGACTAAAGAAGATCTAACATCTTAGTTGGTAAAAGTAAGTGAATAATGTGAAAGGTATGTTATTGAAATTATTTCTTTGAAAACAAATCTTGAAAAAATAAATAAAGCAGCTAGAGATTCAAAATTTGAAGATAGCACTAACATGTTAAATAAGATATTAGAAAGTAAAAAGTAAATATTAGATAAGATAGGTATCAGATTTGAAAATAAAAAGAGCTATGTTGAATCCCTCATAAAAGGGAAAACAAAAGTGGAAGAAGTTATGAATATAGAAGACATCTCAAGAAAAGGTTGGAAGGAACACAGCTACAAAAGGCAATCAGGTCAGAGGTACACAAATAGGTTATATTTTTATGGTTACTATTTTTTATTACAATGGATATGGTCATAAGAAAATGGAATGTCAAAAAAGGTCTAAAAATCTCATAAATAAGGAAAAGGAAACTCATGTAGAGTCTAGAAAAATCCATAATTCTTTTGCTTCTCTATCAGGTTTTGATGAAGAGGCTATAATATGTTACAAGTGTAATAATTTTAGACATATAGATAGGTATTGTAGAAGCATGTTTGAGTCAATTAATAAGGATAAAAATTTCAAGGCTCCATTCATCAATAAGAAAGAATAAATGGGTAAATGGTAGAAAAAACAACTTAAAGATTCTATGTTGGTCTAGATAGCTTTGCATGAAAGAAATGAAGAAAAACCATGGTTCATTGATAGAAAATGTTCAAGGCACATGAAAGGAGACAAGATAAAGTGCATAACCTTAAATAATATCAAAGGTGGCATAGTGAAATTTAGAGATGATATTACTACCAGAATTACCAAAAAAGGTACCCTAAGTTTGGATAATGATAAAACTAAAACTAAAAATGTTTTATATGTAGAAGGTCTTAAGCATAATCTTTTGAGTGTAAGTCAAATGTGTGATCAGGGGCATGTTGACGCTGGAAAGTGCATCCAGCGGCAGGAACACGGATTCCTGCCCTCTCCCCGCAACATGGAAACCCCTCTCTCGCCTGTGGGACGGCGAAGCAGGAGAGGAGAGTCTCTAGATATGGGCTAGTTCCCTCTGATGTATCTTGTTTGTTTCAGGTAACGCAAAATATAGGTATATAGGTATACATTTGGGGGGGGAAAGAGAGAGAAAAGCTTGAAAACAAACAGCCTACTCTAAAAGAGGTGATACACCAAAAACAGGTGACCTTCCCACATCCACTCTCAGAATCAGACAAAAACATACATACACTCAGATCTGGCAGAAAAGACCAGGTCTCTGGGATGACAGGGAGGTTCTTATGGAAAGCACAAGAAACAGGGACTCACCAAGGTGCTGAGAAACACACACTGTAAGTGACCTCACCTATTCAATACCTCTGAAACAGAACTCTACTCCTGGCAGCAGCAGACAGTGGCGCTTCGTAGATCACAGGTTTGCTGGTGTTGAACCTGTGAGAGCATCAAGAGACAATGACTGGACACAGATTAACATTCAATACATACACTGTTAGATCCATCCAAATAGAGGTAAAAACTATATTTTTATTGATTCAGGTGGGAAATTTGCAGAGCAGTGCTCTTTACAAAAGTCAGGAAGATCCCTAGAAAATGACTAAGTCCTCATATTTATAGCAGAAGAGCCAAGAGAAGTCTCATTGAAAAGTGTGAAAAACACTATTGATGACGTCACAAGTCTGCCAAGACCATGCTAGTTGCCTCGTTTTACGTGCTAGTCTTCTCCTTTGGCGGCTGGGCGGGTTTTTTCTTGTGCACTGCAGGGGAATTTTGCCGCCCTTATAGTGGGCGGTGATTTTGCCACCCTTTACATGAACTTTATGTAGGAATACCTACCGACGTCGGCCGATAATCTGCCGACAGCGGCAATCTTGTCGACGTCGGTTAAAGTAAGCTGCCGACGTCGGTAGAGTTATACCCTGCGCGGCAATTTCCCTTTCCCCGCCATGGGGCGGGGTTTTCCATTTCACTGCCATGGGGTGGGGTTTTCCATTTCACCGCCATGGGCGGGCTTTTTCATTTCACCGCCATGGGTGGGCTTTTTCATTTCACCGCCATGGGCGGGCTTTTTCATTTCACCGCCATGGGTGGGTTTTTCTGGTTTTTGTGCCTGCCCTTATGCTGCCGACGTCGGCGGTTCTGCCGACGTCGGTCTCTGTAAGGTGCCGACGACGGCAGTATTGCCGACGTCGGCCGATGTCTTTGCTTTTCTTTGTGTTGTGGGTGGCGAATTCACCGCCCTCTACATTTTCTTCGTAGACGGGCTCATTTTACCCGCCCTTGTAGTGGGCGGCGATTCTGCCGCCCTCTGCATTTTTTCTGCCCCTTTTTTGACTAAGTGTCGAAACTTCATTTTTTTCTCCCTTTCTCTCTTGCGGACGTCTGAAGACTCTATCCTTCGCTGCCTATTCTCTGCAACGGTGCTGTCAAGACCTAAAAGTGGACCTTGCAACCTGAAATGACTGGGCCTGTGAAGCAGGTGTAGGAGGTGACCGAGATTTTGCCTGAGGGGCAAAATTGGGTCAACAAATTGGCGACTCACGGGGGAAGCGTGCCTGCTATGCTTAGAACCCAGTTGCCTTACATATCCATTGGGTGCGGAGTTGGATGGTGACTTTGAAGCAAGTTCACAACAACTTTGAAGATGCCAAAATCAAAAATACAGAAATTACCCCCACTGCCAAGGGAAACACACAAGACTAAAAACAACTAACTGTGCAAACTGCACTTAGGGAAAATAGGGAAACAACTGAAAGTAAACTATTATATACAACTAGCCAGGAATGCTCGTATCCCTCCTGGATCAAAAGGAAAATTTCTCAAGTCCCCTTCCTGGTGAAGGGACTTATCATGACAGGCAAGTAGCTGAAAGAAAATGAGATTTGGTGACTTGCTCTTCCTGCCTGTCACCTGAGTTGGCTGGAAACTGAGGGGATCAAAATCGAACATGCCTCCAATATATATGTACTCTGATTGTTCTGAGAGGCCTGTTGGATGCTGGTCCTTGAAATTGGTACTCTCCACCAAGAAATCAATGGCTGTCGATTTATCACCGTAAGCCTTCTGATCTGCACAATTCTTCTGCAATGTATCATGGTCTGATTCATTTCTTTCTGTCTCTTTGAAAACTCTGTCAGACTTGTCCTCTGCTTCTTCGTGGCCTTCTTGAAGAAAGTTGACTGTGGTGATGTCTAAAAGGGGTTCACAAAATGATTGTTCGTCCCACAAGACTTCACTTTCTTGTCTAAAGCTCAGTTCTTCAAGGCATTCCTCCAAGAAGACGGACCTCTCCTTTTCCTCTTTGCTGATCAGGTTTTCTAGATTTTCAAAAACATTGTCCTGATCTTCCTCTTTTTTAGGCTCTTCAATGTAGTTATCCTCATCAATACAGCAAGAAAGTTCATCAAACTGAGGGGAAGAGAGCTTACCACGCATTTGTTCCTCTTCGAATTGCTGGAACATCTGCATATACGCAAGGCCTGCATCTTCTCTACTGCTGATAAGGTCTTCACAAAGAGTGTCAATGATGATTTCTTCTTCGCTGTTGCTCATGACAACCTCTTGAAGGACTGTAGATTGGATCTTTTGTTCCTCACCTACCTCTTACAAAATAGGGTCTTCCTCGAGAAGGGAGGAAGTGGAAAAAACATGTGGGAGAGGGGGCAGCCCTTGAGCTAGAATCAAATGATTCTCCTCCCTCCACTTGGTCAACACCTCATCAATATCAGGGGCGGCCTGATAACTCTCTTGGAAATGTGTAGGTGGGGTGTGTTTAGGCATGGAATGTGTTGTTTGGTCTGAACCGTCCACTACACATTGGCTGAGGGAATTTTCTCTGAATTCCAAATCTGCTATTCTCTTACCCAGATCTTCTTGGAAAAGCTTTTCTTGGAGGCTGCCAGTATCGTCATAGGTGGGCACATCTTCAGCTTCTTCAAGGTTTTGAGAAAAACCTTGCTTTTCTTCCTTTTCTTTGCTGCCCCATGATTCCACTGTCTTCCCCCAATTCAGGATCCCTGAATTTGAATCTTGCTCCTGTGAACAGGCAGCAACTTTGTTCTCCACGAGGTCCTGAGTTTCTTCTGCAAGGTCTAAAAAATTTAACTCTTTTTCAAGGAGAAGCTTCATCCTAGCCTCTAAGTCTTCAATCTGTCTGGCTAGGTTTTCCTGGAAGAGTCTTTCTTGGAGGTGGATAGCATGATCCTCTTCAAAGCTCTGAGCTGGTCCTTGACATTCTTTCCTCCAACTTGGAATTTGCACATCATGCTGGAAAACTTGGGGAGGCTGAGGAATGCAAGGAAAACACTGTTGGTGCATTGGAGGAGCTTCTAGAAGAGGGACGTGCTCGCTGGTAGTATTATTCTCAATGGGAGATTCCTGATCTGAGGAGTTGAAAAGATTGATCTCCATGGGAGGTTGCTCTGATGCCCTCTGGTGTTGGAAGGCTAGGCGTACGGGATTGGGAGGAGCAGTATTTGATGAGTTGGAGTGAGCAAGTGCAATTTGGTAAAATGGATTTGGTGTAAAAGAGGGGGTTTTCTTTAGGTTAGGAGGGGGTACACAAGGCTGGTTGCCTTGAATAGATGGATTTCTCCATTTTCTTACCTCCTTCTTCATGTACTGTACGGCTTGTGCTTGCCTAAACAAGCACTCCTCTTTATACATCAGCTCCTGCTGATACTTGTGCTGCTCTTCCAATCTGTCAATTTCTTTTGTCTGCTTCTCAAATTCCAATGCCACCTCCCTTATAGTTGCAGGGCAACTAGGAGAGCTACTTGAGGGGATTCCATAAATATTTGAAGTCTGATCGATATTATATGAAGGAGAACAAAATCCATGATTTTGTGCAAAAGAAGAATACATACAAGAAATAGATGATTCTTTTGATGGCACCAGGCTGCTTAACTAACGGATTTAACTCGGAGTCGCCAGATGCTGAAGAAACTTGATTTGTTGTAACAGGACCAGCATCAGTCCTGAAACCTTACTGCGTTAAAAATTGACTGGTAAAATCACAGTCCCACTGGGCGTGCCAGAACTGTTGATGCTGGAAAGTGCACCCAGCGGCAGGAACACGGATTCCTGCCCTCTCCCCGCAACATGGAAACCCCTCTCTCGCCTGTGGGATGGCGAAGCAGGAGAGGAGAGTCTCTAGATATGGGCTAGTTCCCTCTGATGTATCTTGTTTGTTTCAGGTAACACAAAATATAGGTATATAGGTATACATTTGGGGGGGGAAAGAGAGAGAAAAGCTTGAAAACAAACAGCCTACTCTAAAAGAGGTGATACACCAAAAACAGGTGACCTTCCCACATCCACTCTCAGAATCAGACAAAAACATACATACACTCAGATCTGGCAGAAAAGACCAGGTCTCTGGGATGACAGGGAGGTTCTTATGGAAAGCACAAGAAACAGGGACTCACCAAGGTGCTGAGAAACACACACTGTAAGTGACCTCACCTGTTCAATACCTCTGAAACAGAACTCTACTCCTGGCAGCAGCAGACAGTGGCGCTTCGTAGATCACAGGTTTGCTGGTGTTGAACCTGTGAGAGCATCAAGAGACAATGACTGGACACAGATTAACATTCAATACATACACTGTTAGATCCATCCAAATAGAGGTAAAAACTGTATTTTTATTGATTCAGGTGGGAAATTTGCAGAGCAGTGCTCTTTACAAAAGTCAAGAAGATCCCTATAAAATGACTAAGTCCTCATATTTATAGCAGAAGAGCCAAGAGAAGTCTCATTGAAAAGTGTGAAAAACACTATTGATGACGTCACAAGTCTGCCAAGACCATGCTGGTTGCCTCGTTTTGCGTGCTGGTCTTCTCCTTTGGCAGCTAGGCGGGTTTTTTCTTGTGCACTGCAGGGGAATTTTGCCGCCCTTATAGTGGGCGGTGATTTTGCCACCCTTTGCATGAACTTTATGTAGGAATACCTGCCGACATCGGCCGATAATCTGCTGACGGCGGCAATCTTGCCGACGTCGGTTAAAGTAAGCTGCCGACGTCGGTAGAGTTATACCCTGCGCGGCAATTTCCCTTTCCCCGCCATGGGGCGGGGTTTTCCATTTCACCGCCATGGGGCGGGGTTTTCCATTTCACCGCCATGGGCGGGCTTTTTCATTTCACCGCCATGGGCAGGTTTTTCTGGTTTTTGTGCCTGCCCTTGTGATGCCGACATCGGCGGTTCTACCAACGTCGGTCTCTGTAAGGTGCCGACGACGGCAGTATTGCCGACGTCGGCCGATGTCTTTGCTTTTCTTTGTGTTGTGGGCGGCGAATTCGCCGCCCTCTGCATTTTCTTCGTAGACGGGCTCATTTTACCCACCCTTGTAGTGGGCGGCGATTCTGCCGCCCTCTGCATTTTTTCTGCCCCTTTTTTGACTAAGTGTCGAAACTTTGTTTTTTTCTCCCTTTCTCTCTTGCGAACGTCTGAAGACTCTGTCCTTCGCTGCCTATTCTCTGCAACGGCGCTGTCAAGACCTGAAAGTGGACCTTGCAACCTGAAATGACTGGGCCTGTGAAGCAGGTGTAGGAGGTGACCGAGATTTTGCCTGAGGGGCAAAATTGGGTCAACAGGGCACATACTAAATTTTTATGTATAAGGTTTTGAAATTATGAGAAATTATTTAGATGTGTTGGTTGCAGATGCTCAAAGAATAGGCAATAATTTGTATATGTTATATGACATCAAAGGTCAAAGATGTTATTTGAGTCAAATTGAATAAAGTTGGCTATGGCACAAGAGAATGGGACACATAAATTTTGACAATATTGTCAACATTAGCAAGAAACAAGCAGTCAGAAATCTTCCAAAGATTAGAAAGCCATCTAACATGATTTGTGAACCTTGTCGGCATGGGAAGTAGGCCAGAAGGTAGTTCAAAACAAAAGAATACTCGACCACTCAAATATTAGAGCTTGTTCACACTGATTTATGTGGACCTATGAAAACTCAAAGTACTCAATGTGGTAAATAGTTCATGTTTCTTATTGAATATTTTTCATGTATGAATTGGGTAATGTTTTTAAATAAAAAATCAAAAGATTTCAAACATTTCAAAGCATTAGTTGAGAATGAAACTAGTTTGAATATTAAGTACCTAATATCAGATCAAGGAGGAGAATTCATGTCAAATCATTTTATTGAGTATAGTGAATACCATGGAATAAAGAGACATTATTCAGCAGCCAAAACTCCACAGCAAAATGGAGTAGTTGAATAGAGAAATAGAATAGTTCAAGAGATGGTGAGGACAATGCTAAATTAATCCAAGATACTAGATAAATATTAGAGAAAGTTAGTTGGTACATTAGTGCATATATAGAATAGAGTATTATTAAGATTCAATAGTGACAAGACTACTTATGAGCTATGGAAAGACAAACCAGCTACAGTTGATTATTTCAGAGAATTTGGTAGTAGATGCTTCATAAAGAGAATCGATGAAAACTTGGGTAAGTTTGAATCTAGAGTAGATGAAGGTATATTTATTGTTTACTCTTAAAAAATTAAATATTATAAATTTTATAACAAAATAACCAAAAAATTAGTTGAAAGTGCAAGTGTTAGGATAGAAGAAGATGGAGCATAAAGAATCAATGATCCAGTAGACATTCCTAAAATTATTGAAGATGATGATTTTGAAGAATCATATAAAGATGAGAAGAAGGAGAAAAAGGACCCCAAAACCCCATCTAACTATGTCAATATAAATCATAATGAAAGTGACATCATTAGGAACATGAATGTAGTAATTTGTACCAGAAGAATGATGGTAAGTGAATCTAAGAAAGTTAATTTCTCTTTGTTATCCAAAATTCAGCCTAGAAGTTTTTCAAAAGCTAGACATGATAATCATTGGGTTAAGGAAATGGATGAAGAATTAAATTAGATAGAAAATAATTATACTTGGGAATTAGTGTCTAGACCAAAAAATCACAATGTGATAGGAACAAAATGGGTTTATAGAAATAAGTTGAATGAAAATGGAGAAGTGACCAAGAATAAATCAATATTAATATGTAAAGGATATGCTAAGATTGAGGGAATAGATTTTGAAGAAAATTTTGCACCAGTGGTAAGGTTAGAGGCTATTAGAATGTTTATTATATATGCAGTGTTTAAAATTTTCAAAGTGTTTTATATGGATGTCAAGTCTGATTTTCTGAATGAGAATCTAGAAGAGGAGGTCTATATTGAGTAGCCAGAGGGATTTCTTCTGTCAAATGATAGTAACCATGTATGTAGATTGAATAAAGCACTGTATAGATTGAAACAAGCTCCTAGAGCTTGGTATGCAAGACTTGATAAATACTTGTAGGATCAAGGTTTCAAGAGAGGATTTGCTGACAGTAATCTCTACATCAAAATAGAAGGTGAGCATTAGTTGATTGTTGTGGTATATATTGATGACATAATATTTGGAGGTAACATTGAAAAGATGACAAAAAAAAATTTTGACAATATGAAAAAATAATTTGAGATGTCTATTCTTGGAGAATTATCATTTTTATTAGGGTTGCAAATTTTTAAGTCAGATAAAGGAATTTTCATATCTCAAATTAAATATGCTAAAGAAATGTTAAAAAAATTTGGTTGAGGATTGTACACTAGTTGGTACACTGATGGGTATAGGGAAAAAGGTAAGTAAGGATGAAGATTCACCCATTACAAATCAATATTTTTATAGATCTATGATTTTTAGTCTTTTATATTTGCTAGCATTGAGGCCAGACATTATGCATGTAGTAGACATGGTTTCAAGATATCAGGCAGCCCCAAAGGAGAGTCATGTTTAGTTGGTGAAGAGAATATTTAGATATATCAAGGGGACATTGGATTATGGATTATGGTATTCCACAGGTAGATATTTCACTTTGGTTGCTTATATAGATTTATATTAGGTAGGTTTCTTGGATGACAAAAAGAGTACAAGTGGAAGAGATTTCTTCCTTGGTGATAGCTTAGTATTATAACTAAGCAAGAAGCAGAACTTAGTATCACTTTCTATAGTTGAATCAAAATATATTAAAGTAGTATTATGTTGTACTCAAGTGCTTTGGATGAAGCAAACTTTGGAAGATATCAAAGTAAAATATGATGAACCTATTTCTATTTTTTTGTGACAACACAAGTGCTATTAATATTTCAAAGAATCCAGCCATGCATTTAATAACAAAACATATTTTTATTACATATCACTTATTGAGAGAGCAAGTTGAAGATTAGCATATAAAGATAGAATATATCAGTACTACAAAATAGATTGCAGATATTTTCACAAACGCACTACCAAAGTACACATTTGAGTATCTACAAAAGTTAGGAGTAATTTATTTTACTTCATGCCATTGAGGATCAACATCAGTTGAGGGGGAGCTAAGTCCTAGCTCTAGGATAGGCCCTTTACCATTGATGTCAAAGGGGGAGAATAATAGAAACAAGTATAGAAATAGGTACAAGGAATAGTTATAGGTTGTTATAGTAAGGGGGAGTTACTATATGTTTTTAAGATTGAAGTATGTGCAGGTTGACATGTACAATGTAGGTTTCAAGATGTGGTAGTTTTAGTTTAAGGTTTCCATCAATGAAAAAGGGGGAGATTGTTGTAAATATTGTTATTGATATCATTAGTCTAGCATTGGTGATAAAATTCCCATAGCATTTAATGGTGTTTTTAATATTCATATCTTGTCTAATGTGTGTTGATATTTATTTAATATTAAAAAATATATTTTTGGTTACATAAAAGTCAAAAGAGGGCCATTGGAGAAGTCAAAGAGTCAGGGGGTAAAGACAAAAGAGGAATGGGACACATTTTCCCATAAAGAGTGATCTTGAGGAATTTCAAGAGTCACCAAGTGAAGACAAAAGAGTCATCTTAAGGAATTAGAAAGGTCATGAAGACAAAGACAAAAGGGAAAAGGATGAATTTTCTCATGAAATCTCACCATGTGATTTTTCAAATGAAAGGGTACGAAGGGTCATAAAATTTTGGCACCATTTTCCATGAGGATTGAAGGGACACAAAGGTTGAATGCCAAAGGTTATTTAGAAAGCTATAAATAAAGGCTTGAGAAGCCATTTGTAATATGCAAGAGAGTGCATGGTTTGTATTTATTTTATATAAGAAAAGAGGAGAGAATAGAAAGAGATATTGTAGAGTTCTATCATTTGTTGAGTAAGTAACATTGAGAGATGGTTGTGTTTTATACACAAGATGGGTTAGTGCTCTTGTGGGTTGGTACTCATAAATATTTTCAAGGGGTTAGTGCTCATAAATAGTTATTGTTTTTGTGCTCATCAAAGGGTTTGGTGCTCCTACAATTTGGTGCTTGCAAAATTTATAATTTGAGTTGGTGCTCTTTCATATACTTGAGATTATTCTCTATGGTTTTTCCCATTTTGGGTTTCCATGTAAAAATTTGGTGTTTGTCTCTCTCTCTTGTGTGGTGCATATTTTGATTTCAATTTTATTGCATATCTTGAATGAATGGTTAAGTGGAATTTGATTAAGTAAAAGATTTATATGATATATGATATACTAATTCACCCCCCCCTTCTCAGTATATCCTGGGCTTAATAATAAGATACTAGAAATTTTTGGATTATAGGGGTTGGTATTTGGCCTTGATAGAAAAAATTAGAAACAATAGTCTCAATTAAGTTGGTAGTGCTTGATTTCCACTAATTATGTCCCCCAATGAAAAAATTTAATGATTGGTTGAATGGAGGAGTCATTTAGGGATAATTCATGGAGTGGTGGTAGAAAAATTTATTTTAAAATATCTTGTAGATCATTATTATCCATGACATTAGTCATCTTGGCTAGCATGGTCTTGTAATGAAGCACATAGTCATTGATTGTTTCATTAGATCCTTACTTTAGCTTAATAATTTATGCATAGGATAACTTATCATAGATGTTGATAGAAAAGTGCACTAAGAATTCATTATAAAATGGGTTGAATTATCTTACATATTGAAGAGGGATACCATAGAATCATTTAAATTCATAGTCCTTAAGACTCCTTGGAAATAACTTGGTCAATAACTTATCGATGTATGCATAGTCCAAGAAAGATGCATAGAATGATATAAAATTTTGTTCAAGATCACCTTTACCTTTGTATAATGGGATCTTAGGAGATAAAAATCCTATAGGTAAAGGGTAGGCCATTATATCAATAGCTAATGGGTTATGGAGCAAGTCATGTGAATTCATAATATAGATAGCTCTTTATGCACCTTGTTCTAACTGTAACACCTTGGTATGTATATTTATAATAGATTTCTCAAGGAAATATAAATTAGATGAGGTTTTTAAAGGAGTGTGTGTATCCATATTATATGGGGTTAAGGTACCAATGTAGGAATGGGAATTTAAAATAACCCCCAAAATAAATTTGAGCATTGTTAATTTTTGGTTACAAAATAGGGTTAAGAGTGGAACCCAATATTCCATGATCAGTTATGCATAGCCACTTGTTACTTTATTATATTGACCTCACATCCCATAACCAAAATCATGTGTATGAAAAACCTTAACTAGGTAATTTACCTCTGACATGTTCTATAGTGAATAATGTTATCATATTAATTTTCACATCCAGCTTGATGCATATCTCTATGTGTGTATATATGGATAGGTCCTAACTTGTATGGGGGCACTTGCCTTCCTAATAGGACCCCCTAGGTGTCCTTACCCTACCTAATTATATCACATCCATGAAAGCATAGGTATAGGTTAGGGTAGTAAATCTTATCGCACTTGACATAAGTTTTCATTGTATTAATGACATTGAATTTTAGGATTGAGTAATAACCAATAGGAGTTTATTTATTATTATTATTATCATATTTTATGACATTTGTTTACAATTCATGATATACATTATAAGGTTAGTAATTAGAAATTATATCTATAAAATCCATATAATTGTAATAGGTTTTTAAAATTCCTAAACTTAATAAAATTTGTGTAAGTATAAATCCCATTTAGTACTATCCCTTTTAGATCATTGTACCATGATCTGTAACTCTAGGATTCATCATACTACATGGTTTCTCATATCACTAAGAATATTAACCTAAGAAATTTATTATTATAATATAATTAAGTTGCCATGGTCTTTCCATGGACCAATGTCATCACATGAGTGAGCATCATACCATTACCCTATAATGCTTAACTCGTTCTCTACTTCATGGTAAAAGATACTTCATTATCCCTCCTCTCTCTTGGTAGGCTTTTCAAGCCCCATTACTCATAGCTACTACCATTTTCTCCTTATTAGGTTTTTCTCTTTGCTTCCCATTATTTCTCCTACACCTCCCTCACATAAATTTTAAATGTGGTGCTATGGGAGGAGATCCAAATATTCCCAAATCATGGCATGTCTTGTTTAATCCCATCGACCAATATTTTGGTCATTATGATCTTTTTTTAAATGTCAAAGGCCCATGACTCCCTCACATAGGTAGTTATTATTGACCAAATTTGACCTTAGGTCAAACTTAGTCAACCCCCTATATATATAAACTTTATATGGGTCTTGATAATCATAAAAGGGGTCACATGTTCATTTTTAGAGTCACATTATATATTCCATCTTTGTCATATGTGTGATTGTCTTAACATTCCTAAATGTCACCTTTTTGGTCACTCTAGATGAAATTTTACAATTAACACAAGAATACAAGTGTGTCAAGATAATATCCAATGTAAACTATGTAAGAGTTGGTTAGAGTAGTTTTGTAACTAAAAACTTAGAGGTTCAATGCCCATCCAAGAAGATCAACTAAAAATAGGTAGTTAAAGGCAATTGTCTAGATAAGGACAATCCATCTATCATATGTGAGTCTTCATGGGGTCCCTTAAAATTATTAAAAGTTAGTTTCATGATTGAGAAGCTTCAATACATATAAAAATACCCAAAACCAACTTATTTTTACCATTTCTCTCTTGGGTAGGTCAAACAAGTTAACTAGTTTATAGTCAATACGGATAGGAGAGGAGTTGTTCTGAATACATTTGGTGGATGAAATTAATCCATTTGTACTTAAATTTCATGTAAATAGTATTAATATTAGTGATTTTTGATCTATGAACAATCTCTAAGATTTTTAGCATCTCAAAATTATTTGCACATCCCTAATACCTTGGTTTTCTTGCTTATTTGCATTGCTCTAATGCTTCCAAGTGATGAATGTATTATTTTAGAGCATTCACTTCCTTTCCATGTTTTTTTCATATTATTTATCACATGTGAACATGGATATATAGTCAGTAACATCTCATTTTATTAGAAGATACCACCATTGAAGTCTATAGATAGTGTTTCCATTAAGTGGCAATGTTTATCTTCTATAAGTGACTTCAAATCAGGGTAGTATACTTGTGTCTCTCCTCTAAAATCATGGAATCTATTTTCTCCATGGAATATCTACATTTAAGGACTTGTAAGTTGATGGAGATGAGTTTCTAAGACCATAAGAAAATACTAATCAGATCTTTGATATACACAGTCACCTACAGGCACTTATAGGCATGTATGGATAATATAAAGACCATCCAAAACCCAAGAAATAGGTTGTACACATTTATAAGACTTTAATGTAAGTTATAAAGTCATTTAGGGTTCATAGTGTAGACATTATAGTCATTTCAAAACTTATAGTCAATCAAAATTTAAAAAATTTACAAATGAGCTAACTTACCTTAATCTCTCTGAATGAGGTTTTGTTCATACAATGAGTTATCTTTTGGAGAGTATCTATGTGGTTTGTATAAGTCTAATGAATTCATTATTTCAGCCTAGATGGAAATGTTACTACTCAATGTGAGAATAAGTTTTTCTATCAAGATGGAAATAAATTTTAGTTTCTCCCAAGTCAAGTAGGTTTTCACTATAGACATTTAGTAGACTACAATCCATTTTGAGCCTACATGAACCTATAACTTATAGTGACACCTCGTATGATGATGGTAGAATAATGATGCATGGTCATAAAATACAAATGATTATATTTATGTTTGATATATTATTTACATAAAAATAATACCAAATAATGAAATTAAAATACTCAAATAGGAAGTAACACCTATAGGAACCCTTGTATTATATAAAGAGCACCTATAGTTTCACTTGGATTGCAGACTAGTTAAGCTAGTAAAAGGAAAAGCTTGGTTGATATAAATATAAGATGGAAAAAAGATATTAAAATCACTTATATAATTATTATGTCACTTTATATATGGTTCTTAGACAAATACAAGCACCTACAAGAGTCCTTTGAATTCTTCTAAATTGCCACCTACATGTGACACATTCATCATAGTCTATAAACTAGCCTAAGCAAATGAAAGGTACAAGTTGAGAAGACTGATAGAGATATAAGATGGAATGGATATGTTGAATAAAATAATGTGATTCTCATAGTTATAAATAGATAAAATACTATGTTTTTAACATCAACCTACAGTCAACTAAACTTTGCCTAAAGTCATTAGACCTAGTGAACTAGTTTTGTGAAATTTGAAGGTTGATGGATCTTGGAGCATGATTAAGTTATTAAAATTGGTGTATATAATCATAAATACCTAATATAACTCACCATATTCTCATATATTCTAGATAAATATGGGATATGCCCTCTATTTTGTCTTAGATAGAGAGCACTCTATGAATAATATAACATGTAGGCATAATAGGTGAATGAAGAAAGAATGAAATAGGGAGTTTTAAATGATGTAAAGTGATGTATATATTTTAATTGAATTAAAATCCATGTTTAGGAACATATATATCCTTTATAACCACTCAATGGTGGTCATTTTCATAAAAGCATAATCTAGGCCTATTAGGCTTAAAACTGAACTAAAACCTCAAATTTCCAAAATCACTTCATATGATCATGAGGTCCCTAAAATAAACTTAAGAAATTTCAATGGATATTATAAGGCTTTTAACATACATAATTTTGTATAGATCATCAAAAAATTGGTCATTTTGGCCTAAATTCCTATTAGGGGTACCGAAAATGCAATCAAGAGCTCGAGAGGCCATGTTCATTTGCTCATGTCCATACATACCAAATACATGGTGACTCAAGAATATATAAATATTTTAAGGGGATCCTTTACCACAAATTTATTTAATTGGTTCAAAATTTAGACATCTAACTTTTATGAACCATCATTAACAGTCTAAGAGACCAAAAACCCTCCTAAAATCCTTGTTTGGACCCAATGGAGAAGATATGGAGAATTATGCATCTAGGAGGGGTAAAATGGCCATGAAAGTGATTCAAACTTATCTATCACTCTCAAAATATCCATGACATCCATTTGATCTATATTATCATCTATATGGATGGGTCTAATACTAATTTTTTTATAGAATTTTAAGTGTATTATAGGTACATAGGAGAATAGACAAGTGAGAATCATTGTGGGAGGTCTTTAGAGGCATGTCCTAACTCTTAAAAATAATTTCTCACCTTGTTTTTTCATGAAGAGCTCTTTGTTAGACCATTCATTAATGGTAGTCTAAACAGATAATGAGAACACAAAATGATTGTCAAAGATTGAAAGTGAGAAGTGTTATATGAGTTTCATCGAGTTATAATTGATAGACTAGATAAAAAAAGGTCTAATTGAGTTGCCTAATTCCTCTTCAATGAGATTTATTTGAGAAACTATATGCTACCTAAGTGAAAGATGTAAATATTTAAGCCTATAAGGCTAATAAGTGACTGTAGATAATCATTGACAAGTGACAAGGGTGATTCCATCAGTTGGAGAGGTGTATATGATCAATTTTAGTTTAATCCAAGCACTCCTAGATAGGTACCCTCTTTCCATTACCAAACTTAGCTTCCCAACCTTATCTTAACTGTGTAGATTTCTACTTGCAAAAATTTACTATAGTATGTGTAATAAAGTTGTATATTACACTATAATGAGTTAAAATAATAATATAATTACTAGATATATTACCTTTTATCTTTATTGGTGTAGCCTAAAAATCAGATTTCTAATTTTTTACTAATACATACACTTTATGGTCTTCTAGCTACCCCATTTTTAACTTCAAACAATCCTTATGGTAGTGGTTATCACCACATTCCTAGCACACTACTATCCATTATGGAGCTTTTGGGACATTATTTTCCCCTATGGCTATCCCACACTGGTTGTTTTTTATGTTGTTCCTTCTTAAAAGACCCCATTTTTTGGTGTCATGAGACTTTAAAAAATTATTTTGACCTTGGAATCAGTTAAAACTTTTGTTTTTTCCCTTAGAACTTGTGATTCTAGTTTGTTTTCTTGAATTTTTTAGGTACTAGAGGCAATTTTTTGGTCTTTAATTGTTATATGTTTAGTTTAAAGTCTTGTCTCACCTTTTTTCAAGACTTT
Organism: Torreya grandis; assembly: GCA_037957365.1. NCBI lineage: Eukaryota > Viridiplantae > Streptophyta > Pinopsida > Cupressales > Taxaceae > Torreya > Torreya grandis. The sequence goes on along the minus strand of JARHVA010000301.1, from coordinate 1,103,411 downwards.
TCCTTTTCTTTTGCCATGTGGGCAGATTCTATAGTAGTTTCTAACATCTTAGGATTAGTCATATTGACATCATACATCAATATATATTTTATCCCAAGCTTGAAACTGGTTATTTTTCATTTACTTATCATGCATATAGTTTACATGATGTATTAGGTTTAAAGACTTTTTTTAATATTTTGAAATGATCATATTTTCCTACTTTATTATCTAGAAACCTATTATTTTTTGTTCCTTAAAGTTTACACTCAAGTACCTTTTCCAAAACTAAATCTCAAAATTTGGTCAGATAAGGGTCATAGGTTGATACCCCTATAAGTCATAGAGATGATTCCACCAAATGGCATCAATACCATTTAACTGATAGACAACAACCCTTACCTTCACATTAGATGGCATGTCATGCAGTTTAAAATATTTCTACAAGTTCATGATCCATGCATTAGTTGCATCTCTTGATTCTTCACCTAAAAAGGTAGGTGGAAGAATCTTTTTGAACTCCTTGATGGTCAAATTTATTATTCTTATTGTTTATTCCTAGAGAACTTTCTCCCCTATTTATCAAACTTTTAATCAAAAAATTTCTTCCCTGGAAGTGCCCTCAATATTATTTAATTTTCACTCTTGATTTTTAGTCTTGTCTGAAATGGAATTTAGTGTTGTCAATATTCCATAAAGGACTTATTCTTCATATGGGTTATCCCCAAATACATTATCAATAGGTGCTTCACTATTGTCATTGTCATTATGTGGGAGATGTTCATTTTTTTTTTAGTTCAAGTTTTGGGTAACATGGCCCCTACCTCTACTTTTACCTTTACCTCGACCTCTACCTCTCAATACCATCCTATCAATTCCTTGGTCATTGTTAACCTAATTGCTTCTAGCTCTGGTTTTAACCATTTTCCTATGAAGTCATAAAATAGTCTTTTAAGCATCATTGAGAAGGGATAAACTCTTCCAAAGTCTTATTTAGGGTTGTGTCTATAATTTTATAACTTTAGCATAGGCTTTGATACTAGGTGAAACAACCCCCAAAAAATGAAAATTGTTACTTTCATCTTACAAAATAGGATTATGAGTGGGACCTAATATACCATGCTCACTTATGCATATCTACTTGTTAGTTTGATGTATTGACCCCATAGCCCATAACCAAAATCATGTTATGAAAAACCATAACTAGTAAAATTACCTCTAGCATGTTCTATAAGGAATAATGTTGACATATTGATTTTTATATCTAGCTCCATTCATATCTCTATGTGGGTCCATATGGATAGGTCCCGACTTGTATGGGGATACTTGCCTTCCCAATAGGACCTCCTATGTGTCCTTACCCTACCTAAGTATCTCACCTCTATGGAAGCCTGAGTATAGGTTGGGGTGGGCAATCTTATCATACTTCAGATAAGTTTTCAAGTTATTAATGACATTAAATGTTAGGTTTGATTAATAACCAATAGAAGTTTATTTATTATTCTTAATATAAGATGTTATGACATTTTCTTACAAGCCATGATATATAGTATAAGGTCAACAATAAAAAAGTATATCTATAAAATCCATAGAATTTCAATAGGATTTTAAAATTCCTAAACTTAATAAAAGTCATGTAAGTATAAATCTCATTTATTAATATCCATTTTAGATCATTGTATCATGATCTATAATCTCTAGGAATCATTTTACTATGGGTTATCACTTGTCACTAAGAATATTACCCCAAGAAATTTATTTTTATAATCTAAGTAAGTTACCATGGTCTTATCATGGATTGATATCATCAAATGAGTGAGCATCATAAAATTGAACTATAATTCTTAACTCACTCTCATCTAACACTAAACCATCCTTTATATGGTCACTTAGAGATTAATTCTCTATAGTGTTGCCCACTTGTCAACTAGTCACATCCATAATAACTAGTTATGTGTGTAGGTTAGATTTATTGCTTATAATAAAATATTTTAACTAGATTTAATTTATGTAATTATAATTATTTTAATTATTCACTAACTTATCTTAATAATTCCTCTAAGAACATAAAAACTATTTGCACAAATAATAATTTATTCATATTCATGTTATAACACTTAAGCAAGCCTATTTCCATATTCAGCCGAAGTATGCTCTTTGCTAAACTAACTTCTTAAAATCAAATAACTATATAACCTAAGGATGAACCTTATTAAATATATCTAGAAGTCATATTGACACTATAGTGTCAATTTAGTAACCTTCCATCATTGATATATTGGTTCATTAACAACCAACTAAGAAGTATGAACCGCATCAAAATAATAATTTGCTAATCTATTAAAAGTGAAATTAATTCATAAATTAAGACCCCAAGTGCTTCACATATCCATCTAACACTATCAATATGCATTCATTCTACCCACGATATAATTTATGTAATTTCAATTAAAAAAACCAATAAAATTTTAACTCAAATAAAGATGATCAATCTAAGCAACTAAAATTATTTTCATTATTACTTTAATGATTGAATTCAATCTGAATTATGCTTGGTTGTAGCATGCCAAGGGAAAACCAAAAATCATACAAATCATAATGGAAATGAAGTATCAATAATAAGCTAAATCTTGCCAATGACAAAATTAATCATGCCACAATGAGAGATTATGTATAGTTGCATAAAAATACTTCAAACCTCATACATAATGGTTATTATTTCATAACAATGATCCCATTATAATGCATACTAACATTCATGTACATTAGTTTATAAGTTTTATAAACACTAATTTCTTATGCAAGTATGGTCCCAAGTTAAATCATTAATAAACAATAAAAACTACAACCTTAACTTGAGTAGACAAGGGACTAATAATTCAAATTTTATATGCATCCAAATAACATTTAAAATGTTTTGCACAACTAATTAATAACCTTTAACCAAGAGAATCACCATAGCCAATCCATCAATGCAATTCAACATAGTAATTACTTAGCTTTTCAATCTATCTAAACATGATTAATTTTAAAAATGTATAATATACTTAATCCAGCCTGAAATCTAGATCATCTAAAAAACAAAATAATTTTAAAATAAAGAAAGTAACAATTAATTAAATATCTATGTACATCAATGCTGAAAATATAGTTATGTTTCTAGTTTTGTCTAATATGCCAAGTAATTAATAGTTGGGCATTTATAAGATGTGCTATGGGAAACCAATAAGTAGTGAAAAATTAATTATAAGATGCTAATATATATTTTATTTAATTGGTAACCAACCAAGATTAAATCAATTAACCAACCGAGATATGCATCCTTATACAAACTGACCCAACCCAACCTATCCTATGAGCCCCCCGATTGGTAGCCCTTACCACTCCCAACCATCAGTTGGGTGGTAGAGTCTGGCCTTTGAGATTTCAAGACATGGACATGAGCAATAGGGATATATAATCCATCACTAAAAATCATAGTCGCTACGACAAAACATTTAACAAACAATAAATTCAAAACTGAAAATCAAACTTAAAATAGTCACACTACCATTAGAAATTCTTATCTTTATCTGAAGGATTTTTTGGTACTGATTTGAATTATAAAATCAAATTCGATAACCCTTCATCATCTATTCAATTATACCAATATCCAAAAAACATATCCCAACACCCATAATCAAGTGAAAATGTTACATACAACCAAGACGTAAATATGAAATATTCACATATTATTTGCATCTAAAACTAGTTTTATAAAAGCACCTAGAAGTGTAGTCCAATCAGGTATAATCATGTAATTAATTGTAACAAGTATGCAAAAAGTATAAAAATTTTATAACTAAGCCTATTATATATGGGTCAATTTCCTTAATAACTTGTATGCAAAATGATAATATCCAAGAAAAAATGAATTTGCCTAGGTGTTCAAAAAAATAAAATACACAAAATAATAAAACTAGTTGAGGTAAAACCCTTACCACTAGGTCAACAAAACCAACTTTATCTATGAATGGTGCACTAGTATGCTAGGGTAAACCCCCATTTTAAGTATTAATTCCAATAGGTAAAATGTCAAATTAAAATCAATCAAATATTTATATTCAAATGAAAAACATCATACCATAGTTAAAATAAATCGACCAAGCATTTAAAGAAGGTAAAAGATTAAAATAAAAACCAACAAAATGATTAATTATAGCTGAAAAAATTCATAACCAAGTCAAAATAGATTAACAAAGCTTTGAAAAGAGACAATTGAATCTATAGCCTAAATAAAAGGGTTTTGCAATGATTTGAAGGAAAGATTTCAAACTTAGGTTTTTAACCCAAAAATCCCAAATGGCCTTGTTATAAAAAATTTCCATACTCAATAATTTTTAATAATAAATAGAATAAATGATTCTCATTGATATAAAATAGTTTGGTGATTTTGAGGATCATTAAGAAGTCCTATGGCTTTCTCATGAGCCTGCAAATAATTTTTTTTTTTTTGCCTAATATAAATACCCTAATATTCATTCTTTTTCCCTTTCCAAAATAATGCATCACTTACCTATGAGAAAATCACACTCTATAAGTATAATTTAATTTTTTTGACTTTCTTATTTCTTTTTTTTCTTTCCCTCAAAGACTGTAAGCTCCTCCTTTTTAGTTCCCATGGCATAAGATGCTCCATTCTTCCTCCTCTCTCCTGGCAGGGTTTTTGAGCCCCATTACTCATAGTTGTCACCATTTTATCCTTGCTAGGGTTTTTTATTTCTTCTATATTATTTCTCCCATGCCTCCCTCACCTAACTTCTCAATGTGTCACTATGGGAGGAGATCTAAATCTGCCCAAATCATAGCATGTCTTGTTTAATCCCATCGACCAAGATTTTGGTCATTAGGATCTACTTTTTTTTTAAATGTCAAATTCCTAAAACCCCCTCACATAGGTAATTATTAAACAAAATCAAAACTTATCAAAACACATTAGGATCCTTCTATGCAAAGGTGAATATAATAAACAAGAGACTAAACCAACAATGCCATGGGGTCACAAAATAACATCAAGATAATGAACATGAAGTGGTTTAACACATGACAATCAAAACAAAATAAAGCAGGTTAAACCAAGACACCAATCTATATGAATTTCAAGCAAAAGTATGATTGAATTCAAAATGAATAATAATAAGATAAATAAAAGATGATTTTAAAAAGTGAGTAGAATAACATAACTAAAATAAAAGAACAACATGACACATTGTTGTTTCACAATAATTAGATGGATTATGCATATTATCCCTTTTACCTATGTTGGTATCATCTAACTACTCATTTTCCTTGTCCTTTATTTCCTTGACTACCAAAATCCACTACCATCCTAACTCATGTACTTGTACCTACAACCACAAATGGCATCAACAACACCTTAATGATATGGTAATAATATGACTAAAATGAATGGTATAAAATATTAGAAATGAATCAAAATCAAAAATTATTAAAAACAACTAGATTAACTCATTTTTTCCATAATCCATAGCTACATAAATCATTCAAGTATCAAATATAACTAATAATATAATACCTAATCAAAATATAATCATCACTAATTTAACCAATCATACAATAGTGTCAAAATACAAGTTCTAGAAGTATAACTAAATAGTATAAAAGTATGTTATGAAACATAAAATAGTCTATGAAATGGGGTATAAATTTGGATTGTGACATCATTAAAATATACTTCAATCCTTGTGATGCCCCAAGAATTTTGGGCAAATGTCACATAGTTTATAAAAGGTGTAGGCATGGGAATGGTACTGATAGTGGTGGTCTAAATACTTGATGTGGAGTAATTAACTTGAAATTATTTTTTAATAATCTTAAAGGACTCTTTTTTAAGGACTTGAGATTTTTAAATCTTAACTCATTGTCCAGCTTAAGATGTTAAGGTCAATTTTATAACTCTACCTATCTTTTTAGGACATCGATGGAGTTCTTCAATAAATTTGGATAAGACTAACTTGGTTAGGATCTACCCCATTAATTTCATTGGGATAAATATATTTAAACCTTCATACATATCTTAATCATTATGTTCATTTGTATTATCTTGATTATCATGTTCCAATGGAGGCATATTAACAAGGTCATTTATTTGCACATATTCAGCAATAATTACATCATCAAAAGAAGAAGATATATTTATTTAATATATTTTATCTATATTAATAGGAATTTTATTATGTTATATATGGGTCCCACTTAATCTATAAATTCATCTTTGATGTATAAGAGAGACAACCTTATTGTATGACATAGGATAGGATCATGTAAGGACACAAAATATTAATTATCTTATGTATGGAGAAAATAGGAAATCATATATGAAACCCTAAAACAAAAATTTAAAACCATAGAAGGATGAAACCCTAAGGTAATACCTAGGGTTTCAAAATATTTGATATGTGTATGGGTTCATTAATAATTTTTACCCTAATTTGGATTAATGGGTGAGATTAATTTGGATTAGGATAGAACTTTGAAATAGAATTCAAATTTTAGAAAATGACATTCAAGCATAAATCTAAATGTAAAATATTGATAATTGATTCTTTTGATTTGATTAGGACATGTGCTAAATATAAAAAGTATAAATGACATCATGATACTTAGCCTTTCTAGTTGACTTCCTGACTATGATTTTGTTTTGAAAGTGGAAAAAAAGGATAAACATGCCTCTGGTTTAGTTAGTTCTATAAACATGCCTCTGGTTTAGTCAGTTTCATAAGATCAAGTTAATATGACAAGTTTATACTACCCTATTGGTCAGAACTGGTCACCTAAAACTATCTGTTTTACTTTGTGTCTGTGAACCCAAACCCTGATGACATGCGTAGATATAGAAACCAACCTCCTTTGCCTTGAAAATAAATGTGCTTATGAGGAATAAAAATTTATAAAAAGGTGGGAAGTGTAATGCATTGATCTAACCTCAACCACCCTCATCTAATTATTAGTTGATTCCTACATTTATAACCTCAATTACCCTCATCTAATGATTAGTTGATTCCTACATTTCTTATACTCTAACAATATGAATCAAGTCACACGTAGTTCTCCCACCTAGTGTGATTATGAAATTGTGTTCCTTCACTATGTGTATGTAGTTAATTATCATATTTGGTACTTATCAACACTTGATTTGACATGGATAGACATCTAAATTTGGTATAAGTCCTTATACTATAACATCTTTTACCCTTTTTCATAGTTGTTTCACTTTTCTGTATTTACTTATTTTTATAACACTTCCTACCCCACACTAATCTCTCTCTCCCCAACCTTGTGCCTTCTATAGGTCTTCAATATTCATCCATTTAAGATTTTGAACGTTATCTACATATATTACAAGCTATTTTCATCCTTCTTAAGCATATGTATCTCCTAAGATGGATTCATCTATCACAAGTCTACCACTAAATATATCCTCTTTGTTTTTCTATGTCCGTATACCTTGGCCTAATTTATAGAACATTTGATTTCACAGATTAGTCTTTTCTATAGTTGGACATTACACATGTCATATGATAAAGAAACTTATATATAAAAATTATTCATAGCCATTTACCAAGTAAGATAAAGAATTAAGAGGTAGAATCAAGAGGAATAAAGGAGAATATTTTATCATCTCAAATATAAGCACACTCTAAAAATATATATTTTTATCTTAAGACTTATATTCAAGGTTTGATTACCTCTATACCAAAGGAGGGTTAGGTTATTTTTTATGTAGTTGAATCATCACTTATAAAGAAATAAAGTTGAAACACTTACTTGATTATCCATTCACACCACATAAGAACTATGTGGGGCCTGATTCTAGCATTTAAAATACATAATTACAACTTTTATTAAGGCTATTCAACCCAAATACTTTTATACCTTCTCCTTTACATATGTGTGTTATGGAAATTTAGGTCAATAAATGAGAGATATTATTATTTTATACATTCTACCTACCAATTTAAATAATTTTAAATACATTTAAATACAACATTAAGAGGTGAACATACTCAAAAAAACCAAGAATCCAAAAAGGTGCATAGTACACATTCATTGCCTATGAACATACTTGTCAATCATAGAGGCACAACATTGAATCTACCCTTGGTAAATTTATCAATTATAAAAATTCATGTTTAATATATCCTTACATAATTAACAATCCATATTACACTCAAAGCTCAATTATTCCTTTCAGACCAGGGATGCACTTCTATAATTATAAAATTTTGTTAAGATGTGGTTGTTCCAACTCTTTTGCTTTTAATATTATTTATTACTTGTCAAATCAATTTTAATTATAATTTTTTACTATTTTTAACCAGTATAGTAGATTTGATTTATTGTTTTTAATTGTTACATTCTAAATATATCTTTTACACTAGTTTTATTTATTTATACATAATAAAATTTATCTTAAACCATAAATAAATCACACATTCATTCAATGCCTTGTGATTATTGTACATGCCATAGCATGTACTTTAGGAATCGATATTCCTAAATCTTTTTTTATTCTAGAAAATCAAATGCATTTCTAAAATGTTTAAATTTGGATTTTATAAATTTTAATAGCTATTATTTTGGAAATAATCCATATATTTTGGTTTTTCTTGTAGACACTAGAAAACCACACATAATGGTTCTAGATGTAGAACTGACCCCTAGACCACGTTAGGATCCCCTAGAGACTCGATCACAAACCATGAATCAAGTTAGATGACTAAAAAACTAACTAACCTAACCCACCCTTGACCAAACTTGACCTTTGAAACTTGACTACCGATGATCACCCTAACTATTGATGGTTAGGCTTGACCATCGATGGTCAGGTTCCCACCACCTAAATAGTCAACCCCAGTCAACTCTATCTTGATTTTTTATATTTAGTTGGTCTAATACTTGTGTGAGTTAATGCATGAAAAATCTAAATTTTAACTACTTGTTGAACCTATTTTTAACCTATTATTTCACCTCTCTTATTCTCCTATAAAAAGAGAGGAGAAGGAGGTGAAAAAGGATCTAGAATCAGTCAATCTAAAATTAATTAATCATCATCCACATCCAAAACTAGAGTCTCTTACATAATAAATTTTTTTATAGGTATTCTTATATTAAATTATTGAACCAAATAAGTATGATATAGATCCAAAGTGTTACCAATCATCGGCCAATAGCCAAGCATCGTTACTCTATCAAAATTGCTCCAAGCTTCACTGACAGATCCCTAAACCTTTCTTCAAACTAGAAAATAGCAAGCTAATTATCTATTTTCACCAACTAGTTACTTTATTTCTAATTCATAGCCAACCCAACACAAACCCACCTTCCATAATCTCATTATGTAACCTTAGAAACCAATTTTATTGAACCAAATTAGAACCCACAGTAACTACCAATGATCACCCTGACCATCGATGGTCAACCTAACCACCAATGGTCACACCCAACTACAAAAAATCATTGTTATACAAATAAACAACAAGATATTTTCACCCATTAGACCTTAACCAAATCCCAATTTTAAATCACTTGCCTGATCATAAAGCCTTACCCTATTTTTTGGACCATACCTAATTCATTTAACATTAGCATCAATCTATTTATTTCTATAATTAATAAAATTCATCCATTCATTTATCAATCACTTCTTGTATTTGATTTTTATGTTGAGAGGCATTATACAATGGGAGAGGGGAAGGAGAGAGCTAGATGTCATGCCCATGTAAGGAAAAATGGTTGGCATCTTAAAAAAAAATTATTATTATAAATACACAAACATAAAGCTGATAAAATATTTAAAAATCTAAATAGAATTTATTTATATATATAGTAATATAATTAAAAAGAAGAGATACCAAATTATAAACAATGGTTATATATTTAATAGAGTGTTTATAATATAATTCAGAATAAGAAACAATGATAACAAATTCATGCAGCCACAACCTTAACTTAATTACATATAAAATTTAATAGAAGAGAAATTTATATTAGAAAAGATTTCATTCCTTGTTAACCAAATCAATGTAGATTTTATTCTTCTAAGATCTCACACACTCATCATTTCTAGCCAAATCTAATTTTTGTCTTTGTTGGTAAAGTTCATATTTTCATTCGTATATTCACTGCATTCTTTTGCATGTGGCCTTACATGAATCAAGGAATAGAGTAATGGATGGGTTTAGTGATGGAGAGAGTGGGCCTTCACTTCTCCATCTATAACACCTCATATCTCTCTATCATTTCTCCTACATCACAGCTAAGACACATCCTCCATGGGTGCCACCATGTAACTCATGGAGTCTTGTACAATTTTATTATGTTTGGTTAGATTATTAACACTCATTACATCTATTTAAAATAAAATATATTTTTTTCATGCCATGGTATTCGTATAATTAAAAGGGTTCAAGGGATGAGGCCATAATCATCCCATTGGTATGACTACTAAAGAAGTTGTGCTGAGGAAAACCATAAAACATCATTTCAAATAAAAAGGGGAGGAAAAGAAAAAAAACCTAAAATATTTCTAGCCATAAAATGTCAACAATAATTACTAACATTTGGATCATTTATTTTACATATATAAATTAAATATAAATATATTTGAAATCAATTTTTAATTGTTTACACTCATTTAACTTAGTTTATTAATTTATCTTTGAAGATAAAAATCTTTTAAAACTATTGATTTCTTTACCTAACAATATAAATTACTTTAGCTTTATTATAATTTTTAGAGCATCACTGATAGAGAATTTATAGCTTCATTTGACTGACACACATATATTGTTACTTTATTACAATGTTTTAACTTAAAATCATAGAAATATGCAAGTTAATTAAGGGTGCATTAATACAGATTAACACATATATAGTTACTTTAATACAATTTTTCAATAAAATTAATATAAAACTACATATTAATTATGCCAGAGGTATTCTATATGCAAAAGAATGTAAAGATTCATCTCACATATGCCTAGCAAAACAAACATTTATGATTGTCAATAATATGTTTTTCTATTTAATAATTATGAGGTATATTTATTTATATGTCCAAGTAAATTGTACAAGTCCCTTTGTATTTATGAAATTAGTTTATAATTTTGAATTCCTTATATATTTGAACAATAATTTACGTTAATTGGTTAAATCATGATGTGGCATGGTTGTTATTATGAGAAGATAACATTGTATATATAAAATAAATTCTAAAACTTGTCATTTTTTTGTATATACCATGCCAAATTTTAATTTCCAAATGTTGTGCTTATTCCCTTGGTGCGCTTATAGTAATTTAGTTCATTAGTTTTAAAATTAACCCAAAATAATTCACTTCGAAGAAAAATAAAAAAAGTTATAATTTAACACTATCTCAATAATATATCATTCTAACATATCGATCATAAAAAACAATTATTGTGTTCTATTAATTCACATATGTTTTCAGAATACATAGTAGATCTGTGAGTACATTTCAATGTGAAATCAAGAGTCATACTTTTGAGAAGACCTCCATGCATTGTTTTTTAACTTAAAATTGTTATTATACTTTTTTTTAAACATCAGAAGAAATTTTTATAATTTTAATTGAAAATAAAAACATACAATTTAATTTATAAAATGATAATAATTTTATAAGGGGTATTGCATCCGTGTAAATGTAGTGTATTGTGTTGTCTTTAAAGTATTGAAGACATTTTTGAAATTCTCATCTTAAATATATAAATAGTTATATTGTATATTATAGATGTATTTTATTTATTTTTAAATTAAGAATTTAATATGGTAGGTTAATATTGACATTAATTTATTATTTTTATTATATTAATAAATGTTTAATAATAATAATTAGGGATGTTCTTTTAATTTTTATAAAATATTTTCAACATTAAATTTTAATGTATTATATGAAAAAAAAATTATTGATATGAAAAATAATATTATATCCCATTAAATAGACAAAAATAAATAAATAATAATTCTAAAATGAATACTGTGTGTGTGTGTGTGTGTGTGTGTGTGTGTGTGTGTGTGTGTGTGTGTGTGTGTGTGTGTGTGTGTGTGTGTGTGTGTGTGTGTGTGTGTGTGTGTGTGTGTGTGTGTGTGCGTGTGTGTGTGTGTGTCTGTATGTATGTATGTATGTATGTATATGACCCTAGAAGTTGTAAAATAAAACCTTTAAAGGACTATGCTTTAATAAAATCTCTCTTAATGAAACAACATATTTTATCGGAGACTTATTGTAATCCTAGCCGATGCATATCAAAGACAATATTGCAGACAAAGACAACAACAAATGATGGATGTGTAAAAAGCGAAACAAATAAAAATTCAAAATGATAACAATAAACAAAGATTTCAAGAACGTAGGGTAGAATTGATAATTAAACAACTAAATAAATAAAAGAGGCAACACATAGATAAGATGAAAGACATTCAAACACAAACATTTCAAGATGAATAATATGTATTAAGAATAAGACTACAAAGACAAATGAGTTCAAATCAATTAACTAAGTAAATAAGACAACATAAATTATAAATTCATCATGAAGCATTATAAAATCACTAGCAGCGATCGATTCATAATGTTAACATCAATTTTGAAGAACCAAATTTGATATCGATATATCATGTGCTCCAAATAATAGATAATGTATTTCAAGTTGTACTTGATATCGATGTTGTAAACATTAAAAAAAATTATGATATAAAATCACAAACAACATCTCAACCTACAAAAGGAAAATGAAAAATAATGACTTAGAAGAAGAGTCAACTTTACAACCTAAAAGAAGAAGAAAAATACAAAATGAAGAAATTGAAAGAGAGAAAAATATAAGTGATCCAAATGGAATGTTTGGGAGAGATGTGAAAACATTTCAAAAGATTTTTCAACATGGCTTAGATAATATTGCTTCACCAGGCATGTGTTATATTTTTCAAGAAAGTTATATTAGAATAAATGTTTCATGAACCCTTGAAGGCCTTATATATAATAGATGTCAACAAGAGAAAGGTCATCATCAGTTTTTAGCATTGAGTTACGTGAGCATGTGGATTATGTACCTCACTCCCATCTAGAAGATCATTTGATGTAGTTTGGAACCTCATTGAGAAGTACAAGGTCATATTGGACAAAATGTTGTGGTGAATTAACTAACATGTTGAATCAAATTGGATCACCTACCATTTTCTTCACATTGAGTGCAATTGGCATGTATTGGCTTGATCTACATGCATTAATGTTAGGATCTCCATCGAGATATTTTTGAGAAGCCCAAAATTAGTGAAGATAGAATATTATTGAAAATTAGTGATGGCACACTATATGCACTTGAGACATTCAATTTTTCATAAGGAGATATTTTAAAAAGGAATGAAAGTAAAAGATAACTAGTCTAGATATGAATGGCAACATAGAGGTTCACCATAGATTGAACACTAAATAAGGATAACCTTGATTGAAAAAATTATTTTGAATGAAAAATTGTTGAGAATTAATTCCATTCTATTGTTCATGCTTTGAATTATAGAGAAGATCCACACCATTGAACCATACAGGGATGTTACCAATCATCAAGTAATTTATGTTTTATGAAAATATATATATATATATATATATATATATATATATATATATATATATATATATATATTAGTGTAACTAACAAATTTTTATATATCAATAATTTACACACGTGGACATGGAACACGATTATCAAGAGCTACTTAATTTTGTAGAATGACATACAATGTGTAGAGAGGGTGCTTGCCTATGAAAGAAAAAAATAAAAATGGTTTCTAGGTAATATTTTCATTCATATAAATATTTGTATAAAAATTATGCATAATATTTGTAAAAGAACTAACAATTGAGTTATTATTTATTCTAGGTATGGTGCACTATGTCCATTGAATCTTAATGGATCAATATTAAATGAAGACTTAGACACAAGAGATAAATAGTTTGATCTTGAAATAAATGATGATAGAGTTAATACACATAATCACTATATATTACATATATGAAAATAAAATGTAGATTAGAAATTTATTCTATCCAAATATGATATGCTCAAATACATTGCTAAGTATGCAGCAAAGGTAGAGAAGAGTTCTAAAACTTATGATCAAATGTTGATGTAGGTTGAAAACATTAAAAACCCTAATTAATTATTAGGAAAATCATATATAATAATTCTAACTTAGACAATTGTTAAAAGAGACATTGGGGCACAAGAAACTTGTCGCATGTTGTTGGAGTTTCCATTAGTAGAGAGCAGTAGAGTATTTGTGAACTTGAATGTTTATGAAAATTTTCATATTTTATTTTAAATGAATATGCAAAATGCACACCTCCTACTAGCATACCTATTTTAGATAAATATATGTAAAATACACTAAGAGATATCATTCTTGAGGCACCTATTTCACTTATGTCAAAAATTCAATAGAATATAGGTGCCTCGAGAATGATATCTCTCGGCATATTTTACATAGATTTACCTAAGATAGGTATGTTAGTAGTATATTCTATGATATATCCAAGTAATTTATCTTTTAGAACTTAATTTTTTAAGATTTTGGATTGACAGCCTCCAAAAGAGCTCATGCTTATTGGATCTAGCTTGTTAAGCAATCCACCCTACTATCTAACTAACCAACCATTTATTTAAATGCTTTCTTATCTATATTTCATTCCTCTCAAGCCAAAGAGGAGTCTCTTAAACCATTTGGATAAATACATGCACAATATATCAAGTTCTACTAACCATACCCTTCTCAATTTTGTTTTATCTTTCCTTCAAAGAACATAAAGCAAAATTTGTCTAAAACATTATGGCATGCCTGGTGGGACCCTTGAGTCTTTTCTTGCGTTCATAGTTGCATCTAGGTGTTTCTTCTTATCTTTCTACTTATACAATGAAATCAAATTTCATTTTGGGCTTAAAATTGACAGCATCCATTATTTGCTTACTTATTTTAGCTCACATATCTTAATTAATCAAGTGAATCAATCGTAGCTTCACTCTTATCACACATACAAGACCAAACCACTTACACTTAATCAAGCATCAAACATTGACATAAGGCCCAACTAGGATTTCATTACCTAGTGGTCACCTTTTTCATCCATCTTACTTAGATTTCATCACCAAGGGGAGAACCAAATCAACTCTTTTATTGAGTATAATCTATGACAATTGGTATATCTTGGCTAAACACCTGACACCCTTATTGTTGTAGTGTTTGAAGTGAGGGGGTAGGCCCCAATATCAAGCCACTTACTGATTTGTTTGAGAACCTAAACACAACCTGAAACCAACCATAGACTTATTTTCTAGTACCTACTCTACAAGCCAATTTCAATCACACAATTCTCAAAAATTAAATCATATGCCACAAGAGAGACTAAAAAGAACCTTAGGATTTAACATGATTTAGTGTGTGTTTTATTTCCTTGACTTTTCCTTGTCTTCTCTTTGTTTGAGTTGTGATATTGCTTATATCTTCATCTGTTCCTTATCTTCATGGTTTTAATTAGGCAACAACTAAGAAACCAAGCAAATTAAGACCCACCTCCTAATCATCAATCTTCCTCTTCTCCCTCATCCATGGAGTACATCTCAAATGTAGAGAGTTATCCTCATCCTTCTGGGAATCTTATCATTCCTCAAATGGTAGCCCAAGGTGATGTGACTTTCACCACCTTTCTAGATAACAACCCTGTAGCCCTCCAGTATTATGTTAACACCATATCCCACCATACCCCTACCTTGGTTCCACCTATTGACTATCCCTATGGTATGGTATTCCACCTTATGGGTGACACTTCTATTGCCACCGTCTCCTCCCAAAATTTAATCACCTCAGCATTCTCCTCTACTAATAACCCTACTAATACCACCATCTAAAACTAACCCACTCAATTGAGTAATGCCCAAGAACCTTCTTCCCTAAATAATAACCCTCTTAGTATTGGAATATCACAACATTTCAGCACCAACACCTCCTTTATCATAAGATTACCCTCTACTGGTGTCACTACCATTCCTCTCACTTGTAACCTACCTACCTCCACTCCATTTTAGAGCTTGATGGTTCTCATACCTTCCACCCTTCCACCCATTAGTACCAAAGTCACTACTTACCCTCTATCTACTAACCAAACCATACCTCCTTCTTAACCTATGTTAATCTCTCAACAAGTTCCCATTACACTAAACCTGAGCCATGTCCCTAACCTACATGGGTATGTAGCTCTACCTTCCACCCAAACACCTATCTCCACATACTCATATGTGGTATCATCCCAACCACCCATACCTACATACAAACATATGGTAGCCTCTCAACCCCTTATCAACTATACATATGTTACACCTATCCAAACCCAACATAATCTACCCTATAATTATGAAGGCACACAACCCCAAGCTGACCTTATCAAAATGTTAATGGACAAAATGACTGCTTTGGAGTCATCCATTTCTAGAGCTCATAATATTTTTTTCATATGACTAAATATATAATGAACCAATTCACCCATCCATCCCCATTCAATTGTATCCTCCTCAATGGGAACTTCTAAAGTTTTTGAAGTTTTAGAGTAAGGAGGACCCTCAACATCACCTAAGAGCATTTAGGCATTTGTGTTATATGATTGCCTATGATTATGCTCTCCTCCTTCATACCTTCCCCTTGTCTCTATCATATCAAACACTAGATTGTTAGAGTGATATTAAAAATCACTCCCTCTTTTCTTTTACCCAACTAGCTTAGATTTTCTTAGATCACTTTTCCATAAACATCTCTAAGAAAGTATCCATCAATGATTTTTATTCTATTCGGCAATTTGATGATGAATCCATTCTTGACTTCGTATCCTATTGGAGAAGTCTAATAAACCAAATATCTTTATCTCTACCCTAACCTAAGTTTATTAAACTCTTTACCTAGGCCTATGCCAAACATATCTCCTCTACCTTACGATTTCAGAGCTTTAGCACCCTTGACGAGGATTTTACCATGGCATGAAAACTAGAAAATAGATCCATCAATGAGGGGAACTTTAAATTAATAAAAAATAACTCTACCTTTAAATAAAATGAGGCTTCCTCATCTAAACCCAACAACCAAACCAACACTAACTCTAAAAACAAGGGAACTAAAAGTGTGGTTGTCCTTAAGACTGCTCGTCTACCTATTATTAACCAATCTAGCTCTTCTAATTCCTCTAGTCAAAACACTAAGAAACTAAACTGAAACACCTAGAAGTAATTTAATCTACTTGAGGAGTCCTATACTTTGGTCTTGGATAAATTTTTAAAATCCAATCTCATACAAATCCTTTAGATCAAACCTTTATAGCAATTCAATTCCTCTTATCCTGTACCAAGTTGGTACAAGGAGAATGATTTGTGGGCATTAAATTAGGTCATTAGACATGATGTTAGTAGGTGTAATACCTTCAATAATGTTATCTAAACTCTCATTGATAATGGGGAACTTATGTTTAATAACCCCAATTCACCCCTGAACTAATCACTTAACATCTTTAGATAACCATTTCCCAACCATGCTCCTTTTATCAACAATGAAAACAAAGTAGAATCTTGTCATGCTCATGAGGCCCATACTATCAATATGGTTCTTGGTGAACTTAATACTAAGAAACCATCAACCAAATCACCTCTTCCCCTACTCCAATTATTTAGGTAGTAGAGTCACCAACCTCTCCTTTGTTATGCACATCAAAGGAGGAAAGAATTTCCATTTTATCATTTTCCCTAATCATACAAAAATCCACTCTTCCTTTAGCCAAAACTCCTAAGGAAGAAACCACTTTGCCTATACCTCGTATTAAGTAATTTCATTTTGAAACCTTAGAACTCAAACAATAGACAAGGTAACCATTCCTCCCTCATAGCCTCTGGGTCTATCCTTTGAATCCACCACCAGGGGATTCAAATTCATCTATAAACCTTTCTCTAGATTTGTTAAAAACTTAGAATTCATATCCAACCCTAACTTGGATTGGGCCACCTTTTGTCAATAGCCTTATCTCCCTTATATAACCAAGCAGGAGCCTTATTTATTAGAAAAACCTACCCTTACCACTATCAAATCCATTATCACCATAACCCAACCATTAGACACCTATACCCACCAAACTATAGCAACACCATCAAAACTAAACTCATCCAAAGTCACTAAATCACCTTCTACCATTTAACCCAAACCACCAAGATCTGTGGCATATTTCATACTCATAACATTACTCACCCATTAATAAATTTGGAATTAAGCCCACTAAACCTATCAAACAAACCCCAAACTAAGCCAACAAAGAAGGAAAAACCACTTAGAAGCCCAAAATCCAAAACTCTACCTCCCCTCTCCACTTTGCCCTCTATTTTAGGCCTCATCCCTCTACCTTAATTAGGAAACCAACCATCCTAATCAAAACCCAACCACCACTTTTGGATATGCCATCACTCATACTTTTATCCACGCCTATTTTAATCAAATTACCCATGAATATACCTCCTATCTCCCAATTATCTCTAAACAAACTACTCATCTCCTAAATGTCTACCCGAAAAACTTCCAACCCTAAACACTCAACCTTTCTACCAAAACCAAAACCATCCACCAAGAATGCTTTTTTACCCAAAACCTCTACCATCAATCCCACTCCTAAAAGGGCCTCTACCTCAATTCCCAAAACTAAGACACCTATACCTTTACCACCATTTCCTGAGTCTTACTCAACCATCCTATAGAGGCTATTACAAGCATCTTGCTTAACTTTACCACCTATCAGACCATTTGACCCGCATAGTCCTAAACCATCTTGGTACAATGATAGATTAGTATTTTCATACCATAAGACACCTGGGCATGACATAAATTACTGTAAATCTATCCATGTGATATCCCATCAACTATATCACAAGGATGACTTATTATCAGATGGGACTCTTATGAACTAAACATTGATCTAAGAGCTAACATCCATTGACCAACACTTACCTACTCTTCCACTCTCACCTCAAAGTGAATAGGAACTTGTAATATCCCCTGTTTCCCTTGAAATCTGAAATTGAATATTATTGAATTACTTTTCTATATTTTACCCTTTTTGATATTTTGCATGAATAAAGATACAATTTTGAAGATAAATTCAAATAGATAAATAAACCACAGTATAATCTCTTAACTGGCAAATCAATGATCTTATTATTCATCCAGATGATTACAATAGATGTCCTCTATCATGCATATAAAATAATATTAAAATACGGTCTTAAAAACTTGAGTATTCCACAAACTGGGAATAAAAACCTAGATCGGGTCCGTCTCAGCCTGTTGTGTCAAAAACATAGTCGCCGACGTCGATTATAATGCTGCCATTAGTTTCCTGGTGTCATAAACCCACCGATGTTGGTATGGGGGTCGGCCGATGTCGGCCGCTATCGGTCTCTGCCTGCCAATGTCGGTCTCTACACTTTCTACTGATATGTATGGATTTGCATGGATCTGTACAAACTTCATACGATTGCCAATACAATATAGCACAACTTGTATGCTAAATAACTGATCTCAAGATATATGGCTCTAATACGGAATATCTCTATTTGTGCAATATATGAATCAAAACCTAATTAAATAAATACCTGTGATAACTTCTATGTGAAGTTATCTCTCCACCTGGAAATAAATTAGCTGATATCTCACAGCCTCTGAATCACACACACTGAAGAGTGGACATTCTCCAATGTAAATGGAATCCTGGAACCCTTGGCTCAGTCTTCTTAGAAGAATTCTTAGCAAAAATCAATAATCATAATCTCATAATCATTCCAACTCTCTCCCATGAGAAACCCTTATACCCTCAAAAAGGTATGCTTACCCTAATTAGGGTTTCTTAAATTAGAATTAGGGTTGCAAAATTAAAATATGCTAAATAATTAATATTTAATTAAATCAATCAAATATTAATATTTCCCTCAATACATGTTCGATCGAGCCCAAACAAAAGCCAACTAGAAAAATTCTACTAAACAAAGCCAAGCCAAGCTCCATCAAGACCCTCTAACCATCCTATCAACCTATGAGGGTCATATAATAGGATAACCATCAACTCTAAAGATGTCAACTGAAAAGGGGACATGACAATCTGCCCCTCCTGAAATTACTTGTCCCCAAGCAATCTCGAAACAACAAACCAATCAATCCACCTGGATCCCAAATGTAGTCATGATCTATACTGATGACAATCAATGCAAGCTCATGCAATATCCTCTAAAATATAACCAAGAGGAACCCATAATCAAACTAGAAAATACTACTCAACCAAACTCTAAAAGCACAACTACCATAATTAAGAACCCATGAGAAACAAACTCTTGAAGTATCATAACCCAAGTAGAATGGACAACTCAAACTGCCAATTCCATCTACAAACGATGGTGCTAATCCATCCCATAATGGATGGTAAGAAACTGGAGCTGATCTACACCTCTATGAAATCCAATCTTTTATCTCTGAGTCAAAAGCAAAATAATGAACATACCCCACTATATAATGCCGATAGGAACCCCCAAACTCCGCTACTAGCTCACTATCGCTGAATTGGGAACCAGCGGATGGCTCCAATCTCTGACTTTGAGTAGCTATAAGTTGGATAGGACCCTGTGCAATCCACTCAACAAGCCCCACCTCAAAATCCCTGAGAGGTAGCATAGTAAAAAGGATCACTCTAATCTCTCCAACCCATCTGCTAATAGCACTAGTACCTCAAATGAGAACACCTTCTGTCACTTTATGCGAGTCTAAATGAACACCTGCACTATCTAGCAAATAATCCATGAATTATTTGGTGCAGTAAAAATTATATGTAGAAGCATCAACATACTCCCCCACACACCACAACTGATCCCTCTGTAAAGGTGGCACAACCAACTGTACCACACTGTCATCTGTGTGAGAAGAATCAATCTGGAGACTCAACTCCACTGGTATCCCAAACTCATCAAGACCAGGTACTCCCAAATCCTAAACATGTGTGTCAGCCCCAACAACATGTTCCTCAGCAACAACTATAGGAACGTACTCACCACCAACCACCTCAATATACAAATGAACTGGGTCTGGGGCTGGTGAAGACTACAAATGCTCCAACTCTGCAGTCACCTCCTCTGATGCACTATCCAAAAGAGTAGACTCAAAACCACTGATCTCTGGAGTACTACCATCCATACTCTACAAATCCACTCCAAAGCTCATATCAACATATGGAGTATCAAAAACTGTAGCATCATTTTCCAACTCCTCCGTATCGAAAGAAATTGCCAGTGAAACTAAGTCCTCAAAACTATCCACTGCATTCTCTTAGGTGTCATCTATAATAATCAGATCCTAGGAATCTTCTATAAACTCTGCCACATCTGAGAGATCATCAACTCTTAGTGTACTAACATCTAAGTACACCTCCACACTTTGAATGCAAGCATCAGACTCATCCTCATGTAACTCTGAAGAAGCTATGGCTGAAACCATCTCATGAGAATCATGGGACATGCTACTATCCTCAAACAAATCAGTAACGATATCCTACAGTTTTAAAATGTCTCCATCATGTGTAGTCACAACACTAGTGGCTGCTCCACTAAGTAAATGATTAACTTCATCTGTAGAGACCTCTTGTTTCTCCGTCTTTTTGTGTTGTGATGTGGATCCTCTCAAAATAAATGTCATACACTGTACTAATTTGGCTTCTATTGTAGGGTCTGAAAGAAATTCATTCACTCTCCTCTGGTGTTCAACCAACTAGTTCAAACTTTGTTTCAACTTCTCCATATCCTTGTCCCACTGTTTCTAAGTACTGGAAGTACCCATGATTAACTCACCGATTCAATGTCTAATCTACCCAACAAGATGGCAGAATTTAGCTTTGATACCACTATAATATCCCCAACCAATAGGGACTGTAGAAATACAAAAGCTTTGATACCACTGTAATAACCCCTGTTTCCCTTGACATCTGAAACTAAATATTATTGAATTGCTTTTCTATATTTTACTTTTTTGATATTTTGCATGAATAAAGATATGATTTTGAAGATAAATTCAAATAGATAAATAAACCATAGTATAATCTCTTAACTGGCAAATCAATGATCTTATTATTCATCTAGATTATTAAAATAGATGTCCTCTATCATGCATATAAAATAATATTAAAATATAGTTTTAAAAACCTGAGTATTCCACAAACTAGGAATAAAAACCTAGATCTGGTCCATCTCGGCCTGCTATGTCAAAAAAATAGTCACTGATGTCAGTTATACTACCACCGTCAGTTTCTTGGTGTCGTAAACCTACCAACATCGGTATGGGGGTTGGCCGCTGTCGGTCTCTGCCTACCGATGTCGGTCTCTACACTTTTTGTTGATGTGTACGAATTTGCATGGATCTGTACAGACTTTGTATGGCCGCCAATACAATATAGCACAACTTATATGCTAAACACCTGATCTCAAGATATATGGCTCTAATATGGAAGATCTCTATCTGTGCAATATCTAAATCAAAACCTAATTAAATAAATCCCTATAAATACCTGTGATAAATTCGGTGTGAAGTTATCTCTCAACCTGGCAATAAATTAGCTGATATCTCATAGCCTCTAAATTACACACACTGAAGAGTGGACGTTCTCCAATGCAAATGGAATCTTGAAACCCTTGGCTTAGTCTTCTCAAAAGAATTCTTAGCAAAAATCAATAATCATAATCTCATAATCATTCCAACTCTCTCCCATGAGAAACCCTTATACCCTCAAAAAGGTATGCTTGCCCTAATTAGGGTTTCTTAAATTATAATTAGGGTTGCACAATTAAAATATGTTAAATAATTAATATTTAATTAAATCAATCAAATATTAATATCTCCCTCAATACATGTCTGATCGAGCCCAAACAAAAGCCAACTGGAAAAATTCTGCTAAACAAAGCCAACCCAAGCTCCATCAAGACCCTCTAACCATCCTATCAGCCTACGAGGGTCGCATAATAGGCTAACCATCAACTCTAAACATGTCAACCGAAAAGGGGACATGACAATTTGCCCCTCCTAAAATTGCTTGTCCCCAAGTAATCTCAGAACAATAAACCAATCAATCCACCTGGATCCCAAATGTAGTCATGATCTATACTGATGACAATCAATGAAAGCTCATGCAATATCCTCTAAAATATAACCAAGAGGAACCCATAATCAAACTGGCAAATACTACTCAACCAAACTCTAAAAGCACAACTGCCATAGTCAAGAACCCATGAGAAACAAACTCTCAAAGTATCATAACCCAAGCAGAATGGACATCTCAAACTGGCAATTCCATCTACAAAAGATGGTGCCAATCCATCCCATAATGGATGGTAAGAAACTAGAGCTGATCTACACCTGTGTGAAATCCAATCTTCTATCTCTGAGTCAAAAGCAAAATAATGAGCATACCCCATCATATAATGCTGGTAGGAACCCCCAAACTCTGCTACTAGCTCACCATCACTAAATTGGGAACCATCGGATGGCTCCAATCTCTGACTCTGAGTGGCTATAGGCTAGATAGGACCCTGTACAATCTGCTCAACAAACCCCACCTCAAAATCCCTGAGAGGTAGCATAGTAGAAAGGATCACTCTAATCTCTCCAACCCATCTGTTAATAGCACTAGTACCTCAAATGAGAACACCTTCTGTCACTTTATGCGAGTCTAAATGAACACCTACACTATTTAAAAAATACTCCATGAATGATTTGGTGTAGTAAAAATTATATGCAGAAGCATCAACATACTCCCCCACACACCACAACTGATCCCTCTGTAAAGGTGGCATAACCAACTATACCACACTGTCATTTGTGTGAGACGAATCAATCTGGAGACTCGACTCCACTAGTATCCCAAACTCATCAAGACTAGGTACTCCCAAATCCTAAACATGTGTGTCAGCCCCAACAACATGTTCCTCAGCAACAACTGTAGGAACGTACTCACCACCAACCACCTCAATATACAAATGAATTGGGTCTGGGGCTAGTGAAGACCACAAATGCTCCAACTCCACGGTCACCTCCTCTGACGCACTGTCCAAAAGAGTAGACTCAAAACCACTGATCTCTAGAGTACTACCATCCATACTCTACGAATCCACTCCAAAGCTCATATCAACATATGGAGTATCAAAAATTGTAGCATCGTTGTCTAACTCCTCCATACCGAAAGAAACTACCGGTGAAACTAAGTCCTCAAAACTATCCACTGCATTCTCCTAGGTGTCATCTTCAATAATCAGATCCTGAGAATCTTCTATAGACTCTGCCACATCTGAGAGATCATCAACTCTTATTGTACTAACATCTGAGTACACCTCCACACTTTGAATGCAAGCATCAGACTCATCCTCATCTAACTCTGAAGAAGCTACGGCTGAAACCATCTCATGAGAATCATGGGACATGCTACTATCCTCAAACAAATCAGTAACGAATCTTGCGGTTGTAAAATGTCTCCATCATGTGTAGTCACAACACTAGTGGCTGCTCCACTAAGTAAATGATTAACTTCACCTGTAGAGACCTCTTGTTTCTTCATCTTTTTGTGTTTTGATGTAGATCCTCTCAAAACGGATGTCATACACCGTACTAATTTGGCTTCTATTGTAGGGTCTGAAAGAAATTCATTCATTCTCCTCTGGTGTTTAACCAACTAGTTCAAACTTTGTTTCAGCTTCTCCATATCCTTGTCCCACTGTTTCTGAGTATTGGAAGTACCCATGATTAACTCATCGATTCAATGTCCAATCTACCCAACAGGATGGCAGAATTTAGCTTTAATACCACTATAATATCCCCAACCAATAGGGACTGTAGAAAGACAAAAGCTCTAATACCACTGTAATATCCCTTGTTTCCCTTGAAATCTGAAACTGAATATTATTGAATTGCTTTTCTATATTTTACCCTTTTTGATATTTTGCATGAATAAAGATATGATTTTGAAGATAAATTCAAATAGATAAATAAACCACAGTATAATCTCTTAATTGGCAAATCAATGATCTTATTATTCATCCAAATGATTATAATAGATGTCCTCTGTCATGCATATAAAATAGTATTAAAATACGATCTTAAAAACCTAAGTATTCCAAAAACTGGGAATAAAAACCTAGATCTGGTCCATCTCGACCTGTTGTGTCAAAAACACAGTCACTGACATTGGTTATACTGCCGCTATCAGTTTCTTGGTGTCGTAAACCCACCAACATCGGTATGGGGATCAGTCGATGTCAGCCACTTTCGGTCTCTACCTATCGATGTCGGTCTCTGCACTTTCTGTTGATGCATACAGATTTGCACAAATCTGTATGAACTTCGTACAGTCACCAATACAATATAGCACAACCTGTATGCTGAACACCTAATCTCAAGATATATGGCTCTAATACAGAAGATCTCTATCTATGCAATATATGAATCAAAACCTAATTAAATAAATCCCTGTAAATACTTGTGATAACTTCTGTGTGAAGTTATCTGTCAACTTGGCAATAAATCAGCTGATATCTCACAGCCTCTGAATTGCACACACTAAAGAGTGGATGTTTTCCAATGCAAATGGAATCATGGAACCCTTGGCTCAGTCTTCTTAGAAGAATTCTTAGCAAAAATCAATAATCATAATCTCATAATCATTCCAACTCTCTCCCATGAGAAACCCTTATACCCTCAAAAAGGTATGCTTGCCCTAATTAGGGTTTCTTAAATTAGAATTAGGGTTTCTTAAATTAGAATTAGGGTTGCACAATTAAAATATGCTAAATAATTAATATTTAATTAAATCAATCAAATATTAATATCTCCCTCAATACATGTCTGATCGAGCCCAAATGAAAGCCAACTGGAAAAATTCTGCTAAACGAAGCCAAGCCAAGCTCCATCAAGACCCTCTAACCATCCTATTAACCTACGAGGGTCACATAATAGGCTAACCATCAACTCTAAAGATGTCAACCAAAAAGGGGACATGACAAAACTAAAGCAATCATCTAGATTGACTCCTCCCCCAATCCATACCATCCATATGGTCACATGATTACAAGCTCAACCAAAGGATAAAGATAAGGAAAATTTTCCCATTCTATAGACATATCCCACTTCTGCCACCCAATCACGTAGTCAACACTAAGCACCTTTACCTTCAACCAAACCCAAAGTGTCCATCTCGAGACCCTCTCAATCTAATCATTTTAAATAAAGCCAATGAGTAGTTCTAAAATAAATTCACCAAACACCAATAAAGATGATGTTGTATGAACTAATAAATACCTTACCCCATCACTACCAAGAGATGATACAGGGTTTGAAATCCATAGAGGTCCAATCAGAAGATCCATAACCTCTAGCAGCTTTTATCAAATCTCTTCACATTTCTAACCTTGTTACCTTCAAGGATTCAAAAATACCTTCCATCCATCCAGATGACCCAGATCCTCCCCTCTTCATTATCATGTACATCAACCAAACCCTCATCAAGAGGGTTATGATTGATAGGAGAGCTACTATCAACATTATCTCCTCTCACACATATAACCAACTCAATTTACCCAAGAACATCATGTCATAAACCTAAATAGTACTTATATTATTCAATGATACCATGGCCATAACTTTAGGAACTATTATCCTTCACATTCACCTTGAACCCTGCATGCTTCTTGAGCTCTTCTATGTATTAGAAGGAGATTTCTATGACAATGTCTTATTGGGATGCCCTTGGATTCATTATATGGGTTTTTTGCCATCTACCCTACATTATTGAATCAAATTTGAACACAAATGTCAAGTTTTTACCATACAATATGACCCTAGTCCCTTTACATCATGAAACATGATATACTGACCCAATGACATCTCCTTCCTCCATCCAAAAAGCCTTCATTAGTAAAATATGAAGCCCCATCTTCTACTACCAAATCATCCACATTTTTTCCATCCCTTCCACCCAAATTCCCATAATGGACCCTTTGAAATCAACCTTCCAACATCTTTTGTTGGGGGAGTATCACCTTCTGACCCTCAATGCTTTTCCTACTCCCTAAAAGTATGGGAAAATTGACCACCAACTTGATTATAACCCCAATATTGGAACCATTATTCTTTTTATACCCTCAACTTGTCAAACCAATTCCATCTATGGGGTACTTGATAAACCCCTTGACATTCTACCACTTTTTTCTCACCTCAGCCATTCACCTCTACCTTTTCTTATCTAGATTAACCAAACTTTTCCTATACATACCTTTATAGGTGTGCTTGGAAATGATTTTGTCTAGGTTATTATGAACATGAGCCATATGAGTTGATTCCAATCAAAACCCAAAACCCTCATGAAAAGCATGGCCTCAGTTTCATGCTACCTAAACAACAAAGTAACCCACCTCCCATTACCATCTTTGACAAGGAAATCCCATCCTCACCATCCAATCCACCATCGATAGTTAAGGATTATGACATCATCCCCCCTAAATTTTTTTTCATCAATATGATCAGCCTCAAACCCCTAACTTATCAAAAGGATAGGGTGACCATAACCATTCCTCTAACCTACCCTGAGATGATAGGAGATGACTCTCCTACCATTAATATCATTTAGTGTCAGGATAATGATTCCATTCTCACCTATGTTGGTACTAAAGATTCCTCTATCCATAATCACTTCCTCCTAAGACTTTGACCATGTTGAATGAATCCACTATGGATATTAACTTGGGCACTATGGATAATCTATGTATTATCAAAATTAGCCAATCACTAAATTCTAAGGAGCTCTATGACTTCCCCTCCTTCTTGTAAGATTGTAACATAACATTTGCTTGATCTTATAGTGACATGTTAGGAATTGACCCCTCCATCACTACCCATGACAAAGTCACCAACCATGATACCAAGCCCATTAGGCAAAATCTTTGGTGAATACACCCTTGCATAGCCATTCTCATCAAAGAAGAGATTCAACATCTCCTATCCATCAATTTCATTCAACCCATTGACTATCCCCAATGGGTCTCAAACATCATACCTATCACCAAAGCTATATGAGGACTCCACATATGTGTGGGCTTTCATGACCTTAACCTTGATTACCCAAAGGATGACTTTCCTTTACCAAGCATTGGCCAAATATTTGATCTTACAGTCAACCATGAGATGTTATCTATAATGGATGTATTCTCAAGCTAAAATCATATCTTAATTACCCCTAAATATCAACACAAAACTACCTTCATCACCCCATTGGGAACTTTTTGCTATAGGGTCATGCCTTTTGGACTAAAGAATGTTGGTACAACCTACCAATGCACTATGACCTACATCTTCCATGACCTTATTCACAAAATTACCAAAGATTATGTTGATGACCTTTTGGGAAAATAAAAATTTCATAAATACCATTTGGCCATTCTTAAAATTACATTTGAGTGACTCATCCATTACCATGTTTGCCTTAACCCTAAGAAGTTTATTTTTGGCATCTTATTAGGAAATCTCATTGGCTTTATCATCTCCCTTCAAGGAATTGAAGTCAATATAAACAAAATAAAAGTAATCCTTGACATGCCTCTTCATACCCACCTCAAGCAACTCCATAGCTTACAAGGGAAGCTCCAACCCATTTGTCACTTTATCTCTCAGCTCTCTGACTAGTGTCAACCGTTCCATCACCTTTTGAAGAAGGATGTATCTTTTAATTATAATAACTACTATTAAAAGGCCTTTGATTTTCTTAAAAAGTACCTTTTTTCTCCACCTATACTCATTCCTCTCAAGGGAGATCAACCATTTTACTTTTATATCTCTACCACCAACCACTCCTTAGGGGCAATGCTTACTCATCAGGATGAACAACATAAAGAGCAAGCCATCTACTACATTAATCATATGCTTGTAGAGTACAAAACTTGGTACACTCATTTAAGAAAATTTTCCTATCTTTTGTCATCATGGCTACTAAACTTCACTACTATCTTCTCAACCAAAAGACTTATGTCATAACCAATATCAACCCACTCAAGTATATGCAATCCAAACCATACTAAAATTAACATATGACTAACTGGATCATGTTTCTAGCTAAATTTGACCTTGATTTCCTTCAGTAAAAACCAATTAAAGGGAAAGTTAGTGTTGACCAATTAGTTGAAGCACCCTTATCAGATGATCAACCCCTCTTCTTGATTTTCTCTATGAGTCCCTCGTGACCCTCTCTTAGGTAGACTTTACCTATCAAGAAACCATATTTTTTGATGGATCAAAAATTCAACGTGGTAGAGGAGCTAGCATCATCCTTATCTCCCTTCATGATAAACCTCTTCCTTAATCCTTTAAGATATATTTTGAATATACCAACAATATGGCTAAGTATGAGGCCCTAGTGATAGGCCTCCAAACTACATTAACCTTGGGACTCAAAATGATCAACATCTTTGGTGACTCCCAACTTGTGTTCAATCAAATAAGTGGATCTTACTAGTGTAATAATGATGTTTTGAAATGATACCAAAAATTAGCTGATGTCCTCTTAGCATTAGTTGAACACTACCCTATCCAAACTATACCATGATTTATGAACAAGTTTGTTGATATGATATCTTTCCTTGCCTCTCAAATCCCATCTGCACCCTCAGACTCTAAGATATCTATTATTATCCATCAATTTACTAAGACATCTTATGTGAAATCAGACTCTCCCAACATATTTAATGTGGAAGAGACCCAACCTAACCTTTAGTATCATCAAACCTTTGACTACCTTAACCTTGCCATCATTCCTTCCAATGTTTATAAAAATCCTCAATGAACAATTATCTAGAGCACCTCATGTTATACCATACTATGGGGAATCCTTTACAAAATAGCTTTGATGGTTTCCTCTTTTTTTACTTACATAGTCATGAAAGTTTTCATGTTATCAGGGAAACACATGATGGGATCTATGGGAGATACTTTAGTGGCCTAGACATCACTAAACACATCCTTCACCTTGGCTATTATTGTCTTGCCCTTAACCAAGATTGATATGATTATGTGAAAAAGTGTGTTAAGTGTCAACAACATGACAATTTACATTATGCACCTATCCATAGTCTTCATGTATCCATAGATTTTTTTCCCTTCTCAAAATGAGGTCTCAACCTTATTATTGAAATTAACCCCCATTATTCATAGTGACATCACTATGACAAATGGGTCGAGGTTATTCCTTTCATCTCAAAAAAATCCAAAAAGATTATCAACTTTATCAACCTTCACATTATTTGTTGTTTTTATGTTCCTCACAAAATTATCACCAACAATGACAAATCCTTCAAAAACAAACAAGTCAAAGGTCTTTGTGATGCATTCGGTATCAAGTTAATTTTCTCATCACCCTATCATCCTTAATCAAATAGATAGGCAGAAGCCTCTAACAAAACTCTCAATAACATGCTAACTAAAATGGTTAATGGATCTAGTCAGGATTGGCATTTACACATCCCCTTCACCTTATGGGCATATCATACTAGCATTCAAACCCCTATGGGTGCTACCCTTTCCTCTCTAGTTTTTAGAATAGAGATTGTCTTACCTCTCAAATTCCAAATTCCCTCCCTTCACATATCCTTACAATATCTCATCTTTGAGATTGATTATCTTCAAGAATGCTTACCCCACCTTGAGCTACTTTATGAGAATCATTTATCAACACTCACCCATCTTCACATATATCAAGAATGAATCAATCATGCTTATAATAAACACCTTAAAGTGTGAGAATTTAATATCAGAGACCTAATCCTAAAATAAAATGAATATGTCACCAATATGGAGAAAAATAAGTGGGGTAAGCTTGTTTTCAATTTTTTTGGACCTTATATCATAACCCACAAGTATGGATTAGGAGCTTACCAGTTATTCTCTCTTAAATATAACCCAAAGCTTGAGCCCCTTAATGCTTTATATCTACATCCTTTCTTTTGTTAAAATGGGATCAAACTCACCTTTTATCCAACTTAAGCTCATCCCTTCTTTTTAAAACCACACTCATCTCCTTATTTTATGAATAACTAATTAAAACTAAGTCATGTGATTTTCCATCACAACCATAGCCTAATCTTGAATAATGGGTACCATAGCTCTACCCATGGCATGATTCTCATGTTACTTTCTACCCCTTCGTAGGATGGATTTTTATGATCATTGTCACCTAAACCTCTTGTAAACATAATCAACCTTATTGTGTTTTTAGTTTTTCCTTCATAAAAGTTGACCCTTTAAACTTGTATAATCAAGTCCATGACATCAAAATCAAACATCAAAAGGAAAATCAAAATAACCCATATGGGTCACTCTCTAGCATTTACAAATTGTTCCCTCAAAGGATAACTACACAAACATATCAAAATTACTCAATATAAGATAAACTGCTCTCTTGAAGGAAAGCTATCAAAATCCTTAAACAAATCATAGAAAACTTAGACCATTCCCTTAAAGGATGGTTGAGTAAAGCATTTATAAAAGCATAGCAATTTCTTGGAAGCTTCCCACATCGATCAACCTTCCCAACCCTTCCAAAATAATAAAGCAAAAAAAAAACCATTATCAAACATCAAAAAATAGAAAAATAATTTTGAAATCCGTAATCATCTCTCATAAGTAGACTTCTTGCATTGATCAATCTACACATCATATGATATGGAATTGATTATACTTACTCTTTGTAGACCTCAAAAAGAGGAAAACTAGTCTCCCAAGAAGGTTCCATTTTCATCTTCCCCCCTTTCTATATACTATAAGCAAGGGATTTTGAGTTTACTTAACGTTATGTGATCAAGACACCTTTTTAACCAACTAATTCATGCTAATGTGAAGCATTCGAAGGTTTTATGTTCCTTAAGCTAATCCAACTTTAATTTGTTTTTAGTCCTGGCCAAAGAAGAAACATCATGCCTTCTCATTCTCTCATACTGGTTAACATATTCACTTAAACATTTGTCTCTAGTTTGTCTTCTCTTTCTTACATCTAGTTTTTTATTTAACTTACCTTATGTACTTCACCCCAATCCAAACAAAATGACCATAATCATAACCACATCACATGATATCATCATCACATCATTAAAAAAACATACATCAATTAGCATAATCAAAAATCAACTATCACCATCATAATCACATATATCATATCCACCACGTGTCTAAATCTCAATGAATAAGCATATACTCATTAAAATTATGCATGAACATAATCATCACTATCATCCTAGTCATTCATAAACCATAAAAATAATCACATCATAACTTTGCCCACTTAAGCATAACCATCACCATAATTATGATCCTATCAATATCATAATCATCTCAAAACATGAAATTAAATGATCACATCCATAAAATGACATACCATAATCATAAATTCCTAACCATCATCCTAGTCATCAAACACACATCACATTAATATCACATAATCATATCAGGATCATCATAACCATCACATCAATAGTATTAATCCATCCTAAAATTCATCATGAACATAAATGAAAGATACATATCATCACATGCCTAACTGAGTCTACATCAACATATCATAAGCATAATCATATTGATATGACATCATCAATGATCAATATGAACATCACAACCATAAACCACAAACCATGAACAAAATATCACATCTATATCTCATTAAGTAATCATCATAAGTCCATACAAAATATTCATGTCTCTCAAAATAAATATACATCTTGTTACATTGACTCACAAATTGGTATCAAAATCATATGACACCTCAAAAAACAAAAAAT
This sequence comes from Torreya grandis, assembly GCA_037957365.1. Taxonomy (NCBI): domain Eukaryota; kingdom Viridiplantae; phylum Streptophyta; class Pinopsida; order Cupressales; family Taxaceae; genus Torreya; species Torreya grandis. The sequence goes on along the minus strand of JARHVA010000301.1, from coordinate 1,070,445 downwards.
ATATATAATGTCTCATCATAAATTTATGATCTTGAGGCACTACTACCTCTTAGATCTTTTCCTCTTGTACTTGCCTAGCCACTCATAGAAGTGTCTCACTAACTTAGTTTTGTTGTACCTGCACCTCCTACCATCCTAACTCTATACTCACCCCATCAAGGTTCATCTATACAACACCTAAACATCAAGGCCTCATAATACCATAGTTCCTCCATAGTCACTACATATCTATGAATAGAGATCATCCCCACTAGTATCATAGCTGCTAGTACTCCAGCTCTTGACTATCAGAGAGAGTCTCTCTCTTGAATCACTAGAGCTAGCTGAGCCCTTGCCTAATCACTTTCACCTATCACAGTGACCTACTGACCCTATGATGATGTTAGTGATGCCTATGTTACTACCAAGGATGCACATGTTGTGTCTAAATCTGCTTGTGCCTAGTCTCTCTTTATGGTCACTACTTATACATCTAGGGTAAACCCTAACATTTGAAACTATTGACCATCTCCTCTTGCATCAACATTCATATCTAGTTGACCCCCATCCTTAAGACCAATATCCACCATAGCATAGAGTGACAAATACAAGACAAGATACCCATCTATGACACCTACATCATCTATCTCTATCCTCACAATCAACTCATCATGGTCAATGAAATCATGCACTTATTGTGAATCAAGTAGTGGAAACTCTATGTTTGCCCTCTCATATCTCAAGACTTCCCTAGGTATGTCTTGTATGAGTCTCAACTACCTCTATACCCTGTTAAATGTTATAAACTCTATCTCACCCTCTCATCTATTGTATATCCATCTATATCTCTAAAAAGATAAAGTATGCCTCATATAGTGTGCCCAACCTAGAAACCTAAAATATGGTCTCCAAATCACATCTCCAATGACCAAGGCATCTAAATAGCCCTTAAACCAATCTATGTCATGTACCCCTCCTCCTGGTCCTAAGAGGGAAAAATCACTCCTCCACTATATGTATCCAACTTATAAACCCATCAGAGCATAACCCTCCCATGGTATCCCAATCGGTCTAAGCACCCAGATGTGCTCATAAGCCAAATAATGTAGAATAAACCCAACACTGATCCCATATCTCTTATGGGCATATAATCCCAATAACTCTCAATAAATCTAAACTAGTAGCATAGGTACCCACAGAAATATTATTCAGCCCAAAAACATCTCCACAAGTACCCCCAACAATAAGTAAGGTAACCTGCCACTACTAAAATCAAGTAATGTATAGCACGTCACCATTATCATCATCATGAATATCCTCCTTGCATCCCTATCCCTCTAGTATAGTGGTATGTAGTGGAATCCTTTGGAATGCCACCTCACAAAATCCATGTCATCTCTATATAAGAGATCCATAATCTCATCCCACTCATCCCTCTTAATGTGGTAGATCAGCTCACCCCATATGGGTAACTGCATAATCATGTAGATATCCTTAGATATAATAGTCAGCTTGCCTATAGGAAGTAAGAAGTTGTTAATGGTAGGATCCCATCTCTTGATGAGTGCCACTAACATCTCTACATCTCAAGGTACATTTTGGTAGTACCTTATACCCCTAAGGCCTACATCCTTTATGTGTTCCCAATCATCCTCAATCATCCCTCACTGAATCTCATTAAATATTTAGGGCACCTAGTCTCTCATTTATATCCTCTCACATGCCTACAAGGTTTGATGGTAACATATTTAGTTCACTAGCATATTTTGCTTATGAACTCTACCTATTACCCCTAACTCCTAATTACCTTATGGCATTTGCCTCATTAGACCCATAACCATGACTCATAATCAAATCCATATATTCTACATTATCAACATCTACCTCACTCCCCTTAACCTATCTTATCTTCACATTTCTCATCTTAACCATTACCTACACCTTTACACAAACACAACCATCTACTATGAACCCTTAGGCTACACTCATATCCTTCACTTTACAACATTCAGCCAAACATAACTTCTACCCTTAATGCCCATTCCTAACCATTACCTATCAACTAATGATATTACCCTTGACCTTAACTATTTACAATATTAACCTTAACCTTCACCATTTTCCAAGCTTTTATACATGTTCATCAATCATCGATGAACGACTATTCCTCTAGTCAACTACTGATAGTTAGGACACCAACCATTGATATTCATCTCATAATGACATATCGCAACAGTCACTTCTTGACTATTAATGGTTTCTCATGACCATCGATGGCTAGACATGACTATTGATGATCATAGTGTAATGATCATTGGTGATCAAATAACACCTTTCACCCCACAAACAAACTATAAATTTATACCTAAACCTACCTCTATACTCCACCTATCTACTTTACCCTTCTAATTTAATTCTAAACTACCAAATTCAACCACATAACTATCAAACCCTAAACTTAGGTCAAACAAACCCACAACTAACTACAATAAAAAACAAATTCTAACTAACATTCAAGTTCCCCCAATTAAAACTAAACTATCGATTGAACAAAAATTCATACCTCATTCCTTAACCATCATCGAGGAGGAACTCTAGGGACCACTTCCTATCCCCATTCTCTCCTTCATCCATGCTACATCCTCATCAAGTCACCCCTCCAACACTCAATCAACTCAATCCACCTCACTCATAAAGTCAATCACTAACAAACTATCATTATTTTTCTCAAAAATTCCAAAAGTAAAGTCACTATGGGTCAATATGATTAAATGAGAAAATAGAACCCCTAGTGATCTTTTATCTTCACCCTTTTAGGGCTAACATATGACCATCAATGGTTAGGGTGACTATTGATAGTCTACCCAAAGGGTCACCAATGACCATCAACGATCAACCTTTTTAGGTATATTTATTCACCCACCACTTTTTACATATAACACCCAATCTAATACCAACCAATGAATATTACCTTCTCTAATAAACACAACTAAACAATGTTGACCTTGAATTTTGGTTCAACTATTTCATATTTTGTGATGACTTTGCCTGGGTCCTTTTTTATCACACTGACTATATTTACCACATTGAACATTTTGAGCTTATGCTGCCTTACACACACCTAACTAATTTGTGTCTTCATGGGAGTACTTCTTACTTTGGATACCCATGAAAACATTGACCTTATCTATTAGACTTACATTTACAAGTGTAGCCCAACCATCACATATAGCCATGTAGTTTACTTATCACTTATCTTTCTAGTGCTAACCTTTATTTTTACCAACCATGGAAACCTATTCATTTCATGATCTTGGCTATCATAATTAGTTTCACTTCATGTGCATGTTTTCACTTCAATTTCTAACCTACCACCCACTTCATTACCAACTTACCCACTTATCAAACTTGCACTCAATTTTGATTCATCTCATCAATTCCTAGTTTGAGGGGGAATACCTCATCTCATGCTCAAGGAAACCAAACATTTGACCCACAATCCATTTTTGTTTTGCATCTTGTTGAGATAAATTACATAACAAAAAAGGGCAAAATGTAAACACTAGAAAACCACACACAATGGTTTTAGATGTTAAACTGGCCCCTAGACCACCTCAAGATCCCGTAAGGACTTGACCTCAAACCTTGGGTTAGGTTAGATAACTAACTAAACTAACTAACCTAACCCACCCTTGACCAAACTAGACCTTTGATACTCAATCATTGATGATCACCCTAACCATCAATAGTTTGGCCTAACCATTGATGGTCAGGTTTCCACTAACTAAATAGTCAACCCAAATCAACTCTAACTTGCCTTTTTATATTTAGTTGGTTTAATTCATGTGTGATCTAATGCATAAAAAATATAAATTTTAACTACTTGTTGAAACTATTATTAACCTATTATTGTACCTCTCCCATTTTCCTATAAAAAGAGAGGAAAATGAGGTGAAAAAGGATCCATAATTAGTCAATCCAAAATTAATTGATCATCATCCGCATCTAAAACTAGAGTCTCTTACATCAGTACTTCCTTTTGTATATATTCTTCTAGTGAATCATCAAACCAAACAAGTGTGATAGAGATCTAAAAATTTTCCATTCATCGATAGATAGCCAAGCATCATTATTCTGCTAAAATTGCTCCAAGCTTCACCGATAGATTCCTAAACCATTCTTCAAACTAGCAACCAGCAAGCTAAGTATCTATTTTCATGAATTAGTTACTTTATTTCTATTTCAAAACCAACCCAACTTGAACCTACCTTTTAGAATCTCATTATGTAACCTCATCAACCAATTTTCTTGAAATAGATCAGAACCCATAGTAACTATCAGTGGTCACCCTAACTGCTAACGGTATATCCCAACCATCGATAATCACCCTAATTATTGATGGTTACACCTAACCACTAACAGTCACTATTAGACAAATAAATAGAAATATATTTTCACCCACCAAACCTCAACCAAATTCCATTTTTAGATCCCCTACCTAATCACAGAGTCTCCCCCTTTTTTTTAGATCATACCTAATTCATTTAGCTTAACATCAATTTATTTATTGATATAATTAGTCAAATTCATCCATTCATACATCAAGAACTTCTTATATTTGATTTTAGTATATTTTATTATATATGTAAGTAATTTATCTTTCATAACTTGATTGTTTAAGAGTTTGGATTGACAATCTTTAAGGGAGTTTGTGCTTCTTGGATCTAGCTTGTTAGGCAATCCACCCTACTATCTAACTAACCAACCATTTTTTTGATATCTTTCTTATCTATAAGTCATTCTTCCCAAGAAAAATAAGAGTATCTAAAACCATCTAGATCAATATGTGCATAACATATCAATTTTTACTAACCATACCCTCCTCATGTTTCTTTTCTCTTTCCTCCAAAGAATATAAAGCAAAATTTAACTAAAACATTCTCACTCACAAAGTCAATCACTAGAAAACTATCATTGTTTTTCTCACAAAATTCCAAGAGAAAAGTCATCATGGGTCAATATGATAAAATGATTAAATAGAACCATTGAAAGTCTTTTGTCTTTACCCTTTTAGCACTGATATGCGACCGTCGACAATCAAGGTGACCGCCAACGGTTGACCTAGAGGGTCACCCATGACCGTCGATGGTTAGCCTTTTTGGGTATTTTCCTTTACCCACCACTTTTTATATGCAACACCTAATCCACTACCAACCAACATATATTACCTTCTTTGACAAACATAACTAAACAACATTAACCTCGTATTTTGGTTTGATTATCACATGTTTTATGATGATTTTGATCGGGTCTTTTTTTATTGCACTAACTATATTTACCACATTGAACATTTTGAGCTTACACTACCTTATGCACACCTAACCAATTTATGCCTTGATAAGAGCACTTCCTACCTCAAATACCTATGAAAACACTGACCTTATCTAAGAGACTTACATTTACAAGTGTAGTCCAATTGTCACATATGACCACGTGGTCCACTTATCACTTGTCCTTCTAGTGTCAACCTTTATTTTTACTAACCAAGGAAACCTAGTCATTGCATAATCTTAGTTATTATAATTAGTCACACTTCATGTGCATTTTTATGCTTCAATGCCCAACCTACCACCCTCTTCATTACCAACTTAACCACTTATCAAACCTACACCCAATTTTACTTCACCTCATAGATTCCCATTGTGAGGGGGAATACCTCATCCCATGCTCAGGGTAACTAAACCTTTGACTCATTATCTATTTTTATTTTACAGCTTGCTGATATAAACTACATGCAATAGACACTAGAAAACCATGCACAATGGTTATAGATGTTGAACTAACCCCTAGACCACCTCAAGGTCCCCTAGGGACTCGATCGTAAAACCCTGTGTCAAGTTAGCTGACTAACTAAGTTGACTAACCTAACCCACCCTTGACCAAAATTGACCTTTGATACTCAACCACTAACTATCACCCTAATCATCAATAGTTATGCCTGAAGATTAATGTTTAGGTTCCCACTACTTAAATAATCAACCCTAGTCAACTCTAGTTTTCTTTTTTATATTTAGTTGGTCTAATTCATGTGCAAGTTGATGCATGTGAAAGCTAAATTTTAACTACTTGTTGAACCTCTTTTTAACTTATTATTTCACCTCTCTTTATTTATTGTAAAAATAGAAGAGGAGGAGGTGGAAAAGGATCCATAATCAATCAATCTAGAATCAATAAATCATCACCCACATCCAAAAATTATCAAGAGCTTATTGTATCATAATTTCTTTAGTAGGTCACTCTTCTAGTAAACCAATAAACTAGCAAGTATGATAGAGATTTGAAGCATCATCATCCATCATCCATCATCCAATATCTAATTATCATTACTCTATCAAAATTACTCCAAGATTCACTAACAGATCCCTCAACTCTTCTTTAAACTAATAATCAGCAAGCTAAGTATATGTTTTCACTAATTATTTACTTTGTTTTTATTTTACAACCAACCCAACCCAAACCCACCTTCTAAGATATCATTTTTTAACCTTATCAACCAATTTTTTTTTATAGATCAGAACCCATAGTAACCACTGATGATCACCCTAACCACCAATGATCTGTCCAAACTGTCGATAGTTACCCTAACTATCAATGGTCACACCCAACCACCAATAGTCACTATTAGAAAAATAAATAACAAGATATTTTTACCCATCAAACCTTAACCAAATCCAAATTTCTACCCCTCTACCTAATCATAGAGCCTCACCCTATTTTTTTGACTATACAAAATTCATTTAGCATTGACATCAATCTATTTATTGTTATAATTAGTCAAATTTATCTATTCATTTATCAAGCACTTCTTATATTTGATTTCAGTATCTTCTATGATATATGTAAGCACTTTATCTTTTAAAACTTGATTATTTAAAAGCATGTATTGACAACCTCTAAGGAATCTCATACTTCTTAGATGTAGCTTGCTAGGCAATCCACTGTACTATCTAAATAACCAACCATTATTTTGAATACTTTCTTATCTACAAGTCGTTCCTCCCAAGCCAAAGAGGAGTATCTACAACCATCTGGATCAATGCATGCACAACATATCAGGTTATACTAACCGTACCCTTCTCTAGTTTCTTTTCTCTTTCCTCTAAAGAACATAAAGCAAAATTTCTCTAAAATATTTCCCTATAGTTTGTTACATTTTTTTATCCTCCTTTGTTTAATGTATGTTGGATGGGTATTTATTACACTATCATTTTGAATAGTCAAGGGTGTTGTTATTCATGGTTAGAAAATTACCGTGCTTTTTTTCAATTATTTTTCCATTCATATTACGAATACCATAATGTTTATTAATATAATATCATCTCTAAAAATTAGGGGTTTTAATTTTTATTTCAAATAATAAATAGCTTGAGTGAAGTACAATAAATTTAGATCCTTTCAATCTATTTATATTTTACTTTTCAATATATTTGGGTCTATAATATAGTTGTTTGGCTTGTTGTATTTTTGTGCTTTAGGTTGTAGTGATTTTTGTCTGTGTGGAATAACTTGGCCATTACTGAGAATTTTTATTTTTTTAATATTTATGGGTTTTCTAATTTTTTGTTTTATTTTATATTTGAGATATAAATGTTTTGGATGGTTATATTTGTTATGGTATATTCAAAGCAACATATCTTTTCACCTCGTTAGTTCATGATGTGATGGACTAATCGATCTGACATTTTGTGCTTTTGGTAGTTATAATATTTCTTTGTGTAAAAGGACCTAGTTATTGATAATAACCTTTATTATTTAAATTTCTATGGGTTTTATAATTTATTATTTGATTTTAGATTTGAGAGATGAATGTTTTGGCTTGTTAGATTCACTAATGTTTAACATTAGGGTTGTTTATTATCATGATTAAAATAAAAGGTTTATATCTTTTACAAATAAGTTATTTAGATAAGGTGTAGTGAGAACCTATCCATTATTAAGAGCCTTTGTCCTTTAAATATTTTTGGGTGTTCTAATTTGTTATTTTATTTTATATTTGAGAAACAATTTTTTTGAACATTGAGGTCATTTATTGTTTTTTTAATATATAAGGTTTATAGTTTTGTTATAAATATGTTTATAAAAGTTGCATTATAAAAATTCATAATAGGTAAGATATTCTCTATTGATAAACTCCTAGTGGGAAACCTTTTACCTCCTTAGATCATGGTGTGACTGACTAATTTTTACACTTTCAAATAAAAAATATGGAAAATGAAAAAAAACTAAGTTTTTTAATTACCATACTTCCTTGCAATTATTGTCTTATTAATATTATAAATGCCATTTATATTTGTTAATACAATGTTGTCTAATTGCATCAAGGTATTTGGTTGTTATTTTCAATAAAATAAATTGATGAAATACAGTAAATAAGTAGCCTTTCAATGTAGAGATATTTCACTGGGTAATTATTCTTATGTTGATGTTATGTTTGGCATGTTTTTCAATAGGTTTACCTATGTAAAATAGTTATTTGGACTGGTATTTTTAAATTTTTATATAGTATTAGGGTTTTGTTATGTTTTCCATATTTTTTAGTAGACTAAGCTCTATAATACTTTCAATGTTGTTTTTGATTGCATGTTAGGGTTTCAAGATAGGCTTGAAATATTTTGTAGTTAGAAACATTGACTTGCGTAAAAAGGTTAGAAGTGTAGATATTAAAATATAATTTATATAGCATCTCAATCTTGTATACTTAACAAATACCTATTAAGGCACTACCTTTTAATTCTATACTTTTTTGCTACTAAAAAGACTGCATTAGCCATCTTATTATGCCTAATTGTTTATCTTATGGTCTGACCCTATCATTTCTAATGACCCAGATCTCTTATAATATATATAAATCCTAAAACCTGATATATATCCTTCACTTTTAGTTTCATATTCTCATCACTTACATCCCAGATAAGGACACTTACATCAATGCAAGTGTCCATATTTTGAGTAAGTGTCTAATCCTCAAAATTCATTCAAATTAAAAATGTTTCAAAACATAGGGGTCAACTTATTTTTCTTATTAAACCCTACCATGAGATATTTTTAAAAGGTTTGGCATAAATACAAATATAATATAATTTATTATTCTATCTAGAAAATACCAAGCAAGCACCTATTCAAGCTCATTTAATTAATTTCACAATTGAGTTATACTACCCTATTCTTTCCTATTTTCATATAAGTCATAGGATTAGTCATATTATAGGTATAAATCACTCAAATAATAAACCATAAAAATTATTTGTCAAGTAATAAGTTAGATCATTACATACCCTTGCATATAGTATATTTTACCCTTGTGCACACACAAGCCAACACCTAGGGAAAAACTACATATGTCTAAGGTCATCTTCATAATATTGGTTATGGAGGTAATTTTCATTAACAAAGGGGTCCTTGAGGTGATATAAAAAAATGTATCCCACTAACCTATTTTTAATAAGGTACAAATACCTAAGGTGAAGAGCTAGGGTGTTATCCATATACAGGCATCTGTAACCTGCATGTGTGAATAAAAATATCAATAGAAAGGTGATAGAAAACACAAAAGGCTCTAGGTAATATACATTAAAGTGAATAATTTTTACAATAAATCTATGTTAATATTAGGACACCTACATCAATGCAAGTGTCCCAAGGTTGATGCAATTATCTATCCCTCTAGAAATAATATTTATAAAATATGATGACTAGATCCTAATCTTGTTTCCAAATGTTTCTACATATACACTTATAATATGTACCTATGTATTTAAATATAAGATAAGTATTATCTCTTCTTCATGTTTATTCAATAAAATTACTATTTTGAGTGTCCTTTATATATTTATCATAACTCAACATTTTAATTCAAAATATATATGTATCTGAGTTTTCAATAAATTGATATACTCTATAATATTCTTATTCATACTTGTGTATAGGTTATTCTAGCCTTTAACCCCCAAAAAAATAAATTAAACAAGGTTAAACATTCGGTAAACTCTATTGAGGTATGTTCATGTTGTTGGTGTTGAGGGATTATTGTTGTCATTGATGTCAAAGTCAAGATAGATGTCATTAGTGTCAAAGTCAAAATTAAGGCCATGCATGGTGAAATGGTATGTGACAAATAAGTCTTATGACAAGATAAAATTTTAAGGCAAACTTTTGTATCTCTATTGAGAGAAAATTTCTAGGCATCTTGGTAATTTTTTTAAGGTTGATGACATGTCAAGGTCAAGTTTAAGATATAAGGGAAACATAATATTGATCACTAGTCATAAAGAGAATACAAGTCATGAGAGAGTGTATAAAGCTATGTAAAAATGATCAAGATTCAAATAAACCTTTAGATGAGTTTCAAGGTCAAGTTTGAAGCTTAGTCCTTGCAAGAAGAGACCTAGTGAAAAGGCACAAGCTTAGTAGTATGATGAGATAAGTAGTATAAGGCTTGTGAGATGATGATTTATAGTGTGTGAGAAAGGTATGAGGTAATTTTACATTATATTTAGGCTTTTAAAATGGTACAATATGTTTCAAGGTGTGATCATATTCTAAGTATGACTGGTAGTTCAAGACCTAAAGAGCAAAGAGACCTAGTGTGGCCTAATGAGGGGTCAAGTTCATTTACCAAGGTGAAATATCTCTTGATATAATTTAAATAGGTGTGATAGGTTTTTTTAAGTGTTTTTACCAAGTTTTAGGTCATATCCTAAAGAAATGATCATGAAAATTGGTGTTGAGGTCTTTTGTGCACACAGAATGGGGTGTTACAAACCCAAAAAGGATTTTCTTATGCTCGTTAGCATGTGCAACCTTTTCATGAGATCCTGATCAGTTCATGGATGTTGGGAAAGGGTCTTAGATTTAGCTACCTATCCTTTTTTGTAATTTTAGGTTCAATCCTTTATGAATGATTACTAAGAATGGAAGGTAGACTAAACCCTCCTAAAACCCTCATTATGACCCGATAGCAAAGATCTTGTTGGAAATAGATTATAATATATTGGTAGACTTATTTTTATATTTTTAAAATGTATATGACTCTTCAAATTTTATCCAAGTGGAATCTTTTTTTAAAAGAGTGAGTGGAAGTTACAGGAAATCACTTATTTTTTAGAATTTTCATATGGCAAGTAGGGTTGACTAGATCAAAGCATGAAAATGGATGGAGGATGATGTGTGAAACTTATAGTTTTATCCCATTTAATTTTATTATTAGGTTTCATAAATTAAATATGTTAACCAGTCATAGAATTTTACCTATTGCTAAAAAGGCCTAATGAGGAAGACAGTGGGAAAACTAGGCAGTAGTGAAAAAGAGATTAGGGATTGGTTATAGAAGATTAGGGATGGATCCAAATACATGGGGTAATTTTTAAATACATATACCTCATATCCCCTTTGATTATAGGCTTTTATGATGCTCATATAATAATAAAAGTTGTTCTTAAAGTGACCTGTCTAACATAGTGAAGTTTGTGTGGGGTGAAGACATGAGACTGGTATATAAGATCAATATTGATATTCAAAATTATAATATATAAATTAAAATATGTTATAATTATTATTAATTATCATTATAACTCATTTAAATTTCATAAAAGTGTTCACAAATGTGTTCTAAATCTTGATCTTCATGACTCTATTTTTAGACCTATAGGCAGTTTTATGTGTGTAAGTGAGAATAGTGTTCCTGTGTCTTTTTGCATAGATTTGAAGAATAAAATACACATGAAGTTATTATATTTGTATAATAAGTTAATTTTAACACATTTTTATTCATGATATACTCCTATGAAGGTGTGAAAATTCAAAGGGTTTTGATTGGGTTCTTAAGGCATGTGTGTAATTCTGAGTGAGCATATTAAGAGGATTAGTTTATGGCATTTTACCATATTTTGTGAATTTTAATGAGAATTATTTTGAACCTGAGGTCATGGATATTATGTAAATGTTTTTTTTTTTTTTTTTATGTATCAAATTTGAGTTTATGCATCATTTTTTTAAGACAAACTTTTTGATAGTGAGAAGGCCTAAGTGCGAGTAGAGCTAATTGGGTAGTTCAAGGAGTGAAATGAGATAAATGGTGTTAGGGACCTAAGGTGAGATTATAATGGGTATAATTTAATATTTTTTTAATTTTTTCATCCATTTTTATATTATCATATTGTTCCAAGGTGGTCAAGGTGAAATGTGTGCTTTGAGAAGGCCTAATTGTATTATGTCTATATTAGGCCTAATGGTGGTTTTGGACCCTAAGGGTAATGACTGACATATATATTGGTTGTTTAACTTGTGAAACATGTTTTTTTATATATTAAAAAAAGTATCCAATAATTTAAAGGTTCTTGGTAAGAATGGTAAGAGCAAGAGTCAAGTTTAAAGAGAAGGACTAATAGGCCTAATTTAACTAGTTAGAATATTAAGGATATGAGCAAACGATATAGACTTTTGGAAATTAGGTAGAGGGATTGAATATCATAAAATAGTTATGTTCATTATTTTATTAATATATAAAAATATTTATATAGGTGATGAGCAAGGTCATTTGACCTAATTCTGCCAAGAAAAGGCTTAGTTGAGCGAAAAAGTCTAATAGGATGTTTGAGAGAGATATAAGAGTGAGAAGAGAAAAATAAGGTGGTCATATTCAGTTGAGTGAGAAAAAAGTTTTAAAATTTTATCATATTTTAAATTTATCTAATTTTGTGTTGATTTACCTATGGGGTTAGTGCATCCTTGCAATTTGGTGCTTGCTAAAGGACTAGTTGAGTTGGTGCTTGACTAGTGAGGGATTGGTGCCTCACTAAATTTTTGATACATTACTTATATGAATATATTATAAGTTTAATTTTAGTGGGTTTTATTCACATATAAATTTTCCCACATATCTCTTATGTTCTTATGTTGTTTTCTTTCATAGATGATTCTTTATGCATTGGGTAATGTGTGTATATGAATGAATGCTTTATGAATGATAAGTGAAATTGAAAGATTATTTCAAGGTAACTGATTCACCCCCTCTTATTATTTTTACTTCCAAAATTTTTTATTAGATCATGTCCTTTTAAGGATGCATAATATCCTAAAGGAGATCTGAATCAAGTGAAAATGTCTAGTCAAGCAAAACGTGGTTTTTCTATAATCAAGAATCCATTGTTTAATGGATACAATTATTTATTTTGGAGTGTTAGGATGAGGACATATTTAATGTCTCAAGGTCATGATGTTTGTAAATCAATATTGAATGGATATATTTCACCTCATATTCCTCTTACATATATAGTAGGTAAGAAGGCTAGTGACAATAATTCAAAAGTAATGAATGTTATTAGGTGTGGCCTATCAGAGGCAAAACTTGTGAATGTGATGCATTGTATGTCTATTAAATAAATGTGGGACAAGTTGAATACTATTCATTATGGAGACTCCAAGGTCAATTTGGCTAAGTTTCAAACCCATAGAAGATAATTTGAAATCCTAAGGATCAATGAAGATAAGACCATTGTAGCTTACATATTGAGGGTTGATGAAGTGGTCAACATCATAATATTATTATTCAAAGAGTATACTATTATTCAAAATATTTTAAGATCTATAACTCCCAAATTTTATTTCAAAGTTTTTTTTGTTGAAGATATGCAAGATCTAGACAAGTTAGAGATGGATGGACTTCATGGAACCCTAACAGCCTATGAGATGAGTACAAGTGAAGGAAGACCATAAATAAGGAATCTACATTCAAATTAGAAAATAATACAAAGGAGAAGAAGACACAAGGTCAGAAATTCAAAGACAATAATGAATCTAATATTGGTGATGATGAGTTGATATCTATATCTCCAAGAAAGTTGAAGATAGGCTAAGGTAAATACAAGGTCAAGCTACTCTTTAAATGCTTCAATTGTAGAGAGATTGGATACTTTGATAACAAGTACCCTTATAAGCATAAGTAAAACTATTATGAAGATCATGATGATGATAAAAGGTTATATAGGTCTAATAAGAGCAAGAAAATATTTAGAAGATATGATGACAAGAAAAAAAATTCAAGAACAAAAGAAGCCTTTACACCAAGGAAGATTATAGTTCATCTGATGAGAGTGAGAGAAGTGATTTTGAGATTGAAAATGAAGGTGATAGTCCTATTGTTAATGAATTTATCTTAATGGATAAATAAACAAGATGTTCAAATTAAGAATATTCCATATGGATTGGAGGTGTTGTTGGTGATTTAAATGAATAAGGATATGAGGTGGAATTTGAGGCCAAATTGATTAAAACTTTATAAGAACTAAAGATAGTAAAGAAGAAAAATAGGGTGATGATATCTCTTGTCAAAGACTATGAGGATCAAATCAACTTTTTTGAAGCTATACTAATAAAAAACTCCAAATAACAAGAATAAATAGTCAAATAGATGGAGACTCAACTTGATATTATCATTGCAAGCCTAAAGGCTAAAGAATAAGAATGTACAAGGTATGTAACTATTATGGATTCCTTAAGAGCTAAGTTGGATCAAACATTAAGTAATATAAAGTATTTTTTAAAGTTTGAAAAGATTACCAATGATTTAGAAAACATACTGAGTATTCAAAAGATTGGTAATGATAAAACAAGCTTTGGTTTCAATGGATTCCAAAATAAAAACACCAATGTGATCAATAAGGCCAATGATCAATCAAAAAATGAGGGTGCTAGTAGAATAAAGGTTAATATTATTAGGTGGCCTAATACTATAAGGTATGATAACCATTTTAGTGGTTATTTTTATTCATGTAACTAATTTGGTCATAGAGCAAGGCATTGTATAAGGCCCTCCAAGAATGAATATGAATGGAACTATGAGGAGAGTCATCAGTCAAGAGGTATGGGTCATGGTGTGTTTCCATCAATAAGAAAAGTGTGTTTCAATTGTAAAAAGGTTGGTCATATTTCAAAGTATTGTAAGCATGGATTCTCAAGCCAAAACAAGAAAGTTTAGAACCCTAGAATGCAAGAAAGAAGATAAGATAGTAAGTGGAAACCAAAGGTAGCTAAGGTGAATAATGACCAGTCTGCAAGTCCAAATGGAGTATTTGCCATGGTGTAGCATAATTTAGATACAAAGGAGTGTCAATAATTCTCCCTATTATCTCAGATTATGGATGAATAATTTAAGACAAATATACCAAGTCATGATGGTGTTCAAATAGAGATTGAAGAATTCAAGCCTAAAAAGATCAAGAAGAAAGTTCAGTCTAGTAAGGACATGGAGATCTAGGAATATCCTAAGTTTATGTTGTTTTATTACTCAACATAGAAGAGGTGAATCCATTAGGATTCATGGGGCCACTTAGATAGTGATAAAAATCATGAAGGATTCTTGGTATTAGGGATATTTGTGTGTTCTTTGTTGTCATTCAGATCCAAGGTTTAGTGAAGAGTATATTGCAGGTGTGATCACAAGATAGGTCATAAAGAGTTTATATTATAAGTTGATAAAACAAATTCATAGTCTTGATAATGTATAAAACTATCATCAAGGTAATGGGAGTCAATCATACTCAAAGAGTAGGTATGTGAGCCTAATATATGTTGAGTTTTTGTCAAAGAGAGATAATGAATTTGTTTGAAAAGAAAAAGTGTGTTTTTCTAGGTCTAAGGATTAGATAGTTGATAAAAATATGACCCTTTATCATTAATTTCAAATGGAGAGAAGTTCTAGTTTGGGAGAAAGGTTAGTTTGAAGAAAATATAGCTTGGGGACTTATGAATGATCATTTTAATGTAAATGTTTCCCATTAATGATAAAGGGGGAGATTGTTGAGGTTTGTTCATGTTGTTGGTGTTAAGGCGTTATTATTGTCATTTATGTCAAAGTCAAGATATATATCATTAATGTCAAATTAAAATATAAGGCCATGCATGGTGAAATGGTATGTGACAAAAAATTCTTATGACAAGATAAATTTTGAAGGCAAACTTTTGTCTCTCTATTAAGAGAGAATTTGAAGTCAACCTAATAATTTCTCTGAGGTTGATGACATGTCAAGGTCAAGTTCAAGATAAAAAGGAAACATATTATTAATAATTAGTATTTAGGATAATATAAGGCTTAATATAGTGTATAAATCTATGTAAACATGAACAAGAGGCAAAGAATCCTTCTAATGAGTTCTAAGGTCAAGTTTAGAGCTTAGTACTTGCATGAAGTGACCTAGTGAGAAGGCACATGCTTGGTAGCATGATGAGGTAAGAAATATAAGGCTTATGATATGATGGGTGGAAATTTATTATCAAGGTATGAGGTTATTTGACATGATAATGAGGTTTTGATAATAGTACAAAAGGTTTCAAAGAGTGATAAAAGTCTAAGTATGATTGGCAATTCAAGACCTAACGAGCAAAGAGACCTAGTGTGGTATAATGAGGGCTCAAGTTAATTTACCAAGGTTTAATATCTCTTGATATCATTTATAGATGTGTGATATGTTATTTTAATTGTGTTTACCAAGTTTGAGGTCATATCTTGAAGGAGAAAGCATGAAAATTGGTGTTGAGGTCTTCTATATACATATAATGGGGCGTTGTAAACTTGAGAAGGATTTTCTTATGCTCATTGGCATGTAAAAAATTTCATTATATCCTAATAATTTCATGGATGTTGGGTAAGGTTTCTATATTTAATTTCCTAGTATTGTTTTTAGATTTGAGCGGTAATCTTTTATTAACGATTGTTAAGAATGGAATGCAACCTAAACCTTCCTAAAAACCTCATTATGACCTAATAGGAAAGATATTATTGTAATTACATATAATGTATTGTTTGACCTAGTTTTATGTTTTTAAATTGTATAATAATCTTCCAAGTTTCTCCAAGTGGCATTGGTTTGTCAAAATAATGAGTGGAAGTTATAGGAAACCCCTTCTTTCTTAGAATTTTGATGTAACATGCATGGTTGACCAAGTTAAAACATGAAAATGGAAGGAGGATGATGTTTGAGACTTATAATTTTTGTTTATATATTTTTATGATCATGTTTTGGATCTTAAATATTATAAAATGGTCATAGAGTTTGACCTATCACTAAATAGGCCTAATGAGGAAGACAATGAGAAAATTAAGCAATAGTGAGAAAGAGATTAGGGAATGGTTTTAGAGTATTAGGGATGGATATAAATGAATTGGTTTTTTAAATACCTATACCTCATATCCCCTTTGATTATAAGTTTTTATTATGCTCATATATAATCAAAAATTTGTTCTTAAAGTGACTTGTCTAAAATAATGAAGTCTATGTAGGGTGAAGACATGAGATTGGTCTATAAGACCAATATTTATATTGAACCTTGTAATATATCAATTATAATATATTATAATTATGTTTAAGGATAATAAAAAATCATTTTAATTTCATAATATTATTCACATATATGTTTTAAATCTTGATCTTCATGACTTTGTTTTTTGGAGCTACAAGTAGTTTTCTATGTAAATGAGAATGGTGTTCTTGAGTATTTTTGCATAGATTTTAAGAATAAAATGCACATTAATTTATTATATATGTCTCATAGGTTAATTTTAACATATTTTTATTCATGATAAACTCTTATGTAGGTGTGAAATTTCAAAGGCTATTGACTGGGTTCTTAAGACATGTGTGTAGTTTTGAGTGAACATATTAAGAGGATTAGTTTATGGAAATTTTCCGTATTTGGTGAATTATAATGAAAATTATGTTGAACCTGAGGTAATTTATATTATATCTATGTGATTTTATTTTTTTTTTATGTTTAAAAGTTGAGTTTATGCATCATATTTGTAAGACAGACTTTCTAGTAATGAGAAGGCTTAAGTGTGAGTAAACCTAATTGGGTGGTCCAAGGAGTGAAATGAGATAAATGGTGATGGGGACCAAATTTGAGATTATAAATGGAATAAATTAATATTTTTTTAATTTTTTAATTCATTTTTATAGTCTCATAGTGTTCCAAGGTGGTCAAGGTGAAACGTGAGCTTTGAGAAGGCCTAATTGCATTAGGTCTCTATAAGGCCTAATTACATTAGGTCTCTATTAGGCCTAATGGTGGTTTTGGACCCTAAGGGTAGTGACCAACATATGTAGTGGTTTTTTCACTTGTTAAATGTGTTTTTTTATCTATTATAAATTTTATCCAATTATTTAAAGGTTCTTGGCCAACCAATATGGGTAATAGTAAGAGTCAAGTATAAAGAGAAGGTCTAATAGGCCTAATTTGACTAGTTAGAATATTGAGGATATGAGGGAATGATATAGAGTTTTGTAAATTAGGTATAAGGATTTAATATCATCATATAGGTATTTTTATTATGTTATTAATATCTAAAAATATTTATATAGGTGATTATCAAGGTCATTTGACCTAATTATACCAAGAAAAGGGTTAGTTGAGCGAGAAGGCCTAATAGGATATTTGAGAGAGATATAAGAGTGATAAGAGAAAAATAAGTTGGTAATATTCATTTGAGTGATAAATAGGTTGTAAAATGTGATCATAGGTTAAATTTAGTTGATTTGGTGCTGATTTACCTTGGGGGTTGGTGCCTCCTTGCAAGTTGGTGCTTGACTAGTGAGGGGTTGGTATTCTTTGTGGGCTTGGTGACTCACTAAAAGTTTGATACATTTATTATAGGAATGTATTCCAAGTGGTGTTTTAGTGGGTTTTATTCCCCAAGAGTTTTTCCCACATATCTCTTGTGTTCTTATGTTTTTTTCTTTCATAGATGTTTGTTTATGCATTGGTTAATGTGTATATGTGAATGAATGCTTTATGAATGATATGTGGAATTGAAGGATTATTTAAAGGAAAATGATTCACCCCCCCTCAATATATTTACTTCCAAAAAACCCAACCAATGATTCTTCTCATGAAACTCCTAGCTTGTTCTAGGGTTTTTAGTCTTCAAGGGTATTTGATTTTAGTAATTTGTAGACATAAACTTTTCCATTTCCTTTGGCACCTTATTTTACATTTATAAAATATGTAAAATGTTAAGAAATATATTTTTTAAATGTAATATAAATAGACCTTATTCTATCATATAAATACAAATAAAGAGTTAATTAATAAATTCTTACATGTTACATAATAATAAATCAATAAACATGCTAAGGCTAGTGCATCCATGTCAAATAATGGTGAACCCTTAGATGGTACAACTCTTTCTACATTTACCATGGGGCTAATTAATATTTCAACTCAATTACCAGATTCAATGCCTACATAAAAACAAGTGGTCTTTTAATCCCCTTTGGATGATTCTCAAATCTCAAATCTACATCCTAATGGGATTATTATGCATACTCTCTTCCAAGTTATAAAATATTTGGAAACTAAGGTTACCAAAATTGAACAAACTACTTTGAAATAAACTCATGTTATTATTTCACAAGATGTATTACATGATCCTCTAGAACTTGAGATATCTTTGCACCCTTTTCCAACAAGTTTTTTTTCACCCAATTTCACATTTTATGATGGAAATGGTTATCCTAAATATCATATTATATATTTATATGTAGCATTCCTTGATTATGTTTCAAATGATAAAAATTTTACCACATTATTTCCAAGGATCCTAAAGGACTACGCTTTAAGATAGTTCTATGAATTACTAATCTAATCAATGAAATCATTCAAACCTCTAGCAGATCAATTTCTATTACATTTCTCTACAACATCACTAAAAATATGTCATATACCCAAATTTTTAATATCAAGAAAGGAACCAATGAACCTATCAATGAATATGTTTCGAGGTACAAAACAATGTTGGCCAAAATGATAAATCCAATGGCAAAAAAAAAGTTTCAAAACATATTTAAGAAAAGTTTAATTTCCCCATTATATGTATCCATTATTTTTAAGAAGTTCAAATATTTTGATGACTTATTCCATATTGTTTGAGATCATGAAATGAAACTCATTTCTTTGAACAAGCTTAAGTACGTGACAAACACACCGACTACATCTACGACCAAGTTTCATATCAAACCAAGATACATGGTAAAACTTACAAAACTTAAAAAATAAGTAACCATAATGTTCAATATAGTGTCATAGTAACATAATAAACTTATCTTATATAATTAATCTAAGAGATAATTTACATGATTTCCTGAGTCTCCAACTATATTACTTAAGAAGATTGTGGAGCATCATCTCATATCTCTCCCTCCTCCTATAGAGTTTGATACAAATCGACCTATACCAAAAACATATGATGTTAATGCATATTTTGACTATCACTAAGGTGATATGAATTTTATAAATACATGTTATATGTTTAAACATAAGATCTAAGATCTCATTGATAACCAACAAATTATGTTTGATGATCTTCCAAAGGATTGAGGTTGGCAACCTGGTAACCATAAAAGCCAAAAGATATTTTAAAAACCTGTAATGCCCAAAATTTACATCTCAGACACACACAAAATCATACAAAAAAAATTTTAACACTTCACTCAAACACACTACCACTAAAAAATACATGAAAATTAATAATCACATACAGTTATAGAAGGGACGACAATAGGTAAATAACACTTAATGAAAATAAGTATAATTTTCAAAAAACACTTCTCATTTACAACACACTAAAGCTATACATAAACCTCTTCTGATAAAAATAACACACTAAAGGATAAGGTAAATTTATAAATATATTTAATAACTACAAGCCAACATCGAAGATTCATAACTCAAACTCTATAACAAGAAGGATTACTTAAACTTGGTAAAACTAGATTACGCACTTCATGAGCCCAAATATTAAATAAATAAACTAATTTCACATATTGGATATATTAACATGGAAATATACACATAATTATATCATGTAAATGGAAATAGTGAAGGGTTAATTAAGTGAAGAGTGTAATGTTGAAAACTATGAAAGCACAAACACACCACGGCTCACAAAATAACTTTGGATAAAATATCCTAGAAATATTACAAATTAAGCCAAAGTTGTAAATAAATAATTTAAGCTAAATAAAACTCATATGGATCTTAAAATTTACCTAATTTAATCACAATTTGAAATGAAATGTCTTAATCAAACTAGAATTAATAGTAGAAATAAGATTCTCTCAACAAACTATTAACAAATAGGGTACAAGGAGAACTCACCAAAAATTTCAAATAGAGTTGAAATACAAATACAAAAGGTTAAACATGAATATGAAAATCATGTTAATATTTTTCAATTTTCATATCTAATAAATGTTAAGCCAAGTTATTGATGCAACACCCTTTTCAAAGTGACCTTGCAAAGTAAAAATCAAGAACAACAGAAATTTTTGAATAGATTTGATTTGGAAAAGGGTTACTAAAAATATCAAATGGACATAAATTTTGAAAATAAATTATTCTATGTAAATTTAAAGTTAAAAATTATCACTAATAAGCTCTGGTTTCTCTTCAATACTTTTCATAGAGATGACCAAGATGCATTGACTTCATTTTAGCCTAAGCTAGATCCTAAAACATTATATACAAACTATAGGATTAATGAATTAGAGACATACATTTTTATTATGTCACTTTCTATATAACCTTTATCAAATGAAAAAGAACCTACATTATGTAGTGATACATTTTGCATACAGTGGTTGGCAAAATGGCTTAATGTGCAAATATGGATCAAGTCATCTACAAGAGGTAATAACTATTTGTAATTTAATATAGAATGTTGTATGTTTGCAAATTTAATATTATTTCATGATGAAACCCTACTTCATGGACATTATGAACCATTGTATAGGAAAATAAATCTTGACTATAATAATCCAATTGTGAACATCCTAGTATCAACTAGATGCATATATCTCAAATCTCATTGGTCTTTCATTTTGAATGATCTAGGAACATAAGGCATTTATGGTCTTGACAAAACCATGTATAATTATGGATAAATAATATTTAATTATATTTTTCAATTGTCTAATGAAAATTTGGAGATATCTTACCTTAGGTGTTATCTAGTGCATTATTTTTTCAATTCACTTTCAAAAGGAAACAAAAAAACAAACTCTTGTCTACAACTATATCTAGACAATATTATGGTATGTTGTAAATGAAACATTTCAAATTATAAAACATATATTTTTGTTTTTTTGATTCTATATATATAAGACCACATCAAAGGAGGTTCATTTTTATTTGAATGTATTTCCTTTTTACTAATGTTAAAATACATTTATGGACATCGTAAAAAAAAGTTGTTGTTCATTGTGCATGTGTGCAACCAATAATAATACATAATATAGTTTTTTTGAATCAGATTCAACCCATGTTCATTATGATGTAATGGTAATAAAAATTAGAAATTTTGATTCTATTTTTAATGATATTGCATTCATTGATACATATTTAAATCTATCTAGTCTATCTCTTTGAAATATGAAACAAAGATTATGCAATGAGAAAATTAAAAAACAAATTGAAAACAAATATGTTAAGAAAAAAACATAGTTTCAAGGCATACATATGCATATTCCAATCATGAATTATTTTCCTCATGAGCTATCAAAAAAATAGCTTTGATTTTTGGGCCATTACCAGGTCTATTGAAGTGGAAAATGCATTAAAATAAATGCATAGGGTGTCCCTACAAGTTATTTAATGTGTAGCATGCAGTAAACTAAGATAAAATCAAATTATAGACATCGCATCCAAATAGTTTTTAAAAAAATTGTAGATACATTGACACATCCATGTCATATCTACAAGGGACTGCATTTCAAATTCAACATTGTGAACTTTTCTACATCTAAAAATAAACATATGTTACCTTGACTAGGGGTAATATATTGCCAAATGAAAATAGCAGTATGTTTAAGTTATTTTTGATCTTTGAAAGATGATAAGCTACCAAAATATACATCTCCTAAATATATATACTTTAATATGTCATTTTCATTTATTTCATTATTCATATAACTCAAAGATCATTTAGTTTCACTTCGAATACTTTTTACATAGATAAGATAAATGGGACATAAAAAACCATAGATCGGATTAAAAGAAATAATCATAAATGTGCACTCAAATATTTATCTAATTTAAAAATAATTACCATGCACTATAAATTAATCCAAAACTCTTTAAGTATATTAAAAAATATGGTTATAATACAAATATCATTACCATAAAATAAATGTGTGTAAAAATTGTAATGGAAACTTTACGACAGTTAAGAAAACTGATATTGTATCACATAAAAAATGTGAAAATGAATAAATATTGGAACCAATTCATGCATGTTGTTAATTTCAATAAAAATAACATGTAATTATGTATAATTTTTTAGAAGGTGACAATGTCACTAAAAATGGCATTCCTACAGACACTTGAATTCATGGGTTTACATAAACAAGTTACATTCATGACTTGCAAGATAAAAAAATACATATTTCCCTAGTATAAGGTCAGCAGCCACTTAGGATCTTCTAAGATAAGATTAAAAATAAATGAAATCCAAATGCTTCTTTTGGGTGAGCCTTGTGATGAAAACATAATGAAAAATTTCTCCTATGAGTAAATTTTTATGATGGGAGTTGATGCATTTTGATCATAGATTTGCATATCACATAACTAATCTCTTTTTTAAAGCAATAAAATGTTATTATTATGTAAGTGTCTAAATTTATATGGGTAAGAATTATAAAATGCCAATTTAAAGGAATAAAACTATCAACAAAAGATTTCAAGTACAAGCCAAAACTAAAGAAATTATTTAAATGTGATATTGGATACATAGATTTTTTTTAAATGTGTATATCCTAACTATTATCAATAGATTAAAAAAAATATTTACTATGATCCAACAACTAGGATCACCAACATTATTTTCTAATTTTTCTATTTTCAAACATTCTTGGGTATTGGAATTAGCATACAAGATCTAATGAATCTAATAGAAAGCATGAACAAGAGATAAAATAGTAATAGTAATAAAAAATAAATGTATATCCAAGATAATAACTAAAATGAATAAATAACTCAAATATGATGAATTACTCTGATAATTCAATATTAATCTGATTAGAATACATAAATAGTCATTGCTTATATAAAGCAAGGCATGTAAGATAAATATCAAAGAACTCACATAAAATATGTAGTTCAACTGATATCTGACTACATGAATAGTGGAGTGCAACTCCACACTAACAAGATAGGTGTCCAACTTATGTAAATGATCAACGCAAGTTGACTACTAGTTAAGAAATTTTATCCTATTTTACCCTAAATAGTGAAGTGGAACTCCACTATATCAAGATAGGTGTCCAAGTTGACTACTATTTAAGAAAGCTTATCCTATATGGTGCAAATTATTAATAAACATAATAAATTAATTACAATAAGTAATTAGTGAACTAATCTAAATAATAAATAAAAGTAAATGCAATAAAGCAAATAAATGCACCAATGCCCCCCCTCCATAAGCAAAGCTTAGGTAGGGATATGTAGATAAGAGTCCCAGCAATGTGTAGCCATATTAGGTACTCTGTACAAATAGATGAGAAAAGGAGAAAACTTGAAGGAAAAAAACTCCTCCTTAAAATGAAGGTCTAGGAGACCCCCCTGAAGAACTGATGTCCTCTAAAGAACTGATGTCTTGTACCCCCAAAAGAGATTACAAGTGAAGATACTTGCTCTCAGTGAAAGGTTTGGTGAAAATATATACAATATGCTCCTTCATAAGATAATATTGAAGATCAATAATCTCCACTTGAATCATCTCCCTAATAAAGTGCACATGGATCTCTATGTGTTTGGTTCTTTGATGATGAACTATATTCTTCAATATCTAGATAGTACTCTGGTTGTCATAATAGATTATTGATGACTTCTAAAATGGAACACCAAGATCAATGAGAATATTGTGAATCCAAATAGCCTTAGTAGTGGCATTAACAGTGCCATGATACTCAGCCTCTATAGATGAAAGAGAAATAGCATGTTGCTTTTTGCTCTACCAACAAATGGGGTCAGATCTAAAGTGAAACTTATAACCAAAAGTAGACTTACGATCATCATAATCACCAACCCAATCAGAATCTATGTATCCCACCAAGTATAAACCTATACCTATTGTATAGTGAATCCCATATCTAATAGTGCCTTGAATGTAGCTTAAAATGTAGTTGGTGTCTTTCCAATGAAGATCATGTGGTATCTGCATAAAGTATGAAACCATGCCAATTGTATATGAAATGTTGGGTCATGTATGATTTAGATAGATGAGGATGCCTATAAGTCAGTGATACAATGTGGCATCAACCAAGGGAGTGGAATAATGAACCTCAAGTCTAACTCCAAATAAGAAAAGAGTCAGTGTAGGCCTCTAATCAGCAATGTGAAACTGAGCTAACAAGCCCATGGCATACTTGGGCTATGAAAGTGTAATCCCAAAAGAAGATTGTGTTATATAAATCCTGAGAAAAAGGTGTAATAGGCCCATGTTTGTCATAGAAAACCTATCATGAAGTGTAGTATTAACACTACTGATGATGGATGTTATGTTCATTATAATAATGAGATGGTCAACATAGAGCACCAAGTATAATAGTGAATCCTCCTATCGTAGAATGTAGACATTTGGATCTGAGTGACATCTTGAGAATCCAACTGAGAGAATAAATGTGTCCATCTTGGATTACCAAGCCCTAGGGGCTTATTTTAGACCATAGAGAGACTTTTGTAAGTGACATACCAATGAAGAATCCTTAATGAACCCCTATGGCTACTATATATATATATATATATATATATATATATATATATCCTCATGAAGATCCCCATGAATAAATGTGCTATTCACATCCATCTGATGTATAGCCCAACCATGAGTTACACCAATAACTAGTATCAAGTGAATGGAATTCATCTTAGCAATAGTGCAAAGGTTTATATATAGTCAATGCCTTCTACTTGATAAAAACCTTTAGCCACTAAGTGTGCTCTATACTTATCAATATTTCCATCCACTGAAAACTTAGTCTGATATATCCACCTATATCATATTAATTTTATCCCTTAGGAAGAGGAACAAGATCCCAAGTGTTGTTCTTTAATCAATGAGTCATACTCTTCTTCCATTTTTGAATACCACTCAACTATCCCTATGGCTTCCTGAAAAGACTATGGATTGGAAGCTATGGCAATGCAAGAATGTGAAAGATCATGTTGTGACCATGTTTTCCTTCTATCTAATGGATCCCTAATAAGAGGGTCTACATCTACCAAAGGCTGTCTATCCCACAAAGGCATCAATGGGTGAGGATTTGGAAGAAGAGGAGGAATATGACCTACTAAACCCTACTGGGGAGGTATTACCTCATCATCCCTATGAGTAAATGAAGTAGGAGTATCATCATCATTGTTATCTAATGCTTCTAAGGAAGAAGAATAAGAAATATTAGAAGACAAGTTTGAAGGACTTTCTTTAAAGTAAATACTTCATGCTATAATAAACTCATGTGAATTTGGATCAATGAGTTGATATCCCTTAACACCATCAAGATATCTCATAAATATGTAAGTCTAGATTTGTTGTTCTAAATCATGACACTTATTGAAAGGTAAGTGAGCCCATGTTGGACTACTAAAGACTCTAAAATGATCCACTACTAGCTTCCTGTTGCACCAAGCTTCAATATATGTTATCCCCTTTAAAGCTTTATAATGAACCCTATTCTATATATATGCATCATAATTAATCACTTTCACCCAATAATCAAGTACTAATGATTTTTCAAGAATCAAATAACTTGCCATCTCTTTTAATAATTTATTCTTCCTCTTTGTTATATCATTCTACTAAGTTGTGTATGCAACTGAATGCTGAATATCAATTCCTTCAAGAGCATAAAATTGTTTAAAATTTTTATTCACATATTCCTTCCCATTATCTATGCAGAGGATCTTGACATACTTCCTAGATTATTTCTCTGCTAAAGCTTTGAACTCTATAAATCTATCAAATACTTCACTCTTGAGTTTCAAAACCCAAGTATATCTGGAATAGTCATCAATAAATGTGAGAACATAATGGGTTTTACTAAAAGATAAAGCAGGTAATGGACCCATTAAATCACTATGAACAAGTTTGAAGACTTGTGTAGCCCTCCAAGCCTTCCCTTTATCAAACTTATCCTTTGAATATTTTTATAAGGCACAAACATGACATACACCCCCTAAAAACTAAATTTGTGGAAGTCCTATAACCATCTCCTGCTGACTAAGCTACTATAAATAGTGGTAATTCAGATGACCAAACTACTCATGTCATAGCTTGCTCACTAAATTAGTGTGTGAGAGAAAAGTTGTATAGGAAGACTAAGGCACAAAGTGAGATAATGAATAAATTTGAGTATTAGTTTTTACTTTTCCCATAGCAACTAAGGCATTATCCTCCAATTTTTTTCTTGAAATAAAATTGGGTGTAAACTCAACTTTCCTACCAGTATCAAAGTGGTATTTAGTAGATAGAAAGAAGGTTAGTTGATAATTATAGCACACAAAGGACATCCTCAAATACACCACTATCAACATTAACTGTACCTTTTCCTATGACATCTACCTTAGAATCATCACCTATGAGAATATGAGGCAAGGAACTTGGTTCTAATCTAAAAAATTGTTCTTGATCAGAACCCATATGATACAAAGCACCTGAGTCAAGTACCCATGACTTGGGATATTTTTCCAGTGTAACTAGTGTCATAGGTTTCCCTTTCCTTGAATTTAAAGGAGTGGAAGAATCCTTTGAAGAGGATTGATTGATATTATTCTTCTTGAGAAGACCCTTAAGGTCATCAATCTCTTTCTTCCAGTAATATTGTTCACTATGAAACCTTTTTTTAATAAATTCAAGGAGTGTTAGTCCTTTTTGTGAATCCCCTTTCTTATTAGTGGATTTATAATCTCCTTGTGAGGAAGATTGTTACCCTTTATTCTTATCTTTTTGTGACTTATTCTAATTATTCTACTTCTTTTTACTTGAACCTATCTTTGATGTTGATGTTGAAACTTCCTTATGATGGGGTTGACTTCCAACTAAAGCTTGATATTTGGATGACTTGATTAGACCCATAGATATTAAATTTTCTTCTTTAGCCATTAGAATCTCAGAGAATAACTCAAATGTGGGTATTTGATAAGATGTGCCCAATGTGAGCCTATGAGTCTAAAAGCTAGAGACAAAGGATGAATATTCAGAACCTAATTTGTATAAGGCACTAAAAATCAACTAAATACATTCAAAAAGTTGTGCTCTAAGATCTATGACTTTAGTGATGTAGTCTTGTATTGTAGCATAATTTTTAGGATCCAAACTAATGAGTTTGTTGTCAATTTGGTAACCATGAACCTCACCTATTTTGCCAAACAATGGTGCTAATTTATTCCAAGCCTCTTTTCAAGTTGTACATTTTTCAAAATGGAAATTTAAATCTAAAGACATATAAGATTGAATGCATCCAATAACTTTAGTAGTTTCAAAGAGAAAGTGTTGTAACTCTTTTGTATCAATAAGTGGAGTAAGAAGAGTTATTATGTAAGGTGTATATCCTAGCATCATTAATGCATTCTAATCATTCTATTTCCATGTGTTATAGTTGTACATTATTAATAGTGCGAACTTAAGATTCCCTATGATGTAATTTAAAATAAACCATCATAAAGCAAAAATCAAAATACATAAGACACCACAAAACCTCCTTAAATTACTTATTTTTATCCCATCTAGCAATTATTTATTGGAACTTTATAATTGAGTGCAGTTACAAGGTTGGATTATAATTTTTCTAATTTATAAAAAGCTTAATTAGGCCCTTTAGTCTAAAAGGGAAAAAATATACATGTTAGTATAAAAATTTCTACACCAATGTGTTGTGCTTGAAAAAATATTAACTTTCAAAAAAAATGGGACCTCAATATGAGGCCGTATGTGAAATTTATGAGCCTCTGAAGTTACAGAAATGAAGATGGGCAAGAGCTTCTATAGAAAAACCTAAATTTTGGAAAAATATGGACAAATTTTGAAAAAAATGAAAGTACATCAATGAATAACATGAAATTTTAAGCTATTTCAAAAAAAAATTATCAAAATACCTCCTGGTGTTCAAATGGTGGGTTCTTGAAGTTCCCTTATCAATTCTGCGCGTTGATCCATGAGGCCTGCTCAAAAAATCTTTTTTTTTGCTCTACATAGTCTGTAAAATTCGTACAGCCATAGTTGGGAGCAAAAAAAGATTTACCTTCTAGATGACTATAATTAGACAAATTTTATATGGATTTGTAGGTTTTGATACTTTCCAAATGCAACCATGAGGTCCATTTGCTCAAAAACATTTCAATTTTCAATTACCTTCCAGATTTGGATGTGGTGCTTCTAGATCAAACCCTTGCTAATTTCACCTCCTATGCCTAATTTGGATAAAATTGTAGATAATTTTGACTATGTCAGGCACTCTAAACTCAATGGTGAGCTCAAAAATTCTCCATTAAGCTCCAATTTGCACTTGTATAAAAAATCAAAAAACTAATCCTATATCTAGATATTTTTCTCTTGAATATTTATCAATTTATAGATTCAAAATAGCTCTGGTACCATGTTGGAATTAGCATACAGTATCTAATAAATCTAATAAAAAGCATGAACAAGAGATAAAATAGTAATAGTAATAAATAATAATTTTATATCCAAGATAATAATTGAAATGAATAAATAACTCAAAAATGATGAATTAATTTGATATCAATATTAATCTGATTAGAATACACAAATAGATATTACTTATATAGAGCAAGGTGTGCAAGATAAAGATTAGGGAACTCATACAACATGTGTATTTCAACTGATATTTGACTACATGAATAGTGGAGTGCAACTCCACACTAACAAGATAGGTGTCCAACTTGTGTAAATGATCAACACAAGTTGACTACTAGTTAAACAATCTTATCCTATCTTACCCTGAATAGTGGAGTGGAACTCCACTGTAACAAGATAGGTGTCCAAGTTGACTACTAGCTAAGCAAGTTTACCCTATTTGGTGAAAATTATTAATAAACATAATAGACTAATTATAATAATTAATCAGTGAACCAATATAAATAATAAATATAAGTAAATGAAATAAAGCAAATAAATACACCAACGTTGGGGTCCTCTTAACATTGCATTTGGCAAAACTATATGAATAACACAATAATAATGTGCTTTCTAATGAGTTACAACCTTAATTTGATTATGATGATAATTTATTGGTAATAAAATATTTGATTAGTTTTACTCATTGTTATAAGCATAGAGTATATGCATTCAAATAAAAAAATTGTCAAAATGAGACATTTTTTGGGTAGATCATTGATTTTTTTTGGGTTAATAAATTCCAAATTAGATATAATTTACATAGGCATTAGTTGATATGGATAAAACATGCACCCATCTATCAAGAAATATCAAATTCTTCTATTGAACGTTTTATATATAGTTATATAAATTGCAACACTTTTGGCTTCCCTTCAACCTATCAAGATTGCATGAACATCACCACACAAAACATTGTTACAAAGAAAAAAAACAAAGTGTATATGTAGTTTTAATTTTCCACCAATGCCTTGCCCAAATATAATTGAACCACTTCAAGGGAATATGTTGGTGTTCTAGATTTGCACCCTAGCTGAGTAAGGGGATTGTTCAAATATTCCTACTCACATCTAGTCCAACATGGGACTAATCCTAGGCTGTGGGTATCCTAATAATGGATTAGACCTATGTAAAAGGTTGTCTTCCTTTTGTATCAATCACCTAAACTAAATCTAATCTAACACTTGAGTGGCAAAGAGATAGAGGGATACAATAGTACATGAAAGAATATGAAAATGAGGTTGTGCACTAGTAATTGTAACACTTATACTTTACACAAGACACAATATGAGACACATTAAATACCAATGAAGATCAGTCCCACATGAGTATTTCACAATAAGGCATGAATGAGTTATCAAACTAGCATGAGAGGGCATAAATCTACTTTTAAACTAAACAACCAATTCTAAATTGCACTTATAATGACCTATGGGAACTACCAAGCTCTTTATGAAGGTGAGAAAACTCAAACATATACAAGGAACATATATTCACTTAGTTGTAATACATGAATTCATAAAACACACTTCAATCTAGCTTAAAAAATGATAGAGTTTAGTTTTTATTACATCAAAATGTGTTACAGTGCAAATTTTGGCATAGCCTAAACAAGCCAGTGCATAAGAGTCTATTTCTCTTGACATTTCCAGAGATTTCTTCCTAAAAACTTTCATAGAGATCTACATGTGGAAAAGATGGAATATATGTATAAAAAAGAAGAGAGAGAGGGAACTATGATGCATTAGCACAAGTTCAAGGATGTTGACTCATGACCTTATCAACAAAGAATAGATCTTGTAAAATAATTAAATGCCCATTATCCCTATTCAACTACCAGGTCTCCTTCTTAGAACTCCATGTCATTATCCATTTGATTTGTTGATGAGGACCATGTCTTAAAATTGATAGAATTATGCCACATCTACTTTGGGTGTCCAATTTTACTTGTTTTTCAAAATAGTGACCTTGATGATAGGCGATACACCTCTCCATGATCATGTTTACATCTGTATTTTCTCCAATATCGAACATAAGTTGATTATAGGTGAAAACCAATCCACTTATTGGTTTTCACATAGTCCCAATATCTATAAAAACCTAAAAACTAATTGGCTTTGCTTTACATGTTGGAAATATTGTCATTGATGTCAAAGGTCTAGTATTATTGGTGATAAAGGCCCCATTACATTTAATGTTGTTTGTAAAAAATATATCTTGGATAATATGAATTAATATTTATTTAATATTAACAAATATATTTTTGGTTGCATAGGAGACAAAATAAGGGCCCATGGAGAAGTTGAAGAGCCACAAGGTAAAGACAAAAGAAGGATGGGATGCATTTTCCCATGAAGAGTCATCTTGGGGAATACCAAGAGTCACCAAGTGAAGACAAAAGAGTAAGGGTACAATTTCTCATGAAGGGACACTTTAAGGAATACAAAAAGTCACCAAAGATAAGGATAAAAGTGGGAAGGACGTTTTTGGTCATGAAGGGTCACCACATGACTTTTCAAAGGCTTGAATATGAAGGGTCATACAAGTTTGGTGCCATTTTCCATGAGGATTGAAAGGTCACAAAGGGGGAAGGCCAAAGGTCATTTGGAAAGCTATAAATAAAGGCTTGAGAAGCCATTTGTAATATGAGAGTGAGAGGTTGATTTGATATTGTAATATCTAGCTTAGAAGAGCAATTGTGAGAGATGAATATGATTTATATTTGTTATATCTAGCTTAGAAGAGAAAAGGTGAGAGAGAGGAAGGAGATTTTGTATTGATCTATCATTTGTTGAGATAGCAACATTGAGAGATAGGTGTGTGGTATACACAAAGGGGTTGGTGCTCCTGTGGGTTGGTGCTCATAAATTGTTGTTGGGTTGGTGCTCGGCAAAAGGGTTGGTGCTCCTGTGGGTTGGTGCTCATGAATAGTAGCTGGGTTGGTGCTTGGCAAAAGGTTTTAAATCTCTTGTGGGTTGGTGCTCACAAATTGTAGCTAAGGTTGGTACTCGGCAAAGGGGTATGGTGCTCTTGTGGGTTTGTTCTCATGAATATACTTGAGATTGTTCTCCGTGGTTTTTCCCACATTGGGTCTCCACATTATATTTGGTGTCTCTCTCTATCTTGTGTGATGTTTATTATTTAAGTTTTATTGCATATCTTGAATGTTTGATTAAGGGGAATTTGATAAAGGAAAATTTTTATAAGATATATAATATACTAATTCACCCACCCCCTCTCAGTATATTCTATGCTTAAAAATTGGTATTAGATTTGGTTCCTTTTTGAAAAGTTTTACAGCTTGAAGGTATATCGGGAAAGCATGATGGTTGGGTCACAGGAAGGATTTTCTACAAATAAGGCACCTTTGTTTGATGGGATGAATTATGCTTTTTGGAGCATGAGAATAAAGGTTTATTTGATGGCCCTTGGATTTGACATATGGAAATCAATGGTGGAGGAATATGAAGAGCCACAGACATCTACAATTAATTCAGTAGAAAATAAGGCAAGTGAATGTAATTCTATATCTTTAAATGTTATTTTATGTGGTTTATGTGAATCTAAATTTGTTAAAGTTATGCAATGTAAATTTTCTCATGAAACTTGGGTAAAACTTGAGAATATTTACAAAGGTGATGGAAAGGTTTAGCAAGCTAAGTTATAGACTTTTAAAAGGCAGTTTGAAAGTTTGAGGATGGAAGAAGAAGAAGATATAGCAAGTTATCTTTTGCGAGTTGATCAAGTAATAAATCAGATTCAAGGTCTTGGAGAAACATTGGATGAGTCAATGGTGGTGCAAAAGGTTTTGAGATCTCTACCAATGAGATATGATGCAAAGGTTTTGGCAATTGAGGAGATGCATAATTTAGCCAAGCTAAAAATGGATGAGCTTCATGGTATTCTCATGGCATATGAGATGCAGACAGAACAAGATAAACCCTCAAAGAGAGAAGCAGCTTTCAAGACATCAAAGAAGGAAAAATCTAAGATTCAAGAATCAAGTGATAGTTTCAGTGATGATGAAGATGACAATGGAGCACTTTTCATTCGCAAGTCAAAAAGAGGAATAGGTAAATATCAAGGAAAATTACCTTTTAAATGTTTTAATTGTGGAAAGATTGGACATTTTTCAGCTACATGCCCAGATAAAGTTAAAGATGATGAAGAAGAAAAGCCTACATACAAGAATAATTTCAAAGGCAAATCTAAGAAGGGATTCGAGACGAAAAGCCTATATTCTAAAGATCCTAGCTTAAGTGAAGATAGTGGAGTCAGTGATTCAGAAGAAGAAGAGATTCTATTTATGGCTATACATGAAGATGATCAAGAAGAAGAAGAGGAGGAAGCTGAAGTGAATATGGAAGAAGAGCTCATTTGTGCCTTAGAAGAGTTAGAAGCTGTTCAGAAGAAGAATCGAAGATTAAAGTGCCAGATCAAGAAAAATGAACAAGAGTCAAAGGAAATGATTGAAGATCTACAAACACACTTTGAAGAAGTCAAGAAGAATGAAGAAGATCTCACAGCACAATTGGAAATAGAAAGAAAAGATTGTGAAAGGTATGTTATTGAAATTGCCTCTTTAAAAGAAGATATTAAGAAAGCAGTCAGTGATAAAGTAGTCAGTGATTCAAAATTTGAAGATAGCACTAACATGCTGAATAAGATATTGGAAAGTCAAAAAGCATATTTAGATAAGATAGGGATCAGTTTTGAAAAGAAAAAGAGCTATGCTAAAGCTCTTACACAAGAGGAAACAAAAAGGGGAGAAGTGAAGAATACAGAGGACATTTCAAACAGAGAAGGCTGGAAGGAACAAAGCTACAAAAGGCAATCAGGTTAGAGATATACAGACAGGTCTTATTTCTATGGCTATTGTTTTTATTGTAATGTATATGGTCACAAGAAATTAGAATGTAGAAAAAGAGCTAACAATTTTAGAAATAAGGAGAAGGAAAGTCAAGTAGAGTCAAGCAGAAGCCACAACTCTTTTGCTCCTTTATCAAGCTTTGATGAAGAGACCATAGTGTGTTACAAGTGCAACAATTTTGGACACATAGCTTAGTATTGTAGAAGCATGTTTGAGTCAGTTCAAAAAGATCAGAGTCTCAAAGCTCCATTCATCAAGGAGAAGGTTCAGACATGTTCATGGCAGAAGAAACAACCTAAAGATTTTATGATGGTGCAGACAGCTCTGCATGTGAGAGGTAAAGATCAGCCATGGTTAATTGATAGCGGATGTTTGAGGCATATGATAGGAGATAAAAGTAAATTCATATCTCTAAAGAAGATAAATGGTGGTTTTGTGAGATTCAAAGATAAAACCACTGCCAGGATAGCCGAAAAAGGTACTTTGAGTTTGGATTATGGTAGAACTAAGACTAAGAATGTTTTATATGTAAAAGGTCTTAAGCATAATTTGTTGAGTGTTAGTCAAATATGTGATCAAGGATACATATTAAGGTTTTATGCTAAAGGTTGTGAGATTAGAAGAAAATATTCAAATGAGTTGATTACAGATGCTCAAAGGTTAGGGAGCAATGTATATGTTTTGTCAGATATCTTCTCAAAGGCATGATCAAAGGATACATTCAAAGATCAGAAAGAGGAGTTGGGAGTAATTTCTATTACTTCCTACCATTGATGTTCAGCATCAAGTGAGGGGGAGCTAAGTGTTAGCTCTAGGTAGGCCCTTTGCCATTGATGTTAAACGGGGAGAATAATAGGTACAAGTGCAAGTGCAAAAAATAGGTACAGGGAACAGGTATAGGTTGCTATAGTAAGGGGGAGTTACTGTAGGTTTTTAGATGATGGTATGTGCAGGTAACAGGATGTGGCAGTTTTAGGATTGAGGTTGCCATCAATGACAAAGGGGGAGATTGTTGGAAATATCTTCATTTATGTCAAAGGTCTAGTATTATTGGTGATAAAGGCCCCATTGCATTTAATGTTGATTGTAATAAATATATCTTGGATAATATGAGTTAATATTTATTTAATATTAATGAATATATTTTTGGTTGCATATGAGACAAAATAAGGGCCCATGGAGAAGTCGAAGAGCCACAAGGTAAAGACAAAAGAAGGATGGGATGCATTTTCCCATGAAGAGTCATCTTGGGGGATACCAAGAGTCACTAAGTGAAGACAAAAGAGTAAGGGCGCAATTTCTCATGAAGGGACACTTTAAGGAATACGAAAAGTCACCAAAGATAAGGACAAAAGTGGGAAGGACGTTTTTGGTCATGAAAGGTCACCACATGACTTTTCAAAGGCTTGAATATGAAGGGTCATACAATTTTGGTTCCATTTTCCATGAGGATTGAAAGGTCACAAAAGAGGAAGGCCAAAGGTCATTTGGAAAGCTATAAATAAAGGCTTGAGAAGCCATTTGTAATATGAGAGTGAGAGGTTGATTTGATATTGTAATATCTAGCTTAGAAGAGAAATTGTGAGAGATGAATATGATTTGTATTTGTTATATCTAGCTTAGAAGAGCAAAGGTGAGAGAGAGGAAGGAGATGTTGTATTGATCTATCATTTGTTGAGATAGCAACATTGAGAGATAGGTGTGTGGTATACACAAAGGGGTTGGTGCTCCTATGGGTTGGTGCTCACGAATTATTTTTGGGTTGGTGCTTGGCAAAGGGGTTGGTGTTCCTATGGGTTGGTGCTCACGAATAGTAGCTGGGTTGGTGCTCGGCAAAGGGGTTTGAAGCTCTTGTGGGTTGGTGCTCACGAATTATAGCTGAGGTTGGTACTCGACAAAGGGGTATGGTGCTCTTGTGGGTTTGTTCTCATGAATATACTTGAGATTTTTCTCTGTGGATTTTCCCACATTGGGTTTCCACGTTATATCTAGTGTCTCTCTCTATCTTGTGTGATGTTTATTGTTTGAGTTTTATTACATATCTTGAATGTTTGATTAAGTGGAATTTGATAAAGGGAAAGTTTTATAAGATATATAATATACTGATTCACCCACCCCTCTCAGTATATTTTGTGCTTAACATTACAATCATTGGTCCATATTCGATCTCTATATTTAGTCTTAAGAGACCTATTCTACATTCAAAACATGTAAGATCCAATGAGGATACTCCATCTAAAAGTAATGAATATGTCCATTAAATAACCCTACAATAGGGTCGATAGGTTCCAAGTTATTGATCAGAGGTCTTATTTAACTTTAATGGTGGAGCCTTGTCCCTAACCATCTTACTTGCATGGTTATGCCTATCGTTTAACCAAACTCTAATGGTGGTATGGATCCTTAATATTTTATTTGCCTAGGTCAAAAATTAGATCATCAACCTTCAATATAAGCTCTTTGGGTTTGCCTGATGTTCATTGGTAGTTGATTTCCAACTTAAACCATTTATATAGTGCCCAACTATTTTATTTTTATTGGTCTCATAGATTCTACTGACTTGTTTGACTCCTTGTGCATCATTAGATCTAGATGTACGAATGCACATAAGTCCTTGATTTCTTACTAGCTAAGATCCTTTGACATTTTGACTTAATCTTACACCATTGATCTTTAATGTAAAAATAAATGTGGACCATCAAATCTATGGGGACCCACTATTTGAAATCCAATGGCTACTTCACGAGCTTAAAATTGACATCTGCATTCTCATTAAATGGCATTTACATGACCGTATTTGACATTTATACAACCATCATTTTGAAGCTCCAATGGTTTTATTATCTTAAATTTGACATCCACATGTTCATTAATTACATCCACCTGATTTTCAATGACATTTTCATGACCGTCACTTTTAAGACTCATATGGTTTTTTTCCAGAGCTTTATTTTGATGTTTGTGCAAACTTCTCATTTTGTAGGTTCAACTTTTAAGCTTCATAACTTGGGCCAAAAAGCTCCTACAGAATTGAAACTTTTAGAGCATGTTCCTAGCATGAAGAACTCCATGGTGTTGTAATATCTTGGTTGATGATGCTTTTTAAGTGAATATAAACTATATAAGCCAGCTTTTATATTGTGGTTTCCATGTGACACCCTGATGATAGTCTAGTTCCTCAAATTTTCATAATCCAAATTTTTCTCAATATTTCAAGGCTCTAATGGATTATTAAAATTTTTTCAATTTGTTCCATGCTTCTAAATGATTGGAACATATGAGAAACTACTTGGATCCTTCACCTGTAATTGTAGACCTATCCCTTGAAGATTAATTAGATCACACTTTAATCTTACTTAAAGTGTTTTTAAAAGATTTACAAAAGCTATATGATCTCAACTTGAGGTCTATCTACTCCTTGTGACATTGGGTCACTTCTCAATTAGGATCCTGTTCCTTCCACTAAATTCTTGGACCAGGTACATTTTTGGTATGTAGACCAAATTTGGTCAACATCTTTGGTGACTTGGTTGGGTAGCATGCCTCCTATGCTCAAGAACTCAGACTAGATACATGAATCTTAGATCATTTACATGATATATGGACCATTTATATGACTTCAATATTTTCTTTTATTTTACAATATAAAGAATTCCAACAAACAGGGAAAGAAACAAATGTGAAAGGGAAACTAACCTAATAAAGTAAAGGTAACTAATCTATTAAATAATCTATGCAACAAAGAACTTATTTGGGACAAAATAGAAACAAACTAATTTGTTTTAGAAAACACTTAAATAAATTCAAAAATAAAT
Organism: Torreya grandis; assembly: GCA_037957365.1. NCBI lineage: Eukaryota > Viridiplantae > Streptophyta > Pinopsida > Cupressales > Taxaceae > Torreya > Torreya grandis. The sequence continues at coordinate 1,032,041 of JARHVA010000301.1, read as the reverse complement.
AATTATGTACAGGGAACATAGATTCCTTAATAGCAGTGCTTGAGATATATCCCATTGATTGGAATAGAAAGCTTTTCACTATTCATCCTTATGAGTTAGAAAGCATTGTGGGATTTACAGATGGAGATTATGTATATAACACTCTAAAGATAATCAAATTTTATGTGCTTTCCTAGCTTAGGCCTACCCTCAACCCACTTGAGGACCAAATTTCCTTCTTAGAAACATCTTGAAGAAGCTCCTTTATCAAAATATTTCTTCACCATTGCTTGATGGGCTTCCATGGCCAACATGGACTGATGCCTTGTCTCTTCTAGTTCCATGAGCTTAGCATATATTATTTCCAGTGGCTCATTCTCCAAAATCTCAATTTGATGCATTAGTTCCAAAACAATAAATTCAAGATAAATAGGCATTCTTGTTTCCTTACCATATACTAGCTTGTATGGAAAATTAGAAATTGACCTGTTATAGGTGATCTTGTCAGCCCATGGATCTAACTTCAATTTGAGATTCCATGACCTCTGATTGTCTTCAATTATCCTCCTAATGATCTTCAACAAATTCTTGTTAGTGGACTCAGCAAGGTCACTGCCTTATGGATAATAGTTTGATGAGGTACTAAGGAAAAAACTGTGTTGAACCACCCACTAGTTGATCTTATACCCCATAAAAGCCATAGCATTATCAAAAATTATAGTTGAAGGGACTCCAAACCTAGTAAGCAAACCTTCATAAAAGTTTAGAGCATTGGTTTCATTGGCTTCTTTTAATGCCACTACTTCTGTCCATTTAGTAAAATAATTTGTGTGGTTAGGATCCACTTGTGTCTTGAGCTTGAAGTGGGGTTAATGAGACCAATAAATTCCAATCCCCATTGGAAAAAATGTTGATTTACTAAAATTTGTTGGAGTGGTAGGGATGCAAGCTTTACCTTTCCAACAAACATATCACACTATCTACATTACATGACCCATGTATGATAATTACCAAATAAACTTGGCCAATAATACCCACCTCTCATTATCTTGTGGTTGTGATCCTTGTTTAATAATATCCTCCACCATGTCCATCATGTAACTACTCAAATAAGATTTGTGTTTGACTTGGCTCTATGCATCTTAACAATATACCATTTATATCTTTTTTGAATAACACATTATCAGCAAAAAAGAAAGGGATTGACTATAATATGAAATATCTCTTTTTTGAAGGAGTCAGATAAGAAGGATAAGCACCATCTTGTATGCATATTACCATTTACTAGAACTAGCTAGAAGATGAGGTCTAATTACTTATAAATTTTTCATCATTTGACACCATAACCATCCCATTAGTCTCCTTCAAATATTGGGCTAGATGTTCACAAATTTCATCGCCTCTAACCAATTTTTTGACCCTGATCTCAACATAATATTCCATGACTTTGGTTATCCAACCAACTCTTTTGTCATTTATATCTTTGTTTAGGAGGAAATATTTTATACTTGGATGTGCAATCATCAAATATATCTTGTTGTTGGACAATAAGTACCATAAATTTTTAAGAGGCCTTATGAATGAAAGTACATGCTTATCAACAAAATAATATATTGTTTCATATTCTTCTAAGCCTTAATTGAAGAAGGCTATTGGATACTCTAAAGTCTCTTTATTCTATTGCATGAGAATACCTAAAATTGTGTCAACATTAGCATAGGTGTATAATAATAAATCCTTTGTGAATTCAAGGTTCAGGAGTGTAGGAGCACTAGCTATAGCTTATTTGATCTCCTCAAAGCTTCTTACTCCTTTTTGACTAGCTGAAATGCTGACCCTTCTTTAGCATGGTTTTGAGTGGCCTAGCTAAAGTAGTAAAATTTAAAATGTATCTCCTTATGAAATTAATCTTACACAAAATTCTTTGCAAATATTTATTGTGCTTAGTCAAAGAAATTGCAATTGAGTCTATCCTATCAGGATCTATGCTTGTACCATGTTTTGAGATCACATGTCCAAGATGCCTTCCTTCATGAACAAAGAAAACACACATTTTGGGATTCAAAGACAATCCAGATTGTCCATACCTTTCAAACACTTGTTTGAGGTGAATCATATGCTCATCTACATTGTTAGAGAACACTATTATATCATCCAGATAAACAAGTATAAACTTGTTAAGGAGACCCTAAAATTCCATGTCCATAACTTTTTGAAAATATTCTCCAGAATTAGATAAATAAAAAGGCATATTTCTATATGCAAACATCCCCCACTTTATGTTGAAGGTTATTTTTAACTGGTCTTCATCTTTGAATAAAATCTAGTTATACCTAATGTATCCATCTAATAAGGAGAACCTTTCTGAACCTAAAACTAGGTGCAAAATTTGTTCCATTAATGGCAATGGATAGTGGTCCTTAAGAGAGGCCTTGTTTAAGTCATGGAAGTTAATACATAGTCTTATTTCACCATTCGTTTTTCACACTAGTACAAGGTTTTCCACCCAAGTTGAGTACTTAATTATAAATATTATTGCTGACTCAATGAGCTTATGTAGCTTAGTTCTCATCAAAAGTTCAAGCTTTGGGTTAATAGGCCTTTATTTTTGCATGACTAGCCTAGTCTCATCTCCTAACTCAATGGTATGTTGATATAGACTTGGATCAAATACTTTAAGGTCATTATACTTCCATGCAAAGACATCTATGAAACTTGAACATAACTCAATAAAAGTTTCTTTCTCTGAAGATGTACAAACTTTGCCCAACTTTAAACTCTTACCAGTTACAATCTCTACATTTTTATAGTGTTCTTCCTTGGTTGATAAATCAAATTATTTTTTTATTAATTCATCATCTCTTTTGAATATGTTTTTAAAGGTGACCAACCTTTTAGGCAACTTGTTTATCTTCAATTACACAATCTGATCACCATACTACTACAAATGCTTGTCTTGGTTTCTTGAGGAGAATTTAGTTTCCTCTTGTAAGAACTTGATAATCTAACTATCATCTTCAAATACTTTACAATAGTCATGGCTATCTAGGATATAAGGTCTCATAATTACCTTAATGTGTGATTAGATCTTTTCATTTTTTATGTCATCTGGGATACTAAATTGTGACCCAATAGCAACCAGCCTATCTACATGCTTGTTCTTATTTCTTGATATGGCTTGAATATTGAAAGCTTAAAATTTTTCAACTAGGTCCCATACTCTATGATTATAGGACCTAAGTAGTGGGTTATTACATATATTAATTCCCTTTACTTAGTGAACTACTATTTCACTATCACCAAAGACTTGTAAGGTATTGACCTTCATCTTTCTTGGCCATTACAAGTCATGCACTAGTGCTTCATATTCAGTAACATTATTGAAACAACCAAACTAAAATTTGAGAGAAGATAAATACCTTTGATGAGCTAGATAAATTAAAATCATTTAAGTCCTAGTGCCATGTTTGTTCCTAGATCCATCAAAATATATTTGTCATAATCCATCACTAGGTTGATCATCTTTCATCAATGTTAGAATTGGTGCATCATTTTTATGAAGAAAATAGACACCAAGTCCTTCTTCTTAAATTAACTTGTAAGGATCATTTCCATGAAAATAAAATTTCCATTCATCAAATAAAAGATCTGGAATTCTATCTAAAGGTGATTTAGTTTCCATCTCACTATTTTCTAGTACCTTGTCTGAGAGAACACAATTAGTGTTCACCAAACTTGGTATATATGGCTCCAACTAAAATATTGAAATAGGTTCAGCATGTATTATCACCTTAGTACCATACCTATTCCTAAACATTAAATAGGTACAATCAACTAAAAATATCCTCCAATCTTTGAAGTAAAGTCTCTTGACATATACATGGTAAAATAGGGAGGTAAGTCTACTACAACTACATCTTACTAAATGGTATCATTTGGGAAAGCATGTAATGTCATATTTATATATTTTACTATGCATACTATCTTTTTTGGTAACCCATCCAATTAAAATACTCCCTTGGTATTTGTTTCATAGACAAGACCGAGATTGTCTATAATTTGTTTGGGCATGACAGTACTACTAGTTCTACTATATACCATACAATTATGGAATAAAAAGTCACCTACTATCAAAGAGAGATAAAAGGGAGGGGTTTTGTTTGATTTTACATTGGTTTTTTCCACTTTTTTCATGTTATATATCTACTAATCATGTTTCTTGATTTGTTGGTTTGAATTGGCCAAGACAGCTCCCTATTTCTCAGCTAGTTTTTTAGATACCTTAAGATCTGAAAGCTCTTGACTAAGCATGTCCTTTTGCCCTAGAATGGAAATATATTCCCACATGATAATTCTAATATTTTATTTCTTCATTTTATCTATTATGTTGAATGAGGTTCCACTAACCTTTGGCTGCAACTTTTGAGCCACTAGTTATTCTCTATTAGAGGCATTTGGGGAACCTTTACTATCTCTACATTCTGAATATTTTGTAATATAGGAACAAAAAATTGATCCTTGACACTCTTAGAAATAAAATTAGGAACATTATAATCTTTGATCAAATCTTGAGCTTCCTCAAATGATCTTCTTTTAGATCTAGTCAGAGTTGTAACTTAACCATTTGTGTTGCTAGTTTCATCAACTTGGTTGAATGCAACATGATCATCCAATTACTAATTAACATTGATGGCATTAGGCTTCCCTGGAACTTGTTGATATTTTCCTTATAATTCCATATTCATGTCTTGATTCTAACCACCTTGAAGAGATAACTCTTCCTATATCATTTGAGGCATAAGAATATCTTGTGATACCAAGGTTTGGTTTTGAATGTCATTTGGATTAGAAGGTTTCCAACCTGAATCTTGCATCAAGTTGTTTTAAGGGAAAATAGATTTTGAACTTGAAGGTACATTAGGATCAAGGGTTGTATATGGCTTATTTTGGGTTATGGCTCTTTGATTTTGATAAGGTTATCCATTGTCTTTGAAACCTTGATAAGGAGGTCTCTGGTTATTGAAGGAATGATAAGTGTTCTAGTTTTGTTGTTGATAAGGTTTACCTTGGTATTGTTGTCTCTTGATTTAAACAATCTCATTTCCAAAATCTTGTAACATGCTTTTTAGATCTCTAATATAACTAGCTTGATTAGGAGGGGCTATAACTTGGGCTTTGGAGATACAATAGGAGTTATAGATGGAATCTGGGAAACTTGAGGAAGAATAGGTTGTAATTCTAAGAATATGGGTATAAAAGGCCTTAGAGTAAACTTACCATCTTATATTAAGCTATTTTCTTCTCTTATTTCAATTTCATAGGCATTTGACAAGTTATTACCACCCATGGATTTTATCATGACACTAATATTAGAATTAAGGGCCTTAATATAGTACACAAATGCATACTCTAAAGATGGTCTAACCAATACAAGAATTCGAGTCCATGTTTTTTGGAATCTAAGGTTAAAATCAAACATGAACTCATGGAGGTACCTTTGTATGGTATTCAATTGTTCAACCAAAGATAGGTGATCAAAATTGTCTTCAAATTACCTAACTAAGGCTACACCAAACTCATCCCAAGTAGAAATGGAGTTAAAAGGAATATTCTTATATCATTGTAATGATTTTCCCTTGAAATAAGTAGTAAGTAATCTGATAGCCACATTATCTTGAGTAACATTATAAATAGAACATATATTGGCAACATCTTGGATATGCTCAATAGCAGTATTTTTATCCCATTCACCAGAGAAGAGAGGGATAGTATTTAAGGCAGACATAGGAATGTTATCCATATTGGGCCAAATTCAGGGGACTACCCCTATTAAATGGAACAAAAACTTGATTCTTGATAGACATTTGGGCAAAAGGGATTTTTTTAATGGGGACAATAGATTAGACTAATACAAAAGGACAACTAGTAGGTGAAATTCTCTTTTAAGGATAAGTTCTAGCATTATTGAATCTTGCTTTTTTGTAAGAAGTAAAAGGTATCTCAATGAATTTAAAAGTAATACCTTTACTTGATGACCTTTTTATAACCTTTGGCATGGGAATGTTGTCTGGAACTCTATAAATTGAAGGATCTTCAACTTTTTATGATGATAGATATCTCCTCTTACTACAATTTCTTCTCAATCTTCAAACTTCAATTATGCCAAAGAATCTTTGTCCCATCGAGCGTGCCAAAATTGTTGGTGTTCTAGATTTGTACCCTAGTTGAGTAAGGGGATTGTTTAAATCTTCCTACTCAAATATAGTCCAACATGAGACTGATCCTAGGCTTTGGGTATCCTAATAATGGATTAGACCTATAGATAAGGTTGGCTTCCTTCTATATCAATCACCTAAACTTAAGCCTAATCTAACACTTGATTGAAAAAGAGATAAAGGGATACAATAATACATGAAAAAATATAAAAATGAGGTGATGCACCAATAATTGGAACACTTATACTTTACATAAGACACACTATGAGACACATTCAAGACCAAATAAGATTAGTCCCACATGAGTATTTCATAATAAGGCATGAATCAATTACCAAACTAGCATGAGAGGGAAAAAATCCAATTTCAAGCTAAACAACCAACTGTAAATTGCACTTATAATGACATGTGTAAACTACCAAGCTCTTTATTAAGGTGAGAAAACTTAGACATATACAAGGAACATACATTCACTAAGCTACAATACATGAATTCATAGAACACACTTCAATCTAGCTTGAAAAATGATGGAATTTAGTCTTTATTGCACCAAAAGGTGTTATAGTGTAAATTTTGGCATAGCCTAAGCAATCCAAAGCATAATATTTTATTTCTCTAAAATTTTATAAAGATTTCTTTCTAAAAACTTTCATAGAGATCTACATGTGGAAACGATGTAACATATATAATAAAAGGAAGAGAGAGAGAGGGAACTATCATGTATTAGCACAAGTTCAAGGATGCTAACTCATGACCTTATCAACAAAGAATAGATCTTGTAAAATAGTTGATTTCCCATTATCCCTATTCAACCATCAAGTCTCATTCTTGTAAATTCATGTCATTATCCATTTGATATGTTGATGAGGACCATGTCTTGGAATTGACAAAATTATGCCACATCTACTTTGGGTGGCCAACTATACTTATTTATCAAAAAGTGACCCTAATGATAGGTGAGATACCTCTCCATGATCACATTTACATTTGTATTTTCTCCAACATTGAACATAGGTCCATTATAGGTGAAAACCAATCCACTTAATGGTTTTCACATAGTCCCAATATCTATAGAAACCTAAAAACTACTTAACCTTTGTTAACAATCATTGGTCCATCTTTAATATCTGTATTTAATCCTAAGAGACTTGTTATATATTCAAAACTTGTAAGATCCATCTAGGATCCTCCATCTAAAAGTAATGAACATGTCAATAGAATGACCCTAAAATAGGGTCGATAAGTTCCAAGTTGTCAATTAGAGGTCCTATTTAGCTTTAATGGTGATGATGCATTATCCCTAACCATCTTACTTGTATGGCTATGCTTACTATTTGACTGAGGTATAATGGTGGTATGGATCCTTAAGATTTTGTTCGCTTGGGTAAAAAATTAGTTCATAAACCTTCAATGAAAGCTCTTTTAGTTTGTATGATGTTCATTGGTAGTCGATTACCAACTCAGACCATTTACATAGTTCCCAACTACTTTATTTTTATTGGTCTCATAGATGCTACTAACTTATTTGAATCCTTGCACATCGTTAGATTTAGATGTATGAATGCATGTGAGTTGTCGATTTCCTACCAGCCAAGATCCTTTGACATTTTGACTTAATATCACATTATTAATCTTCAATGTATGAATAAATGTGAACCATTGGATCTGTTAAGACCCACTATTTAAAATCTAATGGCTACTTCATGAGCTTAAAATTGATGTCCATGCTCCATCAAATGACATTCACATGATCATATTTGGCATTCATATGATCATCAATTTTAGGATTTAATGGTTTTTTTGTCTTAAATTTGACATCCACATGACCATCAATTACATCCATGCAACCATCAATGACATTTACATGATCGTCACTTTTAAAACTCATATGGTTTTTTGTCATAACTTTATTTTGACATTTACACAAATGTCCCATTCGGTAGGTTCAACTTTTAAGCTTCATAACTTGGGCTAGAAAGCTCACGTAGACTTGAAAATTTTAGAGCATGTTCTTGACATGAATAACTCTATGGCACTATAATATATTAGTTGGTGATGATTTTTGAGTCAAGATATAAATTGCATAATCAATCTATTCTATTATGTTTTCCATGTGATGTCATGATGGCAGTCTAGTTCCTAAAATTTGTATACTCCAACTTTTGCTCAATATTTCAAGGTTATAATGGATTCTTAAGATTTTTGCAACCTATTCCATGCTTTTGAATGTTCAAAACATATGAGAAACTACTTGGATCCTTCACCTGTAATTATAGACCTATCTCTTGAAGATCAATTAGATCACACTTTAAGCTTGCCTAAAGTGTTTCAAAAGATTTACAGAAGCTATATGATATCCACTTAAGTTCTATCTGCTCCTTGTGGCATTGGGTCACTTCTCAATTAGGGTCATACTCTTACTGGACTCTTGGACTAGGTGCATTTTTAGTATTTAGACCAAATTCGATCAATAGAATGATAGGGTTTCCATTGCAAATTCATAAAATATTTTCATGATACTTGAGAGCAAACACTATGAACATTTATTTTAAATTTCCATGTTTCTAGATGAGCTACATGTGAGTGAAATTAAATACATGGAAGAAATTAAAAGTGTAATAAAATTACCAACTATACTTTTGGCTAAACAACCATTACAAATATGGATAAATAGTTTCTCAAAAAAATATACCAGTAATATAGGAAGCCAATACAATTCTACCTTTTTCATCAATATTTGTGTTGTTTCTTCATATTGCATCTCATACATGATAAAATTTGATATATCAATGACACAAGCATTTAAAAGAATACGAAAATAGCACTAAGCAACAAACATTGATGAAAATAATTGATATGGAAACTTGGTAATAAAATATTTAATTTGTAATAGATTTTGGCTCAACAAGCAACACAATAATTTCATTGCCTTTGAAAAGTAGCTCAGTGAAATGCATATTCATAAAAAACTCTTGTTTTTAAGAATTTAAATTCATTTTAAATACACAAATACTATAAAACCAAAAACCATATCATTATAATAACATAATGTGTTAGTTTGTGATTGAATTCTACATGGCAATGCCAAAAGCTATTTATAACATTTACCTAGCTAAATTTTTTTCTCAATATAAGTGTATAAATCCAATTCCTAACACCATTTGTGTTGAAATTTTCAATCTTACTCGAATTGCACTCAAATGCACATTTTAGGTCAAAATAATTAAAAAACCCTAAATGGTTTGAACTTGTCATTTACAAGTTCTAATTTAGGTCAAAGTATCCCTAAATAAGGCAATGCATTTTATGTGATACCTAACTTTGATCAATTCATTTTGAGTCAAAATGATGATTTTACCTTTTTATGCTTTAGATCACTCTTTTATTCTAATTCATTGGTACACATCACGTACCTTTGTTATTTTATGTTGGCAGCATCCTAAATGAGAATACAATTCCAATGCATCTAAAATCACCTCCTAATTTTTCTCAAGTCAAATTAGGACCCAATAATATGACTTTTTGACCATTTTTATTAATTGAGGGCTAATTTCCAAATAATTGCACAAATATTGATTAACCTTATTTAAGGCTAATTGATCCAAAACAAGAGCTTAAATGGATATTTCATGGAACTTATTGATATCTCATTATTAAAAATTGATTATTGATTTCTACATCACCTATTGACATCATATGGGGTGGCATTTATAAGCCATAAAAGCATAAAATATCAAGATTATTGGTCTCTCATGCCTCATTAATACCTTTAATGCCTCTTAAATACCCCTCTATCCTAAATATTTATGAGGGATATTTATGTATTTAATTATATAATTGGATTAATTCATGGCCACACATCTCAATCTTAAGATGGATGGTCATGATTGATCCTGATCAATCTCAAAAATATATAAATAGAGAGGCCATGAACATCATTTTTAAGCTTGATTTGTGTAGAGTTATAATGCAAAATTGTCTTCTCAATCCTTTGCATTTGATCATTGATTCTATTTGCAAGCTTCATTTATAAGCTAGTTTAGTGATTCCAAATCATGAGCCTAGGTTTTACAAGGAGTTCTTGAGACATTGGAGGATTTGGCCACCATTTTTATTGAATATAAGACCTCTTGATCAAGGGAGAACATGATTTTGAACTGAATTTGTATGGTGAATCCACTTGGGAAGGTAATATGGTATTGATTTCTTTCAATTGTTTCTTACTATTACTTGCAATTCCCACATGAATAGATAGGCTTAATTTGGTTTACTCTTATGAATTTTTTCTTTGATTTATTGGACTAATCATTTGAATTTTTGGTTTACTCTTATTAATTTTTCCTTTGCCTTTTTATCATGGATTGTCATATCATCTAGTCATTACTATTATCATTTATCTTATCATTCTCCTTTGTTTGTGAACTTGTTGTGACCTAGTCATTTTTTCATCACCTTTTGTGTGGGCATAATTACTGTGACTTGGGATTATTTTGGGGTTATGTAGGTCATGCTTGATTCATATCGAGGTCAACTTAGTCCCTCTTATCATACTCTCTTGCCATATTGTGAGTATTTTAAGTTGGTGTGCTTTCACCATTTTATGAGTTGGACCATTCTATATCTCTTAATCCTTAATCAAATTGAGATACTTAGAAAATTCATAAAACATTTAAAAACTCAAAAACATTTTGTGTGTGTTTATTTGATTTTTATTTATTATCTAGTCTTTTATTTTCCTGTTTGGTCTTGCTTCTTTGTTTTACTTTCCAAGTACATCTTGATGGTCCACATAGATCTTGATTATTTGTATCTCGATCTCATGTTGTTAAGATGTCTTGTTTTCTTTTTATTTGTATTTTATTTATTGTTTAGATGTAAATATTTGTAACTCTAGTTTTGGTCATTATTTTACCATTATCCTTAGTTATAGGTATTAACATTTGAATTAGATAAGTACAATTAGAATATTATGTCATTCTGATTTATTCATACTTATGATGCCTAATTTATTTTTCTATATCAAGCACTTTGTGCTTAGGTTTCAAATTCTTAACGTCAACATCACTCTAATGAACAGTTCTCAAGAACACTTTGCATAATCTAAGATCATAATATGAAAATAGGCATCTATGTATCATTTATTTTAACACTCAACTCTATGCTTATATATGCCTCTCTTCACATACATTTTGAGTCTAATCAATTCCTGGTCAGTTTTCATCATTCCTCATTCTATTCTCTCCCAAACTTGGGTGAACTACATTAGCCTATAGTTCATGTTGGAACATGAGTCCATGGAACTATGTAGGTAGCATCCACTTATTTTATATATCTAAATTCAGCTCAAGCATCTTCATTCTTCTTTTCATCTCTCTTTTCACTTTGTGAACTCACATATGTTGGTTTTTATGTGGCTTTCTAAGCCATTACACCGTCGCATGTATGTTTGCATCCACTCACTTTAACCTATCTTTTGGGTTATATCCTTGATCTATTTTTATTTTCAATTACCCACACTAGGGTATAACATCTTAATGATATCAGAATCAAATCATATATATAGGGGTAAACCATTATTTATTCTTTATCAATGATTAAGATTTTCCCTACTAGGGCAAAATTATTTTATCACGATCACATTTTCTCTACTGGGGCACCTCTTATTATCTTATCTTTAGATACCCTATTCTAGTGGTTCTTCCTTCCTAAAGTAGAATGTTCTCTCTTTTCCTCTAATTTCAAGCTCTCTACACTACTACCCATGATGTCAATATTTAGTGTGCAACTTGTCTCAGGATTGATCAATGTCATAAGCACGTAGCTTGTACTCTCAAATTAGGTACATTTAAAGTGTGTCCCTTACATTTATGGATTATATATTTCTCATTCCCCCAATCTAATGGGGCATATTATACCTCTAATTTTATTTTGATCATTGATGGTAATCACATGTGCAAGTTTTAGCTCATCTAGATGTGATCTATTCTATGGGTTAATCGATCTATCTCTTCTCTCTTTTCAAGAGTCCATTCTTCTCTTTCATCCTAGTATGTCCTCACAAAGGGGCATCATGTATCTATTCCAATTTATTCTTGACAACTCTTTTCGTTAAAAATACATTGCTTCACTTGAATATCTCATTATGCCTTCTCAAATAGGGGTAAAATGTAGACATCCAATTCCTAACACCATTTGTGTTGAAATTGTCAATCTTACTCAATTGCACTCAAATGCACATTTTAAGTAAAAATCATTAAAACACCCTAAATGGTTCAAACTTATCACTTAAAAGTGCTAATTTAGGTTAAAGTATCCTTAAATAAGGTAATGCATTTTATGTGATACCTAGTTTTGATCAATTCATTTTGAGTCAAAATGATATTTTGCCTTTTTGTGCTCTGGATCACTCTTTTCTTCTAATTTGTTGGTACACATCACATACCATTATTATTTTGTGTTGGTAGCATCCTAAATGAGAATACAGTTCCAATACATTGATTAATTAAAGGCCAATTTCCAAATTCTTCCCGAGTTAAATTACAACCCATAAATATGACTTTCTAGCCATTTTGATTAATTAAAGGCCAATTTATAAATAATTGCACAAAATTTGATTAACCTTGTTTAAGGCTAATTGATCAAAATCAAGAGCTTAAGTGGATATTCCATAGAACTTATTGAATATCTCATTATTGGAAATTGATTATTGATATCTACATCACCTAATGACATCATCATATGGGGTGGCATCCATAAACCATAAATGCATAAAATATCAAGATTATAGGTCTCCCATGCCTCATTAAGACTCTCCATACCTCTTAAATTCCCCTCTATCCCAAATATTTAAGAGGGATATTTATGGATTTAATTATGTAATTGGATTAATTCATGGCCACACATCTCAATCTTGAGATGGATAGTCATGGTTGATCCTGATCAATCTCAAAAATCTATAAATATAGAGGCCATGAACATCATTTTTAAGTTTGATTTATGTAGAGTTATAATGAAAAATTATCTTCTTAATCCTTTGCATTTGATCATTGATTTTATTTTCAATCTTCATTGATAAGCTAGTTTATTGATTCCAAATCATGAGCTTAGGTTTTACAAGGAGTTCTTGAGATATTGGAGGAGTTTTCCACCATTATTATTGAAGACAAGAGCTCTTGATCAAGGGAGAATGTGATTTTGAGCTGCATTTATATGGTGATCCACTGGGAAAGGTAATATGGTATTGATTTCTTTCAATTATTTCTTACTATTACTTGCAATTCTCGTATGAATAGATAGGCTTAATTTGGTTTACTCTTATGCATTTTTCCTTTGATTTATTAGACTAATGTTTGACTAATAATTTTATGTAATCTTATCTACAATAATAAAAATGGGAAAAAATGTTGGAGTTATTCCAAACCATATGTTATACAATTCATCAATTACAGTAAACATTTACGCACAAAAATTGGGAAGGACTCCTACTATATGTTCCATTCATAGCAAATGAATCTATTTTGAAAAAAGTATTTTAAACAAGGAAACATGCATATAAATTTCATGAAAAAAATTTGCAAGAGAATTAATCTCATTTTAATCGCAATATAAATTTTAAATGGGGTGACATTTATGATTTTATTCAAGAATTTGATGTTGAAATGTATGTTACTCATGCAAACTTCATAATAGTAAACAAACAAATTATGTGAGGAACAATATGACATAAGAATTGATGTTATGTTACAAAAAATTAATAATCACAAGAATAATAATAGACCATTTGAAATAGGAAAACATACATGTATATCAATAAATCTATAATACCATGTGCAAATAATAATGTTGAATAGGGAGTAACAAGTAATTGTAAAATACATTGCATTAAAAAACATGGTGACTTAACAAAGCCATTATGTCTTTTCTTGACTAAAGGAATATGAATGAGCAAGACATTCACAATAAAATTGATATATGAAATACTTTTTTGCATTTATAACAGTATCATTGATGATGATCCATTGAGACTAAAGGGCTTGATATATATATATATATATATATATATATATATATATATATATATATATATATATATATATATATATATATATATATATATATATATATTAAAATAAAATTTTAATATAGGAATTGTAACACTACACTAAACCTTTTCATTACCTTTTAACAAAACAAAATTTATTCCATTAAGTGCAAAATTCCCAGATATTTTATCAAAACTTTATTAACAACTACAAATTGTTCTCATAAATAAAATTTCACTGGTAGGAATAAGGTTCAAGTATTTTATTGACAAACATTTACATAATATAAAGCATTTATTAGCTAAACATTTTGTAAATGTTAATGTAGTATTTTGTAATGACTTATACCAAGCACAACCTATCCATGATTTCCTCATCTTTTAAAATCCAAAATTAGACACAATAGTAATTCCATACAACTTTTGGAAACATGTAAAATTATATCAATTAAATCAAATAATGCACCCAAAAACCAATATTTTATTTATATTCTCAATAAAATATGCATATTCTTGCATGCACAAAGCAATATATAGTATCTTAATGATAAATGCCTACAACCAACACCATATGATCTTACATTTATATACATTTTTATAAAATATGATGATATTTACACCTATAGTTCAAAAATGTTATCAATTTCACCAGATAACAATTTGTTATCAATGCAAAATATTTATGTTATGGCAAAATCAAAGGATATGTATGTGCACTTGAATTGCCAAAAAAAACTATTTAAACCAAACATGTTGGTTAAGTTGTTTTCTATAAATTATGATATTCAAGATGGCTTGGTCAATGGATTTGATGGAATTTTCAAAGCATACACAATGCTTGAGAAATATGACATAATATGGATTAAATTCAACAATTATGTTGCTAATAATTGATGGATTATAAAGTATGTTACATTCTATCTCAATACTATTGATCCATCCTGGGTTCCCATTATGTGAATAGTTGGACCAATACAAAACACATCTTCTAGAAAATATTTAATGGTTCGCAAACAATTTCTAGACAAGCTTGCTTGTGTATGCATAATTCAAAGATCGTGAGGACTTATAATGGATGATATTAGATATAATCCTAAAGGAGTGAAATGTCATGACTTAGTTTATATATATTTTTATCATAAAAGGAACATGGATAGATTATTATTATTAAATCCTTTAATTTTAAAAATATCACATGAAAGAATTGATAGTCAAATAAATGACTTGATTTGATTTAGAAGCAAAATGGATACTAAAAAAATATTTTGCTTTTATTGATTTTTGATCATGTACTACTTTTTATACATTAAATACACAGTCTTCTAACTCGTATAGAAGACATCATACATTATTATGAACTAATGGAAACTATCATATTATGCTTTTAAGAAACCATATTTATTTTATAGCAACTAAAAAATTGAAACAACCATAAAAAAAAATTGGAATTATATATTAGAGTGTATTTTGGATGCGTGTTGGACCCAATTACCTTGCTTGCTAACACAAGAAATAAACATTAAACACACTCATGTACATGAAAATAGAATTAAAGGAGGTGAACTGAGGTAATTAGATAGAGGTAAATACATACAAAATGTTTATGGGGAAGTGTGTTTCTTTAATATATGTTTTATGGGGTTTGGGGTGTATCATTGTATGTATACATGAATAGGACATGAGCACCATATGTGGCATTCATACTTCCACATAGGACCTTTTCTAATTAATTAACCCTAGGTAAATGCCACATTCTTCGTAGTGGGTTTCAGTCCCGTTCAAGTATGTTTAAGTTTAAGGATTAGTTTAACTGGGAAGGATAACTCTAACATCCTAAGTTATCATTCAAATTAACATAGGTTTATATTAAAAGTATAGGTTACTAAACATATATTTAAACATAATTCATACAATTAAACATAATTAGCAACCAAAAATCAATTCATCACATTTATATTTATAATCATTCATATGGTAGAAAATATTTTTTCATAAAGATAAAATAAATTTAAAACTCAAGGTTTCATAATGCTACCGATCGAGGTCAAAAATTCCTCATGGCCTTTAAGGTCATTGCACCACTATTTAAATAAATCATACATCATTCATTTACTAACATGGATGACATTATTTAAAATAATGATTAATAATATAATTATGACCATCATCATTATCCTATAGATAGTCTAGAAATGAATTCATATAACCATTATATTGGTATAGCCAATGTGACATTATGAAATAAGAGAGATCAAGATATTATTCATCTAAGGTATCTAATCAATTAGACCTTAATTATTTGATTGTTTTAAGAGAAAAAAATATGTATTGATTCAATATTTAAGTCATTTTCAGATAACTATATAAGAAAGGAACCAATTATTTTCATACAATGTTCCATTATTATCTAATTAAATGGATACCTAACAAACCAGCACATTCCAAAATTAAGCTCATGTTTAAATAAACTAGAAGAGGGAAGAAAGTGATTCACAATAGTAGAATATAATGCAATTAAATGCAAACAAAAGTTAGATGACTTATAATTTGAGTGGAACTCAAATAAAATGTTCCACTTAAGAAACTCTTACAATTTTTCTATTGGACAAGCCAAGGGAAGCAAGGCAAGTATGTTCAACTATCAGAAGGGAAAGTGAAAGTACTTATATTTTAATTATTTGATTATTTTAATAGAAAAAACTATGTATTCATTCAATAGTTAAGTCATTTTTAGATAACTATATAAGAAAGGAACCAATTATTTTCATACAATGTTCCATTATTATCTAACTAAATGGATACCTAATGAACCAACACATTCCAAAATTAAGCTCATGTTTAAATAAAATAGAAGAGGGAAGAAAGTGATTCATAATAGTAGAATATAATGCAATTAAATGTAAACAAAAGTTAGATGAGTTATAATTTGAGTGGAACCCAAATAAAATATTCCACTTAAGGAACTCTTACAATTTTTCTATTGGACAAGCCAAGGGCAGCAAGGCAAGTATGTTCAACTATCAAAAGGGAAAGTGAAAGTACTTAGATTTTAATTATTTGATTATTTTAATAGAAAAAAACTATGTATTCATTCAATAGTTAAGTCATTTTCAGATAAATATATAAGAAAGGAACCAATTATTTTCATACAATGTTCCATTATTATCTAACTAAATGGATACCTGATGAACCAGCACATTCCAAAATTAAGCTTGTGTTTAAATAAACTATAAGAGGCAAGAAAGTGATTCACAATAGTAGAATATAATGCAATTAAATGCAAACAAAAGTTAGATGAGTTATAAGTTGAGTGGAACCCAAATAAAATGTTCCACTTAAGAAACTCTTACAATTTTTCTATTAGACAAGCCAAGGGCAACAAGGCAAGTATGTTCAACTATCAGAAGGGAAAGTGAAAGTACATACATCTCAAGTAAAATAAATTAGCAAGCATGCATGTTTTAGTTATATTAATATGCAACATCAAATGAAGTAGAAACATTATATAACTTATTTATTTCCTCAAATTGATTCATAATGGTGATATTATCCTAAATCAATTCATTTAAGATCTTTCAACTTCACTTTATAATTGTTCTATGCATTAATATTACACATGCTTATGAAACATCCTAATTAAGTAAAGGGGTTAAATTATCATTCAATTCATTTCATATTTAATATAAGAATGAAAGTAGTAATTTCAGATCTGATATAAATAACATACATACCTTACATGTAACAAAATATGTCTGAAATGAGAGTTAGAAAGAAGGATTATAATTTGTTTCCGCATGTACCAGCAACCCATAAGTTGAATAGTTTATGCATAGCTGAAAATGACTAAAAAATTTATATATACATGCTTCTATGTAATTGGAGTTACCATATAAATGTGATAACTAAAAGTAACTATTAAGCTAGTTTCTATGCTTAAATTAAGACTATGTATTACTGAATGAAAACAACATAACATATATCTAATTGACTATATAATCTAATCAAAGGATTATGTTTGCATTGGAATAGAAAGATCAAAATTCAAATCAAATATAAAAAATATGTGATTAAGAAATCTAGTATAATTATCTAATAAAATCCTACTTAGAATAACATTTGTTTATCAATTTGAATATCCAAGTTATCTATTTAAATCAAGGAATCAATATTATAATGATTATATAAATTAACCATATATATGAATTTATAATTATTCAACTTGATCATAAATAAACATTAAAAGAGTAACTCTATAATTGAACATAAAGGGGGTCAAACTAAATGACTTGTAATTTAATATACCTAAAATATATCATCATATATCAATTTACCCATCTTACCCTTAATCAACATTTAGCTTTTATTTTAATTTTGCAACCCATTATTAACATAGTTTAGCATTAACATAATTAACCCATAATAATAAAAATACATACCATCTAACTCAAGTATCAATATTGAAATATACTAAGTAAATAAAAATAATTAAATTGTTACCAACTTCACACATATGCGATATCAATGAAGCATGAAGTCAAAAATGGATGAACTGAATAGGCCCTCCCAACCAACCCTATGATCCCAACCATCAGTGGCCCTCACCACTCCAACCATTAGTAGTATGGTGGCTATGGTAACTAAGAACATGAAGGGAATTCTAATCAATCTAATTTCCAACTAAAGGACATATCAACAATAAAAGAATACAAGAAGATAAGTATACCATTCCAAGGTAAGATGGGAATAATTAATCCATCTACATTATAGATCAAAATTAGGGATGGCTAATTATGGCTACCAAATGATATAAAATGGATAAAAATTAATCCATTATATAGTCTTCAAGTTAACCGCATTGGATCCCTATCTATGTTATGGTCATCCTTAACCATCCTAAATGCCAATATATATTGGTATATAATACACCCATTTACTTTAATCATAGTCCATGAATGGTAACTAGACAATATATAACCCAAATAAAGAACCACATAAACATCTAATAAGTAACTTAATTTATTCAAACTAGAATAATAATTCAAATCAAAATAAATCATTTCAAATTTTAAACGTTCAACACAAACCCAAATATTTCATAAAATTAAAAACTCCTTCAAAATTTTTCAATGCCCTCTCAGGTCTAGTAGAATAAAATCATGTATATTCATGCCAATTAATAGAGATGAGTCCATAAATCTTAAACATGATCCAACACACACATGAACAACCAACTCAATATGCTTTCAAAATAAATAGGTCTAAACACATCTAACTATTAAAACATAGTCAAAGATGATTACCCAAAACTCATTCAACTTGTGTCATAAATGTTCATAACCCAAAGACACAAAATACAATCAAGGATAGCGAAGAAACCCCATCAAATTTTAAGACCATAGAAAAATCACATATTTAAAATCTTTGATACAAGACATAATCATAAAACCCATTTGTTTAAAAATCATGACATAATGATCAAAAACAGTCACCAATAACAAAACCCAACTTGAAATTTAACTTCAAAGCCATGATATCTATATATACATAATCAACATATATATATATATATATATATATATATATAAACTCTACCAAAGTCATGTAAATGTAGTCACTTCAATACCCAAATGTATTTGACTATGTCTTTTACACCATGACACCAGACATAAATGTAGTCATAAGATTAAAACCCAAAGATACCAAAATATTAAACCTAGTCAATAACAAAGTCACAATTAACATTATCAAAAGATTCATATCATGATTATATATATTATGTAATCAAGGACGTGACATAAAAAATCCAAATTAGATCAAGATAATGCAACATGAGGATATAACACAGGTGAATAACCCCACTGATTTACAAAATATTTTTTATGACTATGAACCCTAAAACAAATTTAAACAACTTAATAAACCAATAGGAAATATATTACATAAAGGAGTCTAATAATAATTTCATGAATATAACAAGTATTATTATATTAATAACAAATAAAATACATAGTCAATATATATCCCTGTCGAGACCCAACTAAATATCATGTGGTTCGAATGAAACACAGTCACACACAGAAATGCTATGCATAACACACACATGAATCATATTATATAAAAAAATGCAGTCATTATTTAAAACCCAAATTGACCTTCAGGGTCTTGCATGTAAATAGTAACATATTTTTATAAAATGCAAACATTCCAATAGGATTTAACCCCATTATTTCACAATATATATATATATATATATATATATATATATATATATACATAATCAAATTCAACCAATTAAGTCCACACAGCAACATAAATTTACATAGAGTGAAGCCACACAACTTTCAAAAATATGTATAATGTTATATATACCTAACAAGCTAATGAAACCACCAACCATCATTAAATATAAAATAGATAAATCCTACATGGTATCAAATTATTAAACCCAACAAAAACACTTCCATACACCCAGGGTCAAGAACACTCAAGCTTTAACAAAAAGAAATAGATTCAAGATGATAAAATAATCATATATACAATTATATCCATTCGCAAGTTTATATGCAAATGTCAACATTGATCATATCAAATCCTTGAGGATTTATGTATGCATTAAGAAGTCCTAAGACTTTCAACTACATATGCAACTTTTTAATTTTTTTTCAATTTTACATAGTAAAACAAATAACCAGGAAAAATAAAACTTACCTAAAATTATAGAGATAAAAAATCAAAATCCAACAAGATAGAAACTAAACCCTCTAATCTTTCTAAGCAGGATGTGTCTCCAAAAATCTATCATGACCACCATAAAAACTAGTCGAACTCCCACTATTCTCCATATTTTTCTTCCATCTTCTTGACCTCATCAAGTCTTCCCATCCACCATCTAACTCCCCATTCCATCCATCCATTTTTTCTATACTCATTCAATATTTGCATTTAATGTGAGGAGAGATAAATCCTCCTCCATTCCCCAGAGCAAATGCCTTGTCAAATTTGCCATAATGATCATTAATTGACTGATCTAGAAAGCTTGATCCACCAACCCAAATGCCAACAAATAAAAATATAAGTTAGCATTTAAACCATATAATTAATGTTAATAAAGTGGATTAGCATCATAACCCCCACATTCTATACCATCAGCCATAATAAATGGTAATAAATCAAATGACTGTAATAAGCCATCAACTTAAGTTGATTTAAAACAAAAGATTTTAATCAATTAAACCATTTTTAAAAGTTAATGTCAATTCCACTACAAATATAACCAAGCCACAAAACATTCAAGATACCAACATAGGATATAAGGTTTTTATATAGTTTAAGGGTTAATCTAAGGGGGTGATAAGGGTACGTCTAAGTAGGTCTTAGGCAATGCATTTGATTAGGCATGTAATATCTACGCAAGTGAATAGGAGTGAATAAGAGTTTTCATAAAAGGAGCACGCTAGAGTAAATTGTGGAGATGGAACAAAAGAATATAGGCACAAATAATAATAATATTAAATAACAACTTGCAACAACAAGGTGAAATTACAACAACAATAAAATTCAACAAGTACCAATGTTTAGATAATGATAAACTTAACGACTAACTAGGATGTCCAAAGGATGTAAAATATAATCAAAAAAATTGTACCTATCAGACTTATCTTACTTGCTTATAATTATTTTGGTAATGAGTGTATCGCTACCAACATTTATCTAGCTCATATATAGTACTTAAAACCACCAAAATAACATTAATGATATCATATCAAAAATCAATAAATAATTATAGATTCATAATAATATCAATTATAGTAATTGGTCCATGAAATTATTAATTGTAGAATTAAACATGTAGTCTAAAACTACTGCAACAAGTACCAGCATATAGTCCAACTAAAGTAATAACCAATAGTTAGTTTAACAATAATAATAATAATGTTTTAATAATAGAATAAATTATAAAAAAGTGGGATCCTAACATCCTCCCCCTTGAAAGGGAGTCATCCTGGTGACTTAGTTAAAAATTCATGCATAATGTTGCATGAAAAGATATGCATCTTCTTAAGTAGCACTCCTTTCACTTAGCAGGTCCTATTGCACCAAAAATTACTCTATATCTCAATTTCATAGCTTAACATTATGATGATCCAAGATTATCATTAGTTCCAACTAGATATTTTCCTCTTCCATGACCTATAAATGAGTCCAATCCAAAACATGAGATGGATTAGGTATTTACTTTCTTAGCAAAGCAACATGAAATACATCATGAATCCTTGATAGAGGAGGAAGAGCCAACCAGCAAGTAACAAGACTAATATTTTCTACAATGTCAAAAGGCTAGATAAATTATGGAGTTAACTTGGAATCCTTTCTAAACTTTATAGAAATTTTTTGTAGTCTAACATGTAGAAAAAAATTTCCCCCATGCTAAATTCATGCAGAGTTCTCTTTTGATTAGCATAGCTCTTTTGTCAATCTAAAGATATTTTTAAATTTTACCTTATTAATTCCATCTTCCTATCATATTATAGCATTAAATAAAGTCTATTAATAGCTTAATTTTTCAATCTATCCCAACCAAATGGAGTTTTACATTTACATCCATATAGAGCTTCAAATGGAGTCATCTTTATTACATAATGGTATGAAATATTGTACGCAAATTTAACTAAATGGAGATAATATTCCCATTTAGTTTGTTGATCTATAATGTACATGTGTATCATATCTTCAACCACTTGGTTAATCCTTTCCATTTGTCCATCTATTTCTAGATGATATGAAGAACTAAAATTCAACCTTGTTCTAAAGGCTACAGTCAATGTATGCCAAAACCTTGAATAACTTATCATGGTCTAAAATAATCACTTCAAGTATGCCATAAAGTCTAATCACTTCCTTTATAAAATGTTCTACAAATATGGAAGCATCATCCATTAAGTTTTTAGTAATGAAGTGATCAACTTTAGTGCCTAATCAATCATCACAAGGATCGTATCATGCTTTCTACATGATTTTGGAAGCCCCACAATAAAATTAAGTGAGACTACATCCCACTTATCTCTTGAAATATCATGAGGGTATATCAGCCCTCCTGGATGGCAATGCTCAACTTTAACCCTCTGACATTCCAAGCATTTTTCTACAATATCAACAACATCATGCTTCATTTTCAGCTAAAATAGAGCTTTTTCAGCTCATGCATCATCTTTTTAACCCATAGATGAACATAATAAGGTGTTTTATATACTTATTTAAGCATAGAATTTCTCAAATTACCCAAATCGGGTACATAAGTTCTATATTTATGCCTTATAATGCCATATGTTATAATAGAAAAAATAGCAAATCTTTTTACTACAGGTTCATTAGCCAAACCTGCTCTTATCATGATAGAATTCATCAAGTTTTTTTAAAATAACACTTCTAAAATTTTCTTGTAACATCAACAAGATAGAAAGGTAAATGTGTCTACTAAGTGCATTAGCCACACAATTTTCTTTACCTTTGACATATGATATGTCCATGTCAAAATTACTCAAAAATTTTAGAAACTTGCACTAGCTTGCATTTAAATCATCTTAAAAAAATAAATACTCAAGGTTATGGTGATTAGATTTCACCTTGAAAATGGAGCACGCAAGCGAACTCAAGAGTGTGTTGCCAGGCTAGGGCTACCGAGCCCTGGTCTATTTTTGTAGGTTTTTGGTTTGCGCTAGGGGAAGATAACAAGTGAGTGATGGAAAGGAGGTGGAGAGAGAGAGAGCTGAAATAGGCAAAGGGTGAGAAGGATGCGATGAGGGGGGAGGAAGAGCTGCTGCAAAAAAAGATGGATAGGAGCTTTAAGGAGGTTATGGGGAAAAACTTACAGGGGAATGTATCCAAGATGGAATCCAGGATGAAAGGAATAGCTGACCCTATCCAAATAGTAGGTATGTCTGACACTAACCCAGCTAGAAGTTCAAAATTGACAAAAGTGAATGGATGCTTGGAGCGTTGTGATGAGAGATCGAAGCTGGTAATTCCATATGAAATGATAGCTGAGGATGTGGAGTATTACTCCAAGCACTCACTTTACTACAAATTTTTGGGATTAAGAGTCTCTTTACCCTTCCTTGAGAGCTAGGTGCGATGGGTCTGGGAGCCAGAGGGTGAGATGGAAATTTCATTACTGGCCAACAACTTCTTCATGATCACATTTATCTGTTTAGCTGACAGAAACAAGGTATTCGAAGGAGGTCCCTATTTTTATAACCAGGTAGGATTGTTTGTAAAATCATGGAATGCTAGATTTAACCTGATAGAGGAACTACCAAATAGAGTACTGATGTGGGTGAGACTTGCCAGAATGCCCATTGAATGTTGTAGGGAGGATGTGTTATAGTTGATTGCATCTATGCTAGGAAAACCTGTTGGGTCTTCCTCACAAAATTTAGGAAGGAAGTTCATGACATTCGCAAGGATCTGTGTGGAAATCAACTTAAGTAAGCCCCTATTGGATGCAATTGAGATGAGTGTGGGAGAATACTCATGGGTGCAGCAACTTGATTATGAGATGCTCCCTTTCAGGTGTAGATTTTGCCATGAGTATGGCCACTTGGTCCATGGTTGTCCTAAGGCAAAAGTGAATGATCAGCAACCTTCATGCCCTCCTTCTCTAAATCAAACCACTAGGATGGATAAAGGGAAAAGGGCTAGAATGGAAGGAAGCAAGGATGCAGAGGGTTTTGTGCAGGTGAAGGCTAAAGGTAGGAAATGAGGACATAAGAGGTCATGGATGGAGTGACAGGCAGAAGACTCAATTAATAGATTTGAGGTTCTTGATACACTAGGATAGCAAGAGATCTTTCCAGGACTAATTAGTGAGGAGCAGGTGGTGGGAGAGGCTGGAGAAGATGGTGCTACACCCATGGACCAGGCTCTGATGCCAGTAGAAGTTTCCCTACCTATGATTTTGGATGGGAAATTGGGGGAGCAGATAACTTTAGAAGCATATGCTGATATGAGGCAGGAGGTTGGAGAAGAGGTTCCCCCAATGTAGGCTGGGGCGGGGGAGGTGGAGAAGAAAGGCAAGGCCCACCCTCACCTGGGAATCCTTTAGAGGGAGGGAAAGAAGGGGACAGCCAAAAAAAGTGCCAAACCTGGACAAAGGAAGGATATGGAAAGGATTAAGATAATTGGGGAGAATTTAGTAGAGTCGGGGTCGGTTAAGACCATTGATTCCCACTTCCTGTCTCTAGCCAAATGATTGTGCTCTCATGGAATGTGAGGGGATTGAACAGAAGCCCTAGATAAAAAGCTATTTGGGATTTGGTTAAGAATCATAATCTAGATGTTCTTTTTCTATAAGAAACCAAGGTCTCGGTAGAATTTATGATGGGAATTGCACCAAAGATGTGGAGGCAATGTTTGTGTCAATGCATAGGAACGCAGGGATCGGCTGGTGGTGTGGCTTGTATGTGGAATCCCTGTAAGGTTATACCGATGTCATGGATTGCCTTCAAATCATCTCTTTATATGGTTTTGCTATGTGTGGAATCAGGTGAGTATGTCCTTTTCATGAACATCTATGCCCCCACTAATTACCCTGGTAAGCTTATTGTTTGGAATAATATACAGCTGGTCTGCAGAGACTTTCCTTATATGCCATGGATTATGGTAGGAGATTTTAATGCTATCATGGATCTTTTAGAAAAAAGGGGAGGTACAGCAAGATTGGAGCCATCTTCCCTTTTGCTTCATGATAAGATCTTGAAACTCAACTTGGTGGATATTAAGCCATGCAATGGGAGTTTCACATGGAACAATAGGAGATTGGGGGATAGTTGTATTACTGAGCGCATTGATAGGTTCTTGACCTCTTATTATTGGATGGGCAGTCAATGGTCCTTAAAGTATGAGATACTATATTGGAGAGGCTCTGATCACTAGCTAATTAAGTTGAATATTTTATCCAAGGATGGTCATAAGAAGCCATCGTTCAAGTTTCAACTTATGTGGCTCAGGGATCCAGAACTGTTTGACAGAGTGGCTGATTGGTGGCGAATTGGGAGGCTGGTGGTTAGTACGACAATGTATGTTATGGCCAAGCTCCTTTAATTTGTGAAATATCAGCTCAAGAGATGGAACACATAGCACTTCAAAAACATATTTCAGGAGAAGAAAGAGGCACTGAAGGAGCTGGACATCATCACCAGAATGATTAGAGAGGAGGGGCTAACAGAGTTCTTGATGCCAGAAGAAACCAGGGCTGTCCGAAAGGTGGAAGAATGGGAGCTAAGGGAGGAGATCTTTTGGAAGCAAAAATCCAGGGTGGATTGGCTGTAGGAGGGGGATAGGAACACAGCATTTTTCTTTAATAAGGTGAGAGCCAAACAACACGGTAATATGATATCAGCGTTGGTTTTGGACAGCAGAGAGAAAATCTCTTCTACCAGGGAGATTTGCAATGAAGCATCCCAGTATTTCATGACTCTATTCATAGAGGAAGGCAGTATTTCATGACTCTATTCATAGAGGAAGGCAGGAGGGAAGTGGATGTTGAGGAATAGATACTATCATGTATTCCCAGTATAGTCTCTAAAGATATGAAGGAGCAGTTGATGCATCCTATCAACATGGAAGAACTCCAGAGGGTTGTGTTTGGCATGAAAAAAGGTAAAGCACCAGGCCCTGATGGTTTTCCTATCGAATTCTTCCAGGAGTTTTGGGAAATTGTCAAAAGGGATTTATTGGCTATTGTCCAAGAATCACAGAATAATAGACAAATGCTTAGAGCTCTGAATTTAACTTTTCTAGCTCTTATTCCCAAGGGGGAAGGGGCTAACCACCTGAATCAGTTTTGGCTTATTGCACTTTGCAACATGGTCTACAAAATCATATCGAAACTAATTACAGAAAGATTGAAGAAGTGGCTTAGTGTTTTGATATCCGAAGAGCAAAGTGGCTTCGTGGAGGGGCATCAGATTTTGGATGGAATAGTGGTGGTGATGAAAGCTATTCACTCCATGTCAAAGTCATGAGAGAAAGATATGTTCATGAAATTAGACATGTCTAAGGCCTATGACAGGGTTCGATGGTCCTTTCTGTGGAGGATGCTGAAAGCCTATGGGTTTGTGGAGGAGTGGATTATGTGGGTAATGAGTTGTGTTAGCTCGACCTCATTCTCTATCTTGGTAAATGGGGAGCACTCCCACCTCTTTGGGGTGATGAGAGGACTATGGTAGGGAGATCCCTTATCTCCATACTTGTACCTGATTCTGGTGGAAGGTCTTGGCTGGATGATCAGAAAGAATACCATGGAGGGAGTTATCTAGGGATGGAGGTGGGGAGGTGAACTACCGGTCCTTTCCCATTTATAGTTTGTGGACGATGTGGCTCTGATGGGCATGGAAACTATGAGGGAGGATGCTAATTTTCATAGGGGGTTAGATGATTACCTAGAGGCCACGGGACAGGTTGTCAATGAGGACAAGTCTTCCATATTCTTTTTTAACATTCCTATGGCCATTCAACAAAGGGTGGCTGATACTCTTCAGTTCTAGATTGGCAGCCTTATGGTGCTCTATTTAGGGATTCCAATAACTACTAGGAGACAGGTGAGGGAGACATGGAAAGGGATCATCAACAAATTTAGAGCCAAGGTGAACCATTAGACTAACAGGTGGCTATCCTTTGTTGGTCGGGTCCAACTGATTCAGTCAGTGGTGCAGGCACTTCCTATTTATAGATGCATGCTTCAGGTGGCACTGATGAGCTTTGTCAAGGATTCGTATGGCATGGTGAGACAATTTCTCTGGGCTGGTAATTTGACTTTGTCAAAGTGGAGCCTGATTAGATGGGAAGTGGTGTGCAGCCCAAAAAGATTTGGGGGGCTGGGACTTTGGTAGTCTGTGATGACAGGAACGGCCTTGGTAGTGAAACTATATTAGAGGTGGTGCATGGAGTAGGATCGAGTGTGGGCCAGGATTCTCTCCCATAAGTAATTTTTAGGGGTCCCAACAAAGGATATTCCTAGGTACATCCTGTCTAGAGTTGGTTTGGTGATCTGGACCACTCTAAAAAAAGGAGCAGCTTTGATCAAAAAGAGCCTTTCTTGGATATATAGAGATGGAAAAGAGGCACAATTCTAGATGGATTCTTGGGATGGCTTTCCACCTCTGATTACCCAATATTCTCATCTGAGTGATTTAGCATAGAATTTTAGGGAAGCAGGGTGGAATAGGGTGAGTGATTACAAATTACTTCTCCATAATGGCCAGCTGATGGAGGCAAGATGGATGGCTCTAGGGGAGTGGTTGATTAATGGAATGGAATCTGAATGCATAGAGCTAAAGAATATTCTAGAGGGGTGCAACTTCTACACCCTTAGGGAGAGTGACACACTGGCATGGTCACCCCACCCCAAGGGGAAATACATGGTTTCATCTAGTTATTAGGAGCTAGTGGCACAGCAATGGGAGGAAGGAGGGGAAGTTACATGGTGGAAGAGAGTTTGGAACCAATTTTCCTGGCTGAAATGTAATTGTTTCTCCTAGACGCTAGCATGGAACCATTGCTTGACTTGGGAGAATATTAAGAGGGGATTTGATGGACCTTCACATTATGTCCTATGTCTGGAGGCAGAGGAGGAGTCATCACACTTATTTTTTATCTGTCCCTTTACCAGTCAGTTGTGGCATGCTTGGTGGGACGCATGGGGTTGTAGATGCTTACATGTTTCCTCTTTGGTTGATTTTTGGTCAAGATTAGGTAGACCACCTTATGGTGCTCAGTTTTTACAAGAAGCATGGTATACAGGGCCAATCTTTCTATTGTGGTAGGTCTGGCTTGAGAGAAATTGAAGGATTTTTAAGGAGGAAAAGTTGGCGCTTCAGTGGGTATGGTGCAAAATTATGGGCATGTTCCAGGAGACTATTTCGGCTAAGAGCGAAATCACTCTGCCCCTGGTGCAAGATGACATAGAGTTGGCTGTGAGGTTGGGTATACAGTATATTTCCACGGGCTATGCTCGGGTGAGGTGTGGCCATGGTGGGAAGCAGAAGATTTAAAGGCAATGGAAATGGATGCCACCTCTTGAAGTCTTTTTAAAAATCAGCGCGGATGGATCTTCTAGAGGCAATCCTAGCCCGGCGGGGATTGGAGGGGTGGGACGGGACTCTTCCAGAGCCTTGGTCTTCATTTTTTTGGCCTATCAGGGGGAGCAAACGATAAATAGAATGGAGGGTTTGGCTATCTTATATGCTATGAGAAGAGCTTATGAGCTTGGATGGCGCAAGGTACACTGTGAAGCCGACTCACAAATTTTGATTAACATGCTTCAGGAAAGGAAAATGATTGACGTGAGCTGGCAACTATCCTTGATAGTTTAGCAGATATTATAGGTGAGTGATCTTATGGAGTCGATGGCTTTTGTGCATGTTCCTAGGGAGTGGAACGAAGCAGCAGACTACTTGGCGAAATGTGCTTCGAATGGAGGGGATGGATTGAAGGTGGATGAGTGGGCGGGTCTGCCCAATGAGGTGTGCCAAAAAGTGGAGTGGATACTTAGAGAGGATGCAGAAGGGAGTGGGGAGTGATGGGTGTTGAGGGGCATTTGTAAGTCTGGATGTATTTTGGCTTTGCTATTTTCTTTATTGCTTTGCTGGGTTGTACCTTGATTTTTCATGATTAATATAGTTTTTACCCTCATTTTTATTATAAAAAAAAGATTTCACCTTGAAAGGCTTACCCAATAGGAAATGTTTCTATTCTTTGAGTGCATGAATAATGGCAGCAATCTTCATGTCATGTGTAGGATAGTTCTTTTCATGATCCTTCAATTTTCATGATTTATAAGCCACAACTTTGCCATCTTAGGTCAAGATGCCTTCATAACCTTCTTTAGAAGCATGAGCCCAAAATTCAAAGTTATCATTTGGATCTAGAATGATAAGAATATGTGTTATTATAAGTATCACTTTCAACTTGTTAAATGTTTCCTCACACTAAGGGGTCTAAACAAATTTCTTACCTTTGTGATATAAAGAGGTAATGGGATAGGCCACACTAGAAAAGTTTTCAATAAAATGCCAGTAATAACTAGCCAAACCCATGAAGTTGTGCACTTCATGCACTTGGTAGGATCAGGCCATTCTTCTATAGCTTTAATTTTCATGGGATCAATAGCAATGCCCTCTTTAGAAATAATGTGTCCCAAATAATGAATTTTAGATTCATAAAATGCACATTTGGAGAGTTTTTCATATAGTGTATGTTGTCTTAGTCTTTGTAGGAATAAATAAAGGTGTTAATCATGCTCAGCCTCATTTTTAAAATAAATGAGAATGTCATCAAGAAAAACTAGCACAAACATATTTAATAAGTCTCTAAATACATTGTTCATAAGATTCATGAAAGTTGTAGGTGTATTAGTTAGGCCAAAAGACATAGCCATGAACTAGTAATGTTTGTATCAAGTTCTAAAATTTATTTTATGAATGTCCTCTTCTTTGATTCTCAATTGATGGTAGTTTGATCTCAAATCAATCTTAAAGAAGAATGCAACACCCTTCATTTGATCAAACAAGACATCAATCATAGGTAAAGGATAACATTTTTTTATTATTACCTTATTTAGAAAGCAGTAATCAATGCAAAGTCTAAATGTACCATCTTTTTTCTTCATAAAGACTAAAAATCTAGGAAAATATAGGTGTACTAACACCTTTTTTTGGGTAATTCCTACAGTTAGAATGTGTAAATCTTGTAGCCTTTCCTAACATCTCTTTTTAGTTGTAAGGTTGAGAGTGTTTTACATCTTGTGGACCCTTGCATGCCTTGAAATTCCATAATTTTGCAAAAGTCATTGATACACTGCATTCTTTTTCCCACATAATCAGGTGTGGCTTGATGTTCATGCAGCGAATCCATCCTAAGGATAAGATCATAAGACTCTAAAGGCATAAGAAAAAGATTTGCCTTGGTCTGAAAAACAACAAGATAAAGTTTTGCTTGTTTTAAGCACTCAAGAATAGGCACTTTTTTGCTAGTACTGAACTCAACCTCCCAACCTTCTCTTATCAAGATGGTTTCAATATTACATTGCCTTATAGAAAAAGGATAAATAAATCAATTTGTTGTACTATCAATCAATATAGTCAAAGGAAAACCATTTATTGTACCTTTGATTTCAATTGGAGTGTCTTATAAATTAGTATTATGATTATCAATAGTAGAATATACCTTGTGATTCATTGTTTGGCCTAATTTTAGTTTAGAATAGGTATTTTTATAGTGGTTGTCACCACATTCCTAGTAAATAGTAGGTCTAAAAGATGCCATCAGAATAGTATTGGTACCCTTGGCAAGTAAACATTAGTTAATTTGATGTTGCTCCTTATATGAGTTGGATTCAGAGGGTCCATGGGACTTGAAATTTTTATTCTAATTAGAAAACTTGTTGAATTTTTTATTTCCACCTAAAAATCTAGAGTTCTAGTCTGATTTCCAAAAAAAATTGTTTATGGGAGAAAGGTTTTTCACTTTAGACTGTTGCCTACTTGTCTTAAATTCTTGTCTTGCCTTTTGGTGAGACTTTTCTTTTTCTTTAACCCTATAGGCTGATTCAGTTATTGAATCCAAATTTCTTAGGTTTTTCATATTGACATTATGCATCAATATTTCCTTGAGCCCAAATTTCAACTAAGTAATATTGGTTTCTTCATCATGCATAAAGTTCACATGATGCAGAAAATTTAGAAATTTATTTTCATACTAAGTGATAAACATTTTTTCTTTCTTTAAAAGCTAAAAATTGATTATTTTCTACTCTTTATAGTTTATGTTCAGGTATCTTTTACCAAATTGAGTCTCAAAATATACTAGGACAGGTTCAAGGGCTAATATCCTTAATAACATAAAAGTGATTCTACCATAAAGCTATAGGACCAATTAGTTGATAGGCTGCCACCCTAGCTTTCACATTTGATGGCATATTATGCAAGTTGAAATACTTCTAAATTGTACTAGCCATGAATAGACTTCATCACCCGATTCCTCACTTGAAAATGTAGGTGGTGGAATTTTCTTCAGCTCTTTGATGATTGGGTCAACTATGTTCAAAGGTAGTTCTTGAATCACAAGTACTTTTCCTTAACCCATTTCTAATATGGATACTTCTTCTTGGGATATCCCTTCAAGATTGTTCACTCTTTATTCTTAGTTATCAATCTTTCCTTTCAAGGTATTAATGGTTTTCAATATTCTACTAAGGATCTCCTTATGCTTGTCAATTGGATTCCTACCAATTGCATCATTATTAGGTACTTCAATATTATTATTAGCATTATTATGCGTATCTCTTCTTAGTTACAAATAATAATGTGACCATGATGACCCCTTTCTCATCCTCTACTTCTACCCCTAGTTGGGTTGACATTAAAATGGTTCCCACAAATGTTTCCTCCATTTGATCATGTTCTAACTATCTTGAGAATTACAAGTGATAACTCAGCAAATTACAAAATTTTAAGAATAAAACTCATTCCCAAAGTTCCCTAAACTAGAAAACTACTTTGATACTAGATGAAATAACCTAAAAATTTAGAATTATATATTAGATTACATTTTGGATGAATGTTGGACCCAATTACCTCACTTGCTAATGCAAGAGATAAATATTTCATGCACTCACATTCACACACTAGAACCAAAGGAGGTGAACTAAGGTAATTATCTAGAGGTAAATACATACAAAAGGTGCTATGGGGAAGCATGTTATTTTAATAGATGTTTTATGAGGTTCAAGATGTATCGGTGTATGCATACATGAATAAGACCTGAGTGCCATATGTGGCACTCAAACTTCTACATAGGACCATTTCTAGTTCTTTAACCCTAGGTAAATATCTCACTTTCCTCAATGTGTTTCAGTCTTGCTCTAGGATGGTTAATTTTAAAGGTTAGTTTAACCAATAAGGATAACTCTAACATCCTAAGTTATCATTCAGGTTAACGTAAGTTTACATTAAAATTACATGTTACTAAGCTTATATTTAAACATAATTTAGACAAGTAAATATAATCAACAACTAAAAAAAATGCATTATATGCGAATTTCTAATCATTCATGTAGAAAAAAATATTGTTTCACGAAAAGAAAATAGATTTAAAACTCAAGACTTCATAATGCTACCAGCTGAGGTCATAAACACCTCATGGCCTTTAAGGTCATTACAACATTATTTAAATAAATCATACATCATTTATTTACTAACATGGATGCCATTATTTAGAATAATGATTAATGATATAGTTATGATCAACATTGTTATCTTATGGTTAGTCTAGAAATAAATTTATATAACCATTATATTGGTATATCCAATGTGATATTATGAAATAAGAGAGATCAAGACATTATTCATCTAAGGTATCTAATCAATTAGACCTTAATTATCTGATCATTTCAAGAGAATAAAATTATGTATTCATTCAAAAGTTAAGTTATTTTTAGATAATTATATAAGAAAGTAGCCAATTATTTTCACACAATTCTCAATTATTATCTAAATAAATGTATACCTAATGAACTAGCGTATTTCAAAATTCAGTGCATGTTTAAATAAACTAGAAGATGATAGCAAGTGATTCACAATAGTAGAATATAATGTAATCAAATACAAATAAAATTTAGCTAAGTTTCAAGTTGAGTGGAAACCAAATAAAATGTTCCACTTAAGGAATTCTTACAATTTTTGTTTTGGACAAGCCAAAGGCAGCAAGACAAGTATGTTCAGCTATTGAAAGGAAAGGTGAAAGCACATACAACCCAAATAAAATAAATTAGTAAGCGTGTAGGTTTTAGTTATATAATTATGAAACATCAAATAAATTGGAAACATTATATAAGTTGCTTATTTCCTTTAATTGATTCATAATGGCAATATCTTAAATCAATTCATTTAAGATATTTCAACTTCACTTTATTACACAACTATTATATGCAAAAATATTACACATACTTATGAAACATCTTAATTAATTAAGGGGTTAAATTATCTTTCAACTCATTTCATATTTAATGTAAGCATGAAAGTAATAATTTTTAGATCTGATATATATAGCATGCATACCTTACATGCAACTACATATGTCTAAAATTAGAGTTAGAAGGAAGGATTTTGGTTTGTTTTTGCATGTACCAGCAACCCATAATTTGAATAGTTTATGCATAGCTAAAAATTACTAAAAGTTCCATATACATGCATCTATGTAATTAGATTCACCATATAAATGCAATAACTAGAAGTAACTATTAAGCTAGTTCCTATGCTTAAATTAAGACTATGTATTACTGAATCAAAACAACATTATATATATATATATATATATATATATATATATATATATATATATATATATATAGTTTATTATATAATCTAATCAAAAGGGTTATTTTTGCATTCGAATAAAAATCTCAATATTGAGATCAGATATACACAATATGTGGTTAAGAAATCTATTAAAATTATCTAAGTAAATCCTACTGAGGATAACATCCATAGATAAATTTGAATATCTAAATTATCTATTTAAATCAAGGAATCAATGTTATTATGATTATATAGATTAACCATATACATTAATTTATAATGATTCAACTTGATCATAAATAAATATTAAAAGAGTAATTCTACAACTAATAATATTAAAATAATGCTTCCTCAGCATAAAGGGGGTCAAACTAAATGAATAGTAATTTAATATACTTGAAATATATCATCATATATCAATTTACTCATCTTACCCTTAAGTAACATTCAGCTTCCATTTTAATTTCACATCCCATTATTAACACAAGTTAGCATTAACATAATTAACCCATAATAATTAAAATACATACCATCTAGCTCAATTATCAATACTAAAATAGACTAATTAAATAAATATAATTAAATTGTTACCAACTTCACGTGTATATGATATCAATGAAGCATAGATCCAAAAATAGATGAACTAAATGGGCCCTCCCAACTAGCCCTATGATCCCAACCATCGATGGCCCTCATCACTGCAACCATCATCAAGATGGTGGTTATGGTAACCATGAACATGAAGGGAATTCTAAGCAATCAAATTTATAACTAAAGGACATCTCAACAATAAAATAATACAAGAAGACAACTATACCATTTTGAGGCGAGATGGGAACAATTAACCTATCTATAATATAGATCAAAAGTAAGGATGTCTAATTTTGTATTTCAAATGATATAGAATGTATTAAAATTAATCCATTATATAGTCTTTGAGTTAACCACTTTGGATCCCCATCCAATTTATGGTCACCCTAAACCATCTCGACTACCAATATATATTGGTATATAATACACAAATTTATTTTAATTATTTAGGTCTAATTTAGGAATGGTAAATAGATAATATACAACCCAAATAAAGAACCACATAAACTTCTAATAAGTAACTTAATTTATTCAAACTAGAATAATAATTTGAACCAAAATAAATCATTTTAAAGTTTAAATGTTCAACACAAACCCAAATATTTCATAAAAGTAGATGAAAATTCTTTCTAACTTTTTCAACACCCACTTAGGTCCAGCAAAATAAAATCTTGTATATTCATTCTAATTAACATAGGCAAGTCCATAAATATTACACACGAGCCAACACACACATCAACAAGATTAACATGCCTTCAAAAGCAATAGGTTTGAATACATCTAACTATTAAAATATAGTCAAAGATCATTACCCAAAACTCATTCAAGTTGTTCCATAAATGTTCATAACTCAGAGACATGAAATATAGTCAAGGATAGAAAATAAACCCCATTGAAGTTTAATACCATGAAAAAATCACATATTCAAAATCTTTAATACAAGACACAGTCATAAAAACTAACCATTTAAAAATCATGACATAATGATCAAACACAAACACCAATAACAAAATCCAACTCAAAATTTGACTTCAAAGCCATGAAATTTATATATACATAGTCAACATATATATATGTATATTTAAAAACTTTGCCAAAGTTATGTAAACACAATCACTTCAATACCCAAACGTATTTGACTATGTCATTTAAACCATGACACCAAACATAAATGCAGTCACAAGATTAAAACCCAACAACACCAAAATATTAAATGTAATCAATAGCAAAGTTTCAATTGATGTTATCAAGAGATTCCTATCACAATTATATATATTACATAGTCAAGGATGTGACATAAAAAATCCAAAGTAGATCAAGATAATGCAATGTAAGGATATAACATAGGTGAATAATGCCACTAATTTACAAAATATTCGTTATGACTGTGAACCCTATAATAAATTTAAACAAATTAATAATCTAACAAGAAATATTTTCCATAATGAAGTCTAATAACACTTCCACAAATATAAAAATCATGATTATATTAATATAAAATCAAATGCACAGTCAATATACATCCCAATGAAGACCCAATTAAATATCTTGCAGTTCAAACGTAACATAGTCACACATAGAAATGTTGTGCATAACACACACCTGATTCATACTATATAAAGAAAACATAGTCACTATCTAAAACCCAAACTGACCTTCAAAGTATTACATGCAGATAATAACACAAGTTTATAAAATCCAAACATTTCAATAGGAGTTAACCCCATTATTCCACATAATGATATATATAAATACATAGTCGAATCCAACCAAGTCCACACAACATAAATTTACACAGAGTGAAGCCATGCAACTTTCACAAATAGGTATAATGATATATATACCTAGCAATCCAAATAAACCACTGACCATCATTAAACATAAAATAGATAAACCCTATGGGGTGTCAAATTATTAAACCAACTAAAACATTTCCATACACCCAGGGTCAAGAACACTCAAGCTTTAACAAAAATTAATGGATTCAAAATGATAAAATAACCATAAATACATATGTATCCATTTTCAAGTTTATATGCAAATACCAGCATCGATCATATCAAATCATTGAGGGTCTGTGTATGCATTCAAAAGTCCTAAGACTTTCAGCTACATATGCAGCCTTTTATTTTTTTTCCAATTTTACATAGTAAAATAAATAACTAAGAAAAATAAAACTTCCCTAAAATTGCAGAGAGAAAAACTCAAAAGCCAACAAGATAGAAACTAAAACCTCTAATCTTTCTAAACAAGATGTGTCTCCAAAAATCCATCATGGCCACCATAAAAAATAGTATAATTCCCATTGTTCTCCCTATTTTTCTTCCATCTTCCTAACCCCATCAACTCTTCTCATTTTCCATCCAACTCCCCATTCCATTCATTAATTTTTCCAATACCCATGCAATGTCTATATTAAATGTTAGGAGAGAGAAATCCTCCTCCATTCTTGAGGGCATTCTTGAGGGCAAATCCCCCTCCAAATTTTCCATAATAGTCATTAATTGATTGATATGGAAAGCTCAATCCACCAATCCAATATCCAACCAATGAAAATGTAAGTTAACATTTAAACCATATAATTAACACTAACAAAGTGGATTAGCACCATAAACCCCACAACCTATGCCACTAGCCATAATAAATGGCAATAAATCAAATGATTTTAATAATCCATCAACTTAATTCAATTTTTAAAAAAAGGATTTTAATCATTTAAACCATGTTTAAAAGTTGATGTCAATGCCACCACAAATATAACCAAGCCATGAAACATTCAATCCACCACTTTAGGATATAAGGTTTTTATATAGTCTATGGGTTAGTCCAAGGGGATGATAAGGGTAGGTCTAGGTAGGTCTTATATAATGCATCTGATTATGAAAGTAAGATCTAAGCAAGTGAACAAGATTGAATAGGAGTTTACATGGTAGGAGTAGGCTAGAGTAAGTCACGAAAGTAGAATAAAAGGTTGTGACCACAATAATAATGGTAAATAATGACTTAAGATAATAAGATGAAAGTAAAACAACAATAACATAATGTAACAAGTACCAATGTTAGGATAATAACAAACTTAATGACCAACCAAGATTTCCAAAGGATGAAAAATATAAATAAAATAAATATGCCTGTTAGACGTATCTGACTTGATCAGAATTCCTTTGATATCTGGTGTATCGCTTCTAACATCTGCATAGCTCATAGATATTACTTGAAACTACCAAAAGGACATCAATGGTACCATATCAAAAATTGATAAATAATTATAGATTCATAATAATATCAACTACGTTAATTAGTCCATGAAATTATTAAGTGTAGAATTAAACATGCAATCTAATAATAATACAAAAAATACCAGTATATAGTTCAACTAAAGTAACAACCAATAGTCAGTTTAAAAATAATAATAACAATTTTTTAAAAGTAGAACATATTATAAAAAAGTGGGTTGTAACAAAAATTCTCTGACTTTAATTATGTATTAGTAAACTATCTTCATGGAATACTTATTTGTGCAAGAAAAACATGATTCTTTCCTAAATACAATGGAATTTAAAAATGCATATATAGAAGTGTTGTTTTAAAAATTTCATTGTCCATGGTTATACATTGACACTTATAAATATGTGTGCATCAAAAATTGCATCTCTTTCACATATTACAATGATTAATGATCAAATAATGTCAAAAACATCATTAGACATATATATTCATGTTATGAGACTTAAAGATCAATATGGATGCATCCACTACAAATACAAAACTTATCAAGTATCACATGGAAAACCATTATCTGCATTTATGTCTTAAAGGAAAAATCAATTTCTCAAACAATAATATCAATCATATATGGTCCAATCATGATATAAAATAGTTACATATATTTGAAAGAGATGTATATAAAACTAACCATCTTTCTATTTTTAGTATGCTCAAAAAACAAAAAAATATATGATAATAGTGAGTCATAAGCCAAACATAAGTATAAAGGTAGTAAACAACTTTTTTTTTTTAATTGATTTTTGTCTTTGGATTTTATTTGATACAATTTTTAATTTCTTGTCTATGTACTTATACATAATTGGAAGTTACTTTTAACTTTATATTTTCATTTTGTTACAAGAAGTCTTACAAAGTATAAATGGATGACTTAATGCATTCAAATTAAAAAAACCAAAAACAATGTCATTCAATGCATGTATGTTTAATTATCTGATTTGAAATTTAAAAACATATGCAAATGCTCTTTAAGAAAAGAGAAAAAATGAATACTAAAATCATTGATCTTTACTTTATACAACATTTTATTTGTTCATAAAAAAAATATTGTTGGTGTCACTTATTCAAAAACTAAAGAGCCTATCATAGACATTTCACAGCTCAAAATAGCTAAACAGTCATATTATATACATTTTTTTCTTGGAATTTCAAGTAGTGATTACAAAAAAAATGATTTTTTATTTGCATTAATTTTCATTTCTTAACAATTTATGCTTTTTCCCTTGAAATAAAAAGTGTAATAGATCATTATTTTCAAAATATGCTTAATTTGATACAACTACCATGCAAAAATAAACACCAAAACAATTGTGTTCTATATCTTTGAAATTGTTATTGCATATCTCATAGTAATTACAAAATATCACTTTCTTGTTGTATTTTTAACTTAGTTTCATTTCTTTTTGTTTTAAAAAACTTATTTTTTACCTAACTTTCATCTAACAAAAATTGCTTTAAGCTCGATATTGATATTTGTGCCAAAAAATATGCTTGTGTTTTTTAAGGTGATGTGTTGGCACTGTATGGACCCATAAAACAAAAAAATCACTATAAAACCTACAAAAATATAAAAATTACATGTTAATATTGTTAATAGATATGGTCAGATAAAAATAACTATTAACATTAACACTTACTTGATACAACATTTTATGAAAAAAATTCACAAGGAAAGAGCATACAAACTATAAACTTCACTCTTAAAGACAAGTCAGGATATGTAAGAGATGGCACTAACTATTGATTAAAGGTCACTGTCAAAACAATAATTGATAACATACCTTTTATTTATAAATAACATAGGCTCATACCAAATAAAACATTTCATACACTTGTACAAACAAATTTTCCATATTAGTTGGCTTATAGGGTGCTTGTATTACTGCATGCAATAAAAATAATCTACTTTTTAGTGTCAATGTCAAGGATGGTGACACAGACAATGACATTACAATTTTAATTGACTTTATTGGAATAATTAATGTTATTTATTATATTACATGCCATAAATACATTAATAATAAATTACAAAGGTAAATTAATATTAATATATTTTATTATTTAAACATTACATGAGTTAATACTTATGTAAATATATAATAAAATATATGGTTATAAAAGTTATTGTTGTGAATTGGGTGGGAGGTTGAACCTATTGGTTACAATGGTTAACTCCACTTATAATTGATTTTACATGGTAAAATCATATGAATTCCAATACATATAAGCTTTAGAGCATTAAAGCATTGGTAATGTTCAAATATTGGTTTTGTGAAGCAGATTCTTTGAGAAAAAGTGTGGGAATTATTGAGTAAACTTATTTCTCAATAATGAATGCTCATTATGGGTTTTTTACTTCCCTATGAGGTTTTTCAAATATACTTTATGTGTATCTATGTACTTTTACACCATTCTTCATATCTAGATCCAATTATCTATGCTTAATTTGGAATCATATCAAAGTTGATGTTTTGATTGTTGGAAAGATCTTGTAGTAGTTTTTTGTTTGGCATGAGAAGCATCTCAGACCCCTATGGAGTATCTCAAACCCTTGTGAAGCATCTTAGACCCTTCTAGATATTACTTTGGAGCTTATGGTATGGCCCATAGATGGTGAAAATCAAACAATCACCCTAAAAATCATATAATTTGCATTGTGTTTGTATATAATATACATGTTATTGAATCCTAACAATGAACAGTCAAATCTACAAGTAAAAACAGCTTGTTGCATGGTTGTATTGTGCTTGTAAAGCCTATGTGGGTAGAAAACTCAATAAAATTTTATTTTAATACCACTAATACCTATAACTCATATTTAAGTGGTGAAATTTTCTTTATTTTACTTGCAAAAACCTTATGTAGAGCCTATGAAGCATCTAATTCAACTTCTAGAAAAAAATTTCCCTCATGCGATGTGCTTGTATAGCCTAATATGATTACAAACAACATAAAAATCAAATTTCAGATATAGAAATCAGGTTAATTGTGGTTTTTACTAGTCATGATTTTTTATTTAAGGGTTGTATAACCTATTTCAATGATTGTGTTGGCCTCTTAAAACTTTTAGTTGCACCTCTACCTCCATCCCCATGCCATGGCTGAGTAATGGCATTCCAAAGGTAAGATAAAAGTATAAAAAAAATATTTATTAAATAATTTTTAATAAATAAAATATTTTCCATGCAATCAAGTGGATGGCCCCACTTACCAATTATTTATTTAACCAAAAAAATAAAAAATTAAGAAAATGACTTTTACATGCACGTCAAAAAAAATTATTGTTAGAAATTTAATAAAATTGGCTTCAAATAGCATATTGTGCATATATATTTCATAAAAGTGTTGAATGGGAATTAGTAAATGTAATTTTGTATAATACTTGTAAAAGAGAGGTATAAGGTTCAAAACATGCTAAACCTATCTTCTTGGCAAACTTTTGTGTAGTCATTTTTTTTAACTATATAATTTATTTATTTTTTATTTTTTATTTTTTATTAACACCATGTAAAATTCCTATTGTGACACTTGCAACACTTGTGACTCTTACAATTGTTTCATTTTTTGTGATTTTTTAATTATTTTCATATAATTAAGTGGTTATTATTGTTAATTACATAAATATTTATTTAATTACAAAAATAAAGTATAAAATGAATTTAATTTTTTTATTTTTAAACTTTTTTAATGGCTTTTTAGTATAAAACAAAAACTAGAAAGTGTCAAACTTTGAAGGGAAGTTATGGATTTTCCAATTTTTTGCTAGATAAGTTGGAAATGTTGAATGGGTCAAACTATAACATTTATGAAATATGTATTAAAACCAAATTTATGTCTCAAAAAATTTAGAACATTATTGTCAAGACTAAAAAACCTTCATCATTGAGACATGTCAAAACTGAACTTACCAATGCATTTTAACAGAAATCCCAAAAATTCATATCATAATTTTGAGGAGTGTAAAGGATAATTTCCTACTCCATATCAGCAATCAAGATTCATTCAACAATGTCTAAAAACTTTTTAAATCTATGCACGAGGGCACATCTCTAAATAATCATTAAACTTACACTTGAACTTCTTAATACTCCTATGAAAGGTGGCAAAAAAGTAGTTAATTTTCTTGAAAAAATCAAAAACATTAAATCTCAATTAGATGGTTTTAATTTTAATATTACCCAATATCAAATTTTGTACTTTAATATTTATTAGAACATTCATGAAAATAATCATAATTTCATTTCTATTCTTAATTCTAACAACCAAATAGATTCCTAATCTTACTACACTTACTGCTCTTCTTATTTAAGAATAAAAGGTGATGTCAAACTTTGATTCTAAAGAAAATGCCACTCAGGCACTTTTCATGCTTAATAGTGTTTTTGAAAATACTAGAAACCAAAAATCTAATTCTAAACCTAAACCTATCAGTAGTAAAGATGGGAACAAGAAATCTGGAAACAAGAGTCATAAAGTCAAATTTAATTGAAATTACAATCTATGTGATAAATTTAGACATAGAAGGTAAGACTACTATAAAAAGAAGATCAAATCTGATAACAAAATCTCTAAAATAAAAAAAGAAAGAAAAGTTCTAATCATAATCAAAACAAAAACCAAGAACAAAAATTTAACACTATTGCACAGTATGCTACCTTATTTTATTCTAATGAAAATGAATGGATTTTAGATAGTATTGCATCACATCACATCACATGTATATAAAATATTTTATCTGACATTAAATATATATCTAAAAGCATTTATGTAGGTTATAATTCATTTCTATAAACTACTAGAAAAGAAAAAACTAAATTTATAAATGTATTTTTAAATGATGTTTTCTATGTCACTAAACTTAAGAAAAATATGTTATCATGTCCTCAACTTAAAAATAATAATTTCATAATATATTTTCCTAAGGATAAAATATATATTGAGAATCAATTTAGTTCTTTGGTTGCTTAAATAATTCAAAAGAATGGATTATATATGTTTTTTTTTCTTCTGCATGTAGTATAATTCAATCTCAATTATAGCATGAAAGATTCGGTCATGTTAATTTTATAAGTTTATATGATATGTCTTATTATGATATTATGGTTGGTCTTTATTTTGTTTTTTTTCATCATGAAACATGTTAGGGTTGCTTATGTGGTAAGCAACACACTAAACCTTTTCACAAAAATCATGATGTTAACTCCTCTCGTCCCTTACAACTTATTAATAGTGATGTTAGAGGGCATCTATAATTTTCTTCTCTTAAAAGTTATTTGTATGTTGTTAATTTCATTTATGATTACTCTAGGATGATCCAATCTTATTATATTAATAAAAATCT
This sequence comes from Torreya grandis, assembly GCA_037957365.1. Lineage (NCBI taxonomy): Eukaryota > Viridiplantae > Streptophyta > Pinopsida > Cupressales > Taxaceae > Torreya > Torreya grandis. Next base: position 988,235 of record JARHVA010000301.1, on the reverse strand, counting down.
GATGTGTTATCTAAATTCAAATAATTTAAAGTTTTAGATGAAAACTATTCTAAATTTTCTATTTAAATACTAATGGATGATAATGGAGGTGAATATGTTAATAAATAATTTGATTCATTTTATATTAATTGTGGTATAAAAATAAATTTAACAAATCCTTATTCCCCACATCAAAATGAAATTATTGAAATGAAAAATTGAACCACCCTTGAAATGGCTAGAACAATGTTCCATTATGCAAATGTTCCTAAATTCTTGTGGGACAAAGCCATGAATATTGTTATGCACATTATAAATAGAGTCCCTACTAAAGCTTTGAATTTTTATAGATCCTTATAAATATGATATAATAATAAACTAAGTGTTTCTCACCTTAAGATATTTGGTATTACTAATTCCATCTTTATTCCTAAATAAAAAATAAAAACTTGATCCTACATCCTATTCTTTCATTTTCATAATTTATGGAGGAAAAAATAAAGGATTAAGAGGTTACGATTCATATAAATGACAAACCAATGAAAATAGGAATGTCCAAATCCTTTGAGAAAAAATTTTGTAAGCCATATGTATAACCCCTTCCAATTTCTCCTTTATATGAACAACTCTTATGCTACTCCATATGAAGAAATAAATTCCTTAGAATAAGTTGATCCAATTTTGGATAACTTAGAGTATAAGGGGGAACCTTCCCCACTTAATGTTCAAACTAAAATATTTAAATGGGTTGAATCCCTAGTTCAATCATCTAATATTGATAATCTTAATAAACTAACTAGGATTCAACACACCTATCTTGTTTTCATGACTTTGTATGAATGTGAACCTCAATATTTTGAGGAAGTTATTCAAGACTATAGATGGAAAGTTGTTATGCAAGCTGAATATAAAACTCTAATTAAAAATAAAAGTTGGAATCTTATCTTTCCTCCTCCTAAGAGGCATATTATTGGTTTTAGGTGGATTTACAAAATCAAATATAATTTGATTTGTAAAATTGATAAATTCAAATTTAGATTAGTTGTTCATGGTTTTACTCAAAAACCTATGATTGACTATGTTGAAACCTTTGATCCTATAGAAAAAATGATTAATTTTAGTATATGATTATATTTTTGAGCTTATGAATTAAAACTACTAAATATATAAAATTTAACTCAAAACACAATAACATCAAAGAGAGAGATTATGGAAGCAAATCAGAAATAATAAAGAAATTATTACCATTGTCTTGCTCCTTTTATCCTCTCTCCAAGATCTTCAAGCAAATTTATAATTGATTCTTGATTTTGATTGTAGATTGCTATGGATAGACTCATAATTTTGAAATAATTTTGGCTTCAAAAATTGGTCAATAAGACCATGGATTCATGTAGTTAGTTTCTAGTTCATGCAGTTGGTTTCAATAGAAGATTGGAGGTGTTTAAATAGAAGAGAGAGGGGGGATTAAAAAGGAATTAAAATTTTCTTAAGGCTTATAAAGAAGAAGGGCCAAGTTAAAGAGGATTATAGAATTAGAGAATTATAAAATTCATTTAGGGGCTAAATAAGATTAGTAGTGGATTAGGATACGTGAATAGATAGGTGATTAGGGACAAAGGATGTAGGAGAGCCTAGGAATAGGCTAGGGTAGGTGGGTAGGTGAGTCATGAAAATTTTAAATTCTCAAAGAATGGATAAATGGGACTAGGATAAGATTAAGACATGATTAAAATAATTAATATATTTGTGTGGATAATATAAAGTTAGTGGATGAAGAAATAGTGAAGTAGTATGGGATTAAATTATTTAATTAGGATTATGGTTATGAAATTTATTAGATAAATAGTGGGATTAATAAAATGGTTAGGGCAAGAAGATTTAGATGCATACATTTTTACCCTCTTTGAAATATAATGATGAGTGGATTGAAGTGGAAAGAGTAATGTTCTTTCAAATAAAAACCATTTCATGGATGAATCTTAGTAAACTATGTTAGTGACTATGATGCCCCCTCGAGGGGACATGTAAAGAAGAATGGGATGGATAGCCACTCAAAATAGGAAATGAGGGGTGGGTAGTTATGGATAGATAAGGGGATGGGATTTTATATGTAAGATAAATGATGAATAAAATAAACTTGACTTGAGAAATGAGCTACAAAAGGATTATGCCCTGACAAAGACATATGTATAGGGAGTATAAATGATGATGATGAGATAAAAGGCAACAAACTTTTGACATATCTCAAGCAAGGATGAATCCTAGGGAGATTTGATGACCAATATTATAAAGGCCATGAGCTATCAATAGATCCCAAGCAAGGAAACATATTAGGAGAGCATCAGGGCAAAGATAAGACAATGATTTGATAATATTAATGATGGATGTAATGTAAAGCTAAATTTGAGTGATAGGATGACGGGGATGGGAAAGAATAAATGGTATGATCGAGTGAAGAATTAGGCTATAGTTCTTCAAAGAAAATGAGACCTAATTTTATTAATAGTGATGATTCCCCTATCAAGGACACATGCAAGGGAGCAATAAATGATGATAAAGTTATGATTTTGTTCATGCCCCAATTAAGGGAGGAAACTGTAAACTTTAAATGATGAATTAACTAATCAATGATAATGGATTGTTGATGGAATAAATGATGGATGTTGTGATTTATTTGTCCCAATCGATAGGTATGGGTGACTGATGAAAAGTTTAAGGAGGTGATTATGGGGATGGTGATTGATCAATAGACTAGTTGATAAATGATTGATATTATAGCTCAAGGATTTGATTGATGTAAGATGTGAGGATGACAAGATAAATGTGGTAATGAATGATGGGGAAGAGGAGAGATTTATTGAGATAACCTCAAGCATGCCATATGATTAATCATTGCCTATATAATCTAAAAAACATCAAGATAATGTAGTTTGGACTATATTAGAGGATGACAATGACTATTAGACATGTTAATTGTTAAATAAAGATAGAGAGAAGTTAGATGTTAAGATTTTGATGACTAGAGAGATGAAAGATGATTGAATATAAAATATAGACATGATGACAAATGGATTATAAGAATGATTGGATATTAGATGAATGGACTTGGATGATCACCTTAAAGATAAAGGACCAGGATAAATGACTGGATATGTTATGTTAAGTGATAGAGGATAGGTATAATGATGAGTTTAGGATCAAGTTTACATTTCTCAAGCTCATCATAGTCTAAACAATCCAATAAATATAAAATTGTGTTTCATGTCCCATGATATAAGTATGACCAAGAGGAAATTATGCCAAAGTGCAGAAAAAAGGGCAAATAGTGAACTCTACATTATTAAGGGCACGTAAAAGCATTATTATAGATTTTGGTGGCATCATAACATCCTCATTAATTACCCAATAAATATATATATATATATATATATATATATATATATATATATATATATATATATATATATATATATATATATATATATATATATATATATATATATATATATATGACTCAAGACTAAAAAGAAACATAGACAAGCATAAGAAAACCATATATATACATGATAAAAGACATACAAACAAGTCAAATAACACATAGAAAATGATTAACACACACAAGTATCTACATCAAGATGAGTTGTGATTAGTTTCTCATCTAATGGCCTAGATTAGAGATGCCAAGATGATTGATTAGGTGATGAGTTAGACTAAGTTGGTCATGATGATGATGATGTGATTTTGGATTAAGGGTAGGAACTTGGATAAGGTATAGACTTTGAATAGTCTAGTGACTTGGATAAGGATAAGGATTTGCATAAGGATATGGATTTAGACTAGATGAGGTACTAGGATTAGGATAAAGTTGTTGAAGACATAGGACAAGTTGACTAAGATGTTAGGACAAGGAAAAATGACAAGATGATAAAATGGATAAGTCTTTAGATGGGATATTTAGGACATAAAACAAAATGATATATTACAAGAAAACTTAGATGTTTTTTTATTTTGTGAATTTTATAATTTTTAATGTTTTTTAGAATATTTAACTTTTTGGGATATTTCAATTTTGAGGTCTTTTTGTGATATTTCAATTTTTAGGTCTTTTGGAGATATATATGTACACTATACAAATGGGGGTTAATAAAAAATGGAATATGAAGCCTAAAAACCAAGATAAGGATGAATGATATGACAAAAGGATGAGGGTAATTTTGAAGATAAAATGAGGACCAAGGAAGATTGGACTAGGGATTACCAATGACCACATCGTGAAATAATCAGATATTTAGTTTCCTGAGTGTCCATTGGAGGATATGCCAAGATGATTTAAGAAAATTTCTTAAGATATTTTCTATTATTTTATGAAGGTCAAGATTGGAAGAAAGGAGGGACATAATAGGATGCATGATATGATGGCTAATGATGGGTAGGAACAATGGACAGAAGGATATGATAGATATGGATGACATGGAGTGGATAGACAAGGTACATGAAATGGATGGATTTTGACCTCAAGTGTTGAGGTGGAATGTGGATAATAGATAATTTTACCATGATGCTATAAATTATTTTTCATCATGGTACTTGCCCAAGGTGCCAAAAGACTAGTTTTTACCATTGGACAAATGATTTATTATTTTATTTTTATTTTTATTTTTATTTTTATTTTTATTTTTATTTTTTGATTTTTTTTATTTTTATTTTTATTTTTTAGATGGCATCTTGATTTATTAGAAATGGGTACGAGATGTAAGAATGTTGACACTTGTTGGATATTCAACCAACACTTATTCTAGAGAGATGTGATGCTAGGATCATGTCATCACCACTAAATATATTAATTTCCTTATAAATTTTGTTGATTATTGATTGAGACCCCTCCAAACATTTATACCAGGTGCTTTCATAACCCCTATGAGAGGCAATGCTACCCATAAAGGTGATGTGAGTTATGGATTAGATTGGATCATTATGTTGATAAGGGTGTATTAAAAGTGAATGGATAATCAGATCAAGACATGAAGGTGTGATGAGTGATTAGGGAATGGGACTAGTAGTTGCACACACTATTATACATGTTAGACATTCTATATTTTATTGGTGCCATATGAAAAAAGACTGCAGGAGATCTAAGACATTTTGACTTTAAAGTTTAACTTTGATCTAATTATTTGAAGGATTATTAATCATGTGGATAGTTATTTTGATTTTTAGACTTGATTATATCTTAACTACCCCTCAGTGCCTAAAATTGGGATTTACCAAAGGATATTGATTTTTAAATTGATAGATGATGATGATTTTAACTTTGGTAGTCTCCTAGTGCCTAACATTGGGCTTTACTAGGGGAAGACACTTCTTGATTAGGCTAATTATCTTGATTTTCTTGATTGTGACTTGTTAGATAAAAGGTAATTTGATCATTATGAATGATAATATAGTCTTGAACCTCTATATTTGTGGCACACTAGATTTTTTTTTATGGAGGGTCTAACAATGTATGTTCATGTTCATCCTTATGGAGGGAGGTGGGTAAATGATCATTGATAGGAATAAAAGGGTATATGATGGATTAATGTGGGAGAGATGGTATGATGAGGTAAATAAGTTGTGTTTGGGTATTATGGTCCTTATAAGGGTTCTCAAGAGACCCAATTTTGATATCAGAGAAAAAATCCTCAAGATCAACAAAGGGATCACTAGGACTATCTAAAAGACATGTATCCATTGTAAGATCAGATCCACTCTAACTATCTTCAATAGATAAATATTTTAAAAACTCTATTATGACTTCATCATCCTGAGGGGGATCAAAAGATATTCCTTATGATTAGTTGATATCTGGATTAGAGGTATCCTCAAAAAGATAGGCATAGTCATCATCTATTATAATATCTATGAGGGATGATGTTTTGGATGAGGAATTTGATTTAGATACTGGTGTGGAACATGATCCTAATGTAGATACAACTTTTATTGAATTTGATGCTAAGTCTGATACATAGGCTATCATGTTGCTAGTAAAGGATTTTTTATCTGTAAGTGACTTCTCAAAGTGGGGTCTTTGAAATGATGGGTGAGAGGAAGCTAATGGAGGGAGAATGTATTTTTCAAGGATAGGCCCATAAAATAAGGACTCGTAATATAAGGGAGGACTAGTCTCATGGGGATCAAAATTATTTTTTATGGAGGATTTGTCAAATATGCAGGGACCATGGAAGATAGATGTGGTGTATTAACCTTAGCTTGGAAAGGAAAGGGCTCGATCATGATTAGGAATGGAATCTTGGTATTCCTCTTATTTTTTACCTAGGGATATATACTTATCTGATTCATTTTTTATTTTAATGTCACCACATTTGATGAGATCTTGGATGTAGTTTTGGAAATTATGATATCGATTAATGGCATGCCCCAAAGTTTGGTGATATATATAGTAGTGGTTTGTATTATTCCAAGAGAGCTTAAGCTTGGTGGGATTAAGATGTCATATGGGTGGATAGACCATCATGTCATTGGAAATAATCTGGTGGAAGATGGATTCTAATGATATAGGAAGAGGAGTATAGGGGTTCTCTTCACTTCATGTTTTGGATGTGGAAGCATTAGGTTTTAGATTATATGTTTGTTGATGTGATTAGGTTGTCAAGATTAGATTCCCTTTGCTAGTGTAATAAGGCTTAGATGAATAGCTATGACTAGTGGATTGAGGATTTAAATGGCATCAGGTGGTGTGAAAACTAGGAGTTATATGGGTGCTAACTAGAGGTAATGTTGGGTGGAGGGTCAAAGTTTGTAGGACATTAAGTGCTCATTTTGAGGAGGTAAGAAAGGAACATATCCCTATTGGTGATGAGGCATTGCTCAATCAAGTATTGACAAATATACTTTAGATACCATGGATAAAGATAGAATAAATTATAGATGATGTGATTCATCATCCCCAATCGATAGGTGCAGGGGATTGAATGTAAATATTAAAGGATGAAGATGAGATGTGTGGAACAAATTTGGACAAAGGCTTAATTTAATATGATTTAAAGTTTGATTGGATATTTTATTTGATGTTAATTTTTAAGAATCAAGACAAGATCAATTAGACTAAATTAGTACATGAGCTAGACTTTGATGATTGGGATTGGATTTTGACTGGGCAAGCTATGACAAGCTCTAATATTGAATGAAGGGCTAGACTATCCTGAGTGACTAATTTCGACTGGATTGATTATATTAAGACTAGATCAAGATTAAGATGATCAACTCAAATAGTATGAAATGATTATATTAATAGGTTGATGGGATTGTGATAATGTGTAGGACTCAAAATTGATTAGACACTAGCAAGCTTAAAATGAGGACCATGATGAAAAGAATTATTTTACCGACGTGGATTAGGACTATAATATGACTACAAACTTGATGAGGGTACTATTATAGACAAACGTATGAGTTAGGTTAGACTAATATTAAGATTAGGTTATATAATCAAGGGATATGGTGATGGACAAGGTAATTAGGTTAGATAAGGTCAAGAAAAATACTTGGTTTGGACTAGGGAGATGGAATAAATCAAGGTGATGTATTATTAGATAAAGTTGGACTTAGTCAAAGTTGGACTATGATAAGATGTAGATGACAAGAATTTATTGGGATATGTAGGTGATGCGGGTATGACTAGAGCTATATGTATGAGACCAGGATAGGATGTGACCAAGATGAGACATAAGATAAGATGCAAGATAAGATAATATTTAAAAGGATGTGCAAATAAAATTTTTACAAGAGGATGATATGATGAAGCAAAGATATATAATATTATGCATGAAATATACCTATATTAGTATGTATAGTTTTGGGTAAAAGGTTGACTTGGATCACAAATAACACCAGTTTATCACAACACTCACCAAATCAAGCAAACCACAAACCTAAGACTAATAAACTAATTTTGGGTGTGTAACATGATGACTACACCATCTAATGGATTTTTGGGTGATTTTTTAGGCCAGTGACCCATTATTTAATCTCTTAAACCCTCTCAAACCTATATTCACATGATGATCACTTTGGAGTTGATACTAACTCTGAATGCAAATTGCTTATTACAGCTGCAAGGTTTTATGTTAGGTTAAATGGGTTCTCTAGTAGTGTCCCCAATATAGGCTAGGTATAGTGGGGCATAAGTACTATTAGAGTGATTTTTAATTCTTATCTCATATAAATAACTCTTCTCCTTCACAGATGACTTGAATGGGTTCGATTATTGAGCCTAATGATAGTTGTCCCTAATATTTATACTTTGATATAACATCGTGTAAATTAATGCGTGGTGGTAAAATCCATTGTAACTATTTCATTAATACTATAGAAAGTGTGTGGGTGTGAATTCCAAATCATGTTGACCCTAAAAAATAAAATTGAGAGGGTTTGTTAGTAGTTTTTTATCTTTTAGGAATCATTGTAAGGACACAAGGAGGAGAGCATACACCATTGTATCCCTCGAGTGACACACAAGCAAACAAAATATTTATTAACTAATTAATTTAGATGTGATATCTACAAAATATATAAAAAAAATATTTATAATATGATTTTAAAATGTAAAAATATATTTGACAAGTGACCTGTAAAAAAATTGATTATTAGTTTCAATTGACAGTCTTGAGGGGTAACCTACAAGACAAAATGTTAAACCAAAATTTGACCTATAAGATAAAAATTTAGACAAAGACAAAATGTGACCTGTAAAATAATATATTATTAATCTAAAATTTCCACTATACAAAGTGTTAGTCTAATGAGCCTTAATAAAAACACTAAAAAAAATATGATTTTGCTCTATAACCTTTTTGGATGAGGGGGCGCGACATAGGGGTCTTGGGAAACAACCCTTAATGAGGTTAAGGGGTAGCACCCCTTACAAGGTTAAGGGGTAGCACCCCTTATGGTGTTAAGGGGTACCACCCCTTATGGGGTTAAGGGGAAATGCCCCTTATAGGGTCAAGGGGAAATGCCCCTTGTAGGGTCTGGGGGTAATGCCCTGAGTGTGCTCCCTATCATGGTCCAGGGTGAGGTTGAGGGGTATCACCCCTTAATCCAAATGTAATTTGGGACTTTTAGAACCTTTGGAATGACATAAAATTCACTGAAAATGATCCTAAAAATGCACTTAATAAAATATAATTCTGAAGGCAAAAATGAATAGTAAAATCACAATTGTAGAAGGCAAAACCACAGATACACAATTAATTATATTCAAAACCACTTTCAGAGATACAAACTCACATGTCCTAAGCAATACCGTGACTGGTGAAAATGCAATTTTTCTAATGGTTAACTGACCATGATTGTAACTGTACAATTTTTATAAAATTTTAGATGTTTAATCAATACTTAAAAAGATAAATGTAATTTAATATGCATACACAGGATGGTTCTAGAAGTTTATATGAATAACAAAGTATATAGATAACACAAAATATATATTTAAGGTGGGAAAACCTCAAAAAGATGAAAAACCCACAAGATGATAATTATTCAAATATGAGAAACTCTACACCCAATATATTAACTTATCATTCTCACTTCTTCACGCAGTGATTCACAAAACTCACAAATTGAATATGATAAAATAATTGAATATTTGTGATATAATTTTACAATAGGGTAAAAACCCTATTTATATTCAAATATCAAGGGAGGTGACGGCTATGAAAATAACAGGTCCATACATCCCAATAGAAACCAATTAATTTATATTTGATAAATATTAAACAACTATAATATGATTATTTATTTAGTTGATGCTTATACTTCAAGCTAATAAATAATATATTATTTATTATTTAATAATTACCAAGGCTAAAATACATGTAAGCCCATTTAGGATTAATTATTATAACACTCCCCCTTAATGCTAAGTGGGGATTAATGTCATAGTCACCTTAAGACAAAGAATTATACTATGTACACAATTGAAGGATTTAAGAACCTTCATCATGCCAAACATCACATTTTGAAAAAAAAAGAATTATAATCTATAAATTACTTGAAAGTAAGTTTAGTTTAGAATGATTGTGAGACTACATCTCATAGTTTATCTTGAATAATCATCTAACCATATTTGGAGCCTTTTATAACATAAGGACCTTCATTACAAATTATGATTTTTAATTTACTCAAATCACATAACTTCGACATGAAGTTTACTCAAATTACATAACTTCTACATGAAGTTTACAATGCTTTAAAATAAAAATAAGTATAGAGAAAAAGAAAAAACACATGGCCATTATGAAATGGCATTGTCATGTACACTCCTCAATGGCAACTTTGATAGGCTCAATATTGCATGAAAGTGAGAAAAATCAATAGCACAAAGTGGTTTTGTGAAGATATCTACCACTTATTCATTCGTAAGAGAGAACTACATATTAATATCACCATTGAGGACTTTCTCTCGGATGAAATGTACATGAACTTCAATGTGTTTAGTTTTTTGGTATTGTAATAGATATTTTACCAGAGCTACATAACTTTCATTATCATAATGAAGGATGGTACTCTAATAAACATCCAAATGAAGTTATCCCAATAGCCTTCATATTTACATGACTTATTTAGCAACTTTTATAACACTTTTATACTTAGTTTCTGTAAAAGAGAGAGAGAAAGTAGGTTTTTTATTGTTGCTTTAAGTGATATCACCTAAACCAAACTTAAACATGTATTCATAAGTAGATTTTATATCTATAGTATCACTATCATGGTCAGCATCACAATAACTATATAATTTAGCATTATAAATAGAATAATAAAATAAACCAAAATTAATTATTCTTTTGATATAATGAAGAATGTGTTTAGCTAATTTCTAATGATCCAAATATGGATCCTACATAAATATTGAAGCAACACCAATAGCATATGAAATATCTGGCCTAGTAATGGTTAGATAAATCAAACTACCAATAAATGGTGTATATAAATTAGGGTTAGCTTTTTCACATGTAGGTTTAGGATCAACTTTAATACCAACTTCAATAGTAGTGGTAGATATAAAATCAAGCATTTTAAATTTAATAAAAAAATTATTTGCATACTGAGATTGTGATACAATAATAGAATATTCATCCTAAAATATAACTATTCCTAAAAAATGATACAGAACATCTAAATTATTCATTTCAAACATTTGATTTAGTTTAGTCATATATTTATGAATTAAACTAGTTAGATCACCAGTAAATAATAAATCATCAACATTTAATACAATTAGATTCAAATGACTATTTTCAATTTTAACAAAGAGATCAAAATCTGAATAACAGTTAGAAAAACTCAATTCTTTAAAAAAATAAGTAATTTTAGAATACCAAGCTCAAGGAACTTGTTTTAAACCATACAAAGATTTTTTTAATTTACATGCATAATATTCTCTATTAGGATCAGTAAAACTTTTAGGTTGAGTCATGTATATTTTCTCTTCTAAATCACCATTTATAAATACATTATTGACATCTATTTAATAGATAACCCAACTAGTTTGGGCTGAAAGAGCAATAATAAGTCTAATAGTACTCATTTTTTCTATAAGAGCAAAGTTTTCAACATAGTCGATCCCAAGTTCTTGAGTAAACTTGTGAGAAACTAATATAGCTTTAAATTTATCAATTTTACCAATTGAATTGTATTTAATCTTATAAATCTATGTACAACTAACAATATGTCTTTTATGTGGAGAAGAGACAAGATCCTAAGTTTGATTTTTAATTAAGGTATTAGATTATGCTTGCATAACAACATTTCATCTATCATCTTGATTGGTTTCCTCAAAATATTGAGGTTCACATTCTTACATAGTCACTAAAACATGATATGAATGTTGACTTCTAATTAATTTATTAAGATTATCAATATTAGAAGATTAAATTAAGGATTCTTCTCATTTAGATCTTTTATATTGAATATGAAACTCAAGGGGTTCCTCATACTCTAATTTATCTATAACTGGATCAACTTCTTTAAGAGAATATATTTCATCACAAGGAGAAACATGAGAGTTAAGTTCATCAACAAAAGAACACTTAGAAGGATTCTTAGAGGGCTCACAAAAATATTTTTTAAGAATAAGAAAATTCATCATATTCTTAATAATTTGATATTTATAAGGATAATACACTTTTAAACCTTTTGTCTTACCTACATATCCTACAAAAATGCAAGAATAGGAAGTGGGGTTGAGCTTCTTCCTCTTAACTTTAGGGACAAAGATAGAAACAGGACTCCCAAAAATCTTGAGATGAGCCACACTAGGTTTGTTTATAGTCCATATTTATAAAGGAGTAGAAATATGCAAGGTTTTAGTAAGAACTATATTCAAAATATGAACAATAGTGTTCATGGATTCAGCCCATAAAAACTTAAGAATATTTGTAGATTGTAACATTGTTCTATCCATTTCTATGATGATGTAGTTTTTTCTTTTAGTAATACCATTTTGCTAAGGATAATAAGGAGTTATTAATTCTCTTTGAATACCACAACTAATTCAAAAATAATATAACTCTTTGATAACATATTCACCATCATTATCAGTTCTTAATCTCTTAATAGAAAAAACATATGCATTTTCAATATAAGCTTTAAATTCTTTAATCTTAGAAAAACTATCAGATTTATTTTTAATAAAATAAGACCAGATCATTATAATATAATCATCAATAAAATTAATTGTATACAATGAACCATCAAGAGATATAACTTCAAGAGGTCCTGCAACATCATTATGAGTCAATTTTAAAAATGTGAGGAATTTGCATCATGATTCTTGTGAAAGGGGTTAGTATGTTGCTTACCACGTAATCAACCCATAATTTTTTTATGATGAAAGAGGATAGAAGGAAGTATAATTAAACTATTATTTGTAGACATATCAACTAAACTTATAAAATTAACATGTCCTAATCTTTCATTCTATAATTGAGATTATTTTTCTATGCGATGAAAGTAAACATGCAGAAGAAGGAGAAAAGATATATAAACCATTCTTTTAAATACTTCCAAAAATCAAGGAACCAGAATGATTTATAATGGACCAACTATATTTAAGTAATATTAAAATAAAATTATTATTTTTAAGTTGATAACAAGATTTTAAAAAAAGTTAAGCTTAGGTACATAGAAAACATCATTTATAATAACAATTAAAAACTTTGCTTTTCTCTATCTAGTTACTTCTAAAAAAATTTATCTCCTAAGTAAATTCTTTTAGAGATATCTCTATAATCACATAAAATATCAAATAATCATGTCATATGGTGCAATGTACCACTATCTAAGATTCACTCATTTTTATTTGAAGCAAATAAAATAGCATATAAGATAATAACATTTGAATTCTATTGTTATTCATATTAGGGTATTGATTATTTTCCTTGTTTTGATTAGATCTCTTTATTTTTTTATTTTTAGAAGTTTGACTGTTATTTCTATCCTTATTTTTATAACAAGTTTCCCTCTTATGACCAAATTTACCACACATTACAATTTCCATTAAACATAGGTGTATGATTCTTATTACCATATTTCTTGTTCTTGTATTTACCTTTAACATAATTAGGGTTAGATTTTTAGTTTTTAGTGTTATCAAAAATATTATTAAGAGTAAGAAGTGCCTAAGTGGCATTCTCATTAGAATCAAAATTGGTCATCATTTGTTCTTCTAAATTTTTTTATGAATATTTAACTAAATAATAAAACAAAACAATTGATCTTGAATCAAATTACAATTATATCCATCGAACTGAGCTTAATGTTTTTAATTTTAACAAGAAAATTAATAACTTGTTCATCACTCTTCATATGTCTAGTTAGAATTTCAAGGATTAATTTAATGATATTTTAAAAGTGAGTGCCTTCATGCACGGACTCAAGGAAATTCCAATATTTTTTAGGAGACTCTTGATTACTAATTTGGAGGAGAAATTCATCCTTAACACTCTAAAATATAATGGACATAGCTTCTTATGATTTTTATTGAAATGCATTGGTACGCTCAGTGATTATATGTCAAGATTTTCAGTCTCGATGATAATATTCTATAATATATGGGTCATAAATTTGGATTTAACACAATTTTTTTATATATTATAGTTATTTCCATTAAGCATTTGAGATTTATCTTAAAAAATGAGGCAAAGCCATAGCTTCCCTTTAAATAAGATATTAAATAAATACTTACAACAAAATTATTTTTAATGTGAATTTAACTTTATTTGATAGTAAAAAAAGGTTTTAAGTGTAAACACATAATAATTGTTCAATTTATTGCTAGATAAAGCAAGAAAAATTATGAATGATTACAACAAAATAGGGTATCGCAAGAGTCATAAAACTACATTCATTTTAAATGTGTCAAAACCTAATGATCAACTGTTTACATGATTATGTTCATCAAAACATTCACTAAATTGAAAGTCAAAATAAGTTTAATAGGTCAACTAAGGTTTTAAACATGTGAAACTTGACACACAAATCATAAAATATTATCTAATCACTATTTTGATATTAAAAAAAATACCAAAAAATAAAATAGGTTGAGTGATTTTAACTCTTAATCTATTCTTTACAAGTTTTTACCAAAATAAAGCTAACCAACTTATCTAGTAAGCTTATTCAAACATTTACATGTAGAAACTTATATTTATTTCTTTTTAAGGCTAATTTTTAAAATAAAGAATATATATATTTATGCATGTAATTTTTAAATGGTAAAAAATAATTGACTTTTAATCTTTTTGGCAAAAACTTTAAACAAAGAGTGGGGCCCTTTTGAAATTTTATGAATTTAAAAGACAGTTATTTTTTAAATATTTTTCAAAAACTTTATTACTTATCTATGCAATGTTTTTAAGCAGATATGGCACTCCTATAATAATAAAGGTGAAGCTAGAGCATGTCACAAGCCACTAAAAGCCCTAAAAATTGGAGGATCTTCGTGATTGTATCTCCCAATAATAAAGATGTCTATAAAAAATGATTTTGATCAAGTTTTGATTTTTAATTCTAGTATTGTACAAGTCCATTGGAGTTACCAAGGAAAAATTTTATGGGGTGGAAGAAAGCTTCTCAAGCATTGAAAATAATCTGAGACTGCTTGAATATGGTTGTCATTACCTTTTATCAACAATCAGGCCCAAAAAACATTGAGTATAATTATTTTTGAATTTACTTGAGGCAACCACCCATACAGGTGAAAAAAATGGCATCCCAATAGGAATTTTAATTCTTGGTTTTGAATGTTATGATCTTTGGATGATTTAATAGTTTTTGTCTAAAGATCAAAGGCTTTAAAGTGTTGAACCAGGCCTCTCAAGTGATCAAAAATATTTTTTCTCCCTTCTTGTCGTACATAGGTTTGAGCCAAGCTTGAAAATAATTAAATTTATTTGAAAAAAATTTAATTACATATTACTTGCCAATCACATATACCCCTTAGATGCCCTGATACCATGAAAAGATAAATGTAATATAATATGCATATACAAGATGGATCTAGAAGTGTATATGTATAACAAAATAAATAAATAACATAACACATAGATTTAAAGTGGAAAAACCTCAAAGCGGTGAAAAACCCACAAGATGATAATTATTCAAATATGAGAAACTCTACACCCAACACATTAACTTCTCATTCTCACTTATTCATGCAACATTTCATAAAACTCACAAATTAAATATGATCAAATAATTTCACATTCGTGATATGATTTCACAATAGGGTAAAAACCCTATTTATAGTGAAATATCAAGGGAGGTGACCATTATGAAAATAACGGGTCCATCCATCCTGATAAAAATCAATTAATTAATATTTGGTAAATAGTAAATAACTATAATATGATTATTTATTTACTCGATGCTCAACCTTGAGTTAATAAATAATATATTATTTATTATTTAATAATTACCAAGGCTAAGGGACATCTAGGTCCATTTAGGATTAATTGCTCTAACAATACCATAACTTGGAAAGTAATATCACAAATTGAAATATGGTTTTACAATTTAAGGAAAAATCATAGATTTTAGCAACAAAATGAAAATATATATAAAGTGATTAGAAATATTTATAGAATGTTAAATTTTTTTAGATAGATTGATGAAAATAAAAAATTATTTAGACAAAATATATTATTTGACCTATTTAAGTTAAAACCATCTATTATTATGCAAAATCGCTTATCGAAAACAAAAATGCCTCTATAAATATTGACTCAAATCTACGCGATGAATCCTAAAATATTATAAATTGATATGCTATGAAAAATACACACTTTAAACATGAATGAGCCCAAAGGATGCTCCATATTGGATGGTTCACAAATGTACAACACTTGTTGAAGGTTTTGCAAATGGGGTAGCAAGCTAAGTGGGTTTAACTATGAAGGAAACTCCATAGTTAAGCATGCTTGAACCAGAGTAGTACTGGGATGGGTGACCTCCTAGAAATATTGGTGCTTCACCCCTATGAGAATCACCTAGATGCAATGAGTGCTAATGTAGACCATTGACATGATTAATTGGTCAAAATGTATTGACCACTTCATAAAATGGGTCAAGATATTGACTTAAATCTATGTAGTGAATCCTAAAATATTAAAAAGATATTGCATCATTTAGATATAAGATGGATTTAGGGTAATTAATTTGGTCTAGGAAGAGTCTCCTCTTTGTAAATAGATCAGAGTCAAATAGAGATAATAAAATCGTTAGAAATCAAAAATCATAGGCTTATATTAACAATTTTATGTATGAGGCAAAAATACATTTCGAATTCAAAATCATAAATGTAAAAATGCAATTTTGTAATACCATGACTAGTAAAAATGTGATTATGCAATATCACGATTAGAAAACTGTAATTTTTCAATAACACAACTAGATAAACATGTTTTTTCAATACCATAACTAGCAAAATGTAATTTTTCAAAAACTGCCTAGCTAGTCAAAATGGTTAATAGTGAAGTACTACATTCAAGGCAAAATCACAACTATCAAGGTCAAAATCAAAAATTTATACCAAAATCACCTTTTACAAATATGTGGTATTGTGAAAAGTCAAAAACTTATCAAAAGAGCAAGTCATTATTAGTTAAAAGGATGGTTGATAAAAAATTGCTAATCTTATGGCAAAACCACAGATGCAATATCGTGACTTGTAGAGCAAATTTTTTGTTTGCGTGAGTGTGAAAATTCGATCAAATTTAGAGTTGTTCTTCATCCAATTAGACTTGTAAGTTGTCAAAACACTTCTCACATGAAAGATGGTTAAAATTAAGGGGTTCTCCTACTGTGGTCACCAATGTATGATTATATTTTTGAGCTTAAGAATTAAAATTATTACATATAACAAATTTAACCCAAAACACAATAACATCAAAAGGAGAGATTATGGAATCAAATCAAATATAGTAATAAAATTACTACCATTGCTTTCTTCCTCTCATTCTCTTTCCAAGATCTTCAAGTGGATTTATCAATGATTCTTGATTTTTCTTGTGGATTGTTATGGATAGACTTAAAATTTTGGCATGATTTCAGGTTCAAGACTTGATCAACAAAAGCATGGATTCATGCAGTTAGTTTCTAGTTCATGTAGTTAGTTTCAATGGAGGATTAGAGGTGTTAAAATAAAAGAGAGAGGGATGATTAAAAAGGAATTAAAAATTCTTTGAAATCTTCTAAAATAGAGGCTTCTAGAGAAGATGGACCAAGTTAGAGAGGATTCTAGAATTAGAGAATTCTAGAATCTATTTAGGGGATAAATAAGATTAGTAGGGGATTAGGATAGGTGATTAGGGACTAGGGATGTAGGAGAGCCTAGAAATAGGCTAGGGTAGGTGGGTAGATTGGTCGTGAGAATTTTAAATTCTCAAATAATGGATAAGTGGGATTAGAATAAGATTAAGACATGATTAAAAGAATTAACAAAATGGTGGGGATAATATAAAGTTAGTGGATGAAGAAATAGTGAAGTGGAATAGAATTAAATTATTTAATTAGGATTATGGTTATGGAATTTGTTAGATAAATACTAGGATTAATAAAATGGTTAGGGTGAGCATATTTAGGTGCATATATTCAAGTTGCTTATTTCCATTGTAACTTAAAATGATTGGATTATACACCAAATGGATGTCAAAAATACTTTCTTAAATGGTTATCTAGAAGAATAAATATACATGACTCAATTTAAAATTTTCACTTAACCTTAAAAAGAACTTTATGTTTGTAAATTAAATAAATCTCCTTATGGTTTAAAACAATCTCTTTATTTTGGTTTTATAAAATCACTAGTTACTTTAAAAATTTAGGTTTTTGTAACGGTTATTATGATATTGATCTCTTTGTAAAAGTTGAAAACATTCATTTTATCTTAATTGTATTATATGTTGATTATCTGCTTGTTATTGGCAATCAAATTAGTTTAATTCTTGAATATAAATATAAACTAATGTGATCTTTTGAAATGACTAATTTATGCATTTTTCATCTATTTTTAAGAATGGTAAAATTTAAATGTTGTATCCCAATCTAAGTATGCTTGTTAAGTTTAATATGCTTGATTTTAAGCCTACATCAACTCCTATTGAAGTTGGTGTAAATCTTGATCCAAAACATGATTGTTATAAAGCTAACCCCATTCTTTACATACAACTAGTTGATAGTTTGATTTATTTAACTACTACTAGGCCAAATATTTTATTTGTTGAAGGTGTTACTTCCAAATTCATACAAGATCCATAATTGAATTGTTTGAAATTAGCAAAATATATATTTTGGTATATCATATAAACTATAAATTTTGGTTTATATTATTCTTCCATTGATAATGTTAATTTATATGGTTATTATTATGTTGACCATGTTAGTGATATTATAAATCACAAATCTACTTCTAGATATGTATTTAAGTTTGGTGCAGGTATTATCACTTAGAGCAGAAAAAAAAACCTATTATTTATATCTTTTCTATGGAAGTAGAGTATATAAGTGTTATAAAATATGCTAAAGAATCCATGTGGCTAATAAAGTTGTTATAATAACTCTATTTAGATGTTTCTAAAATTACCACCTTTCTCTACATGCTAAAGAATCCATGTGGCTAATAAAGTTGTTATAATAACTCTATTTAGATGTTTCTAAAATTACCACCTTTCTCTATGATAATCAAAGTTGTATAGCTTTGGAGAAAAATCTAGTGTAACACTAAAAAATTAAGCATAATTAAGTTCATGTGCATTTTGTCTAAGATAAATTTTTTAGTGGTGATATTGATCTCTATTTTTGTCCTACTGATGAACGAATGAAAGATATCTTCAAAAAACCACTTGGTTTTACCAAGTTTTACAAGTTTCATATAATGTTGGGCTTCTCAAAGTTGCCATTAAGGGGGAGTGTGTACAACAATGTCACTTTTTAACAACCATGTATTTCTTTATTCTTCTCTATACTTTTTCTCAATTTGTAAAATCATTGTAATAAGTAACTTTGTGTGATTTTGGTAAAATTTACTATATATGAATTTGTAGTGTACCCAATATTTAAAACCATTTGTTGTAATGGAGGTCTTTATGTTATAAAAGGCTCCAAAATAATTGATTGATTATTCATGAGAAATTGTGAGATGTATTCTAAAAATTGTGCTAACCTAAAATTATTCCAAGTAATATATGAATCATAATTCCTTTTGTTTTTAAAAAGATGATATTGACATGATAAAAAAATTTAAATCTTTCAAATGTTACATGCACCCTAAACTCATTGTAGATGGTTTACGGAGTATAATTCCTTTTGTATAAAGGTGGTTATGGCATGTCTCCCCACTTAATCATATCATTTGTTATATGACATGTATCCCCAATTAATGTCATTTGGTATATGATATGCTAGTAATTAATTAAGAATAAATTACATAGGTAAATTAACAATAATATAGTATGACCTATTTTTTCAATATAATTATTCATATTAAGGTATTTTTGATTTGAATACCTTTTTCATAGTAGTCGTAATCCCCTTTGTATATGTGCTAACACAATCTTACAAACATAACCTTTGATCATAAGTGATTAAAATTATTTTATAATGGTTACCTTTGACTCCTAACTGTGTTTGATTATTGGTGTGTTGTAGTATCCTTCAATAGACATTGCATTTAAACATTATGTGAGTTAATACTTGTGAAAATATATAATAAAATATATTGTTATAAAACTTATAATTGTGAATTGGGTGTGAGGTTGAATACATTGGTTACAATGGTTCACTCCACTTATAATTTATTTTATGTGGCAAAATCATATGAATTCCAACACATTCAAAATTTTGAGTGTTACAACATTAGAAATATTCAATATTGGTTATGTGAAGGAGATTTTATGAGAAATATGAGAGGAATATTGATCGTATTGGGTGAACTTGTTTCTTAATAATGAATAATCATTGCATATTTTTTTACCTCCCTATAAGGTTTTCCCATGTATATAATTTATGTTTATTTATGTACTTTTCCACCATTATTCATATCTAAATCCAATTATCTATTTATATGCATAATTTAATATATTTTATATATGTTTTGCCTTTCTCCTTATCTTTGTCTTCTATTCCATTCAATTGATCTTTACACATGCCATACTGAAATTCTAAAAAAAATTGTTCAACTTACTTCTAGGTGTTTTTAGACAAAAAATACCAAGAATTGTGTCATAAAATTCAAGATCAATTATTATCTGATACTATGTCAGTTTTATTGTTTAAAAATATTATTAGGAAAGGTGCAAAGGGATCTCAAACCATAAGCACAAATATTGCCTCTTTATTTTAGCTACTCTTTGATGAATGCACCAAAAAATAGTTGTAAGCTCTTACAAACTAAAGTGTTAAGGTATACAAATAATCAATGCCTAGCTTATTGAGCAAATTTCAACATTGTCTTCATTACATTCTTTCTAACTTTGACCATATAATTAAAAATCATTTTTTCAACAATGCAAATTACAAGTGCCTTAAAACCAAGAAACATTTACTTGTCTTTTTTTCAACCAATCTACAAGAAATGCTCTCAATAGGCAGATCATTATAATAGTGCCTCAAATAAAATGTAATTTATATTGTGAAAAATGTAGGCACATAATAACATTTTGTTATGAGCATGAATTGTAATGCATCATTCACAAACATGACATCAAATTATATTGTACTTTGTGGTAACCATTATTTCACAGACTTTTACAAAAACTTACTAATATTTCATCTGAACAATACATGGAAACCATTTCACCTATTATCTTATCTTATACCAATTTAATATTAGTGGGACTTTAACACTTATGATAAATAATGTTATTATATGTATCAACAAAACTTGACTTTATCTTTAATAAAGTATGCATTCATCTAATTTGCTTTCCATTTTTAGTAATGCATATAGATTGTTATTTTAACAAATATTCTAATTTATTTTGAAAATGGGCTTGTTATATTTGTAGATGATGTCCCTTTCCAAGACATGCCATGTTTTTTTTTATTTGTTTTTCAATACAAATAGGGCCATCTCTATTTTTACAAGATTTTTTTCATTGTTAAAAAAAATGTTTGTGGCTACTTTTTTTCCGATCTGTGTAGTTTGCCTTGGATATTGATATAACATTTTAAATGCAGCCATATGGATGTTGAAAAAAAAATAGACAACTTTAATTTTAAATAGATGATGTTATTACATGCATCAATGAAACTTGACTTTATCTTTAACAAAGTATACATCAGTTTCATTTACTTTTCGTTTTTAGTAATGCATGTAGATTGTTCTCTTTAAACAAATATTCTAATTTATTTTGTAAATGGAATTTTTATTTTTATATATGATGTACCTTTCCAATACATGCTATGTTGTTAGATTTTTCCCTTCAATACAAATCAAGCCATCTTTGTTTTTATATGATTTTTTCATTGTCAAAATAAATATGTTTGTGACTACTTTTTTTCTGATCTATGTAGGTTGTCATGGGTACTAATATAACATTTTGAATGCATCCATATCAATGTTAAATAATAAATACATTAAAAAAAAAATCTTTTATATATGTTTTCCTTCTTATTCAATGAAGATTATAAAACAAAAAATTATTACAATTCTCTTTCACAAATATTGCACATAGTTTCTATTTTTGCTTTGACTTTGATATCCAGACCTATCTCTATAAATTTTTGCATAGTTCATGGTGTTCTACATGAATATAATATGTGTTTTTGTTTGACTAAAGATTAAATGCATTGTGAATTATGTCAATGATTTAGTTTAAACAAGGTTTTCCATTATTTCTTCGAATTAATCAAGCTTAATATGATTTAAATTTTTATTTACTTGGTAAAGATTTGTCTTATTTGTATTTATTTTTCATGGTAAAAATTATTCATTTATTAGAAACAAAACACTTGGACCTCTTTCTTTCTCTTCTTAATGTCATGGACTTCTTTCATAATTAGTCTTTCATTCTCATGTCTAAATATAATATTTTTAATGCATTGCATTAGTGATTTGACATGTTTATTGCTTACTTAATTTCAAGTGATTTTTCTCAATATAGAGGGTTTTTTTTTTTAACTTTTTTATTTCTGACTCATAACATAAATTGTCAAATCAGGAATGGAATGGTTTCAATTAAAAAAGAATAGAATGGTTTTAATTAACTTTTAAATATTTTTATTTGTATTTATTAATACTTATGCATCAGACAAGTAAAATAAAATGTAAATAATCTTCAAATTATTGTAATAATTTATTTATTTTTCCATTTTTCATAAACAAGTCTTTGTCTATCCCTGTTATCATGACTAAAATTTGATAAAAATTATATCAAGTTGGATAGGATTTTTCTGCAGTAAAATGTGCAACAAAATTTGTATCCAATTGACTCCAAAATAACCTTATCTGTATTTACATTTCGTTGTGAGAATGCATTGCAATGCATCATTCACAAACATGACATCAAACTGGATTGTACTTTGTGTCAACCATTATTTCACAAACTTTTACAGAAACTTACTAATATTTCATTTGAATAATACACGGAAACCATTTCACCTATTGTCTTTCTCTTACACTAATTTAATATTAGTGGTACTTTCACACTTATAATAGATAATATTATTGTATGTATCAATAAAACTTGACTTTGTCTTTAACAAAGTATGCATTCATCTAATTTGCTTTCCATTTTTAGTAATGCATATAGATTGTTGTTTTAACAAAAATTATGATTTATTTTGAAAATGGGCTTGTTATTTTTGTAGATGATGCCCCTTTCCAATACATGCCGTGTTTTTTAATTTTTCTCTTTAATACAAATTACACATCTCTATTTTTATAGGATTTTTTCATTGTTAAAACAAAAATGTTTGTGACTACTTTTTTCTGATCTATGTAGTTTGCCTTGGATATTGATATAACATTTTAAATGCATCCATATTGATGTTGAACAACAAATAAACATATTTAATTTTAAATGGATGATGTTATTGCACGTATCAATGAAACTTGACTTTATCTTTAACAAAGTACACTTCCATTTCATTTTCTTTCCATTTTTAGTAATGCATTTAGATTGTTCTCTTTAAGCAAATATTCTAATTTATTTTGTAAATGGAATTTTTTTTTTGGTATATGATTTCCCTTTCCAATACAAGCCATGTTGTTAGCTTTTTCTCTTCAATACAAATCAAGACATCTTTTTTTTATATGATTTTTTCATTGTTAAAACAAGTGTGTTTGTGACTACTTTTTTTTATGATCTATGTAGGTTGTCATGGATACTGATATAACATTTTGAATGCATGCATATCAATGTTGAACAACAAATAGATGAACATTTTTTATTTTTTATCTATTTTCTTTCTTCAACGATGATTATAAAATAAAAAAGTATTACAATTCTCTTTCACAAATATTGCACATAGTTTCTATTTTTGCTCTGACTTTGATATGCAGACCTATCTCTATAAATGTTTCCATAGTTCATAGTGTTCTACATGAATATAATAGTTTTTTTTTTTTTTTTTTTTGAATAAGGATTAAATGTATTTTGAATTATGTCAATGATTTAGTTGTAATAAATTTTTCCATTATTTTTTCAAATTAGTCGAGCTTAATATGAATTAACTTTTTACTTACTTGGTAAAGATTTGTCTTCTTTATATTTTTTCCCCATGGTAAAAATTAATCATTTATTAGAAACAGAACACTTGGACCTCTATCTTTATCTTCTTAATGTCATGGACTTCTTTGGTCATCAATATTTCATTCTCATGTCCAATTATAATATTTTTAATGTATTACATTAATGATTTGACACATTTATTGCTTACTAGTTTTGAAGTGATTTTTTCTCAATAGAGAGATTTTTTTTGGTTTTAACTTTTTTATTTCTGAATCATAATATAAATTTTCAAATCAAGAATGCAATGGTTTCAATTAAAAAAGAATGGAATGGTTTCAATTAAATTTTAAAGGTTTTTATTTATATTTCTTAATACTTTTTCATCAGCCAAGTACAAGAAAATGAAAATAATCAACTTATTGTAATAATTGATTTTTTTTTATTTTTCATAAAAAATGTTTCTATTTATCCTTCTTATCATGACTAAAATTTGTTAAAAAAATTATGTCAAGTTGGATAGGGTTCTTCTGGATTAAAATGTGAAACAAAATTAGCATCTAATTGACTCCAAAATAATCCTATCCATCTTTACATTTCTTTATGATCATGTATTGCAATGCATCATTCACAAACATGACATCAAATTAGATTGTACTTTGTTCCAATCATTACTTCACAAAATTTTACTAATATTTCATTTGAACAATACACAGAAACCATTTCACCTATTGTCTTTATCTTACACTAATTTAATATTAGTGGTAATTTCACACTTATGATAGATAATATTATTTTATGTATCAATAAAACTTGACTTTGTCTTTAACAAAGTATGCATTCGTCTAATTTGCATTCCATTTTTAGTAATGCATATAGATTGTTATTTTAACAAAGATTCTAATTTATTTTGAAAATGGGATTTTTAGTTTTGCATAGGATGTCCCTTTCCAAGACATGCCATGTTTTTTTCATTTTTTTCTTCAATACAAATTAGACCATCTCTATTTTTATAGGATTTTTTTCATTGTTAAAACAAAAATGTTTATGACTATGTTTTTTTTTATCTATGTAGTTTGCCTTGGATATTGATATAACATTTTAAATGGATCCATATCAGTGTTGAAAAACAAATAGACAACTTTAATTTTAAATAGATGATGTTATTGCACGTAGCAATTAAATTGGACTTTATCTTTAACAAAAGATACATTTGCTTCATTTTCTTTCCATTTTTAGTAATTCATGTAGATTATTCTCTTTAAACAAAGATTCTGATTTATTTTGTAAATGGAATTTTTATTTTTATTGATGTCCCTTTCTAATAAATACCATGGTGTTAGCCTTTTCTCTTCAATACAAATCCAGCCATCTTTATTTTTATATGATTTTTTCATTGTTAAAACAAATAAGTTTGTGACTACTTTTTTCCTGATCTATGTAGGTTGTCATGGATACTAATTTAACATTTTGAATGCATCCATATCAATGTTGAATAATAAATACATTAAAAAAAATTATTTTTTATTTATTTTTCTTTTTATTCAACAATGATTATAAAATAAAAAAGTATTACAGCTCTCTTTTGAAAATATTGTGCATAGATTCTATTTTTGCTTTGACTTTGATATGCAAACCTATATCTATAAATGTTTGCATAGTTCATGGTGTACTACATGAATATAATATTTGTTTTTATTTGAATAAAGATTAAATTAATTGTGAACTATGTCGATGATTTAGTTGTAATAAGGTTTTGCATTATTTCTTTGAATTAGTCAAGCTTAATATGAATTAATTTTTTACTGACATGGTAAAGGTTTGTCTTCTTTGTAATTTTTTCCCAAGGTAAAAAATAATAATTTATTAGAAACAAAACACTTGGACCTCTTTCTTTCTCTTCTTAATGTCATGGACTTCTTTGGTAATCATTTTTTCATTCTCATGTGTAATTATAATATTTTTAATACATTGCATTAGTGATTTGACATGTTTATTGCTTACTATATTTGAAGTGATTTTTCTTAATAAAGAGGTTTTTTTGGTTTTAACTTATTTATTTCTAACTCATAACATAAATTGTCAAATCAAGAATGGAATGGTTTCAATTAAAAAATAATAGAATGGTTTCAATTAACTTTTAAAGGTTTTTAATTATATTTGTTAATACTTGTACATCAGACAAGTACAAAAAAATGTAAATAATCTTAAACTTATTGTAATAATTGATTCTTTTCCATTTTTCATAAACAAGTCTTTGTCTATCCATCTTATCATGACTAAAATTTGTTAAAAAAATGTGTAAAATTGGATAGGGTTTTTTTGGATTAAAATGTGCAACAAAATTGGTATCCAGTTGACTCCAAAAGAACCCTACCCATATTTCTATTTCATTATGATCATGCATTGTAATGCATCATTCACAAACATGACATCAAAATGGATTGTACTTTGTGCCAACCATTATTTCATAAACTTTTACAAAAACTTACTAATATTTTATTTGAGAATACATGAAAACCATTTCACCTATTATGTTTCTCTTACACCACTTTAATATTAGTGAGACTTTCACACTTACAATAGATAATGTTATTGTATGTATCAATAAAACATGACTTCATCTTTAACAAAGTATGTGTTGTCTAATTTGCTTTCCATTTTTAGTAATGCATATAGATTGTTCTTTTAACAAAGATTCTAATTTATTTTGAAAATGGGATTGTTATTTTTGCATATGATGTCTCTTTCCAAGACATGCATGTTTTTTTTATTTTTTCTTCAATACAAATTAGGCCATCTCTATTTTTATAGGATTTTTTTCATTGTTAAAACAAAAATGTTTGTGACTACTTTTTTTCTTATCTATATAGTTTGGCTTGGATATTGATATAACATTTTAAATGCATCCATATCAATGTTGAAAAACAAATAGACAAATTTCATTTTAAATAGATGATGGTATTGCACGTATCAATCAAACTTGACTATATCTTTAACAAGGTATACATCTATTTCATTTACTTACCATTTTTAGTAATTTATGTAAATTATTATCTTTAAACAAAGATTCTAATTTATTTTGTAAATGGAATTTTTATTTTTGTTGATGATGTCCCTTTCCAATATATATCATGTTCTTAGCATTTTCTCTTTAATATAAATCATCTTTGTTTTTATAGGATTTTTTCATTGTTAAAACAAATATGTTTGTGATTACTTTTTTCTAGTCTATGTAGGTTGTCATGGATACTAATATAACATTTTGAATGCATCCATATCAATGTTGAATGGTAAATACCAAAGCATGCCCCCACCAAATTTTAAAAATACGAATGTGTGGAAGCCATGTCCATATGACATGCTCCCACTAAATCTACAAATTGATATAAGTACCAAATGTTGAATGAGTGTGGATAACATGCTTCTAAAGCATTTCCCCATAAAATTTGAGAATTATTCTAAGTGTGGATAGTAGGCTTCCAAATCATGCCCCCACTAATATTCCCCCCCCACTTTGAGGTGAGGGAAAGATAGGAACTTGGAGTTACCTCTCCTCAAAAGGGTAAGACAATTGTAAAATATGTGAATGTAACCATGTAGCATATATAAGGAAACATGTTTAGGTAAATGTATCATTGAAGTGCATAGAACCAAGAGGCCTAAGATGCATTATAAATAGTATGGCAATGTTTAGATAGTAATATTACATGCTAAACAAGCAAACAAGTACACACATAAGAGCACTCAAAATCAAGTCAACAAGTAATGGTCCAAAGAGACCACAAATAAGGGGCATGTTTAAATGCCACACAATTGAAGGGACATGACTTAATTAAATGTCCATGAAATCAAGAATGACATATTCAAATGTTCATACAATAAATAATGATAGATTTAATGTCAATGAAAGAATACATAGGCATGAGGGCCAAAAGCAAAGGAGCATATTCAAATGCTTGAACAAGTAAGACAAAACACTCAAGGAAGTGCTTAAAGTAAATCATAAACAACCAGTATAAACATGTCATAGTGTCTAATAGATGTAATGTGTTATAAAATTATGTCAAGTGTATAGCATATGAAGTATCATGTGTAAGATATAATCATAGATAATAGGCATGTGTAAGTACATATGTAAGTTTAAACATGATAATGTAGAGTGATCATCAAACCATATGCCCTATGTGTATCAAGACCAAAGAATTAGATACCCCCAATGTCTATATGACATGAGTAGAGGAAAAACCCAACATCTAAAATAGGCATGTATCATATATATGTGTATGCTAATATCACACCCAATGTAGAAGTGTGACACATATGTGTATGTAGGAGTAACTAAGTATGTATTCCATTAATATGGAAGTATGACATGGATGCCAAGGATATAACATAATATGGAAGTTCTGTAGTGTTTTTAGGTTTTATTATAAATTTTGTACTAGATGTAGATGTAGTTGGTGTGTTTAGTGCATAATTGAGATTACTCAATGATATAAGGTTCGTTTCATGGTCCCATATAACATGGCATAATTCATTGAAATATTATAACTTATTAAAGACAGTGGAGTCATGTAAAAGAGAAAGAAAACTTTACTTGAATATATCTTTTAACTCTTTGTCTGCCATAGGATTGGCCATTTTGGCTAGCATTGTCTTATATCTCAAGACATATTCACTAATATTTTCATTGGTTCCTTGGTTTATTTTAGAAATGTTGGCATAGGAAACCTTTTCAAAAATGTTAATGGAAAAGGGTGCTAAAAATTGGTATACAAGAGGTTTGAATGCTTTTATAGATTGGATAGGTAGATCGTAGAACCACATCAAAGCATAGTCCTTGAGACTTCTTGGGAATAATTTGGTCAAAATTTTATCATTGGAAACATATTCAATGCATGTCGCATATAAGTTTTGAATATGTTATTTAATATTACCCTTGTCATCATAAAATGTGAACTAGGTGCAAAAAATCTAGTTGGTAAAGTGTGTAAAGATATTTCAAGTGTAAGAGGGTTATATAACATATCTTGTGAATCTATAACTTAAGGGGATTCTAGGGATTTTTATTTGATGTTTGTAATATTATCCTCTAATTTTTATATAACTTGAAGGAATGATTGAAATGTAAGCCCAGTGGGAGCTAGTTTAGCAAGTTGTAGTCACCAAAGGAGATGAAAACATGTTTTGAGTAGTGATAGACATTGAAATTGATATTTGTGTTGAAACAATGGGTAAGTCCATAATAGATGTATTAATAATAGTTTCAGGGAACAAAGGTTTAAACACATAATATGTGCCCCCATTAGATGTAGGTGGATTGATAAGTGTGGGTTGAGTTATAGTACCTTCTAAGGATTCACCATTAATAGGTGAGGTAGCCTTAGTTTTATCTTGTTTGCTTATTTCATCTCTTGTGACATACAAAAATGCATTTATTAATCCCTTTTTATTATTGAGATGAGCAACCAATGCTTCTTAATCTTCCATTTGGAGTCAAGTTTTTGCACTAACATTTTCCATTACTTCAAAAATGTAAAATTTAAAATTTGTAATAAAGTATAGCCATAAAAAACCCTAATTTGTCCTAAGATTTGATGTTTACAGATTGGGTTCACCAAATTTTTAACCATAAAATGAAATGGTGTGGGATATAAAAAAACTTTAAGCTTAGGGTTAAGACTATAAAAATGAAATGGCACAAGGGTGATAATCAAATCTATAGCATTCCAATTAAATGCTAAATTCATATGTAATAATACACTAAATTTATTATATTGAGATATTCTAAATATAAAAATTACAACTTGTAGACATCCAATTCCTAATACCATTGTGTTAAAATTGTCAATATTACTCGAAATGCACTAAAATACATAATTTGGGCCAAAATCACTTAAACACACTAAATGGTTTCAACTTGTCATATACAAGTGATGATTTAGGATAATATATCCCTAAATGGGGTAATTAATTTTATGTAATTATTAACTTTTCTCAAATCATTTGAAGTCAAAATGATGAAAATGCATTTTGGTGTTTTGGATCACTATTTTCTTCTAATTCAGAAGCACGACACATGCATGTGTTATTTTGTATCGATAACATCATAAATGGGATTTAGGTATGTATGCAACTAACATATCCTTATAATTCATTTTCAATCAAATTATGACACATTAATATGAAATTTTGACTAGTTTGATTAATTGTGCAACCAATTTCTAAATAATTGCACTAAAATTGATTAGTCTTACTTAGGCAAATTAAATCAAAATATGAGCTTAAGTAATAATTCCATGGAAGTCATTGAATATTAATTTATTAGAAAATAATTCTTATTAACTACATCATCAAATGATGTCATTTGTGGGGTGGCATCCATAAGCCATATATATAACAAATATCATGATTACAGCTTCCCATGCCTCTTTAATGCCCCATCCTCCCCAATCATTATGAGGATATTTATGGATATTATTTACATAATTGGATTAACTCATAGCCACACATATTTATCTCAAGATGGATGATCATGGTTGATCATGATAAATTTATAAAATCTATAAATAGGAGGGCCAAGACCACTTTGATTAAGCTTTATTTGTGTAAAATTAATATGTTGAATTCTCTCCACAACCTTTCTTTATGTTGATTATTATGCTTAATTTACAATAGGATAACTTCATTTCATAAACATGGGATTTATATCATAATGTTGTTTCATGGATGAAGACATGTACTAGGACAAATGATCTTAGGGGAATAATATTTCCCCTATTCCCTCCCAATCCATGGGAAAAGTTTTGGGATTAGGGGGTAGAGCTCTATGAATCAATGTTAACAAGTTAACTACCTCGTAAACCCTACAAAACCCCAATATCTTGATTTCTTATTATAATGACATATATAATCTTTATGAATGCATGGTAATGGTTTTAAATCATCTCTTGTGGGTCTAATAGCCTTTAAAACATCAAATTTAACACAAACTCCTTGTGATCATACTTGTACTACCAAGAAATTTCATTCTTATACTAGTTTTGACATGATAGGCAGGGTAATTTGGGATTGTGAGGTGTTTTACAGCATGAGGGTGATTGAAATAAAGTGTCAACAATGTATCCAACCTCAAAAAATCCAAATGGTTCTCCCACACCATCTCCAAGAAAGCATCCAATGCATGAATGAGTGAAATGTGAAGGTACAGGTCTATAAACATTGAGAAGATGTAAGTTTTGAGTCAAGTTGATACTATTGAGAGGTTTTGGGATTTTAAAAAGGGTAAAACACATTATATTCATCTTCATCAATCCCTCACATCCCATTCCATGTTTCCCCAAGCCTTTATTCACCTCTAAAGTGGATTTTTAGGACTGGTTCAAGCACATAGGCCTCAAATGAGAGAAAGATAGTCCTATGGGTGGGCATATTTGATGTTTTGGGGAGTGATCCATATGAGATATGGCTTGATAGACTCAGGTGGAAGTGTATACTATTTGAAATATTATCATTGATGTCAAAGGTCTAGCATTATTAGTGATAAAGGCCCCATTACATTTAATGGTATTTTTAATATTCATATCTTAGCTAATGTGTGTTAATATTTATTTAATATTAATGAATATATTTTTGGTTACATATAAGTCAAAAGAGGGCCCATGGAGAAGTCAAAGAGTCATGGGATAAAAGATGAAAGAGGAATGGGATGCATTTTCTCATGAAGAGTCATCTTGAGGAATTCCAAGAGTCACCATGTGAAGATAAAAGAGGTATGGTGCATTTTTCCATGAAGGGACACTTTGAGGAATATGAAAAGTCACCAAGATGAAGACAAAAGAGGAAAAGATGTTTTTGCTTATGAAGGGTCACTTTATGACTTTTCAAATGCAAGGATATGAAGGGTCATGCAAGTTTGGCACCATTTTCTATGAGGATTGAAGGGTCACAAAGGGTGAATTCCAAAGGTCATTTGGAAAGCTATAAATAAATCTTTGAGAAGCCATTTGGGATATGAAAGAGAGTGCATGGTTTGTATTTGTTTTCAAAGAGAGAAAAGCAGGAGATATTGTAGATTTCTATCATTTGTTGAGTAAGAAACATTAAGAGATAGTTATGTTTTATACATAAGAGGGGTTGGTGCTCCTGTGGGTTGGTGCTCACAAATATTTACAAGGGGTTGGTGCCCTTGTGGGTTGGTGCTCACAAATAGTTTTTGTGTTAGTGCTCAGTAAAGGGGTTGGTGCTCCTACAAGTTGGTGCTTGTGAACTTTGTATTTTGAGTTGGTGCTCATTCATATACTTGAGATTGTTCTCCATGGTTTTTTCCACTTTGGGTTTCCATGTAAAAATTTGGGGTCTCTCTCTCTCTCTCTCTCTCTCTCTCTCTCTCTCTCTCTCTCTCTCTCTCTCTCTCTCTCTCTCTCATGTGGTGAAAATTATTAATTTAGTTTTATTTCATATCTTGAATGTGTGATTAAGTGGTTAAAGAAAATAAATCATATTAAGTAAAAATATATATAATATATTGATTCACCCCCCTTTCAATATATTTTGTGCTTAATAATTGGTATCAGAGCAGGTTCCTTTTGAAAAAGTTTTATAGCTTAAAGGTAGATCGAGAAAGCATGATGGCTAGATCACATGAAGGATTTTTTTACAAAGAAGGCACCTTTGTTTGATGGGATAAATTATGTTTTTTGGAGCATAAAGATGAAGACTTATTTGATAGCCATTGAATTTGACATATGGCAAGCAATGGTGGAGGAATATGAAGAGCAACAGACACTTGTAACTACTTCGATAGAAAAGAAGGCAAGTGAAAATAATGCTAAAGCTTTAAATGTTATTTTATGTGGTTTATGTGAATCAAAATTTGTTAAATTTATGCAATGTAAATCTTCTCATGAAACATGGGTAAAACTTGAGAATATTTACAAAGGTGATGGAAAAGTTTAGCAAGCTAAGCTTCAGACTTTTATAAGATAGTTTGAGAGTTTGAAGTGGAAGAAGAATAAAATATATTAAGTTATCTTTTGTGGGTTGATCAAATAGTTAATTAGATTCAAGGTCTTGGAGAAAATTTAGAAGAATCAACTATGGTTCAAAAAACTTTGAGATCTCTACCATTGAGATATGATGCAAAAGTTTTAGCAATAGAAGAGATGAAAAATTTAGCCAAATTAAAGATGGATGAGCTTCATGGTATTCTTATGGCATATAAGATGTAGACTGAACAAGATAAACCCTCAAAGAGAGAAGTTGATTTCAAGACATCAAATAAATAGAAGGCTAAGATTCAAGATTCAAGTGATAGTTCTGGCGATAATGAAGATGATAATAGAGCTCTATTCATTCACAAGCTGAAAAAGGGTACAAGTAAATATCAAGGAAAATTACCTTTTAAATGTTTTAATTATGGAAAGATTGGACATTTTGTAGCTAAATGCCAAAATAAAGGTAATGATTACAATGAAAAATGAAAGTATACATACAAGAATAATTTCAAAGGTAAATTCAAGAAGGGATTCGAGAAGAAGAGTTTGTATTCTAAAGATCCTAGCTCAGCCGAAGATAGTGGAGTCAGTGATTCAGAGGAAGAAGAGATTATATTCATGGCCATACATGAAGATGCTTCTATAAGAAAAGGTACATATGATCAAGAAGAAGAACATGATGAAGCCATAGTGAATCTAGAAGGAGAACTTATTTATGTCTTAGAAGAGTTAAAATCTCTTCAAAAGAAGAATCAAAGATTAAAGCTTCAGATTGAGAAAAATAAAAAGGAGTCAAAGGAAATAATTAAAGATCTACAAGCACACTTTGAAGAAGCCAAGAAGAATGAAGAAGATGTAATGGTATAGTTGAAAATAATAAGTAAATAATGTGAAAGGTATGTTATTAAAATTGCTTCTTTGAAAGCATATCTTGAAAAAACAAATAAAGCAATCAATGATAGAGTAACCAATGATTCAAAATTTGAGAATAGCACTAATATGTTGAATAAGATATTAGAAAATCAAATATCAATGTCAGATAAGATAGGTATTGGATTTTAAAAAGAGAAAGAGGAGGTCAGTAATTTCACAAATAAGGAAAAAGGAAAGAGCTATGTTAAAGCTCTTACAAAAGAAGAAATAAAAAGGCAAAAAGTTAAGAATACAGAGGACATCTCAAACAAAGAAGTCTAGAGGGAACAGAGCTAGAAAAGGCAATCAGGTTAGAGATACACAAATAGGTCCTATTTTTATGATTACTATTATTATTGTAATGGATATGGTCATAAGAAAATAGAATGTCAAAAAAGGGCTAACAATTTTAGAAATAAGAAGGAAATTCATATAGAGTCAAGCAGAAGCCACAACTCTTTTGTTCCTCTATCAGGCTTTAATAAATACAAAAACTTTAGACACATAGCTTAGTACTATAGAAGCATGTTCAATTCAATCAAGAAGGACTAGAGTTTAAAGGCTCCATTCATCAAGAAGAAAGTTTAGATAGGTTCATGGTAAAAGAAACAACTTGAAAAATCTATGTTGGTGCAGACTGCTTTGCATGCAAGAAATGAAGAAAATCCATGGTTCATTGATAGTGGATGTTTGAGGCACATGATAGGAGACAAGAGAAATTTCATAACCTTAAATAATATCATTGGTGGTATAGTGAAATTCAAAGACAACACTACTGCCAAAATTGCTAAAAATGGTACACTAAGTTTAGATAATGGTAGAACTAAAATTAAAAATGTTTTGTATGTAGAAGGTCTTAAGCATAATATTTTGAGTGTAATTAAAATGTGTGATCAAGGGCACACATTAAATTTTTATGTAGAAGGTTATGAAATTAGAATAAAAGATTCAAATGTGCTGGTTATAGATGCTCAGAGAATAGGCAATAATTTGTATATGTTATCAGACATCAAAGGTCAA
Organism: Torreya grandis; assembly: GCA_037957365.1. NCBI lineage: Eukaryota > Viridiplantae > Streptophyta > Pinopsida > Cupressales > Taxaceae > Torreya > Torreya grandis. The sequence continues at coordinate 953,095 of JARHVA010000301.1, read as the reverse complement.
AAATGTTGTTTGAGTCAGATTGAATAAAGTTGGATATGTCATAGGAGAATGGGGCACATAAATTTTTAAAATATTATCAACATCAATAAGAAGCAAGCAGTCATAAATATTTCAAAGATTACAAAGCCATTTGACATGCTTTGTGAACCTTGTCAACATGGGAAGCAGGCTAGAAGGCGGTTCAAAATAAAAGAGTACTCAACTACTCAGATGGTAGAGCTTGTTCACATTGATCTATGTGGACCTATGAGAACTCAAAGTAATCAAGGTGAGAAATATTTCATGTTGCTTATTGATAATTTTTCACATATGACTTGGGTAATGTTTTTAAAGAAAAAATCAGAAGCTTTTAGACATTTCAAAGCATTCAAAGCATTAATTGAGAATGAAACCAGTTTGAATATTAAGTGTCTAAGATCATATAAAGGAGAAAAATTCATGTCAGATAAATTTATTGAGTTTTTTGAAGACCATGGAATAAAGAGACATTATTCAGAAGCCAAAACTCCACAACAAAATGGAGTAGTTGAATAAAAAAATAGAATAGTTCAGGAGATGGTGAGGACAATGCTAAATGAATCCAAGATAGCAAATAAATATTGGAGAGAGGTAGTTGTTATAGTGGTGCATATTTAGAATAGAGCATTATTAAGAGTTAATAGTGAAAAAATTCATTATGAGCTATGGCAAAATAAACCAGTAATAGTTGATTATTTCAAAGTTTTTCATAGTAGATGCTTCATAAAGAGAACCGATGAAAAACTTGGTAAGTTTGAATCCAAAGAAGATGAAGGTATATTTTTTGGTTATTCTTATAAAATTAAATCTTATAAATGTTATAAGAATTGAACTAAGAAAATTTTTGAAATTTCAAGTGTCAGGATAGAAAAAGATGGAACACAGAGAATCAGTGATCCAGTAGACATTCCTGAAATCATTGAAGAGGAATATTTTGAAGAATCAGATAAAGAAGAGAAGAAGGAAAAAAAGGACACCAAAACTTCATCCAAATATGTTTAGAGAAATCATAATGAAATTGACATCATCAGGGACATAAATGAAGGAATTCACACCAGAAGAATGATGGTAAGTGAATCTGAGCAAGTTAATTTCTCTTTGTTATCCAAAATTTAGCCTAGAACTTTTTCAGAAGCTAGACATGATAAGCATTGGTTTAAGGCTATGGATGAACAATTAAATCAGATATAAAATAATGATACTTGGAAATTAGTGCCTAGACGAAAAGATCACAATGTGATAGGAACAAAATGGATTTATATAAATAAGTTGAATGAAAATGGAGAATTGATCAGAAATAAAGCAAGATTAGTATGTAAAAGATATGCTTAGATTGAGGGAATAGATTTTAAATAAACTTTTGCACCAATGCCAAGGTTATAGGCTATTAGAATGTTTCTTGCATATGCAGTGTTTAAAATTTTCAAAGTGTTTCAAATGGATGTCAAATCTACCTTCCTAAATGGGAATCTAGAAGAAGAGGTCTACATTGAGTAACCTAAGGGATTTATTCTCTCAAATATTAGTATCCATGTATGCAGATTAAAGAAAGTATTGTATGGATTGAAATAAGCTCTCAGATATTGGTATGCAAGACTTGATAAGTACCTGCATGATCAAGGTTTCAAGAGAGGATTTACTGATAGTAATCTCTACATCAAAATAGAAGGTGAGCATAAATTGATTGTTATGGGATATGTTAATGATATCATTTTTGGAGGAAATGTTAAAAAGATGACAAAAGAATTTTTTGATAATATGCAAAAAAAAATTGAGATGTCTATGCTTAAAGAATTGTCATTTTTCTTAAGATTGCAAATATTTCAGTCAGATAAAGGAATTCTCATATTTCAAAGTAAATATGCCAAAGAAATGTTTTATAAATTTGGTTTTAAGGATTATGCATCAATTGGCACACCAATGTGTACAGGAAATAAGGTGAGAAAGGATGAAGATTCACCTATTATAGATCAATCTTTGTGTAGATCTATGATTGGTAGTCTTTTATATTTGATAGCATTGAGACCAGACATCATGCATCTAGTAGGTATGGTTGCAAGATATCAGTCATCTCTAAAAGATAGTCATGTTCAGTTGGTGAAGAGATTATTTAGATATATCAAGGGGACATTGGATTATAGATTATGGTATCTCATAGGTAGATATTTCACTTTGGTTGCTTATAAAAATTCAGATTGGGTAGGATGTTTGGATGATAGAAAGAGTATAAGTGGAGGATATTTCTTCCTTGTTGATAGCTTAATATCATGGCTAAGCAAGAAGCAAAATTTAGTATCACTTTCTACAACTAAAGTAGAATATATTGTAGTGGTATTGTGTTGTACTCAACTACTTTGGATGAAGCAAACTTTGGAATATATCAAGGTAAAGTATGGTGAACCTATTTCTATTTTTTATGATAACATAAGTGTTATTAATATTTCAAAGAATCCAGTGATGTATTCAAGAATAAAACATATTCCCATTAGATATCACTTCTTGAGAGAGCAAGTTACAGATCAACAGGTTAAGATGGAGTATATCAGTACTACAGAGTAGATTGTAGATATTTTCACAAAGGCACTACCAAAAAACACATTTGAGTATCTGCAAGAGAAGTTGAGAGTAATTTCCTTTACTTCCTACCATTAAGGTTCAACATCAGTTGAGGGGGAGCTAAGTGTTAGCTCCAGGTAGGCCCTTTGCCATTGATGTTAAAGGGGGAGAATAATAGGTATATGTACATAAATAGGTACAGGGAATAGGTATAGGTTGCTATAGTAAGGGGGAGTTATTTTATATTTTTCAAATGGTAGCATATGTAGGTTTTAAGATGTGGCAATTTCAATTTTAGGTTGCCATCAATGACAAAGGGGAAGATTGTTGGAAATATTGGCATTGATGTCAAAGGTCTAGCATTATTGGTGATAAAGGTCCCATTGCATTTAATGGTGTTTTTAATATTCATATCTTGGCTAATGTATGTTAATATTTATTTAATATTAATGAATATATTTTTGGTTGCATATAAGTCAAAAGAGGGCCCATGGAGAAGTCAAAGATTCATGGGGTAAAAGATGAAAGAGGAATGGGATGCATTTTCTCATGAAGAGTCATCTTGAGGATTTCCAAGAGTCACCATGTGAGGACAAAAGAGGTATGGTGCATTTTTCCATGAAGGGACACTTTGAGGTATACAAAAAGTCACCAAGATAAATACAAAAGAGGAAGGGATGCTTTTACTTATGAAGGGTCACCGTATGACTTTTCAAATGCAAGGATATGAAGGGTCATGCAAGTTTGGTTCCATTTTCCATGAGGATTGAAGGGTCACAAAGGGTGAATGCCAAAGGTCATTTGGAAAGCTTTAAATAAAGGCTTGAGAAGCCATTTTGGATATGCAAGAGAGTGCATGGTTTGTATTTGTTTTTGAAGAGAGAAAATCAGGAGATATTATAGAGTTCTATCATTTGTTAAGTAAGTAACATTGAGAGATAGTTGTGTTTTAAACACAAGAGGGGTTGGTGCTCCTATGGGTTGGTGCTCATAAATCTTTTCAAGGGGTTAGTGCTCTTTTGGGTTGGTGCTCCTACAAGTTGGTTCTTGCAAACTTTGTATTTTGAGTTAGTGCTCATTCGTATACTTGAGATTGTTATCTGTGGTTTTTCCCACTTTGGGTTTCCATGTAAAAATTTGTTCTCTCTCTCTCTCTCTCTCTCTCTCTCTCTCTCTCTCTCTCTCTCTCTCTCTCTCTCTCTCTCTCTCTCTCTCTCTCTCTCTCTCTCTTGTGTGGTGCAAATTATTATTTTAGTTTTATTGCATATCTTGAATGTGTGATTAAGTGGTTAAAAAAAAGAAATCAGATTAAGTAAAAAGATATATAATATACTAATTCACCCCCCCTCTCATTATATTTTGTGCTTAACATATAGTACATTTTAAGAGCATCCCATAATTTTTAAAACCCTATATAATAATCATTTCTCATAAGCTGTAGTGGCAGGCTATAAAGGCCATTGAGTTAGGGTTCTTAGACAATGTTTCAAATGTGAGGAAACAAGTAACAAACCTAAAACCAAATTTGAGATCCCTAATGCATTTTTGGGATTTTCATCTTGATAATCATACCTTAACCAAGCCCTTTAAACTCATTCAAGACACCAACATGATCAAAATGGCAAAATAACAATGTAGTCATGAATACCAAGTGGATTATGTCAAGTCTACAGGTTTAGATTGAAGAGATATTAGCAATTCTTATGTTGTTCTCACTTGAGAAGAAGTAAAAAAAAATTAAATATACTCCACATTGTCTCTAATATCATTTTGATGTCATCAAAGGCAAAGGAATCAATTCAAGAGTAGGTTTGCAATAGATTTTGACCTTAGAATGCACACCTACATGCCTTCACACAAGAATATAGAGAAAAAGTGTATTTTTTATGTTGTAAATGAGGTTTTTAAAGTCATGAAAGATGTGAAAAACATTTAATAAGGTTTCTAAAATTATTAAGTTCCTTAAGATGTAGAGAAAACATTAAAAAAGAGTCATTAGGGTCAAAACCTCCAAACTACCTACAAACTCTTAGCATAGGCTAAAACAAGTTATAGGAGGTGTAAAGGGTCAAATAATTTGTAAACTCATATAAAAAATTCATGTAACATGGATCATACCAAATTTAGTAATTTCAAACCAAAAAAATAATGAAAAGACCTTTTTTGCACAAAATAGCTATCTCAACCTTCACCTACAGGCTTGCAAGCTTGAGAAGGTCATCTTTCCCATGAGAGAAGTTAGCTAAGTGAATGGGTAAAAATCACACTATGGGATGTTAATAATTTTATTCTACTCCAAATGTCTAGTATTTTTCAATCAATCAAGGAGTAGAGCTTTATGAACAATCATTAAGAAGGTAGAGACCTCAAAATTGCCTTTATTACCCTCAAATAGCACGATGACTATGGATGTATCCAAATTGACTCCAATACAAATTAAATTCATTAAAAACACCTTGATTATGTCTTGACACCTCATGGGCACCTATTGGGTCAACAATTTGGCATGTGTGGAAGAAAGACATGGAAAGAGGCCTAAAACTACTTATTTCAACGAGTTTGCATGGTGTTGTAGTGGTTTTGAACTTATTAACCATGAGAAGAGGATTATCAAGATTGATAAAATATCTAATGACATTATAAAATCCATTACATATACCTTTAGTGTGCTAACATAGGTTTTCAAGTGAACAATAGGTCTAAATGAAGACTTCCCCCTTACTTGTATAAGGAAAGTGAAGTTGCAGACCTTGTAGAGGTTGTTAAGGGCATAGAAATATTCAAAGGACCATTAAAAACATTTTTTCAATCTTTAAAGACTTTATAATTCATAAAAAACCCAATTCTAGTGATTTTAGATAGGTTTGAAGTAACCAATACATAAGCAGTTTGTTAATTCCATGGCGATGAGAACCTCAAAGATGGATGCAATCTTGTATCAAGTTTTTAAGATTGTCTCAAGTTTAACACATTCTTGAAGACACTAAAATTACATAATTTAACTACATCATTAGTTTTAAAGTCATGGAACATTGAAAAGATCCCTACATAGTTTTCAAGTCTATATAGAGCTTTGATAGCATGAATACCTACAGCCCTCTCCAAATCTCTTGCTAGTAGGCCATGAAGACCTAATAAATATATAATCACTTAAAGATGGTATATAATCTTGGATAGATATTACATGATCTTATAAAATACATCCATGAGGTTGACAAGTTGTTTTTTAAGTCTTTAAATAAAGACTATACCTTGTATGAGTGGATAGACCTGTCTCCATTATATTCCATAGATCAAACAAGCTTAAATATGAATTTATAGGTTCTAATGATAGAGATAATAGTATGAAGAGGTATAAGACTTAAGTCTCACTTTCACTAATATGAAATATGAATTTAAATAGTTGATAATGGTGTAGAAAGATGTTAAGGAGAGTAAGTAATCCATGTGTTAAGACATAAGCTTGTAACTCCTCAATCAAGAAAAGGTAGTTTCAAGAGAATAAGGATGAGTCATAGAAGGCCAAGAGACACTTCTATGCTACCTCTCATGAGGCCCTATATGATCACCCATTCTAAGCCATCATGTGTAGAAGAATAATCATAAAACTAATTTTTCACATTTTATTACATTTATAATTGGTTTATGATGAATGACAGTCATAATTAACTTCTTACACGTCCACTTTCTCTCTCTCTTTTCCATTATCCTATATATACTCTTGAAAAGGAGATTGTAAAGGATCCTCCATGTTAATATGGTGAAACCTTGATAAAATTGACACTTGATGTTTCTTTTAAATTTAATATAATCTATTTATACCTTCTTCATCTCCCATTTAGTGTTTTTATGGTGAATTGTTGATGAATGATAGTGTTGATATTCAATCTCCTTGCATTTCACCTCTTCATTCTTACCTCTTTATGAGTAAATAATATTTTTTCAGGTCATATGGTATGTGTCAAGTATTTTTAAAATGTTAAGTGTGTAAAACCTTCACTAGTATCTCCTTCTAGACCTCTTGATTATCCTTCTTAATTGATGTATCGGCTATAACCTCCATATTGAAATACTTATGTTAAAAAGACTATTTGGAGTTTTGTGATTAGATTTAACCTTGTTTTAGCTTTGTTATCAACTCATATATAATAGGAGTATACCTATAATTTGGTGCATCACCCCCTTTTTCATTTTCTTTCAGCTTTCTCTTTCACTTTTCCTTATAATTTGAGTAGGTGTAGTGATAGTATAGGTGTAGCATCAAGGGAGCCAACCCTCTCTATAGGTTTTATTTAGTCATAGACCACCTATAGCCTTAAACAATTCCCATTGTATCAATTGAGTGAGGAGACCTAAAACACCTCCTCAAAGGGTGTAACTCAAAGTGATAATAGTTTTTGGCATGCCCAGTGTGATCCAAATTCAAAAAGATTGTTTGAGATTGGTGTTGGTCTTGACATACATGCAACTATTATAGCATCTACATTCTGCATCTAGGGACTCCAACTAGATTTCAATCATCTTAATTACAAGATTAGTGTCTAATTTTCATGTCAAATATAATTACAATATATTTTGCTAAGGGTACTCCTTTTGAGTTTTTAGAATTACATTATCATTCAGATAAGAAGAAAAGATTTATAAGTACACATCCTTATCCAAAAAGATATTTTGTTGCTAACATATCCATAGAAATCTTTTTTTACTTCCAAATTTCAAGATTGTAGTACCTAAAAATCAAGGTTTTGATTCTTTCAATGGTGGCATCCCCCTCAACCTAACTCAATATGATGGGGTCTTTGTTGTTTCTATTAAAATCATCCCATATTTCACTGGGGAGGATTTTACCACTCCTATTAAGAATATAATAAACATTGCTAATATTTGTTTTATACATCATGTGATATAAGAGAATGTGTAAATAATATTTATATCCACTTCATTGAAATGGATGTATATTCAATGGTATAGAGGCTTGAAGCCTAATTATATTGCTACTTGGGATGAATTGGGGGAATAATTGTGCAAACATTTTGAGGATAAGAGTGACCACTTGTCCTTGGTGGAGAAATTGACTACTATAAAGAGGGATCCTCAAGAATTCATGGTTTATTTCAAATATATATTTGAAAATAATTCGGATAGGATCCCATCCATACTCAAACCCAATACAAACTATTCATTCTTATACTACTTGAGGGTTTTGAACAGTGACATAGCAATAATGATTCAATCAATGGGGCGGAACACATGTCCTGATACATATGAGGTGGCAATAAAGGTTGATAATTATCTGATCCAGGTTGGAATATTTCTCCAAGGCCTCATATGCTTTTTTTTCTAAAATTACAACTTGTTACTCCCTCAACACCTCTTGTATTGCCCACATTGAATCTTATTCCTTCACCAAACAATCAAGAAAAGGTTGCCTCTACCCCTTCTAATGACTTTCATGAAGTCAAGACTCCTATAAAAAAATTTAGAAATGAAATTATAAGTATTAAGAGGTAAAAATATTATAATTATAGGCCTTGGCAGCCCCATAACCAATCCAATCAGTGTAATATATCTCCTTTCCAATGTAACTACCAAGGTCAAAGATAAATCACCAATGATAGGCCTTATAATAGTTATAAACCAAATGTTTTTGGATCCTCAAATGATATTTTTCCAACTCAAAATAATCTATTCCAAGATCAATCATGGTGACTTCCTTATGATTAGCTCCAAAATCAGATTATGTACTCCAATGGTGTGTCCAATCAAACTCCAATGGTGCAAGGTGTTCAAGCTTCTCAAGGTATTCAAAATTCTCAAGATCCACAATTTTAAGTTCCACCTCAAATATAATTTAATTAATGTCAAGTGAAGCCTAATTCTACACTTATAAATTGGAAAGAAGGAAATTATTGTCTATGAACTAGTTTGGAGGCATACGTAACATTGATACTCTTGTGGTAGTCAACATAAGAGCTCAAAATAGAGAAATAGAGGGTAATAAAGAGATAATTCAAGGACATATCCTACCTTTTCAAGTGTATCAAGGTATAAATAGGCCTATTACATCTCATAAAGTTCAATAAATGTAGAAAAATAAGAATGTGAGAGGTGTTCCTCTACCTTAATCTTCATAAACTCAAGATAGTGTTGTTGCTTCTAAAAGATAGCCAAAGGTTGGTAGTTATTCTATCAATATTTTTTATCAAATGAAGAAGGCACATGTTAATATCTCAATTTTGGATACATTAGCCATTCCTAGATAAATGGGTCTAATTCAAGAAGAGTTATCTAATTTTAACCTTGTAGTTGGATCAATAATAAAAGAGAGAGCAGTCATCATGAATGAAACTCATCCTAAAGGAGGGAAACAAGTAAAAAGTGATAATCATCCTCCTTTATATCTTTCTCTTATTATATTTGAGTCTTTGGTTCATAATCGTATGATTGATAGTGGTGATAATACCTATGTAATACCTAAACAAGTAGCTGATAAGCTATGGTCTAAAATATGAGACAATCACCAGAGTTTTGCAATTGGATGGGACAGTCACCAAGACTATAGGTATTATCAAAGGTCTAATCTTAACTTTTCATTATTGCCCCAATTTTTCAATTCCTTAAGATGTTTTTGTAATAGATATACCACCCCATTTTGCCTTATGTCTATCTAGAGAATTCATAGCCAAGATTGGTGGAAATCTATCATCAGATTGGTCTTATATGGTTTTTTGGACTAGGTATGGTACCAAAGTCAAGATGGAATCAAAATAAATTGTTAAGACTCATAATAGCCTTATGTTATTAAGGTCTCCAATGTTAATTGCACTATTCTTGATGAAGGAGATCTCCATGTTGATCAAGAATAGTTATTTCCCTTGAAGGCATACCTGATCTCTTTCTTGATGAGTGGGGAGATGAATATCATGAACATCATATATATAAGTTCATGGAATAATCAGGTCTAGGAGTGTATTTATTACATGAGGAAGGTGCTTTCATTCTAGAGTTGGTCAAGCCTAGTGAACCCATGGATGGCCTATGACATTTGTTCTTTGATGGATCTAGAAGCAAGAATGGTGTAGGAGGTGGTGCAATGTTGGTATCTCCCTATAAAGAAAGGTACTATACCACTTTCAAATTTCAATTCAATTGTACTTGTAATACAACAAAGTATGAATCACTTATACATTGCCTTCAATGGGCTATGAAAAAAGAAGTGAAGTTATTATTGGTTGTTCATCAAGTGAAGGGTCAAAATGTAATAAAACCTCCTTATTAAAGTCCTAAAAACATAGGGTGTGGGATCTTATTAAATAATTTGAGGCTTTCGATATAAAATCCATTCCAAGAGAGTAAAATAGTCATGATGATAGGTTGTCTATAATTGGATCTCAATTTGATATCCCCAATGATGTCAAGAGCTCAACATGTCAACCACATATCAAGGTAGTGGTAAGACCTTCAATTCCTGATAATGATTTTAATTGAAAATTTTTTTATTTTTATTAATAGATAGCATGTTTTCTCCAAGTTTCAATATCAATATGGTGATTAGATTGGACAATTAAGGTTAAACAAACTTCCTAAAGGCCTACTGAAACTTGAAAGCATTTTTAATGATGATGATCAAATAAATAAAGAAAATATAAGCATCTCTAATAAGAAATATAATTATGAGAGGATCACCATCTTCAAAGATAAACTTTTAGCACTTGGAAAGGTATGTAACAAGGAAGAGAGACATGCATTTATTAAGTTGTGCAAAGATTTTTCTAATATATTTGCTTAGGAGTATATTGGTATAAAAGGTTTTGATCCTATCCTAGCTTAACACACTATAGATCTAGATACATATGCCAAACCAGTAAGGCAAAGTCAAAGACAGATCAACCTAAGAATATATCCCCTAATGAATAAATAATTGACTAAGTTGATAGAGTCTAGCATCATCTTCCCCATAAAATACTCATCTTAGGTTGCCAATCTGGTCCTTGTAAGGAATAAGAATGGATAGATGAGATTGTGTGTGGATTTTAGGGACTTAAATAGAGTTTCATTGAAAGATCATTAACCTTTGACTTTCATGGAACAAATCTTGTAGATGGTAGTAGGTTCTAAGTATTCTCTCTCCTTGATGTTTATTTAGGGTACAATCAAATTTTGGTGCAAGATTAAGATTAGTATAAAATAGAATTTACCATAAAATGGGGAACATATGCATATAAGAAGATGTCTTTTCATTTTTCTAATGCTAGAACTACTTTCCAAAGATCCATGGACATGGAATTTCAAGGTTTGATAAATGAGATAGTGCTGATTTATCTTGATGATATCACTAATTTCTCCAAGGATGAAAATGATCATCTAACTCATCTTGGATATATCTTTGAGAGGTGTAGATATTTTGGGATCTCTCTCAATCCTAAAAAGTGTATATTTGTAATTAATGAAGGAAAATCTTGGGCCACATTCTCTCTAAGAAAGGTCTCTCCATAGATCCGGGAAGTCTAAGTGTTATCTTGTCCTTGTCATTACCGAAGCATAAGAAATATTTGCAAGTTTATTTATAAAAATAAACCTCATGAGAAGATTCATTCCTGATTTTACTAATCTTGTCAAGCCTATAACATCCATGATGAATAAGAATAAGGCTTTTAGTTAGACTAGAGAAGGAAGGGATAGTTTTTTTGCCATCAAGCAAGCCATAGCTCAAATCTAACACTTGAAAATCTTGATTTGACAAAATACTTCACCTTGTATGATTTGGGAAATGATGAATTTATCTCAGCAAAATTCACACAATAAAATGAGGAAGGTCTTGAATAACCTGTTACTTTCTTCAACCAATGATTAGAATACTATGAGGTAAGGTACACTTTTGTAGAGAAGGAAGTGTTTGTTGTCATAAGAAGCCTTAAAAAAATTTAGACATGTGCTCTCTAACAATAAAGTACATATGATGGTGTCTCATCTAAGTAGTAAAGACTTTCTTTTGAGTAGAGACTTTAATGAGAAAAGAGTTGGTTGGATCACCAAAGTCATGGATTATGACATGGATATCAAGATTACCAAGTTGGTGAGAGGCAAGGAAATGTGTGATCACTTAGCTTCAGACTTGAAAGTGAAAAATAAGTTTTCCTATCATTCCAAGATGACACTTAAATAGTTGTACTTCCTTCTACCATGAGTTGGACACAATACATGGTCAAATTTCTCCAAAAAGGTGAGTGTCTATTAGGCCTAGATAATGTTTAAAAGGAGACATTTCATATTTTTAATCCATCCCATATGTTTTTTTAGATTAAATAATCTTTAGGATGGACCTTAATGGAGTTCTCTTAAGGTGTGTAGAAGCTGATCAAATTTAGAGAGTATTGGAAGAATTCCATGATAGGCCATCAGGTGGTCACTTTTCACTAAGAAATACAACAACAAAAGTAATGAGAGCTAGTTATTATTGGCCTAACTTATTTTAAGACTTATATGCATGGGTGAGAAAATGACTATATTGTGCCTTCTTCATAGGAAAATAGAAACTTATATCCCTCCCTTTCCATCTCATTCAACTAGACTAACCTTTCATGTAGTGTGGTTTGTATTACATACGTATGATCAATCCTCCTTCAAGTGTTGGTCATAAGTGGGTGTTGACTATAACTAACTACTTTACTAGATGGATAGAATTTTTGGCTCTCAAGGAAGCTAATGAGACTAATGTGCTAGATTTATATGAAGGTATAGTAACTAGATTTGGAGTACCTTCTACACTTATCTTAGTTAATTAAATGGCTTTCCTTGGTACTAGGTTGAACGAGTGGTTTATAAATCATGGAATCCACCTAAGTACCTTTTCCAACTACTATCCTCAAGGGAATGGAATAGCAGAGTCCAAAAACAAGAATCTAATCAAATTTATTAAGAGGACTATGGAGGAAAATCATAGAACATGGCATACAAAATTAAAGATGGCCTTATAGGCTAATAGGATCACTCCTAAAAGAGCCATTGGTAACTCCCCCTATGCTTGTAGATGGAAAAAAATCAAAGCTACCCATCTCCCTTGAGTTACCATCTCTAGAGCTTACACATCAGCTTGAGATGATGAACAATGTTTCCATGGAGATTATACTGGTTGAGTTGATAGAATAAGAATAAATAAGAGATCATGACATGCATACTATGGAGTCTCACTAAGCTCAAACCAAGAGGTACTTTGACAATAGAGTTATTCTAAGAACATTATAATAAGGTGACCTTATACTTAAATTGAATGAAGATAGGGACAAGCCTAGAAGACACATAAAGTTTGATACTCTATGGAATGGTCCCTATGTCATCACTAATTACAAGAAACATAATGATTTTGATCTCTCAAAGTTAAATGGAGAAGATTTATATATCCTAGTCAATGGTATACACCTTAAGAATTGTTATTAAGGTCATTTTATCCTCTTATACATAGTAAATTAATATTTTATTTCTCCAAATGCTTTTGGCACATGCTTATTTAGTAGAGTAGGTGTTTATTTTCCCTAAGTGCTTCTTGCACCTCTGTGTGTCTTGATTTGGTGTGTGAGTGTTTTAAAGTGATTATTTAGTAGTGTAGGTGTTTGTTTTCCTTGAGTGCTTCTTGCACCTATGTGTGTCTTGATTTGGTGTGTGTGTGTGTTAAAGGTATCTTCAATTTTTTATTTTGTTTCAAAAGCTAATCTAATGTTCATGTTCATTTTTGGTCTTAGAGAGAAGTAGTGTTCAGTGACTCCATGCCTAATGTGTTGTTTAAGACCACTAGTCCAAATGTTTAGTAGGCAAATTATCCTAGGAGGTCACCAAAAATGTTAGCTAATCATCCACCCTTGACCAAGGTCTATTCAAAACATGTACCTAATTCATCTAACCTTAAAAATGATATTTTTGAGAGTCATGTCTTAGTGTCATGGTTTGGTATTATTAGGTTGTCTCAAGGTCTAAACAAGGTCTCACTAAGATGATAATGTCTTTGACATATGACTTGTCCAATCAGTCTTGTGCATGATCAATTATGAAGTCTTTTGTGATAATTTTAGAAAAATTTAAGGTAACTTTGGAAATTTTAAGGTTAGTTTATAAAAGTTAAGATATGTTTGATCCAAGTTGAAAGCATTAATGGATGATCTCTTAGGATAATAGGGTGATCCATAGTGGATAAGTGGATCTAGAAGCAAAGCTAATGAGATAGTAACATTATCTTTTTAATAATTTTGGATAGTTTAAGTTATTTTTGGAGAGATTAAGATTTCATTATTTTGTTATATTGTTGTTACAAAGTGATTTCCTTAATGGATGTCAAGTGTGAATAATCAATAACATGTGTAGAGGTTAAATAGGTCCTTTTGGTCTGTTTGACACTTTTTGAAGAGTATATTATATATCATTGTGTTTTTAAACTTATCCAAGAGGTGTCAAAGCTTTATTTCTAACATATATTCACTTTTGAGACATTTTTTGTCCATTGATTTAACTCCAAACATAGCATAACTTTATGAATGGTAGGAAAATATAGTGAGTAAATTATTATTTACACTACAATATCATTATGTGGGTCAATAAGTACTTCATTGACATCTGGTATGTAGCTACAACAAAACATTTATCCCAAATAGTTAAGTTTTTTATGAAAAAAGACTATGTGGGTTTTCCATAATGAATCAAAGCATGGAATAGCCAAGATAACATGGCACAGGGTGATATAAGCCTATCACAACTTCCTTAAGCCTCCACCAAGCCAAAACCATGCCAAAATAGAGGTTGTAGGTCCAAAAATGGCAAAACCCCATTCAAGGTCTCCATTAGGTCATTGACAAGAGAAGAAGGATATTTTTCATAACATTACTTCATGGAGGAGGAGATGTACTAGGACAAATGCTCTTATGGGAATAATACTACCCCTATTCCTTCCCAATCCATGGGAAAAGTTTTGGGATTAAGGGGTAGACCTCTATGAATCATTGTTTCCTCTTAAACCATATTAAACCCCAATATCTCAGTTTCTTCTTTTAATGATATGTTTGATCATAATGAATGCATGGTAATGGTTTTAAATCATCTCTTGTGGGTCTAATAGTATCTACAACATAAAATTTAACACAAATTCCCTTTGATCATACTTTTACTAATAAGAAATTTCATTGCTTTATTGCATTTAATATGATAGGCATGGTTGTTTAGGGTTGTGAGGTGTTTTAAAGCATGAGGGTGAGTGAAATAAAGTGTCAAAAATGTATCAAACCTCAAAAAATCCAAATATTTCTCTCACAACATCTCCAAGCAATCATCCAATGCATGAATAAGTGAAATTTGAAGGTATAGGTCTTCAAATGTTGAGAAGAAGCAAGTTTTGAGTCAAGTTGATATTTTTGAGAGGTTCTGAGCTTGTGACAAAGGGTAAAACAAATGGTATGCATCTTAACCAATCCCTTACATCATATATCATGTTTCCCCAATCCTACACTCACCTCCAAAATGGATTTCTAGGATTGATTCAAGCACATAGACCTCAAATGAGAGAAAGACAGTCCTATGGGTGGCATATTTGATGTTTTGAGTGATACATCTAAGATATTGAATAAAAAACTTATGGGGAAGTGTATGGACATTTTAATATCATCCAAAAAGTTTTAAAACCCTCTATAATCATCATTTCTAATAAGTTGCAAGTGGCAGGCTATAAAGGCCATTGAGTTAGGGTTCTTGGACTATGTTTCAAGTGTGAGGAAACAAGTAACAGACCTAAAACCTAACATGAGAACATTAATGCATTATTTATATGTTTATATTCATAATCATACATCAACCAAGCCCATAAAACTCCTTTAAGACACCATCATGGTCAAAATGGCAAAAGAACAATGTAGTCATGCATACCAAGTGGACTGTCAAGTCTACAAGTTTAGAATGAAGAGTTCTTAGCATTTTTTATGTTTTTATCACTTGAGAGGAAGTCATAAAAAAATATAAATAGACTAAAAATTGTCTCTAAGATCATTTAATATCATCAAAGGTAGAGGAGTCAATTCAAGAACAAGTTTGTTATGGGTTTTGAGTTTGGAATGCACACCTGCAAGCTTTCACACAAGAATATGGAGAGAAAGTGTATTTTTGTGTTATACATAAGGTTTTTAAATTAATAAAATATGTGAGAAACATTTAATAATGTTTCTAAAGTGATTATGTTCCTTAATATGAAGATAAAACATTAGAAAAGAGTCATTAGGGTTAAAACATCTAAACTACTTACAAACCCTTAACATAGGCTAAATGAAGTTATAGGAGTTTTAGGGGGTCAAATCCTTTATAAAATCATTTTTATAAGTCATTAAACATGTATGAGACCCAATTCAAGAATTTATAACCATAAAAAAGGCATGAAAAGACCTTTTTTGCACAAAACACCTATCTTGACCTTCATCTATAGGCCTGCAATATCGAGAAGGTCATCTTTATCATGTGAGAATTAAGTTGAGAATTACATGGGTAAAAATGACATTAGGGTATTTTAATAAGGTCTATCCACTCTAATTTCTAGTTATTTGTCAATTAATCAAGGGGTAGAGATTTATAAATAATTGTTAAGAAGTCGAAGACCTCAAAACTACCTTTATTACCCTTAAAGAGCTCAATGACTATGGATGTCTCCAAATTGAATCCAATGCACATTAAATTCCTTTAAAACACTATTATTTATTATTTACACCTATTGGGTCAACAATTTGGCACATGTATAAGGAAAGACAAAGAAAAGAGGCCTAAAACTACCTATTTTAACTAGTTTGCATGGTGTTGGAGTGGTTTTGAAATTCTTAACAACGTGAAGAGTATTTTTAATATTGATAAGAGGTATAATTACCTTATATAAGACATTGTAGATAATTTTAGGGTGCTAAGATAGGTTTTCAAGAAAACAACAGGTCTAAATGAAGACTTTCCCCTTGCTTATATAAGGAAAGTGAAGCTACAAAACTTGTAGAGGTCATTAATGACATATAAATATTCAAAGAAACATTGAAGACATTTGAGGACAGTTTTTAAATACTTTTTAAGTCATAAAAAACCAATTCTAGTGACTGTAGATAGGTTTGAAGGAACCAATACACAGGGTATTTGTTAATTCCATGGTGATGAGAACCTCAAAGATGGATATAATCTTATATCAACTTTTCAAGCTTGTCTCAAGGTGAACACACTCTTGAAGACACTAAAATGACCTAAGACACATACAACATCAGTGTTGAAGTCATGGAACATGGACAAGGTCCCTACATGGTTCTGAAGTCTATATAGAGCTTCTATAGCATGAATACCTACAACCCATTCCAAATATCTTATTATTAGAGTGTAAAGACCTAATAGATACATAATAACTTGAAGATGGTATATAATCTTGGACATCTATTACATGATCTTCTAAAAGACATCCATGAGGTTTACAAGTTGTTGGGGCAGTCTTCAAATAAAGACTAGACCTTGTGTGAGTGGATAGACATGTCTCAATTGCATTTCATTGAATCAAACAAGCCTAAACATGAAGTTATAGGTTCTAATAATAGATATCATATTATGAGAGGTATAAGATTTAAGTCTCACTTTCACAAATATGAAAAATGCATTGAAAGAGTCAAAAATGGCATAGAATGATGTTAAGGAGAGTAAATAATCCATATGTCAAGACATAAGTTTATAACTCCTCAATAAAAAATGGGGAGTTTCAAGATAATAAGGATGATTCATAAAATTCCAAGAGACACTTCTACGGCACCTCTCATGAGGCCATATTTCATCACCCATTCCAATCCAACACATGTAGAAGAGTAACCATATGGTTGTTTTTCACCTTTCATTGAAGTTGTAACTTATTTTATGATGGATGATAGTCATAAAGAACTTCCTACACATCCACCTCTTTCTCTTCTCCATTTTCCTATATATAATCCTAAAAATGACATTGTAAAGTATCCTCCATGTTAGTATGGTGAATCCCTGCTAAAATTGATACTTTTTATTGCTTTTTAAGTGATTATAAGTTATTTATACCTTCTTCATCTCACATTTAGTGTTTTTATGGTGAATTGTTGATGAATGATAGTGTTGATATTTAATCTCCTTTCATTTTTCCTCTTCATTCTTACCTCTTTGTGCATAAGTCATTTTCTTAAAGGTGATATAGAGTGTGTCAAGTAGTTTTGCAAATGTTAAATGTGGAAAACCTTCACTAGTGTCTCCTTCTAGACCTCTGGATTATCCTTATTAATTGATGTATCAACTATAACCTCCATATGGAAATATTTATGCTAGAAATACTTTTTGGATTTGTGTGATTAAATTCAACATTGTTATCAACTCATAGATAAGAGGAGAAGACCTGTAATTTGGTGCATGACCCCCTTTTCATTTTCATCAACTTTTTCTTTCCTTTTTCCTTGTAGTTTGAGTAGGTGTAATGACAGTATAGGTGTAGCATCAAGGGAACCAACCCTCTCTGGAGGTTCTATTTAGTCATAGGCCACCCATAGCCTTAAAGAGTTCTCATTGTGTCAATTTAGTGAGGAGACCTAAAACACATCATAAAAGGGTGCAACTCAAAGTGAAAATAAGTTTCACATCCAAATGTTTAATGAAGGTTTTTTGAGAGACTTTGTTGGTATAAGGTGTGCCTCAACCCCAAAAAATATGTCTTTAGAGTAACATCAGTAAAATTATTAGGATTCATTATTTCCCACCATGGAATTGAATTTGATCTATCCAAGGTGCATTCCAACATAGAAATGTCTCCCCCTTTTAATCTAAAACTCTATAGTTTGTGAGGAAACTTTCAATTTATTCATCATTTCATTTTTCATTTAGTCTATCACTACCTTCCTTTCACTAATATCTTGAATAAGGGCACCACTTTTCATTGTAATGTTGACTTTCAAGAGGAATTTGAGAAATTAAATACCTATTTGTCAAACTCGCTAGTGTTGGTCTTGCCAACACTGGGTAAGCCCCTATTGCTCTATATTTCCATAAATGAATATGCCTTGGGAGTAATCTTAGCCCAACATGTTGACCAGGGGAAATAATGTATAGTCTAGTATCTGAATAGGACATTGGTCCCCTATAAACACAAATATACACATATTAAAAATTCATGTTTGGCCTTGGTCTTTGCATCACAAAAACTATGCCATTATATGTTGAACAATAGGACCATTATCATCGCCAAGGTTGATCACCTCAAATATTTCCTTACTAAAGTGGCATTGTTAGGTCGTATGGCTAAGTGGATCATGCTTCTCAATGAGTTTGATATTAAATACATTAATTAGAATGCCATTAAAGAGAAATTCCTTGTCAATCAACTTGTTGAAGCATATTTACCAAATGTGCATCCTCTAACCATGCCTTTTTTAGATGAGTCTATATTTACTCTTGAAGAATTATGTCAATAAAAGTTATACTTTAAGGTTATTTCATGACTCACAGTTTAGGGACTGGTATTTTATTCATTAATTCATAGGGGATTCTCATTCCTAAGGCATTCCAAATTGAATTTCCATGCACCAATAATATTGCAATAATATAAGGCATTTATTTTAGGGTTGTGCCTAGAAATATAGTGGAACATTCAACAATTAGTTGTCTACAGTGATTCATAATTATTTATCAATAAGGTTACAAACCAATATCAAACCAAGGATGAGAAACACTTTCCCTACAAAGGCATGTTTGATAATCTCAAAAAACACTTTGAGTAAATACCTAGAGCCAAAAACAAATTACTTGACACCATGGCCACCATTGGATCCTTGATAGAGATATCTTTTATGTCTAGAAATATTAGTTTCTTATTAAAAAGCTTATTATGCTAGTTTAAAGTCATCTAGATATTGAAATGGTATGTGATATTGTTGGTATCAATTCCCCTTAGTATCAAGATGTATATGCCTATATCTAATACCTCATTCTTCCTATTGACCTAATATGTAACCAACATAAGTCATTTATTCATAATGCATCCTGATACACTATGTATGTTGGTATGCTCTATTATAGAGATTATGATGAGATGTTGCTTTATTGTTTAAACTTTGGTAAATATTAATTATCACTTAAATATGTGCTACATGAGGCAATTTTTGGGGCCCATACAAGCAAAATGGTCCTTTCCAAAAAAACCCCTTTGAGTAAGATATTATTAGCTCATGATGGAATCATATACATGTGCTTATGTCAATAAATGCCTTATTTTTCTAAAATCATGGTGATTTAATTCATGCTCCCTCATAAGTGATTAACACTATTACTTATACATGATCATTTTATTCATGGGGGCTCAATCTCATTAGTAAGATAAATCCCACTTCTTCAGATGGCCGTAAGCATATCCTAACTGCAACAAAATACTTCACTAAGTGGGTTGAGGCAATCCCTCTCACTAATGTAACCAATGATCAAATTTACAAATTCATCCTAAACCACCTCATGTAACATTATGGCATTCCTTATTCCATTTTGTACTTGTTGACCCAATTTTGCCCCTCAGGCAAAATCTCGGTCACCTCCTACACCTGCTTTGCAGGCCCAGTCATTTCAGGTTGCAAGGTCCACTTTCAGGTTTCGACAGCACCATTGCAGACAATAGGCAGTGAAAGGCAGAATCTCCGAATGTTCACGCAAGGAGAGAAGAAGGGAAAAAATGGAGCGTTCAACACTTAGTCAAAAAAGAGGCAGAAAAAATGCAGAGGGCGGCAAAATCGCCGCCCACTACAAGGGCGGGTAAAATGAGCCCGCCTACAAAGAAAATGCAGAGGGCGGCAAATTTGCCACCCACAACACAAAGAAAAAGTGGACATCGGCCGACGTCGGCAATACTGCCGTCGTCGGCACCCTACAAAAATCGACGTCGACAGAATCGCTGACGTCGGCAGCACAACGACAGGCACAAAAGTTGAAAAGGCCCGCCTATGGCGGCAAATTGAAAAAGCCCGCCCTAAGGCGGCAAATTGAAAAAGCCCACCCTAAGGCGGCAAATTGAAAAATCCCACCCTAAGGCGGCAAATTGAAAAAGCCTGCCCTATGGCGGCAAAATTGAAAACCCCACCCGATGGCGGGGAAATCGAAAGGGCCGCCCACAGCACAATTCTGCCAATGTCGACAGCTTATGGTAACTGACGTCAACAATACTGCTGCCATCGGCAGATTATTGGCCGACGTCGACAGGTATTCCTACATGAAGTTCATTCAAAGGGTGGCAAAATTGCCGCCAACTACAAGGGCGGCAAATTTCACTTGCAATGCACAAGAAAAAACCCGCCCAACTGCCAGAGGAGAAGACCAGCACGCAAAATGAGGCAACAAGCATGGTCTTGGCAGACTTGTGATGTCATCAATAGTGTTTTTCATGCTTTTTAATGAGACTTATCTTGGCTCTCCTGCTATAAATACAAGGACTTAGTCATTTTTCAGGGATCTTCCTGACTTTTGTAAAGAGCACTGCTCTGCATTTTCTCCACCTGAATCAATAAAAATACAGTTTTGCCTCCATCTTGGATTGATTTGCTGTGTATGCCCTGAGTATCATCTGTGTTTAGTCATTATCTTCCATGCTTTTATAGGTAATACCAACAAACCAGCTATCTACAGGGATCGGTTCTGCAGCTGAAAGGAGAAGAGCAATACTTGAGAAGGACAGAACAGAGTAAGTTGCTTGCAAGCGTGTATTCCACAGCACCTCGGTAAACCTCTGTGATGTATTTTCCATTATAGCCTCCCCCTTTGTCTTAGCAGCCTGATTCTTCTACCAGATGTGTAGAGTATACTTGCATTTCCCCTGATTTTGAGAGTGGATATGGAAGGTCACTCATGTTTTTGGTGTATCACCTCTTTTAGAGTAGGCTGTTTGTTTTCATGCTTTTCTCTCTCTCTTTTCACCCCCCCAGTATATACCTATATACCTATATTTCACGCTACCTAAAACAAACAAGATACATCAGAGGGAACTAGCCCATATCTAGAGACTCTCCTCTCGTGCTTCACCGTCCCACAGGCGAGAGAGGGGTTTCCATGTTGCGGGGAGAGGGCAGGAATCTGTGTTCCTGCCGCTGGGTGCACTTTCCAGCATCAACAGTTCTGGCACGCCCGGTGGGACTGTATTTTCAACGCAGTAGTTTTTTAGGATTGATGTTGGTCCTACTACAGTGATTTTTTAAAGATTTCCAGCATCTGGCGACTCCACTGGTAAGAGCTCAGTTCTTTATTTTTAAGACCAGTTACTTAACTTCTATGCCAAAAGTTACCACCAGGTCAGCTTCAAGAAGGGTCCCCTTTGAGTTCGTTGAACTACCTTTAAACTCTGCTAAAAGACTCAGGTTTGGAAGAACTCGCCCTTATCCACTGATAAATCCTCTTAGACCTGTTACTAGGAACACCAACCCAGCTCAGCCTCAAATACAACCTGTTCCAGCCATGGCCTTGCCTTTTTCAGCTTTTCGTGGTGAGAGCCCCTTAAACCTCCCATGCTATGATCTGATCCCTGGAACAGCTCTAAAAAATGTGCCTTCTTTTGATGGAGTGGGACCTATTACAGTTGTTGAGCATATCAAAAATATTGCCAACCTTTGCAATATTCATAATGTAACAGAAGAAAATATTGCCATCAGACTGTTAGCCTTGTCTTTGAAAGGGAAAGCTCTCGACTGGTACGGCACCTTGCTTGTGAATTCCATACATTCTTGGAATGAACTGGGCACTCATTTAACTGATCATTTTGGGGAAAAAAGTGATGGCCTCTCTCTTGCTGAGCAGCTGACAACTATAAAAAGAGCTCCACACGAGTACATGCAGGACTTCAATACGCAATTTCAAAAGACTTGGGATAGAATTCCCATCCTGGTAAGGCCGACCCCCAGCTACGCTTTCTTATACTATCTAAAAGCATTGAATAGTGACATTGCTATGATGATCCAATCTATGGGGGGACACATACTGCCAGCTGCATATGACATAGCCATTGCGGCCAAAAATTGCTTAATTCAAGCTGGGAAAATCGCCCCTAGGCCTCATATGCCACTTTTCCCAGAACCACTGCCCCCAATTCAAGCAGTCGCTCCCACGATTGCTCCCCTCCCTGTCATTGAGAATCCAACTGTTGTTCCATCCAATGAATTAAGTGAAGTTAAGGGCCTGTTGCAGAGCATGTCAAATGAACTTGTTGCCCTTAAAAGGCAGCAAGCTCAAAGCCACAAGCCAAACCAGAGTTATCAAAATTATGGCCATGCCCCTAGACCCCCCTTTCAAAATTATAACCAAGGTCAGGGGCAGCTCACTACAACCAGGCCTTATCAAAATTATAACTCAGGCCCTCCTTCGTCATCTAAAGCCATGGTACCTACTCAGAACAATCTAGTGCAGGAGCAGCCAGGTTGTTCAACCATGGGACAAGGTCAAGAGCAAGCTGTCCACATGAATGACATGATGAATTTTTTCTAGAATTTGAAAAATCAGGGTGCTGATTTTTCTCAATTTTTTGAGTTCCCAGCTCAAACCAGCACAAGCAACAATCAGACTCAGCCGGATTCTACCCTAATAAATCATGAAGAGGGCGAGCTCTATGCAATTAATCATGGGGGCACTGCAGGCAATCATGCTGATTGCGTTGCGGCCAATACGAGATTTAAAATAAGAGCAGTTGGAGAAGTGCAAGCTTCCCCTCAGGCAGCAGCGAATCCTCCACCACACCCTTTTCAAAAGGCTCCAATTCCCAGACAACCATTTGCACCTCCAGCTCCTCAGTCTACAACTCCAATCGGGATTAGCCCAAAGGAAAATGCGAAAGGAGTCAGTCCCCAAGTTAATATAGTTGATCAAATGAAGAAATTGCATGTGAGCATTTCTCTATGGGATTCATTGTCTCTTTTGGGACAAAAGGAGGTATTGAAGAAAGAATTGCATGAGCTAGATCGCCAGGCCATCCCAACAGACACTAATAACATCCTAATGATGAATGGGCAGCCTTCTGCTCCAGGTCAGGTAAAGAAAGAAGAAAAGACTCCCCCTTTTTATGTATCTTTGATCATAGGGGATTTCTTAGTACATAATTGCATAATTGTTAGCGGGGCCAGCACTTCAGTAATGCCTAAATGCATTGCTGATAAGATGGGGTTAAAGTACAAAGCAATGAACAAAGGAGTCTTGCAACTAAATGGGACACCCGCAAAGATAGTCGGAGTCCTGAAAGGATTGAGTTTAACATTGCATGCCTGCCCGACATTCTCAATCCCTCAAGATATAGTGGTAGCGGACGTTCCTCCATATTTTGCAATCTATTTGTCTAGGGACTTTGCGTGCAAGATAGGTGGTTATCTAGCAGCAAATTGGTCATACCTGGTTTTCAGAACCAAGTATGGGACCAAAGTGAAAATCGAATCCGAGCCACTCTACAAGGACCACCTAGAGCCCTATTCACCCAAGGCAGCGAATGTCAGTTACACTATCATTGATCCAGAAGATTCTCAAACGGACAAATCTTCATCTTTTGCTCTTGAAGGAGTCGCAGACCTACTCTTGGATGAGTGGGGAAGCAATAACTTCGAGCACGATCCTTATAAGTTTATTGAGGAGGCAGACCTTGGCGTCTATTGCTTGCATGAAGAGAGTGCCGTCATGCCCAATATAATGAAGTAAAACAAAGAAGATCTTGGCCTGTGGCAGCTATACTTCGATGATTCCAGAAGCAAACTGGGCACTGGTGGTGGGGCAATGTTAGTCTCCCCTTCTAAAGAAAGGTACTTTTCAGCTTTTTGTTTCCAGTTCTCTTGCACATGTAATGTTGCAGAATATGAGTCTTTGATTCATGGACTTGAGTGGGCAAGAAGGAGAGGGATCAAAAAATTGCAAATTTTGGGGGACAGTGAACTAATAGTGAACCAAATCAGAGGCCTGAGCCTGACCAAGAACTCCTTACTGAAATCTTACAAGCACAGAGTCTGGGACTTGATGGAGGATTTCTTTGCTCTTAACATTACCTCTATCCCCAGGGAACAAAATAAGCAGGCCGACAGATTGGCAGCTGTTGGTGCCCAATTTGATGTTTCAAAAGAGATAAGCAGGGGTTGTGGTTTGCGCCATTTAAAAGTGGTGGTCTGGCCTTCAATTCCAGACAATGTTACAAATTGGTAGGTCTTCAAAAGCGACCAGCAGATAGCTCTTTTCCTGCAGGAGGAAGCTGAATTTGCGGTCCACAATCAAGCGAAATTGCAGCAGCAATATGGAAATCAGATTGTTCAATTGAAGAACAATAAACTCCCTAAGGGTCTGGTCACACTTGAAAGTATTTTCAATGGAGAGGACCGACTAAGAGATGACAAAGCATGCATCACTACCAAAGAGGAGAATTATGAAAAAGTTGAAATCTTCAAGGACAAGTTACTAACGCTTGGTAAGGTCTGCACATTCCAAGAAAGGCAAACTTTCATTCTGCTGTGTCAAGAGTTCGCTGACGTCTTCGCCTGGAATTATAGCGACTTGAAAGGCTTCGATCCAAGGCTCGCCCAACACACCATTGAATTAGATGAAGGCACAAAAATCCAGTCACACAAAAGCAAAGGCCTATTAACCCGATGGTAGAGCTCCTTATGAAGAAAGAATTGGCCAAGTTGATTGAGTCTGGCATTATATTTCTGATCAAACATTCCTCATGGTTAGCTAATTTGGTTCCAGTTAAAAAGAAAAATGGGGAGATCAGGCTGTGCGTCGATTTCAGAGACCTTAATAAAGTCTCTTTAAAGGATCATTATCCCCTTCCAAACATGGAGTAGATCCTCCAAAAAGTAACTAGTTCCGAACGCTTCTCCCTCCTGGATGGCTATTCGGGATATAATCAGATTTTGGTGCATGACTCTGACCAATACAAAACAGCCTTTACCACCAAATGGGGAACGTTCACCTACTAGAAGATGCCTTTCGGGCTATCTAATGCCGGTGCTACCTTCCAGTGAGCCATGGACATGGCTTTCAGTGGTTTGATAAATAAGAACATGTTGGTATACCTCGATGACATAACAGTTTTCTCCAAAGAGGTAGGACAGCATATGAAGCACCTCAGGCAGATTTTTGAGAGGTGTAGGGAATTTGGCATCTCCCTGAATCCAAGGAAATGTGTATTTACAGTTCATGAGGGGAAACTTCTTGGCCATATTGTGTCCAAGGAAGGTTTGTCTATTGACCCAGAGAGAGTCTGCTCCATTTTGGAGATGTCCCTACCAAAGCACAAGAAAGGCCTTCAGAGTTTCTTCGGCCGGATAAATTTCATTCGGAGGTTCATTACGAACTTCACTGAAATAGTTAAACCCCTAACCTCCTTGCTAAAAAAGGGTGAAGAATTCAAGTGGACAACACCAAGAAAGGACAGCTTTGAAGCTATCAAACAGGCTTTGACCCAGGCTCCCGCTCTAATCAGCCCCGACTTCAATAAAGACCTCAATCTCTATACCTTCAGAAACAGAGAAGTAATATCTGTTATGCTTACCCAAGCAAATAGTGATGACCTCGAGCAACCACTTGCCTTCTTCAGCCAAGGGTTAGAGGATTTTGAAATCAGGTACACCTACGTAGAAAAGCAAGTTCTGGCAGTGGTGCACAGTTTAAAAAAAATTAGATATATGTTGTCAAACAGCAAGATCCATCTCATGGTTCCACATCTTGGTGTCAAGGATTTCCTGACCAATCGAGACTTAAACGAGAAAAGGGCAGGATGGATCACCAAAGTGATGGAGTACGACATAGATATCAAGATCGCCAAGTTGGTGAGAGGAAGGGGCCTATGTGAATAGCTAGCTGCAGATTTGAGACAAAAGGATGAAGACAGCTTGTTGACCCATGACGCAGCCACCACAAAAGAACCAGCTGTCGTAAGGGATTGGACACTGGACATGAGGCGTTTCCTTCTTACGGGCGAATGTCCACAGGGTCTCGGTAGGGCCGAAAGAAGGTATTTTAAACTTCAGTCCCTTCCCTATATTTTGATTGACGGAGTATTATTTAGGAAGGATCTCTCTGGGGTTCTCCTGAGATGCATTGACTCCAGTCAGACTGACAAGGTTTTGGCTGAGTTTCACAATGGGCCAGCAGGCGGACATTTCACCCCTAAGACCACAGCAGCAAAAATAATGAGAGCTAGCTATTTCTGGCCCACTCTCTTCAAGGATACCCATGCCTGGGTAAGGAAGTGTCAAAAGTGTGCACTCTTTGACGAAAAGCAGCAATTGGCTGCCATGCCCCTACAGCCCATTCAAGTTGAACAACCATTCATGCAGTGGGGCCTAGATTTCATAGGGATGATCAATCCTCCCTCTAGCACCAGACACAAATGGGTCCTGACTGCTACGGATTATTTCACCAGGTGGGTGGAAGCCATTGCTTTAAAAGAAGCGAATGAAAGCGCAGTTTTGGATTTCTATGAGGACTTAGTGACACGTTTTGGGATCCCAGCCACTATAATCTCAGATAATGCCTTGGCTTTTTTGGGAACCAAAACTAGTGAATGGGTGCTAAGGTATGGTATATACCTCAGCACTTCGTCAAATTACTACCCGCAGGGGAATGGACTGGCTGAGTCTACTAACAAAAATTTGATCAAAATTATAAAGAGGACCATGGAAGAAAATCAGAGAACTTGGCATGCCAAGTTGAAAACAGCTCTATGGGCCGATCGAATCACTCCGAAAAGATCAATCGGAAATTCTCCATATACACTTGTGTATGGAAGGGAAGCAAGGCTTCCTATCTCACTCGAATTGCCAGCGCTAGACCTCACTCATCAGCTGCAGCTAGAAGAAGGAAGCAGCATGGAGGTCAGATTGTGTGAACTAATGGAGCTCCAGGAGGTAAGGAACCAGGCCATGGTCTCTATGATCAGTCACCAGCATCAGGTGAAAAGACATTTCGATAAGAAGTCTTCATCAAAAAGTTTCATCGAAGGAGACATTGTCTTAAAATGGGATGAAGATAGAGCTAAGCCTGGAAAACATGCAAAATTTGATGCCCTCTAGAGCGGTCCTTACATGATTACTCAGTGCAAGCAGCATAACGCTTTCCAGCTCTCCAAGTTGGACGGTGAAGAATTGCGTATCCCAGTCAACGGGATACACCTGAAGCATTGTCACTAAATTTTTGGTTCGGCTGTACATAGTTTCCCTTGTTTTCTTCCCTGTTTTCCCTAAGTGCAGTTTGCACAGGTAGTTGTTTTTAGCTTTGTGTGTTTCTCTTTGTTTGGGGGTAAATTTTGTGTATTTTGATTTTGAGATTATCAAAGCTATTGTGAACTCGCTTCAAATTCACCATCCGACTCCGCACCCAATGGATATGCAAGGCAACTAGGTTCTAAGCATAGCAGGCACACTTCCCCCATGAGCCACCAATTTGTTGACCCAATTTTGCCCCTCAGGCAAAATCTCGGTCACCTCCTACACCTGCTTCGCAGGCCCAGTCATTTCAGGTTGCAAGGTCCACTTTCAGGTTTCGACAGCGCTGTTGCAGAGAATAGGCAGTGAAAGGCAGAATCTCTGAACGTTCACGCAAGGAGAGAAGAAGGGAAAAAATGGAGCGTTCAACACTTAGTCAAAAAAGAGGCAGAAAAAATGCAGAGGGCGGTAAAATCGCCGCCCACTACAAGGGTGGGTAAAATGAGCCCGCCTACAAAGAAAATGCAGAGGGCGGCAAATTCGCCACCCACAACACAAAGAAAAAGTGGACATCGGCCGACGTCGGCAATACTGCCGTCGTCGGCACCCTACAGAAACCGACGTCGGCAGAACCGCCGACGTCGGCAGCACAACGGCAGGCGCAAAAGTTGAAAAGGCCCACCTATGGCGACAAATTGAAAAAGCCCACCCTAAGGCGGCAAATTGAAAAAGCCCACCCTAAGGTGGCAAATTGAAAAATCCTGCCCTAAGGCGGCAAATTGAAAAAGCCTGCCCTATGGCGGTGAAATTGAAAACCCCGCTCGATGGCGGAGAAATCGAAAGGGCCGCCCACAGCACAATTCTGCCGACATCAGCAGCTTATGGTAACCGACATTGGCAATATTGCCGCTGTCGGCAGATTATCGGCCGACGTCGGCAGGTATTCCTACATGAAGTTCATTCAAAGGGCGGAAAAATCGCTGCCCACTGCAAGGGCGGCAAATTTCACTTGAAGTGTATAAGAAAAAACCCACCCAGCCGCTGGAGGAGAAGACCAGCATGCAAAACGAGGCAATAAGCATGGTCTTGGCAGACTTGTGATGTCATCAATAGTGCTTTTCATGCTTTTTAATGAGACTTCTCTTGGCTCTCCTGCTATAAATACAAGGACTTAGTCATTTTTCAGGGATCTTCCTGACTTTTGTAAAGAGCACTGCTCTGCATTTTCTCCACCTGAATCAATAAAAATACAGTTTTGCCTCCATCTTGGATTGATTTATTGTGTATGCCCTGAGTATCATCTGTGTTTAGTCATTATCTTCCATGCTTTTACAGGTAATACCAACAGACCAGCTATCTACAGGGACCGGTTCTGCAGCTGAAAGGAGAAGAGCAATACTTGAGAAGGACATAACAGAGTAAGTTGCTTGCAAGCATGCATTCCACAGCACCTCGGTAAACCTCTGTGACGTATTTTCCATTATAGCCTCCCCCTTTGTCTTAGCAGCCTGATTCTTCTACCAGATGTGTAGAGTATACTTGCATTTCCCTTGATTCTGAGAGTGGATCTGGAAGGTCACTCATGTTTTTGGTGTATCACCTCTTTTAGAGTAGGTTATTTGTTTTCATGCTTTTCTCTCTCTCTTTTCACCCCCCAGTATATACCTATATACCTATATTTCACGCTACCTGAAACAAACAAGATACATCAGAGGGAACTAGCCCATATCTAGAGACTCTCCTCTCCTGCTTTGCCGTCCCACAGACGAGAGAGGGGTTTCCATGTTGCGGGGAGAGGGCAGGAATCCGTGTTCCTGCCACTGGGTGCACTTTCCAGCGTCAACAGTACTATAATGGCAATTCATTCATGAACAAGGATGTAAAAACCCTTCATAAAAAAATCCATATTAAACACATATGGTCTATGCCCTATTACCCTCAAGGTAATGGCCAAGTTCATGCATATTAAAATACCATTGCCAAAATATTTAAGACTAATTAACAAAACTAGTCAATATTGACACTTATAATTATTTCCTACCCTCTAGTCCTACCGTACCAATGTTCACACACCCACAAGTGTAATGCCTTATCCTTAGTTTTTAGTTTTGAATCCATTATGCCAATTGAGATCGAGTCTCCCTCCATTCATATTTCATTCAAGGTATAATTGATGATGAATATTATAGATTTTCTAGGCTCAAAGAATTGGAACTATTGGATAAGAAATGGATAATTTCCTTGAGTCATCTCAAATCATATCAAAATTGGTTATGTCCTTCTATTCTTTCTATTTTTACTCTTGTTGTTTTCCAAGCTCACTATTTTATGCTCTCACCATTTTGTGATTTATTCTATCACACTCCTGTTGTTTTGTGACTCATTCCCATTTTCCTCTTTAATCAATCATTGTCATCACTTTTCTTCTTTCCCATTCCTAGGAGAACTACATTTGACCTAACGGTTCATATAGACTATGTAGGTAATGTTCCATTGCATGGGGAAATTAATGTCAGCTCGCCCATCCCTTCTTTATTCTTCTATTCCCCATTTTTATCTAGTTTATCATATTATCCTATCTAGCACTCCCTAGACTTGGGGACAAATCACAAGAGTAACATTTTATTTTCACATTCGCACACCATTGATTACTTATTTATTTATTGCTTTCTGTTATGTTTTATGTTATTATTTTAGTTTATTTGCTTGCTTGTTTATTTATTTTTAAATTGTATTGTATTTCTTTCATTTAATTTTGTTTGGTGCATTAATTTTTACACTTAGGTATTGATTATCCATATTTATATCTTAAGTTATTAACATGTGCATCATTTTCTTTGTTTAGTGTATTATGGTTTACACTTAGGTCTTGATTTTTCATATCCTAATCTTGAGTTGTTAGTATTTGCATTGAGACTAGTCCCTATGCAACTGGAAAATAATGTTATCATAATTAATTTTTTCTGATGCATCATGTTATTTTCAAAATAAACAATCAAGTGCTCAAGGGACTTATATATCAATTTTTCATAAAGAGAAAGGCATCCCTTTATGAGATGATTAACATGTGATCATACACCAAAAGAAATTCAAAAACACTCACATTTTTCATAAATCCAAATGAAACAACTGAACTAAATGGCTACATCCATGCTAATTAGGAGGTGCATCTCCAAATAATTATATACCACTAGTCATAAACATTTAAACATCATGATCAAATGATAAACACAATAATTTCAACATCAATCACATTTGATATCTAGATCAAGTACAACAATAACATAGAAATTAAATACAATAGAATCATGGCAAACAAATATACATATACATCAATATCAAAGATCTAATATACAATAGGTACCATCATCCATTAATCCCAAACTACATAATATATATTGAAAGAATATCAGAGTCTATATACATTAGGAGATCAAAAATAAATGTTTGTATACATATCAACATCAATGTCTATACTTTGAGATATACCTATACATCACCAAAATTCCAAATGTAGAGCTACAATCAAAATATCATCTCTACCTCTAATCATCTCTCTGAGAAGTTTGATACAAAAAAATGTCCTATACCTAGTGCTGATGGTGGTTAATATGGTGGTGGTCCCATCACTCTCTATTATGGGGGAGGTTATGTCATTGACCTCTCATATGTCAAAGTATGTCATGGCCTAGAGGTGTGACTAGACCTCTAACTTTGGGTATGGTCTCTGAAGTTGGGTGCCATGAGTCTTGTTGGCATTGTTGTCTCATAAAGGATCCTATAATACCCAAGCTCATCCTTGGCCCAAATCACATCATCCTTGGCCTAAGACATATTTACTAATGCCCTAGATAACCCCTGCTTAGCAACTAGTTATGCCATTATTCTCACTTCTTATGGAATTAGTACACATTTCCCTTATATTTCTATGTATATCCTTGAGCCTAGTCCAGCTCATTGATGGTTGTGACCAATTTTACCTCTCTCAAGGTGAACTAGCCCTATATGGTTGTCATATATGTAACTCACCCCCTCAGAGTAATATTTATGTCTATTTCTACAATAAGGCCTTGTAACCTAATGGTCTCACTTTGGGTTGTTGCCAACTACCTCTAACACTTCACCACATCCCCCTCTAGCCCATATATATTACTGACACTTGTTACAATATCTCTTAATACTATCTATAATGACATGAGACTTATCTAAAATACCTAGTCAATAAATCCCTATGTGTCCTAACCCTCTTGTGATAGTGAGGGTCACCTATGTATCTTGAACATATGTATTCCCCTCCTCTACATCTAGACTGAGGCCCTCTCCCATATAAACATCCTACTCTAAAGATCCACCACTATTATTTCTACCACTAAATCTCTCACTAATGGAGCCATCTAAAATAGAATCTATGTCCATGAGCGCCATTTATTATAATGGTACTTGTATATGAATGGTTTTTTGGGTTGTCCTTGCTCCCTATCCATGTACTCATCAAGGCACTAGACTCTCTTCTCTTTATCATCTTTGGCATGGCCTCAATTTTTCACCTCATAGAGGCCTCAATTTAGTTAGCTACATAGGTCTGAACTACACCCACCATGTTTCATGGGTCCCATTGACCCCCACATTAGCCATCCCACCATCATATCCCTAAACCACTAGTTAGACTACAAAAAATATACCTACCACTACTGATTTCAAAATAAAAAGCCTCACTCACTGATCTCTCATGTGACATGAGTAAATTATGTGCCCCATCAAGTACATCTTGTTATCACCAAAACTATTTATGTACATGGTAAAGCTTATACTACTCTAGTGTAAGTAATGGTACCCTATAATATAGCATGCATTCATCATGTATCAAATCACAATAGCATCCTTGAGCCATTTAAACTAAATATGCATGTATGACTGTTAGATGATATTCCCATCAACTATATCATCAATGGCTCACCTTTAATAGTATATGTCTCCTTGGTAACCCCATTGACACCCTCTTGTCATATACCAACCATATACTAGTGGGTCCTTAAGCTATCCATGTCTTCAGTTGCTCACTAATTTCTCTATAGTGATATGATTTAAGGCCTAGATCTGTATCATTATGTAGGGTCTAATACTCCTCCCTCACTGATAAGCCATCATGTGTAGACCTTTATAAAATTGGGCCAATATTACTAAGCCTCAGGCTAACTATATAGTAGAAACCTTCATATATTGAATCACACCAATTAGGCCAATGTGAAAATACCAACCACTCTTATCAAGTAGTAGTATGTCACTGATAATGGCCATCAAAATCATAATGTCTCAATCAATCAAAGGTTGTGTTTCATCTTATAGGAAGGCCAAATCCTCTAGGGCATAAATATCCACTACTCCATCCACCATGGAGACATCACTGATCCCAATCAATTCCTCTAACATGGTCAACTACCCCTACTACATCTAATGAATCATATACCCATGGATGGGAATCTATAGTATATACGACACATCTTCCAATGTCACTATCACTTCTATGATAGGCAGATGAAATATGTTGGTCTCTAAATGCCACTACTCAACTAGTGCTAACAATAATTCTTTATCTTCATCATCAACATTAGGGAAATGTATTTCAAATTGGTAGCCTTAAGGAATGCTAGTGTCTCCTTTGTCCACACTCTATGCTATTGTAAGATGTGCAAGAGCCACTTGTACATGATCAACATAGAAACCTATTCATACCAATTACAAACAAGTCAACACACTATGTCACACAAGATCTATCTAGACAAGTTAATCATAATCTCCTATCACAAACAATCATCCTACTTATCTAAAATTCAACATTTATTATTCCCATAGGGTTAAAATACTTCATTTAATTTCAATCTCTTTGTCACTTGGGCATTTTCTAGTATTTTGGCACTCTCATCATTTGACATGGCATTATGGCCATTTATTAAAGTAATTCTACTATTTTTTTAGGGCATTCTCTCCATTATTCAATTTTTTATCATATCCATGTTCCTACCATTTAGCAGGGCATCATGATTGTTTACTAGGGTGATTTCATCATTTGCCTAGGTGTTCTCACTATTTCTAACCTCTCTGGCCTTTTTGGTGATCTCATTATTTTTTAGGGTGATATTACCACTTGAAAGAATGATCTTATTGTTTTTCCCACATTCTCTTCATTTCAAAATTTCCTACCAATTAGATGTTCTCACCATTTTGGCATTTTCAAACTTTTTTGGTGATATCATTGAATTTATCATAATATCACCATTTCTAATAGTGATATCATCATGTTATTGGTGATATCATTATTTTCATGCATGATATTGTCATTTCAAAAATGGTGATATCACTCAAATTCCTACTTTTAAGGTGTATTAAATTCATTAAATGTAAATTTTTACTAAAAATAAAGGTACCTATCGATGCTCCACTCCCTACTGGTTGTTAACTCCCACACTCACTCACCAAGATGCCTATGATGTGGAATATGCGCCATTTCACTCCAAAGTATCTTATCTAAATCTAGAGTAAATTTTTAATATGGGAGGTTAAAATGAATCATTTTCACCCCCTAAGGGTAAATATATGGCTTCAAATTTGAGTTGTTTACCCTCTAGCCTACTATTGCATTATTTTTCTTCCCCAGAGGCCTGTAAATGGATCTATGGTCTATTTTTCCTCCTATTTTATTCTAATTACTCCATTTCTTAGCCTATTTAGCCACAAATTGTCCCATTTTCTTATATTTGAGTACACATTCATCAAAAAAAATTCCTGAACAATCCCTCAAGGTTGCATATTGGGTGTCCCAAATAGTATCTAAGGCATTGGTACGAGCTCATTTTTATGAAACTAAACAAGGATCAATAAATATATGAACACATCATTCTTAAATCATTATTTTATCATTTTTAAACAAACTTTATATTCTTTAAAAAGTCATTGCTTCACTTGTGTCTCATAATAAATTCTCAAATAAGGGAAAAATGTAGAGACTTAATTCTCATCACTTTCATGTCAAAATTGTAATCAGAACTGATTTCTTGAAATAACACACACATTATCAAAATATTAAAAATTTACCCACATGACTGACGTATAATCTAAAACACACCAGGTATACTTGATTAGGGAAATGCATCGTAGCTAATTGTCAACATTGTCCAATTCACTCTGAGCCAAATTATTGTTTTATAAGTGATGTTATGGGGCAATTAACTGGACCAAACAATCAACTTTTGATATTACATAAATCACATGGAAGCTAATATGGATTAATTAGACTACCTAATCAAATCACATGGATAAAAAGAAAATACATAAAAATTGGCTAATTTGTAATTATGCAATATTCAAATATTCAACATAAATCAAAATTATGACATCACTCAGAATGTTTTCAAGCATTAACATGAATGCAAGAAATATCAAAATTTAGAAGCCATGCTTCATTAATGCAACCTATTTTCAAAATATTTATGACATTAATTAGTCCAAATTAAATTTAATTATAGCCACACATCTCATTTTTTATCCAATGGCTATAATCAATCTAATTAAGCTATAAATAGAGTATAAACTCTCTAGGCATAGCAAGCTTTTTGTGTAAAGAAACTCTACATAAATCTATTGAAAAGCTTCAACATTTTTTCCACTCTTCAACCAAAACATTCATAGACAAGGGTAGATGCCATCAAAATTGAATAAGTGACATTGATAAAGACTCCTAGATTCACAATTCAAGCACAAACAAACCTAAATCAAGGTAGGAGAAAGATTCCATGGGAAAGGTATAGAATTTGCTTATATTTTTATATTTATTTGCATTATCTTAGACCTTGTCTAGTCTGGGGGATCATTCCTAAGATGTTTTATTTGTCAATTTGTTGTTTTGAATGAAATAACAATACACTAAACCCTCTTGTAATCATAATCTATATGTGATTCTTATTCTTGTAAATTGTGTAAATATTCCCATTCATATGCACCTAAGTGTGTATGAATATGTGACCAATTTTATGTAAATTTATTGTATATGCATGGCATATTTCCCTATACTCTATACTTATGTACCAATATTTGTCATGTAACTAAACCATTTGATATATGAACCATTCTTAATCTCTAAAATCTATATTCTAATTGATTTTTTTATCATGGAGACTTATATATCTATGATAATCCCACTATAATGGTCCCTTTTTGATATCAGGGATGTGTCTTATATGTTATTGATCTCAAAAGAAGAGTTAATTATATCATTTCATGTATAAAGATAAAATCATGTATAATCATGTGAACATGTGTACATTATGTTAGCATAGTAATGTATATGTCAATCAAAGCATGTATGTAACATATGTAATGCAGGGAAAATAAGTGGCATGTATAGATATATATATCAATGAAACAAGCAGTAGTAGGATCATTGAATAAGACTATGCAATAAAATTACATGGTATGGATCATGGCACCACTCAATGTTAGTAAGATCAACAAGCACAAAAATTTGAAGTGTTGATGTCACACATAAGGCCAAGGACCACATACAAAGGACATAAATATATCACAATAAATAAGGTCAAGGGCCAATTCAAGGGACATAAAGATGTTACAAATAAGGGTCATGAAAATGTCACATCAAACAAGGCTAAGATCCACATGTAAAGGACATAAATATGTCACAAAAAGGGGACATAAAAATTTGCATCAAATAAGGCCATGGGTCATATATGATAGATAATCACACACTAGCTTATCATGTAAAAGAGTAATGACATCATTGGAGAAAAGAACTAGAAAATACTATCCTACACCATCCATATGGATCAATTTCACATCATATTATAAAAAAATATCCATGTAGCACTGTATAAAATAGGATTAAATAACTAGACATGTTAGTAATATAGGTAGCTCACAATGGTATAAAGATCATAGAAAGATATAACCTATAATAATGAAACCTGTGGCATAAAATTCCCCTAGTATCAGTATGGCCACTACATAGAGGAAAGTCTAACATCTATATGTCCATGTGTAACTTGTATGTTTTGCATCGCACTCATTTACCATGAAATGCATGTGTATGAAAATAATATGCAATCTACCAAACATGTGATAAATAACATATGTAAGTAGTGTAATCTATTACTAATGTCATGCTCATGTCTTGATTTTTTGCTTTTTTGAATATTTTGAATGTTTTTGTATTTGCTTTATTTTTTGATATTTTCTATTTTGTGGAATAATTAATCATAGTGATCATGAATCAAGGAATAAGTCATCCTCATTAGGATTGAGGTTGATATATCATGGCTTGTCCTTAAAATCATGTAATCACATTTCCTTTTCTTTCATTGTCTATAATTATTCATACTTTGTTCCTGCTAGTTTATTTTAAAATGTTACCTTTTGGTAAGTACTATTACCATTATGTTGAACAATGATTGTCTTTTTTAGTGAGAGGAGATATATTAATCTATTTTATTCACTTTAGCTTGCATCAGATATAGTCATTCCAATCCTAATATGAGTGTCAACTAGGTGGTATAAGGTATCATCCATAGAGACATATCGATAAATTTAGACCATAATAAATTGTTATTGTAATATGTTTAAGGAATGTACCATGATTTAGATTGTATAGGTCACTAATTTTGAGCCTCGAGTGTTTTAATAAAGTAACAATACTACATTTTGGATTTGGTCTTCATCAATTTGAATTTGTTGTCAATAAATGTCTTCTATATTTGTTGTAATGGTCAAAGTCTCATGTTGAAGATGTTTCTTACTTTTTATAGTTGTAGTTGGTGTATTTTAAGAGATTGATGTTAGTGGTTCATGTTGATGTTGTATTACCTTGATAATGCCTTCATTATTGTATTTTTAATTTTACTTTTAATGCTTTGTGATTATATGTGTCATGTCTCATGATTCTCTAATAGCTATAATATGATTTGCCTTCATGATGAAAAGATGTCCTGTGACTTGATGTCTAGTAGAAGGTAATGTGATGAGATTATGATAAAATAATATTTGCAATGTTGTTCTTGGTTTATATTGAAGACTCGTTATTTGCAATGACATTAGAGCTTTAGTATCTTCCATTTACACATTATTTACTAAAATGTATGATCACTTTTGTGTCCAAGTTATGTTTGATTTTAGTGTCACATACACCTAGTGTGAGATACTAATACAACTATTATTTGCATTTAGGATGTACTCATAATCTATCAATATTGATTTTCCTTTCCCCTTAGAAGATTTTACATGAATATAAATTTCTATTTTATCCCTTTTCATTGTATATGATTCATCTCAATATTTCCCACATCCAATAAGTGTGAATAAAGTGTGGGATAAATATTTGTCTGAATGATTGAAGATTAACTTGCATAGTTGATTATCTGTCATATCTACCATGTTTCATCACTATCATAATAATTTGTGGCTATGCCATATTGATATTATAAATTTACTAATAGAGGAAGATTGGGAATAGGCATCCATTGCTCTATATTAGTTTATGGTTCATGTTGCATAAGTGTTTTATATGTTATGATTGGTTCCTTTTCATTTTTAATACTTGATTCACCCACCTTATATGTATGCATCTAAGTTACTGGAATGGGTTGTGATGGTGGAATAATAGTGTGATATTCCAACTATGATTGTGATCGGTCCTTATTAGTAGATTGGATCATATTTTAATTTTTGAAAAGGTCATAACTTACTTATTATGAATAAGAATAGACTTCATGCATGAATTTGATACATATATGTAATGTTGATGGTATAAATTCGATATAATATAGCCATGGTCACCCCAAAAGCAAGATGTAATCTAATTGATTAGGAATAACATGGAAGGTAGTAGGTACCATCTTAGGATTTAGTTTTAAATTCAATGATAAGGTTCTAATTATTTGGTGTAGTGTTGTCAAATTATTTGATGCTTTGACCTCATTTTTCAATGGTAGACAGATTAATCCCTAGTAGTTGTAAGAAGGTAGTGTTACATATATATATATATATATATATATATATATATATATATATATATATATATATATATATATATATATATATATATATATATATTATATATATATATTGTCCATGGCATTATCTGCCAACACATGTTTGACCAAGTTGTTTTGCACTTGAACTTGAGTGAAGAAAGGTAGATTTGGTCCTATTGTGTGTTACATAGGTAGGTCTTATTTTTCAAAGGTGATGACTTTATCTTTATCCTTGAATGTGTTCATAATAGAGGAAAATGATACAGGATATGTATCACTAGGGTGAGTTATTTCTTGCAATGCCTTATATAAGATGTCTTTGTATATCATTGTTTTCTTGAGTAATTTCAAGATAGATATTTTAGCATTGGTGTTCTTTATTTTATCAATGATGCCATACCCTTTGGGTTAATTATATTTCTTTATGGGAGGTGAAGGGGGTTGAGGAGGAACATGTTGACTACCTTCATTTTACCATGCATGATGACATGCCATGCCTTGTCTAGTGTTGACAACATAGGCCATGGAATCCAAAATAAACCATGGGGAATAATGGGAATGGGATGGTAACTATTTAACCTTGAGGTCTATAGAGAGGAAAAACAAAAAGATTTGTACATACCCTATGGTGTCTAGTGGTAATGAAAGCCAACCAAAATTGGATGTTGTAACAATATAATTAGAGGAAGGCTTCAAATTGTTCATTTATAATTTTAGAATTATTAGTGTTCTTAAATTTGATCCTTTTGTCCCATATGCCTACATAATTGATTTAAATAAGATGCATTATCCATATAGAACAATATGAAAAGAGTGCCTTCATGGCTTGTGTTAACCAATGATGTTTATTTTTTATAGCCATAAATAATGTGTATTTTTAAGGATTAATCATAAATCAGGTCTGAAAATAAAACCTTGAGTCTAAAACATAAAAACCTATAAATATGAAACCTTAATGGATACCTAGGATTTTGACATGGTTCAATATTGTATGGGTTCACCAATATGTTTTACCTTAATTTGGTTTTATAAACCCTAATAGGATAGAAACTATTAGAATAAGTTAGATTGATAGAAATGGATTTCAAGCATATATTTAAATGTAAAATAATAAAAATGATTTCAATTATTTGATAAGTGGAATATGCTAAATATAGTAATCATAATAAAGGGATGACTAATTAACTTTTCTTGTTGACTGTCTGACTATGACTATATTTTGATTGTAGAAAATAGACTAAAGAAGGCATGTGATTTATCTAGTTTAGGAATTATGTTTTTATCTATGAAGGGTCAATTTTGTTAGATTTAGGTTGGTATCAATTATTGATATTGAATTATAGTGGTCAGTACCTAGTTGTGTATAAAAGAGGTCATGTGACCATATGATCACCTTCGCCTGTCTCTAAAAGCTTTATATGTGTAATGTTGAACCTTGATGATAGACACAATTGTATAAATCAAATTTATTTAATTTTAAACCTTATGTTTTCTTGTGAGGGATATAAACCTATAAAACTAAGAAAAGTGTAATAGGGTAAGCTAACCCCAATCACCCATATTTGATGATTGACCACTACATACATATATAATACTTTGAGGATGGAAATCAAATCATATGTAGTTCTCCCACATAGTGTGATTGTGTTCCTTCAATATATGTGTACAACTAATTATTTTGCTTCTATACTTGATAATGTTTGTTTTGAATTGGATTTGGCATGCTTCAAAATTGGCTTGTGACTACTCCTAGTGAGAGATTCATAATTTTGGAAGAATAGATTAGATTTTCTTAATGTGAAATAGTGTATAGAAGTGTACAAGATAAGTGCTAAGTCGCCTATTAAGTGAGACCTTTATCTACTTATGTATGAGTCCTATTTGGTCATTTCTCATGCCACCAACACATTAGGTATATGGTCCAACCCTAAGTAATTTTTTTATTTTAAAAACTATTCATTGTTAGGAAAGGGTTGGTTTTGATTACATTATGTTAGTATCAAGTAATGACACTGACGAAATTGAATTATGTATAGGAAAATTAAATTAAAGGTCTAGAGATGTTTTTGTAAAATATTAAGCATTTTTGAAATAGAATATGAGGTTCTTATAGGTGTGTAATATCATAAGAAAATGGTTAAACTCATAATAAAGTAAGTGTGAGAGAATGGTGGATTAGTACCATGTATGTGTGCTCAAGTCATGCATGGTAAATTTGTGTCAAGCTTGGCATTATCAAGTACCGAATACCAAATTTTAGTATCTACATACACCTATAAGAACCTCACTATTTATTTCAAAAATACATACCATCTTACACAAACATACCAAGATGCTAATTTTAATCCTCATGTGTATAGGTTGCTACCATCAGACTGGGTCAGTATAGCCAATCGATATTGACCTGTGCCTATTGATAATGACCTTCTCCTAAAAATTATGAACTTTTAAAATAAAATATTTCCTTAGGGTTGGCCCATCTCCTTAGCATGTTGATCATTGATAAATCTCTCTCTCTCTCTCTCTCTCTCTCTCTCTCTCTCTCTCTCTCTCTCTCTCTCTCTCTCTCTCTCTCTCTCTCTCTCTCTCTCTCTCTCTCTCTCTCTCTCTCTCTCTCTCTCTCTGTATGTATGTGTATACACACATATAAATCAATGCCTCACTTGATAGTGGGCATGAAACTTATCTATTACAGATATATACACTATTTCACATTGAGAAAATATGTCCTATTCTTCCCAAATTGTGAATTAATCACTATGCATAGTCATAAGGCAATTCTAAAGTGTACCACAACCAAATCAAAGCAAACATTATCAAGTATCAAATCAAAATCATTAATTACATTCATATAGCAAAGGAACACAGTTGCATAATCACATTAAGTGGGAGAACTACATGTAGCCTAATTTCCATCCTTAGAGTATCGGATATGTAGGCAACAATTGATCATTAACAATGGTGATTGAAGTTAGATCATTCCATTACACTTTATCAATTTTTTGTAAGACTATATCCCTCATAATCACACCTATGTATGCATCATCAATTTTCAACATCATATATATAGCACTTTTAGATACAATCGAAGGTGATTGTATGATTACAAACCCCTCTTCTATCACAAGTCACTACCAACCACTATAAGTCAATATCAACAGTTGATACTAACCCAAATCCAATAGAACCAACCTAACATAGATAAAAATATAGTTCTAGAACTTGACAAACCATGTGCCTGCTTCAATCTATTTTCCATTATTAGAATTCAGTCATAGTCAAATAATCAATGATAAAATGTAAGTACTCATCCCTTTATTTTACTTACTATATTTAACATATGCCACTTTTCAAATCATTAAAATTTGCTTCAAGCTTTTACACTCTTACTCATGTTCAAATTCCATATTTATTAATTTGAATTCACATACCAATTTATATCCTATTAGGGTTTCTAAAACCAAATTGGTGTAAAACATTTATATTATTATGTTATAATGTCATGATCATTGGATTGCATCAAGGTAATATGGTAGAATAAATATGTTGATTTATGACTCTAGTGGAAAATTTATTATAATAGTTCCACATTGGATATAAATATAATGATTTATCTAAAAAATAGGTAGAAGGGTAAGTTGAAACTGATGTGATATGAAGAAGATACTGTGAACTTGGTATGTCTCAAAATTATAGTATCTTTTTTTGTTAATATTGTTTTATATTATCTTATTTTACTTGAAAGAATTATTTAGATTGCATATGGAATAACTCAATGTTTTCTCAAACTAATGCTTCTTTTCTTAGGATTGTTATTTCATCCAAAGAAAAACAAATATCCAAAAGTAAAAGTTGCATTTAAACTCATTTATAAGGAAACAAAGTGATAATTATTTATGTGCATTGTATATATTGTTATGCCTATTGCACCAAAGTTCAAAAACTAGATATGTCCAGAATGAAAATACAAATAGAAGTGATAATAATAATGCTATTGATTATTATTATTAACTAATTGTTTAGGAAATCAAATCATATGATGTGTAGAACCT
Source organism: Torreya grandis (assembly GCA_037957365.1). Taxonomy (NCBI): domain Eukaryota; kingdom Viridiplantae; phylum Streptophyta; class Pinopsida; order Cupressales; family Taxaceae; genus Torreya; species Torreya grandis. The sequence continues at coordinate 910,237 of JARHVA010000301.1, read as the reverse complement.
TGTCAAGCAAAACTTGAGAGGTAATCTCTTAAATGTAACATCAAACATGGTGCTTGTTCTTTTATGTTTATTCATGTCTATCTAACAAGAAAACATCAGCATTTTTCAATGTAAAAAGGCCACAACTATATTGTAAGAGATGCTTGCACAATGTACAAAAGTTAAAAGTTACTTAATTGTCCCTTTTTTTATTGCTTATAAAAATGTCAAATGTAGGTATATAATTATGATTTATTAAAACCAAATGCATAATTTATTAATTTTTTCCAATATTACACCTAAATTTTCACCCATTTAGTCAATATAAAATTGATATTTTTTCTTGCTTTGTCACAATGTTTTGAAGATCAATTTTCTTACATTACCTTCCATTCATTTTGTAGTAAATAACTCCATCCTAGTAACTTCGATCATTACATTAAAAAATATTTGAAACATAACACAACAAAGGTAAGCTATAAAACATTTCATAAAACACATATCAAGCACTTGATAGCATCATAAGTTGTACTTTGTTCCTCCACATTGCCATGTTTTTATATCTAACCAAATTTAAATTCAATGCTTCAATTTCTCCTTTTTCAATATGTTATTCTAGATTAATGACATCTCATATCATGTTCCATTTGGTTTGTAGTATTAAATGTTATCTTATTGTCTTTATCTTTGCAAAATAAAAAAATAGGTCAATGCCTTGATTCTATGTTATTTGTCTTTGCATTGTTCATTTCCATGAATACAATTTTTGCAATAACATTATTACTTGTATATTTTTTTTTTCATACTTTCCAATTAAAAAATATACAATATCAATATTTTCCTAAATGATCAATGCCTTTCATGATTAATTTAATTTGTATTCTTAATTTTTTTGGAATTATTTACTCATGTATATTTAAATCGTGCCTTTATGACCTTTTTTGGTGTTCATTATTTTCATGATATTTCCTCTCTGTATTTTTAGATGACACTCAAAAAATAAGGGGCAATAAATGTCATTGAATAATAGTTGTTTGTAGACCTTACCATCACATGATTTCAGGCCACAAAAATTATAAAATTGATAAAGAGAAAAACTAAAATACTAGTATGTTTTCCACTTTTTATCATCCACATTTCCCAAATAATTTCTTGTCCTATATTCTACTCTATAAAACTAAAATTACTTGTTGTATGCACATATAATTAACATAAAAGTAAGGCACTGACCTTTATTTTCCCAAAAGAAGAATCTAATATTACTAGCTTCCACATCCCCAAAAAAACACAATATTTTGTGGCAAAATTGCCATTGGAAACATGTACCATAGCATGAAAATTTTAATTCTAATTTTGTATTGCTTCAATGCTTACAAGATTTATTGAAAGATTGGCAAAAGATGTGTAGGAAAAAATGGACACCTATATATTGATTTTTTTGGCTTGGGGATATGAAATAATTGCTTGTAGATAGTAAAATTTGATATTAGACACTTAAAAATGTTGTTTATGACCTAACTTCACCCTACATGACTTATGCAAACATATATGACTCTAAGTCACCATTCTCTCACACCCACATGCTATTTATGGGTCCAATCCTTTCAAGTTTCTATCACTCACCTAAAAGAATTCCCCTACTCTATGTTAAACTAGTAAACTATCATAATCATACATATCTAGATCATTATATTAGTGTTATTATCTCCTAGACAACAACATCACCTCAGAAGGTACAATATAAATTATATCAACCAATTTTGATGTTTTTCGTCCTTCACCTAGCAATAATAAAATTCAAAAATCAAATCATTCCTTTGGGTTTACTCATTTTCATAGAATTTTTGTGGAATGAGAAACTACCCAAATGGATTTATATAAATATAAAATAATTTTAGGATTATTGTTCATTTATAATTTATCTATCACTTATCTATCAAGCACACTCAAACACTTGCACATTCAAGAGGACTCCCTATTCTTCCCAAATTTCAAATAAGTCATTAAAATTAGGTTATTAATAATTTTTAATCACTCAAGGACTAATCCAAAGTTATCATTTTCCAAGTGTCAAAATCTATATCATAGGTTGTATATATTAAATAAGCACTATTGCACGCATACACCTAACAGGGAGAACTACGTGCAGCCTGATTTCTAGCTCTTGATCTAAATGACTCACAATGCATTATTATTCACTTCCTACTATCTACCACTTATCTAAATATCACACATGATTGGAAAAAATAAGTACCTATCCTCTTATTTTACTCTCCATATATAGAAAATGTGATAGTCAACTCAATTCCAATTCTTTACATTCAAATTTATGCTTAATTGTCATATATTTTAAGATGAATTAATTTACAAGTTTATATCATAATTAGGGTTAACATTAATTTTTAAAAAATGGATAAAACATAGATAAAATATAAATAATGTGCATAGTAAAAAAAGCTACATATAGGGGTGTTGCAAAACTAGAAAAAAGTCTTTATTAAACAAAGTTGAACAAAAGCTCAAATACATTATATTTTTTTCTCCATGTTGAAATCTATAACCCCTAGTTATAAAAGGTATTTATAAATATAAATTTCTCAATAGCCTCATTTTAACATGGGAATTCAATATGGTTTGTATATTTACTTCACGATTTAGGAATTATTTTTATGAATTGTTTAGCTTAGGCTTTTTCCTATTAAAGAAAATGTAAAATGCTATCTGATAACAACCATTGGAATAATGAAAGAAGGACCAAAAAATAAAAATTATATTTTATGTTACCTAAATGGCTAATATATTAAGTATAAGATTATAAATCCATAACAAGATGATATCAACAGCAACAGTGAGAGTTTATGATCAATGCATCTAATAATAATAAATAGAATTATTTTATCTAAACGTGTTGGCCAAACACTTTTGAATGACTACTAAACCTAAGTACAAGATTGGAAGCACAAAAATACAAATATAAACAATAATATATTTCAGAGGGTATTTGGATTCACTTGATCTATATAATATATTCCTTTTAACCAATCAAGAATCATTTTTTTAAATGCTAAAATTAGGCTAAGAAAAAAACATTGGCATGTTTTTCTTACCCTGACATAGCAAGTACTATAGGAATCAATAGGCCAATTTTTTTTTGAAATGGTGCTCAATCAAATGCTTCTCTATGATATTTAACTTTGGTCTTTATATAGTTTCATACCTATTTTTAATTTTGGAATATTCCTCAATACCTTATTCATGAATATTCTATTTATTTTATTATTGGCTCTATAGTTTTTTGTAATTTTTTTGGGGCCTTTGCTTAATGTTTTAGTGCCTAAAAAATTATTGCACTTTCATTTTCAATAGTTAATGGATTTGTTATATGTCACTAGAAAATTTCTACCCTTTTATGCAATAATTATCCCATTCATACTATGAATTCCATTAATGTTTGTTAATACAACCTCCTATCTAGACATCATGGTTTTTTTTATTAGTATTTTTCAATAAAAAAATGATGGATGTAGTCATATAAAAATGTAAAATTGATAACTTGAGTGTGGATAATGACACCCAACCCATAGTTCCCTCTTGCTTTCTCTCATGACCCTTTTAGACTTGTTTTCATTGATTCCCAATCATCCATAGCCTTTTGGACTTGATCCCAGCTAGGTCAAGACCCTCTTTTCATGACCAATCCATCCCCTAGGTCCTGTCTACCTAGGACAATAACACCATGCTAGGAATATAGTGTTGGTGCCACTCTTATTTAGTTTTTATGCTCCTATCCAATCAAAAAAAAAAGTTCAGATCTTAGTTTGTGAGTCTCCTAATCCTGCACAGTCAATATCAGCCTCTGTCTCGGTTGAATCAACAAAATTTTAAGCTAAGTTTGATTTATCTTTATTCACTTTTTATTTTTAGAAAGTATAAACAACAATCAAAATTAACAAATTAGTAGGTTAATTATGGAATTATTATTGACTAATTTTACTACTCAGACCCTTTAACTAAATTAGGAATAAAACCTCAAATATTCCCAAAATTGTTAAATCATTTGGTGGACCTAACTTACTTTGTTTGCACACAAAAACCCTAGAAACCCTAGGGTAAACTTCCTACTAATTTTTCTTATAAATTTTTGAATTTTTACTTGAATATTTAATAAAAAAATCATTTCAAATTTTAAAATTTAATATTAAATTTTAAAATAATTTTCTTTCAAACCCTAGTTGCCCATACTAGGTCCCAGTATTTTTCCAATAATTTTCTAACAATTTTGTAAATTTTTAATAACATATTAAAATTAGAAAATCCATTCAAAATTCAATAGTAATTTCAAAAAAAAAAAAAAACTCAAAACCTTAGTTATGTATACTAGATCCTATTCACTCAAGCATTTTCCAATAATTTTCTAAAATTTCAGTTACATATTTAAATCAAAAATTCATTTCAAATTTTAAAATTTAGTAGTAAATTTTAAAATAATTTTCTTTCAAACCTTAGTTACCCATAGTAGGTCCCATTATTTTCTAGTAATTTTCCAATAATTTTTTGAAATTTTACTAGCATATTAAAATAAGAAAATCTATTCAAAATTCAATATTAATTTTTTTTTTTAAATCTCAAAACCTTAATTACACATGCTAGGTCATATTCAATAAAGCATTTTCCAATAATTTTTTGAAATTTTAGTTACATATTTAAATCAAAAATTTAATTTCATTTTCAAAACTCCATAGTATTTTAGATTCATATCATTATCAAAACCCTAGCTACATGTACTAGCTCTTATTCACTTCTTGAGGTATCACCTTACATGTTTGTGAGGTTCATTTCAAAAATGGGATTCACTTATCTACAATTATTCTTGCATTTATTGCACAAAACAAGGAAACCATCATTAGTCCTATCATGTACATGAATGATGAAGTATACCTAATGTTAGTGCAAAGCTTCATTCTTTGCATTTATTGCTTACTTTTTATAATAAGGGATAATATTATAAAATTCATTGATAAAAATGCACAAAGTTTCAATATTCCTTTTGCATACTCTCTCTCACTCATATGGAAAAAATTTCAAATTTATCATGCTAAGCATGTTAGAAAGGTTATGATTCATGTCAAAAATTTTCATGAATCTGTGCACAAATTCATGCTTTCTATCCCTTTATTTCTATCTCTCATATGGAAAAAATTTCAAGTTTATCATGCTAAATACATTAAAAATGGCATAGCACATGTCAAAGTTCTTTATGCATCAATACACAATTACATGATCTATGTCCTTTTAAATTATCATTATAAACATATTGATATACAACTTATAACTCGAATTACATGCATTTTATCTTGCATACATGGTTTCTATCTAGAAGATTCATTACATAAGCTAATAACCACCTATCAAGTTTCAATGTTATATCTTATGCACAGGAAATATTTTCCTTCTCCTCCTCTCCCCCAAGAGGGTGATAGCTACTCTCCCTCTAAATAATTCCATGTTATCACCCCTCAAAAAGGTAAGGCAGCCCATATTATTGTTCCTAATGCATACATTTATCCTATATCTTCTTCAAAACCTCTTCAACATATGTGCTTATATGTTCAATCGAAAGCAACTAGGGTTTGAACTTATGAGACTCTAAGGGATCAAATCACCAGTATGAGTAAGTTAATTTCAGATTTACAAATACAAAATCAGATATTAGATTACAAGATCACAACATTGGAAAAATAGATAATAATAAAAAAGCCTCAAAGGCACCCTAGTGTCAATCGTGTATATGTGCCTTCATCTTGTCAATTGGTTGCAAGCAATGTTACTTATCAAAACAAGAAATCACAACAAAGTAACTCTACAACTAGTGATTCAAAAATCATTCAAAGATCAAATAAGATTTCAAGTGAAGTACTAAGGGAAATGATTAAATCTAAGTTGATCAAACTACCTCCTCTATATCTAGTGAGAAGATGTAGATATTATTGTGCATATCATAGAATGCATGGGCATCACACAGATTCATGTTTGGCATTGAAAAAACCTATACAATAGATAATTTCTAATGAGGACCCTATACAAGGTAAATAAACCAAGCAATCCACAGTGACATAGGAACACATTCACAAAGGGTCAAATTCAAAAATAGTACAAAAGTGGTTACCAATGCATAACTTAGAACAATAAATAGATCAAAAAGCAAAATCAGAATAACAAACAGTACTATAAGCACAGGTAAAACATTAAAAAGATGCAAATATACCTCTCCAAAATGAGGCTTAACTTTCAAATCAGTATGGGTTTGGTCAAAAATATCTACAATAGTTTGATTATCAAGGTCAAGGGTTGGGCAAATAGGCTCAAGGTATCACTACTCCTATTCTAGCAGTTGATAATGTTTGTCACCAAGGTTTGGGATTTATTGAAAATCCTAAGGAAAATAATTTATATACATAATTTATCAAAGGAAAAGATCCATATACAACAAAATTTAGCTCCAGCATTCCATTGGTTCAAAATCAAGATGATAATGATAAGTGAAACAATACAGGTTATTATGATTTCCAAGATACCTACAATGAATCTGAATATTCAGAGTCATATTCACAGCCATTCCCTCATGTTTCACAATCATTCATGATTCATTTTTTAAATATAGGACACCATGATAGGGAGTCTCTCATGAAACTCATTAGTTAGTACCATTTCTTCTTAGTATTACTTGTACATAGTTTCCTTTTACTTGTACATAGTTTCTCAGTATTTCTTTTACATAGTCTCCTAATGATTGTTTATACATAGCTTCTCTTTAAAATTCTTTCACATAGTCTTCCTATGATTAATTATACATAGCTCAAAATATCAAAAATTCCAAAAAAACATTCAAACTTTTCAAAAATTCAAAAACATTCAAATATTTCAAAATACAAAAACATACAAATAACTCCAAAACACCAAAAACATTTTTATTGTATGCATTATCCATGTTTTACATTTATAATATCATGCTAGACTTACATCTACTTATTTATGCTATTATTTATCAATTTATCTACATTACCATGCTTCACTTGATCTCTTTTGAGTGTGTGTAGTGACATCTAGCTCTTTGATTGCTTCACTCTACCCATTGAGGGGGCATCCTACTTATACATAGAGACATACATAGATATACATACCCACTAGGGGCATCTTCTACATGACTACACCATCTAGGTTGTGTCATTCCTACACCACACACTCTAGTTATCATGTTGATGTACATTACTTACTAGCTTATATAGATTACTCTATCGACACTCACTAGTATATAACACTTGTGTATTTCTTAGCATATACCTAGTCTTGTACTAACATGTCTTGTATACTTTCCCTCTTGCTTTGATTAGTTAGATGTGATTGTACTTCCAATTCCTTACATGTTTTCATTTCTTTCTTAGTGTAGCTACACTGTTTACATTTCTTAGTTCCTATTTTATCTCCTATATGTGCTTTAGGACATTTTCCAATGTACTTTGATTTTATTCATGTATGTTCCTTTGGACATTTTCATATGTCCCTCATATGTACTCTTCTATATGATTTTGGCCCTCGTGTCAACCCTTAATTATTTCAATTGTATTTTTATGTGACATTTGAACATGCCTTGTATGCTTGCTTTCCAGTTTGAGTGACATGTGTCTGTGTCCCTTGTTTGTGTGTCCCCTTGACCACCCTTATACACTTCTTACTTCTTGCCTTGTGTGCTTATTGTTTGTTTTCTTATTGATTGTTTGCAATGCCATGATCTACATCATGCATTATCTTGCTTTCTTGGATGCCATGATGGACATCATGCTCCATCCCTCCAACTAACAACTAAAAACTAACCAAACTTTCATTTCTATTTCAATACATTACACATGTTATTACATTTTTATATCCATCTAGGCATACCCCTATTGATCTAACAATCTCTCAATTTAAATCATGCTATATTTTGAGATATTTTGTCGATTATCATTGCTAAATCAAGTATATTTGTAGCATAACACACTTGTAGGGCTCTTTCTTTTGAAGTTAGTAATTGCAAGGTCTTCATTTCTACCCTTAAAATATGGGGTAATAAACAAAAGTTTTTTCATAGAGATTAGATCTCCTATCAATCAAAAAATCCAATTTCAAAACACTCAAAATAGCAACCAAACATCAAACCAATTAAAATAGACTGGGTGGACTATCAAGAATCCAAAATAGTCATCAAATTTGACCCAAGATAATAGTGTCAAGACTAGACTACAATGTTGGTAGTGCTACTATCCATTTCCAGCACTCGTATCCAAACAACTAAAAAACTAGAATTTTTAGAAGTAGGTAGAAAAGTAGGTTCAGCTACAAATTTGCATAGCTAGATCAGTTTAGAATCAGTAGTTTTAGTACACATTTTGCTTAGATAATTCACATATAAGGGGCATCATGCATGACATGATGGATTTCACGTTTAGTTTTAGATACGGTAGTTGGTATAACTTCCAGATCATAATCCATGTTCTAGACACCAGTGATTGGGGGCAATGTGCATGACACATTTATTTCTTTTCTTTTTTAGTTCAGCATTGTCCAAACATTCTAGTAATTGCATGCCTTATTCCATCTATAGGAGGTTGGAATAATTTTGGAGTGGTTTTCATAAAATCCTACCCTCCACATTCTTGAGTTCCTGAGTAGCTTCTATATAAGCTAGATTCTCAATTTTGGAGTGGTTTTTATATAAGCTAGATTCTCAATTTTGGAGTGGCTTTCATATAAGCCTAATATCCATCTTTCAGAGTGACCAAGAGTGGCCTAGTTTCTAGCATACATTCAGCTATCCATGCCAACATTGTTAGACCATAGTCCATTCATGGGCTTTAGGAGCCATCTCATATGACATATATTTCATACCAATATCAATTCATAACTTCACTTCACATGGCAATGATGGAGCCAAAGGTCTAGCTAGCCTTTCTATTCTTTAACCACCTATTCAGAGGGATTGGACACATTCCAAACATTGATCAACACAACATGACCACCTAGCTTTACTTAGTGGGTGATGATGGAGCCAAAGGTCCAGCCTTTGCATTTTTTAGCCATTTTCTAGATAATTGAGCACTCAGCCCCATTCATAATATTACTCTTGGTAGAACATCATCCAGCATTACTTAGCATCACAATAGGTTTTGTATTAGTTCATGTAATCAGTGAGGTGTATCCATTCCTTTCTCTTTCTCTCTCTCTTACCCAGCTTTTATATGTTCTTATTTTAGATATAGCATATCTAGTAAGAACTAATCTACTCTTTATTTTTGTTTACAAATTTACACTTCACAGTGTGTTCTCTTTATGCAAAACCCAACATCACAATAGCATCATGAGCTTCACCCTTAAAGGTAAGTTTAGGTGCACTTTCTATTTTTCCTTTATCCTAGTATTTTTCTTTATTACATCACTAGAATAAAGTGGGGGGGAATGTAATCATATAAAAATTCAAAATTGATAAATTGAGTATGGATAATGACACCCAACCCATAGGTCTCTCTTGTTTTCTCTCATGACCCTCTTAGGCTTGTTTTCATTAATTATTAGTCATCTGTAGCCTTTTGGACTTGATCTCGGCTAGGCTCGGACCCTTTTTTCATGACCAGTCCATCCCCCAGGTCCCATCTACCTAGGACAATATCACCACACTATGACTATAGTGTCGATGCCACTTCTATCCAATTATTATGCTCCTATCCAATCAAAAAACAAATTTTAGATCTCAATTTGTGACAGTCTCCTAGTCTTACATAGTCAATATCAGCCTCTATCTCAGTTGGATCAACATAGTTTAAAGCTTAGTTTAATTTATCTATTCATTTGTTATTTTTAAAAAGTCTAAACAACAATCAAAATTAACAAATCATTAGGTTAATTATGGCATAATTATTGACTAATTTTACTACTCAAACCCTTTAACTAAATTAGGAATAAAACCCCAAATATTCCCAAAATTATTAAATCAATGGAATACAATACATAAATATCCTTTTGATGCACATATATTTAACTAAATAATTAATTTTTTATTGATATTATGCTTTCCATATTTTCAAATACTTATGAGTCTCTAAAATAATTGTTCAACCTAACATTTTTGTGTTTTACATAGTATTACGATTTGGTTCTCTCAACTGAGACGAATTTCAATTTATTTTAATTTCATGTTATGATTTGAAGATGGGTGTATTGATGTTGTATTAATAAACAATCATTTTCATATATGAGTCCAACCCTTCATTTTATATGTAATCACCTACATAAATTTATTGCACTATCATTTTCAATAATTAATGGCATTCTCAGGCATGATTCAAAAATTGCAAACCTTCTTTTCAATTATCATGCCTTCCATATTATAAATTCCATTAATGTTTGTTAATACAACACCATATTCTATTTTCAAGGGTTTTGCTTCAAATTTCTATCAAACAACTTGTTGAAATACAATAACTGAAAAGCATTTGCATGTGTAGACACATAAAATTAATCATTAAGTGTTTGATAATGTTTATTCTTGGCATCCTTACCCTCACTTGATATATTCTCCATTTCTATAACTCACAACCTATAAGAGAACCTTAATTACCCTGTAAACATTGAAAATATTATACAGACATCCCTATTTCAGTTACATTCATCCCTATTCAACCCATAGGCTCCTGTTAAACCTGTCCCCCCAGTCTCTAATCTTTTGGGATAAATCTGCACTAGTCGAACAAGGTGCGGCCTTGTTCGTGAGTGTGGTCTTGTCTCCTACACTCTAACAGTCATTTTTTTGAATTAATATGTTACACAAAAACTTCATTTCTACATGGTTAAAGTTTGATAATGTTTCAAGACTTACTTTAGAACAATATCCATTACATTTTATTTCACATTTTTATATCATTCAAAGAGCATGTATAGAATCCTTTAAAAATATTCCAAATGTTCATTGCATATCATCTTGGTTAAAATTCACTAATGTTCAAACTCATGATCTTCTTCTTTAAAATAGTTGTAATATTATATCACAAGGTATAACACATTCAGTTGATTTATCCATAGACTTCACTCGGTATGTTTTCATATTTACATACTTACAAATGAGTATACCATTGGACAAGGGTTAGGTAAGCATGCCAAAGGTATTGTTTATCATGTTATTGCTCATGCCAATTAAGGGTACACAATCTTTGAATATGAGGATAAGTCCACTCCATATGGACTCAATCAAGCTATTCAATCTCTCAAGTTTACACCCATTGCAGATATGCACTTTGAGCATAATAATAAATTTTTAGTAAAGTTTATTCCAGCCAGTCTTAAAGAATATGCTCTTATATGGTTCCATGGTCTTATTCTTTAATCAGTAAAAGTTTTCCATCCTTTGGAAAAATAATTTTTAACACACGTTTTAATCAAAATTGGTGAAAAGTTATCATATACTCAAACTGCAAGGCTCAAATAGGGGTATAATGAAACAATTAGTGAATATGTGCTAAGGTACAAGACTTTTCTTGCTAAAATAGTAAATCATATGACTGATAATGAGATTTAATATATTTTTAAACAAATCTTCCTCTCTTCTCTTTAAGATCCTATTATGTTAGATAACTTCAAATCCTTTAATGAATTATGTCATATAGTCAAAGAGATGAAGTCAAGTTGCTTACTTTGAACAAGCTCAAGCATGTTTCAAATATTCCTTCTGCTTCAAATGTCAATTTTCAAGTAATCAAAGTTACAAGAGCAAACCAACTAAAATCAAGAATAAAGTAAAATTTATAGTTAATTCTATATCACAACCACCTCAAAAGCTTTAACTACAAGCTCTACCAAGGAGGCAATTTTAAATTTTCCATCACCTCCTCATGTCTTATTGCAAAAGCTCCTAGAATGCAATGTAATAATATTCTTCCACAAATGGAGATAGATATGTCTAGACCCAAATCTATAAAATTTTATGGTAATGCATATTGTGATTATCATATATGTATTCAGTAATCTACAAATAAATGTTTCACACTTAAGCGTAAGATTCAAGATCTCATTGATGAGAACATTATTATTATTTACACACCTATTGACAAGGCTAAACCACAAATAAATAATAATGCAAACTTCAAAATGTACAAGTATCCTTTCCCAAATCATGAATTAAATAACAAGGATAATTCTAAAGTTCATTACGCATACAATGCTCATCTTCCTCCCTCTACAAATGGACATCCACTTGATAGCATCATTGTTACAGTTACAAGCAAACAGTCATCACATCTATGATCACATTTGATGATAGTGAAGTTATTGATGATGGTTCAAATAGACAAGCACGTTTTATTTGAGCATATGTTAACAAGCAATCAATCCATAGTGTCATGCTAAATAATGGATCAAGTGAAAACATGTGCACCATAACACTCCTTCATTATCTTGATTATATAAAATGAGATTTACATGATACTTATAGAGTTGTTAAAACATTTGATGGGCATACGCAAGATACTCTTACACATATAATGCTTTCTTTATAAGTGGGCCCTCTCATATTTCCTACTCCATTTCTAGTTATACCAAACACAGGAGTCTTTGATATGTTATTAGGATCTCCTTTGATACAAAATATTAAATACCTTCTACAATGCATAAATGTCTCAAATACATTCATGATAATCAAGAGGTCAAAATTCAATGAATCTAATATGAATATTCCTTGGATTAAATGATGTTTACTTCTTCTTTGAAATAATTACCTAGTATAATTATTGAGCAACATGCTAATGAACTAGTTTACATAATTATTCAAGAATGTTTTCCAAAGCATATTATAGTTTCTAGCGAGCATGAATATATTATAGAATCAATTTCTCCATATTATTATGAGCATGATATAGTTACACATGATCACATTCAATTTGTTTCACAAAGCATGGTAAATCTTATTAAGCAAAAAGTGGCACGTCTAAAGAGGCATTCATATCCTAAGGCAAAATGGGTAATGCAAAGAACTTCACCAAAGGCACAGGTATAGATTTTTACATCTTATTCTCTGACACATAAGGATATAGGTTTATATGAGCATATGATAAATGATTAAGAGGGTTATATTACAACATATGGCTCCTACTCAAATTCAAAGATATCTACAGTTTGCACTACTTCTTCACAATAAGTCACTTCATATCATGTCATGGCTTATATATACATACCCATCACAAATATCATTGGTTAGGTACTTGAATTTTACTTGTACATAGCTTATTTGCTTTCATTTTTGTTTCTACTTATTATATACCCTATCCAACCATTTTTCCAATCCCTTGCCTTTATTTTTTTACTTTGAGTACTTACCCTCTTAATTTACAAAGTAATTTGAATAATCTAAAATACTTATCTTTATATATCACTCCACTTGCTTATTATTGCATATCTTACACCCCATGACACTTGCATGATCTCATGTTTTTACTTTTTACATGAGAACAATTAGCCTCTTCCCTATTTGAGGAGTATGTAAATTACTACATATCTTACATATTCACATTGCATTTCCATGACTCAAAGTTACATATGTACACTGGGGGCACACTACTTGCCTTTCACATTGTCATGTTATGCTCTTACACCTTGTTGAGGATTGTTCCAATCCATCCTACTTCCTCCATTTTCAAAACTTTACTTATTATCACTTCTTTTTAAATATCTTTTTGCATTCAAATATTAGAAAAAAAAATTAAAAATATGCATATATTTTATTAAAAAATCAAAATATTCAAAATATTTTCAAAAATTCAAAATAAGAACCTAAAGCATTTTCAAATATTCTTGAAATTGTCATATGTTTATTATCTATGCTAAATAGATTTCATATTCCATATTTCAATAAATTATGCTTCTTACAAGGTAATTGAGTGTGATACAAGACATAATTCCTCATGATTCTTTGATGTTGGGCTTCCCTTATTACCCAACAACCTTACTAAGTTTGGGGCATCTCTATATTCTCCATGAACACCTTTATAGGTTGTATTTATCCACAACCTATTTACCATGTTGATCTATATATCATAAAAATGTCGTGATAATCCCTCATATTTATCGCATGTATAACATGAAATATTCTACTTGATAACATTCAAATTCATGTGTATGATGGAACTATACTACTCTCATTTGTTACATGCTTTGATTTACATTCTTATTTTACTACATGCTAGATTAGACTTGCTTATTTATCATGTGTGTGGCCCTTGGCTTTGTGTGTTATGTGACATTTTACATGTCCTTTATATGTGACTTTGTAGGCCTTAGGAGTGACATTATGCAAATTAAAGGACAAATTATATGACATTACTTCAATCCTTGTTTCTTCTTACTATGGTGCCATGATGCATATCATGTACTCTATCTATTTTATGATGGTTCCATAACTCATGTCATGCATCACTTATATAATCTATACTTAATCTAGAGTCATGATGTCTATCATGCATATATTGATTTTATGCTTCAATTATATATCTTTCTAACACATGTTTCATATGAAAATTCGATGTTATATTCAATACTATGAATGCAATTAATTTCAAATATTCAAAGTGTTATATCTTTGACATATGTTTTCTTTTGAGATAAGTGACTTTAAGTTGACATCTCTCATCTCAAAAGGTTGGCATTATAATGGACTTGATTAGAACATTCAAGCTTCATGAGTAAAATTTTAGATTTATGAAAATATATAGATTTCAAATGGCAATAATCTTCAATAAATTTCAGATTATGGGGGCATGTGGCATGCATGTGCACTCATCACTACAGTTGCAAATTATAAGTTTCAAATAGTTTCAAAAGTTTTAAAGTTGTAAAAGATTTTAAAAAGGTTTCAAAAGTAGTAAAAAGATTCAAAGTGAAAAGTTTCAATTACAGTTTCAAGTAGCATTTCCAATGGTACAAATACACAAGGCATGATATTCATTCATGTTCACATTTATACTATGGCATTTTCAAAATTTTCAAGTTTCAAGTTTTAAATTTTCAAAGTTATAAATATAATCTATATCTATCGACAACAATGTGATTCATTTTAGTTGCAAGTGGATCATGTTAGATTTTAGTGACACTAAACTTCTATGGTTTCATTTTTTCAATATGTATTAGGTCATAGTTTAAGGTTCCGACCCTTCAAATATTTTATAGTGTACTATATATAATCAAATTAAAGTTGGATCATAATATCTTTCTAACTCAAAATCATTCAATGGTTTTCAAACTAAGATTTCATCACTCTCAAGTCACCATAGTTCAACACCTCTCAAAATGTCTCAATAAGGGGGCATGCACTTTGTAATCTACAAGTTATAAGGTAATTTTATCTCCTTACTCTATTTTCAAATTACAAATAGAAATTTTTCAATTTTCAATTTTATAT
This sequence comes from Torreya grandis, assembly GCA_037957365.1. Taxonomy (NCBI): domain Eukaryota; kingdom Viridiplantae; phylum Streptophyta; class Pinopsida; order Cupressales; family Taxaceae; genus Torreya; species Torreya grandis. The sequence continues at coordinate 894,783 of JARHVA010000301.1, read as the reverse complement.
ATGAGAAAATATTACTTTCATTGGCATTGTTGCAGGTTTCTACATTAAGGCATCTTGCATAGTCAAGCTTCGTATCTTAATATAAAGTGTGTATACACACTCAAATTTTCATCTAATTTACTCTAGTAATTTTACTTTTTGCATTGATATAATAAAGTGGGGGCAAATTTAGACACATAAAATTAATCATTAAGTGCTTAACAATGTTTTCTCTCAGCATCCTTACCCTCACTAGGTCTATTCACCATTTTACTAACTTACAACCTATAAGAGAGATTTCATTGACATTTAAACACTAAAAATATCATAGAAACATCCTTATTTAAATTACATTCATCCCTATTCATCCCACAAGCTCATGTCAAACCTTCCCCACTAATATATAGTCTTTTAGGATAAGTTAGCACTAGTCAGATAGCCCACATTATGGCCTTGTCTCTCACCATTCAATGGTCACTTTTTAGAATGGAGACATTACACAATGACTCTCCTAGATAGGTTGTCAACTAGGTTAGAAAAATTATTATACATATTCTCTTATAAAATCCTATCAAAGTTATTTATTATAACACCATTGAATCTCTCTAGTAAAAACATTACACAATAAGCAAGAGAATACTATTTCTTACTATTTCAACTATGTAGTATTCTAGTATTCAATAGCCAAGTATAAATATTGTTTATTTTAGGTTAAGGTCATCTATTATCAATAATTTAAATCAATCATCTAGATAAATTAATTATATTTTCATAATCACATATCACACAATCACTCTAGGAAGGAGAACTATATCAACCTAAGGCCCATTTGGGATATATAAGTAATGCTTAGTCATAAGGGGTTTTTTATGCGAGCTAGACTATCCTTACTAACCCTTTTTGTTGGGATAAATAACTAGAAGCACACAATTGATTACCAAGCAACTTAACATGCGGAAATTAACCAGAATACACAAGTAACTAGAATTCAGAAATAACACATGATATGAGAGACAATACACAACTTGTATTAAAACTCTTTCAAAAGGAAATACAACAAAGAAGGCTGCCACAGTTCTTCTTCCTTACACACCTCTAGGGCTCCCACACCTCTAGGGCATAAACAGTAAATCTTCCCTCAAAGCTCTCTCCCTTAGGTCCCAACACCCAACTCAAACACAGAGTTGGTGTTCACCTTACACCTATGCTCCATGCACTCCACAAGTACACAAGCGTACTTCAAGTAGATCTCCCCTAAACCTGCAACAACTTGCACCTCAATCTGATATTACTTATGAAAGGATCTTCCTTGCCTTCCTCTTTGCTCTCTTTCTGAGTACACACTGTACTCCAAGTAGATCCCACCTGATTCTGCTTCCTATTGTGTTGTTGTCCTATCTGATCTTGCACACCTACAAATCAATCTGGTTCTACACACTTGTGAACCTTGACCTTGCACACACATACACCTGTAAATCAATGATCTTACTTACCATGTAGATCTCCTAAAGTATCCATGCTCACCTAATGACCAAGATCATACATACATGAAGAACCCTGTTGATTCTCCAATCTAGCACCCACACTTGGTACTGTGGCACTATGAGGAACACACCATGCTCACCTCTCTCTGAAGGAGCTTATTTGCTCTCTTACTCTCTAGCACACATTTACAATACAACCAATGAGTCTCTTAAATAGATCTCATGCAAACAATAATTAGACACCTAATTACAATAATTAGATCCACAGCTTCTAGTCTAAAATTGGTTCTTGACATGCAAACACTTGGTTCGTTAGCTAACTGCCCATAATACACGTAGCTCAAACCACACAGGTGACCAACATTGGTCCCTGTCTACCTGGGGGGTGCCGATGCCGACCGACTTCTGACTGACATTGGTTGCCTTCCTGTCTCCTCCCTGCTGATGTCGGTTGGCCTGACCGATGCCGGTGACAGTAACACTCAGCAACCTTCCTGAAACCTCCTCCTCTGTTTGCATCAGTGAAGCTTTTAGCTCCATAACCTAACACATTTTTACTTCTTTTTTTATCTAAAAACCATCTAGTGCATGTGTAGGGCTAGGACTTGATATTTTCAGGTCTTCCACATGAATATCGACACACAAAGCTCAATAGTCAACCTTAAGAAACTATTGCCTAATTTCCCATATTACCTCTTGCTCTATTTATAGATTTATACAACTATAAAACACTTATTACATGCATAGACAAATAACATAAAATAAAGGTATTGACCTATTTTTTTCCCTCAAAATAAGCAGCCAGTACAACTAACTTTCATGCCCCAAAACAAACATGATATGTTATATCAAAATCAATTTTTGAAGCATTCACCATAGCACACACTATGTAATTCTATATTATGAATTTTTTGAATCCCTACAATATTTATCATAATACTAGAAAATAATCTCAACAATTGATAATGCACAACTATGTATTGAACATGACTTTTGTTGAAGTTTTGAAACAAATGCAATATGAATATTCCTTTAGCTTAAATACCAAGCTCTAAGGCATAAATGTTTCACTAAATTTTCCCACATGCTTTGAATTTCAATTTATTTAGATTACATTCCATTTTTTTTGCTCTAAACATCTTCATCTTGTTGTTTTTGATGACTGCATAAATGATTATAACAAACATAACACAACAAAGACAAGTTATTTAAAATTACATAGAGCATATATCAAGCATTTGTAAGCATGATAACCACATATCATTATCTAAGTTACAACTGAATGCACTACACTTTGTTTTTGTTGGCATGCTTTTGTATCTACCCAAAATTGAATTCAAAGTTATAATTTCTTATCTTTCTATATGTTCTTTTGTTCCCAAAAATTAACATTGCATTTCATTTGTCTTATGGTGCCAAGTCTAGCTTTATCGAAGTCTTCATCCATGCTAGAAGAAAACTATTCAATTGCCTTGCTTTTACACTATTTGCCTTTATAGTCTTTAATACCATGATTACAATTTATTTAAAAACTCTGTTACATGTATTTTTGTCTTACCACTTGCTAATTACAAAATAAACAATATTAGTATTTCTTCAGGGAATTAAAGGCTTCCACATTAAATTATAATTATAATCTTGAGTTTTTTGAAATATTTTACTCAACTATGTTCAAATCACCTCAATATGGTATTCACAAGTGGTCATTACTATAACAACTTTACTTTTATCATGTATTCTTTCTAATAATCACAAATCAAGGGTCAAGAAATGTCATTACAATAATGGTTCCTCATGTAACTCATCTTCACATGGCTTGGATATACACAACTAAAAAAAACCTAAGAATATAAAAAATACCATACTCATATGTTTTCCACTAATTTTAAACCATATCTCCCATATCATTTCTTGCTTTATATGTTACTTTAGACAGCTATGAACATGTATTTTGTGCATTAGAAAATAGTATAAAAGCAATGCACTGACCTTTTTTTTCTAAAACCAACAAGCTAGTAAAATTGTGTTGTGGTAGAAAATGATTCTTAAAAGCATGCACCATAGCATTTAGAGTTCAATTATAATTTTACATGGTTTGAATGTCTAAATGCTTCAATAATAACAAATATTCAAAGATCATGTTCATTAAAGGCACAAATTGCTCATCATGCAAAGCAAGCCAAATAATTATTTTATATAGTTGAATCTATTGAAAAAACATGGTAAGCATAATATTTATATTAAAATAATTAGGATAAAATATCTATATGTCAAAAGGCTTCTCAACTATTTCATTTCACATGAATTTTTGTTGGAAATAACAATTAAATAAACATCAAAATATGACATTGTATTAACAAACATTAATGACATTCTTAATATGAATGGGACAATAATTGCAAGGAAGAAAGACATTTTTCTAGCTACACATGACAATGCCATTAACCTTTGTAAATGATAATGCAGTAAATTTTCATAATAAATTACATAAATAAAACATTATGCTGGTGTTTTTTTCCATAGATATGTAAATTTTCATATCTATATCTTATGCCCTTCTAATCATGTGCTTAAGTTTTTAGCCATTCAAACAATGCAAAATCAAAATATGATTTGTCGTTATTTCTTGTATGCTTTCAACACTCATTTTTTGACAGCATCTTACCTTTTTTTATAGCAAAAAAATTTGAGCTCAACATTTCATACAAATAACTTATAAATTGTCTTTCTTCTTAGCATTTACTTACCTTTTCACCTGTGCCAGACCAATAATTTTAGGCATTAACAATTTAACTTACTATTACCAGATGCATTGGTCAAAAACTCTCATCTATATGTTTATTTCTACAAGCTACTACAAAAATAATGTATGTACTAACAATCATAAATCTAACAAAATAAATCTAGGCACTATGATTTTTCATAAGAGTTTTGCAAACATATCAATATTTTCCCCTTTCATTAACATTGGTTATGCATTCTTATTTTCTATGATGTTTTCAAGAAGCCAATGACATCTTATTCAAAATCATATATTTCTTTAATTGATATTCATTTTTATTGTATGCTTCATGTTTGTTTTTAACTTACCTTTTCATTATCTTTCAATGAGTATTGTTTCTAAAAAGATGTGCATACTTCAGTAATTTATTGTTAAGTTTCTTAGAACATTGCTTGCATTTAATAACACTGACCTTAACAAGGTTCCAACTAGATCTTATGAACTACTAATCTTGTACTTAAGCTTTTAGTCATTCAAATAATGCAAATCTTTCTTGCATGCTTTCAACGCTCAATATATTATAGCATCTTGCATTTATTTTACAACAAAAAAAGGTTGGGCTCAACATTTCACAAAAATAGATCTTAAATTTTTCTTCTTATTAGTATATACGTACCTTTTCAACTATGTTTGACCAATGGTTTTAGGTAGAACAATTAGAATTACTATTACTAGATACATTAGTCACAAACTCTCATCTATCTTTTTGTTTCTATAAGATTATCAAATATGATTTTTACCTTTCATTAACATGGATTATGCATTCTTCTTGTTAGTGATGTTTTCATGAAACCAATAACATTAGACTCACAATCAATCATTTCTTACATTGATATTCAATTTTATTGTAAGTTTCATGTCCATTTATGACTTATATTTTCATTACATTGAGATGAGTGTTGTTTCTAAAAATATGTGCATTAGTTCTTCAATATTTTTTGGTTAAGTTTCTTATAATATTTTTTGTAGTTGTTAACTTGACAAAACTTTGACTATGTCTTATGCCCTTATAATCTTGTACTTAATCTTTAGTCATTAAAATAATTTGAAACCATAATTAGATTTTCCGCTCTCTGTTGCATGCTTTCTACACTCATTTTCTAATAGCATCTAGCATTTTTTTTCTAGAAAAAAGCTTGGTCTCAACATTTCATATAAATAACTCCTAAATTGTACTTCTTCTTAGCATTTAAAGACCTTTTCAAATGTGTTCATCCAAAGGTTTTAAATATAATAATTCAAATTACTATTACTAGATGCATTGATCATAAAATTCTCGTCTCTAATTTTCATTTCTATAAGCTACTTCAATGATAATATATTTGTTCTAAAAATATGTGCATTAGTTCTTTAGTAATTTTTTGTTAAGTTTATTATAACTTTGATTCCACTTTCTAATTCCAATTTTGACAAAAATCTGACTTCATCTTATGCTCTTCCAATCTTGTGCTTAATATTTTACTCATTCAAACAACACAAAATCAAATTTTGGTTTTTTGGCCTTTCTTTCATGATTTCAATACTCATTTTCTGACAACATCTTTCATTTGTTTTTCATTGAAAAATATGGCTAAAAAATTCATAGAAATAGATTTTAATTTATCCTTCTTGGGATTCATATATCTTTTCAATTGTGTTCGACCTTGTTTTTAGATAGAACAATTCATCTCAGTATTATTTGATTATCCAAGTACATGGTTTGTCTAATTTAAGTTCATTTATATGTATTATGAAAGAAGATTACGTAGACCTTTTCCAAATATTGTACTCCTCTTCCAATTTCAGTGTTAGCTTCATATCCACTAGCATCCAATGAATTATCAAAAAATTCATTGCATCTGACTAATCTTCCTCGTATCTTAGTCTGCTTTTCAATTTAAATTCATATCCAAAAATGAATCATGAATTTTTGTTGATAATTGATTATATTAGGTCAATCTTTATTTATATCTTGGTCTATTTTGGTTTACATGTTTAACATATTTATTTTCTCTATATGACATGTATCATATACATGTGGTTTTATTTTATTTGCATAGCCTCTAACCTAAATAAATGTATTTTTTGTAGTAAATCACCAGTATAACATGAATAAGAAGCATATTTTGAGATTCTAGACATTTTTTAAGAATGATAAAATAATTATTTCATGGATCAGAGTTTCAAAACTCTATGCAAATATTCTTGACAATTTATTGAGTGTTTTTAGGTAGTGTATTTTTTAAGGCATTCAAGCTAATTTTTCATTATCCACAGTACATAGTGTATATGTAGATGTTAGTGGAAATCTTCCTTAGTTTTGTGGTTCACCTTATATTCACTCTCACAATCAACTAATTCATGATTTAAATCTTGTTCAAAAGGATTTACCTTTGCCATATGTTAGGTTGATGCAAAATTACATGTATATGATATTTATGGATTATATAACACCTCAGTATTGTACACTTAGAAAACTTAGATCTTGGTTATTCCTCTAAGTTCTACACCTTTCCCACTTTCAGAAGTCTTGCATCTACTCTATCTTGTACCCCTTTGCCTATCTCTTGGTCTAACCAGTCTTATATTGATGACCCAGACCTTCTATCTTACCCCTAATGCTTAAAACATGTTTATCTTCCACTTCTACAATTTTTAAGCTTTACCTACTTTCTTTTTCCCTAAATACTAACATCATAGATAGACACTTAAGTCAATGTAGGTGTCCTACTCTAACGTAAGTGTCTAACGCCCTAAAGTCATCTAATTTGTAAATTAAATATATCCTAATGGTCAGCCTAAGTTCTTTAATGTAAGTTATTTATCCAAAGGGATTGATATAAATACAATATCAATCCTCATTCATTCCTCACCTATAAACTACTTAGCTACTCACCATGTAAGTTATAAAAGGAATTTAATGAAGCATTCAAGTGAGTAAAACTTCCCTATTTTCTCCTATTTTCAATTTAGTCATAAGGACAACACATACACATGTCTAAAGTACTGAAAGAGTATCCAAACATATATATTTTCAAAGTTACAAGCTAGGTCATTGTTGTACTTGATTTCCACATATTTATTGATTCATACACAAGCCAACACATAAGGGAAAACTACATTAGTCTGAGGCCCTCTTCATAGTATTGGTTATGTAGGCAGTGTTCATTAATCGAGGGGTCTTTGGGGTCAACTTGACATCATGTGCCCACTAACCCATTTTTCCCCAAGGTCACTATGAAGATGAAAAACTAGGGTTTTATAATTTTATGAGCAATATTCCATGACCTAAATTTGAATGTACCAGAGTGAAAGTGAAGACAAACTTTAAATCATCCAGGTGGTCACATCCTTTTCAAGCAAGTATTTAATATAAGACACCTATGTCAGGTTTAGATAGTAGCATTGACACAACCGTCCAAGTTTGACGCTAGTGTACATGGCTCTAGAGGCACTTAATCTAGAATTTAGTGATTGTTCCAAAATCTTCTTCTAGTTTGCTTCCTACCTTTTCCAGATATAGAACTATATTAGCATCAAAACCAACTAAGTACATTATTTCTTTATCATTTCCATATCTAACATAGTTGTACTTACTAAATTTATTTTATCTTAATTTAATGAATTCAACATATGTTATATATGAGTTTAGCATCTAATTAGCTTACTATAAAGATAGTTTATCACCATTATACCTTAGGCTATCTCTATCAATTTAACCCTAGATAACCCCAATCTATATTTTTAGGGTTAAATATTTGGTGAACCTAATTCATGTGAATGCAAAAAAATTATAATCTAGGGCTTCCAAGCCTCCTAGGATTTTAGCTTCTTGTGATGAATTTTTAGATTTGAAACTTTACACTAGATTTTTTCCCTCCTCTGGTTAAAAGGGCTTCGTGTGCATACACTTACAAGTTGATTACTCCTTAATTGGCATATTTTATCCTCAAAATATATCCATTTTAAAATTAATCATAGGAATTTTCTACTCAAGTTGGTATCCTAAAAAAACTCTTTTTATTCGCCCAAATTTGGTATGGATTTTTCAATTTTTTACAATTTACTATTTTTAGTAAATATTGGAATACAAGGAAAATGATGTAATTAGTTTGAAATTAATTTATGGGTTATGTCAAAAATAATGATTTATTCAAAAACCTATCTCTTGTCTCTAAAATAAATTCCTTATTTATCAAACTTGATGATTCTTTATTGGGAATATTGTATGGAATTTTTCTAATTTATAAAAGATAAAATTTAAAAATCCACAATTTTTTTTATAATTAAGTTGATATAGACAAAAACCTCTTTTTGTTTGCCAAAATATTGTTTAGATTGTTCAAATTTAGCAATTTCCTATTTTTATCAAAATTAGACCTACAAGTCATACATTGTACTTTTGTTTGCATCTTTTTTTGGGTTCATCTTATTTCCTATTTTGCCTAAAAAACATGTTTCAAATTTCAAAAAAAATTAGCCAATCAATTTATATTTATTTATCTTCATTTGGCACATCATGGTGACCTTGACCCTTAGTTTCAAGATTGTAATAAACCTAGGGTTTCATGGTTTATTATTTTCTAAATTCTAATTTCTAATTTCAAAGTGTTCAAATTTTAAAATTCATAATTTTATGTTTTCCACAATCATGTTCAATATGGATACATCTCTTAGTTACTTCATTTTACAATATATACTAGTAGTTGTTACTTGTTATGTTTCATTCATAATTCAATAAATTAAGGCTATAAGGGGTTCAAAATCTAATCACTTCAAAACAAATAAATCAGAGAATGATCATAATCGATATAAAATTCAACCCTATCTTTACCAATCTTATGGCAATAGTATTGAACCTCTTCCTCCTAACCCTAAGGAGGGTGATAGATATCATCCTCTAACTAGGTGTAAGTTATCACTCCTTCAAGGTTTAAGGTAGATGGTGTATGCATGCATATTCAAACTGAGGTACCTAGGTTTTGTGCTTATAAATCCCTAAAAGATCAAATCATCCTTATGATCAAGTTAATAGAAGAGTTACAAAATCAAAATCAATACTTTAGTTCAAAGATCACATTATTGTAAAATCAAATTCCATGTGCCCAAAATCCAACACATGATAGTGTTAATCATGTGTTTGTATATTGACCTACCAATGTTATGTCAAACAATATTTCATATCTAAATTAAAAGCTAAAACATAATACATACAAAATAAATGATTTTAAAAGTGGCCAAAAGGATACTAAGAGTCCAAGTGAATTCTTATAAGATATATTTTAAAATAAAGAGATCAAATTACCTCCTCCACATCCTATAAGGAGATATAAATACTATTGTGTGTATCATAGAATGTATGGACATCATACAGATTGTTGTTTGGTATTACATATCAAAATATAATGTCTCAAAGATAGTGGTGATCATATAATCGATACATCACTCAAGAAAACCATTCACATTATGAGTACCTCTCTTAAATCACATGTATCAAAACAAAAAATGTGTGTACCAAATAAAAATTCAGAGAAAAAATAGTTGCCAATATCTAACATAGAGAAAGAAAAGGTTCAAAATGAAAATCAAATCAAGAAAAGGATACAAATTTACCTCTCAATAATAATACTCAATTTTCCAAATAATATGGTTTTAGAATGAAATATTTGCAAAACTTTGTTTATGATGGTTAAGGATTGGGAAAACATTCCCAAAGCATCACTCATCCTATTTCCACATATGACCAGAATGACCATCAAGGCTTGGGCTATATTGGTAATAATAATACAAATCATTCAAAGATACATTTGGCTAGTACAAAATAATAAGAGACTACAAATGAAAGAAAATCCAAGTTAAAGGAATAAATAGAACAAGATATATTGTATAAATACCAAGAAAATCAAAACATGATACAAAAAGAACAAGTACAAAAAGAACAAAAAGTACCTAAAAAGGGTAATGTCAAATGTGTGCCTTCACATGAAGAAATTACCAATCATTCCTCAAAATGTCAAATCATTGAACCTTGCATAGATGGAAAGCAAGTTCAAAATATTATAGTTGATCCAACGTATGAATTCAATATATGTACTTAGGAATTATTTACATCTTTAGGATATGGTATGGAACGTGTGAATAAATCTATAGCATTTAGTATTTGTGTTGGGTATATTCAGTGTAATGTCATACATAGATCAGAATCATGCTTTACTATGTTACATATCATCCCATTTTTGCCCAAAAATAATTCAAAACTTGGAAAACCATGGTTACTAGAAACAAAGGAAAACATAACTAAAGCAAAGATTCTAAATATAAAATTACCAAAAGACCAAGATACAGTTTATACTTCAATTATGCACACATATGACACATCTCTTTTGGATGGGTTATACATTCACCACTTTTTAACGATAATCCTCAATTAGATGGGATCATAGGGTAGTCTTTTGAGTTTCAAATATTCCAAAATATTTAGAAATAAAAAACATTCAAAAATATAAAAACATTTCCAACACCTACATACTCTATTGGCTCCTTAGCATCTATGTGTTAGTTCCATATCGATGGATAACATATAAGTTACTTATACATATACATGTGTGTCATGCTTCTACAAGAGTGTGATACAGGCATACACAAACACATGATCTATTCATATAATGTATTTTCTCTACTCACATCACCAAGACATTGGGGGCATCCACCTCTACGATCATGATACTTCTAGTTTATATCATTTTATGGTCACTTTACATTATCATGTTTTAAGATCATACATGTACTTACACATGCCTTATCCATGATTATATCTTATACAAGGTACTTGATATGCTATGCACTTAACATTTTTTGCTAACACATTTAATTTATGGGCTACTATGATATGTTTATGTTGGTTTCTTATGTTTTATTTTATGCATTTCATTGAGTTCCCTGCCTTGTTATTGTCTTGATTGTTCAATAATTTGAATATGCTCCTTTATTTATGGCACCATGTCTATGTATTATTTATTAGAAATTTTAATCTATCATTATTGATTTTGTGTACATTTGACTAAGTCATGTCCCTTTGATTATATGGCATTTGAACATGCCCCCTATTTGCAGTATCCTTGGACCATTGTATGTTGAATTACTTTTGAGTGCTCTTATGTGTGTGCTTATTTGATTGTTTAGTTTTGTACTAATACTATCTATACATTTCTATGATATTTATCATGCATCTTAGGCCTTCATGTGATCACATTTTTCTATGTGCTTTAATGCTACATTTACCTACACATATTCTTTCTATATACTTCATGGTTCAATTCACAAATTATACAGTTATTTTTTTCATTTTGAGGTGAGGTAACTATCAGTTTATATTCTTGCCTCACCTCAAATGGGGGGCATATACATGTCATAGAGGTATGTTCTCCACATTTGGCATAATTTTTAGATTCAGTAGGGGCATGTCATATAGGCATGGCTTCCACACATTCACAGTTACAGATTTAGTGGGGGCATGTTTTAGAAGCATGTTCTCCACACTTATTAAGTATTTAGCACACCCAAATTCATTGGGGGCATGATTTTTAAGCATGTTATCCACACTTATTCATTATTTAACACACCCATATTTAGTGGGGGAATGCTTTAGAAGCATGTTCTCCACACTTATTCAATATTCAACACACCTAAATTTAGTGGAGGCATGTCTTGGAAATATGCCCTCCATATTGGCACTTATTTTAGTTCTTGGATTTCTCCATATATAGTGGGGGTATTCTTTGAAAGCATGTTCTTCACACTTACATAGTTTTTAAATTAGCCAAATCACACAGTTATATAATTCAAATTCATAGTTGTGGAAAAATTCTATACATTGTGCCATTATTATACACAATTTAGCATGAAACATATTTAAGGTGAATCTGCTATGCAATATGTGCCTAATATTATAAAATACAAATCAATTTTAGATTTCAAAACATTCTCAAGTACTATCATCATCAACTAGGTTGGACTTTTACAGATTGTATTAAGCCAGTCTACTACAGTAGTTGGTTCACTTTTAGTATGCTTGAGGTGATTAAATCACTCAATCTTAAGTTTTTAGGTTGGACATGATTATATCATCTAGCCTCACCAGTTTGATAGTGTGAGTTAACTTTATTCACTCACACTCACCAGGTTATAAGTATGATTGGGTTGTACGGTTGAGCTATTCTCAACTATCAAGTTGAAACTCACCTTTTCTCCAAAGTTGGGGGCTTGTACCTTCCAATCTATTTTTCTCAATATATCCCTAGATATATGCACTTTACATATTTATATATTTATCCTAATCTCATTTTTAGAGCCTTACAATGATATAAATTTTCAAATCAACTTACCAATAGGCAAGGCAGTTACATTAATACACAGGTGTACTCTTAAACCTTACTCTTTCAATTTTAATCTTTTCAATACTTTCAATTTTAGATTTATGCACTGATTATATATTGTAACATGTTATTGGTTTTAGGTCAGTCACTAGCAAAACACTCAAGTTGGACTCATGCAAAGGTAAGGTAGGTACACATTTCTTCTCCTTTACACCATTAATTTCATATTAAATTAAAAGGGGGCAAATGTAGATGATATTTATGGATTATATAGCACCTTACTCTTGTACACTTAGAAAACTCAAACCTTGGTTATTCATCTTGGTTATGGACCTTTTCCACTTCCATAAGTCTTGCATCTACTCTATCTTATGCCCCTTGGCCTATCTCTTGGTCTAACTAATCTTATGTTGATGACCCAAACCCTCTATCTTGCCTAGAATGCTTAAAACCTACTTATCTTCCACTTATGCAAGTTTTGATCCTATAATTACTTTCATGTTCCCTAGACACTAGCATCCCAAATAGACACCTACTTCAATGTAGGTGTCCCACTCTGATGCAAGTGTTTAGTGCCCTAAATTCATGTAGTTTTCAAATGAAAAATATCCTAGTGGTTGGCATAAGTGATTTAATGTAAATTATTTATCCAAATGGATTGATATAAACATAAGATCAATCCTCATTCATTCCTCACCTAAAAACTTCTTACCTGCTCAGCAAGTAACTTATAAAAGGCATTATGTAGTCACATAAAATGTCATTTAATGCAATGAGTGTCACCTGAGACCACCCTATCCTTAGCTTAGCCCTAGACCTATCTTGGGACCTCTTTTGATCTTTTTCCAGCTTATATGTACATCTATCCCATGCCTAGATATACCAAAATCTGCATTGATCCATCACCTAGGCATCCCTACTCCTCTTTCACACATTCTAGCCACCTGGATAATAACACAACCCCTTTGGATTAAAGTGCAATGTGTCATTGGCAAAGGGGATAATTTTATTAACCCTTAGCATTTTCTACCCCTAAAAAATATGTTTTCACTCCTCGAAGCATCTTAGGGTCAGTCTAGACTCATTTCATGTCTCTACTAGCATCAGAACACTATATAAAGACCACTCTCATTCATTTGTCCCTCAAATGATAATTACCATGAATAAGATCAAAAATAGTTGTGAAAATTAAGGTTATTAATCCCTATTTACCCCTATTTCTACATACCTCCATTTATAACATCCCAGAGCTTAGTTTTACTCACATTTCCTATTTCAAATCACACTCAAAGCATTCAATTTAGCATTCATACTCATGCATACTAGCATCACCCTTACTTGCACCAACACCTAGAATGGGAGAACTACATTGGGATTGATCCCATTTCAAGGTATTGGTATGTAGGCAATGCTTAACACATGGGGCGTTGAGGTCACGTCCAACCTACCCTACTAATGTCACTTTTCTTAAACTTGTGTTTGTCAAAACACTAGCAAACATGGATGCTTAGGGTTTCATAGTGAAATCAGTCAAAATGAAGCACAAACAATGATCCAAGTCTTGATCATGTAGGTACAAGCTTCTCAAAATAGATCAAAGCTCTACCCCAAATTTCACTGCTTCATCTGCACAGGGTCAATAACACTACACAAAAGGTCAATAGCATAATGCAATATTGGCAAAGAGGGATGCCCTATTATATGAATAAGGTTATAACACATGTTCTATATTGATAACATTTTGCCCTACTTCTGCATCACTTTCTAGTCTGCCACTTGTCTATTTTAATCATACTTTCCAAGTAAGTAAACCTTTTTCAATTCATTATTATTTATAGACTAAGCAAACAAATTAGTTAGTGTACAAATTAGTGGCTATTGATATTGTAGTATTTTATTCCCTGATTTACATACTTAGCTCTTTTATCTACTTGGGATTTTACACTAACTCCCAAAATAGTTAAATCATTTGGTAAACTTGACTTACTTTGAATAACATCCAAACCCTAGCCCTAGATGCCACTAGGGTTTGTATCCTTCTTTTTCATGTTTCCATTTATTGTGTTAGGATTTTTAGATTTAATATATTTTGTTTTAGTGGCACTTTTTAATTTTTTCAATCATATGTCATCTAAGAAAGTTATATATCTCCCTTTAATAAGAAGTTGTAGGCTTAGTGGTAATCTTATTGAGCATACCCAAGTTCCTTTTGTTTGAGCATATACTATGGATAAAGACCAAATACAACTACTCTAATTGATTCTTCACATTTAGATTATGTGGAATTTAATGATAATACATCAGAATATGAGCAATACAATAAATATCTTAATGATACATAAGAGGGGACATGAAACACACTCACTCCTCTCCATGATGACAATATTATAATCAATAATGATGAGCTTTTATAAAGTTTTAGAGATAGACTTTGGCAACAACCCCATGATCATGCATAAATTTTGTGAGATATATTAAAAATAAAGAACACGTCACTTGGTCAACCCTCTAACCCCAAAGATGCTAATATTTTTATACCTACCATGGGGGAAACTCAAACAACTCTCACTAGTGGCAACACATATATGGCTAGTGCACATCCCTCCTCTCCATATGTACAATCCCTTAGGCAAGAGATTCATTCTTTGTAAGTGAAGGTGTTACATCTTGAGCAGGGTGCCACTAGACCATCTCATGCCTTGGACTCTCATGTTCTTCTACATACACCATTGGCATAACATATAATGGAAACTCCTTTGCCATCTAGATTTTTGTCACCCAATCTTATTATGTATGATGGTAAGGGTAACCCAAATCATTATCTATGTGACTTTCAGGCAGCATGTTTGGACTACATGTCTAATGATTGGCTCCTGACCAAGTTTTTCCCTAACAATTTAAAGGACTATGCATTATAATGGTTTCATGTCTCCCCAATCATTCCATTACAACATTTAATCCATTCACATATATGTTTTTCGAAATCTTTTTGATCAACATCAGTGACAAAGTTTTCTATGCTCAAATTTCTCACCTGGAAAAAAATCTAATGAGCCAATATTTGAATATGTCTTGCTCTATAAAACCATATTATCAAATATGACTACCCCCATGGTAGATAGAAAACTATAGGACATATTCAAGCAAATATTATTACCAGAATTACATGAATCTATATTATTCAAAAGGTTTCCATCATTTATAGATTTATGCCCTATATTGAAGGAGCGGGAAGTCAAACTTCTCTCCATGGGTGAGTTAAAGTACATAGCTAGATTGGATTCCACTAATAAGAGTTTAAATAATCTCTTAGACTCCACTAATAAGAGTTTAAATAATCTCTCGTATAAGGTAAGGGATAATGATAATAAGAATGAGAAAAAGATGATAATTAACATAGCCTTGATTTAGCTCCTCATATGGTTTTATCATCTCCTCCAAGGAGACCTTTTATGAATCTTCCTGAACCACCAACTTGAATTCTCCAATGACTTTTTAGAATGCAATGTAATGTCTCTCCCTCCCATCAAAGAGGTTGATATGACTAGGCTTCTTCTAAAGTGTGTCAATAGAATGTGAATCCTCTATATTTTCACAAAGATGTTAATAACACCAAACAAAGTGATATCAAATATGAAAACATACATCAAGGACCTCATGAGCTCAACAAAATACAAAAATGCTACATCGCTTTATAGATGCAAACAAACATAATGCAAACCTTCATTGTAGCTTATTTTTGTTGGGATACAACTCAGATGTAGCTTGTGATGGTCTTTATCAATGCCAATTGTAGTTAGACATATCCATTGAAGCTATGGACCATGTTGTTTTGATCAAAGAGTATAAGTTTGATGCACAAAGAGACTTGATGATTTAAAAACACTTCATCATATATCTTGAGCATATTGAATTTTAGTACAAAGAGGTATATTTATACAAATCCAAATCAAGGAGGACCCTTTATCTTGAAATCAAGATGAATGGTTACAAAAGAGTCCTCGAGAGTGCACATGGATCAATTACATGGATCAATGATGTGAACCCTTCATCTTAATCAAGATGAAGGGTGAAAAATTATCTTTACAAAGATCAATGATGGATGAATATAAGCCCTTCATCTTATTTCAAAGATGAAGGGTGGAGGATGCCCCTTGTGAATATTAAATATGCATGAATGTGGGCCCTTCATCTTGTTTCCAAGATGAAGGGTGGAGCATCATCTCCAAAAAATCACACAGATCTCAAACGTGGGCCCTTTATCTTATTTCCAAGATGAGGGGTAGAGAATAATCTCTTTTAAATTCTTTACATAATTGGCTTGCTTGTAAGGGTATATTCTTAAGATCTCAATATTCCCTTTTTGTATGGAGATGTTCTTTGGAGGGGGACAAGAGGAAAATTAATAATTAGAAGAATAATTAATTAAATAGTTCAAATACCTATTTAATTAATACAATGGGAAGAATTGATTATTAAACTAAAATTGAGAAGGATAATGTGATTTAATAGAGAAGGAAAAATTATTGAATTTGTTGTGTTGTGGAGCTTATTTCTAAATTATAATGTATTTTCAAATACTGCATATTTTAAATGTATTATACACTCTATATGTACTATATTTTCTAGACCCCTTTTAATGGGAAACCATTTTGGGTTGATTCTACCCATGGTTTTGGTACCCATTATTTTGTAATACCTCTTTATTGATGTTTTATGTATTGATGGATATTTCATAGGTAATACATTATGAAAACTAGGGTTTGAGAAGGAAGAATAGAGTGTGTGAATTTGGGTGTGAATTTAGGAGGGTTTGTTGAGCACAGCTCCAAACAATATTTGTGCATTGTAATTTTGAAGATAGATCTAAGAATGATTGTACTCTGGTGGCTTGTAATAAAATCTAAGCAAGTGTTTCTTGGTGGATGTAGCCCACATTGGGTGAACCACATTAAATCTAGTCTTTTTATTGTGCATGTTTATTTATGTTATTTATGCATCTCTATTTATATCTATTATTGTGATTCTATGAAATTATTCCACATCAATTTATGTATTTATTCTTAACAACTGGGATCAGAGCTTCAGGTTGTATTTGTTGAAGTATTGAATCGTAGGAAGGGTTATTAGTTTAAGTGGGAGCTATGACTAATTATCATAGATCAAAGGTTGAAAATTTTAATAGACATAACTTTGGTCTATTTAAGATGTATATGGAGGATTACCTCTATCATAAGAACCTCCATGCTCCATTGGGAGGAAAATAAAGCAACCAATGAGTATGACAAATGAGGCTTGGGAATTACTTGATAGAAAAGCATGTGGGGCCATTAGGTTATGCATTACATCTTTGATCATGTTTAATATATCATAAGAGAAGACCACAGAAGGTCTCATGAATGCATTAGGGAAGTTATATGAGAAACCCTCTGCTTTTAATAAAATATTTTTAATGAAAAATTTATTTAATATGAAGATGTCTAAAAATGGTTCAGTTGTTGATCATCTAAATGAATTTAATATGGTTGTGAGTATGTTGCATTCTATAAAAATAGATTTTGATGATGAAGTTAGGGCTTTGCTTATTTTATGTTCCTTACTAGAGAGTTGTAATAGCCTAGTAATGGTTGTGAGCAACTCGGTCTCTAATAATGCCAAGTTTAAGTTTAAGGATGTCATAGGAGTAATCCTTAGCGAGGAAATATGATAAAAAAGCTTTGGGGAGACTTCTACTTTAGGTGATGCTTTGGCAATGGAGAGTAGAGGGAGATAAAATTCTAGAGGAAAAGGAAAGCATGGAAAATAAAATGGTTTTAGAAGGTCAAAATCAAGGGCCAAGATGGTATGTTGACACTGTGGAAAGACTGGGCATGCAAAGAAGGATTGTTGGTCTCTTTAGAACAAGAACAAAAATTAGGAACACAGCAAGGAGGTGAATGTGGAAACAATTAATGTTTATTAGGATGTATTAATTCTCTTCATTGACAAGATTACTGAGTATTGGGTTTTAGATTCAGGGGCTTCTTTTCATGCTACACCATATAGGCATTATTTTATTGATTATGTTTAACAAAATTTTGGACACCTTTATCTTGGTGATGATCAGCCTTACAACATAGTAGGAAAAGGAAGTGTTTAGATCAAGATTTATAATGGGAACACTTGGCTACTAAAGGATGTCAGGCATGTGCCTAAGTTGAGATGGAATTTAGTATCTGCAGGATAGCTAGGCAGTGAAGGTTGTATGGTGGCATTTATAGTAGATTCTTGGAAGGTGACCAAGGGTGCTCTTATGGTAGCAAGAGGTAAGAAGGTTGGTACCATGTATTTATCAAGTAGTGTTGATTATTTTAATTTAGTTGCTACAAATGTAGATGCAACTTTGTGTCATAATAGGCTCGGTCATATGAGCCAAAAGGGTATGCAAATTTTGAAGGATTGGTTACCTAGATTAAAAGGATCTGATTTAGATTTTTGTGAAGACTGTGTATGGAAAATATAAAAGGGTAAAATTTCTCAAGGTTGGACCTACAAGGAAGGAGAATAAGTTAGATTTGTTTCATTCAAATGTATGGGGGTTGACTCAGGTATCTTATATTGGTGGGTCATCTTATTATGTCACTTTTATTGATGATGAAACTAGGAAAGTTTGGGTGTATGACATTAGGATAAAATATGATGTGTTTGATACATTTAAAATATGTAAAGCCTTGGTTGATAATGAAATAGGTCTCGAGTTAAAATGTCTCAAGTCAGATAATAGTGGGGAATATTACAGCAATGCATTTTTTATTACTATTCAAGGAATGGAATTCATAGACAAAGGATGGTTCCAAAAACTCCACAGTAGAATGGAGTGTCAGAAAGGATGAACAAGACTATCATGGAGCATGTTAGGAGCATGAGGTTGCATGTAGGACTGCCTCTTTAGTTTTGGGTAGAAGCAATAAACATAGCTATATATCTAATAAATAAAGGTCCTTCATTTGATTTGGATGGAAGCATACCTAAGGAATATTGGTCTGGTAAGAAGGTTGATAATTCATTTTGTAAAATATTTGGTTGTGAAGCCTTCATTCATATTGATAAGGATGATAGGACAAAGTTAGATGCTACATCTAAAAAATGCACCATTATTGGTTATGGTGAGGATGACTTTGGTTTCCAGATTTGGAGTCTTAAGGACAAGAAAATATTTAGGTCTAGGGATGTTGTCCTTAATGAAAAATTCATGTATAATATCATTTTTAGGATTAGAAATAGGATTCTAGAAAAGAGTACATAGTACTAGAGGACATTACAGATGATAAAGTGTCCAAACAATTGGTTCAAGCACCTACTCCACAAGAACCCCAAACTCCTATGGTGAGAAGGCATTCTAGGGTAAAAAGGGAACTTGAACATTTTTTTCCATCTCTTAATTATTTATTACTCACTAACAATGGAGAGATAGAGTGCTTTGAAGAAGCAATACAAGTAGATGTCAGGAAGAAGTGGGAGCAAGCTATGCATTAGGAGCATCAATCTCTCATGAAAAATTAGACTTGGGATTTGGGAACCCCACCTAAAGGTTAGAGAGTATTGCAAAATAAGTGGGTGCACAGAGTTAAAGAAGATGATGGAATCAATAAAAGGTACAAGGCTTGATTGATGGTAAAGGGATTTACATAGAAGAAGGGAATTGATTTCGATGAGATTTTTTCCCCAATGGTAAAGATGACTTATATTAGGACTATTCTTGAGATAGTGGTAGCATAAGACTTTCACTTAGAGAAATTGAATGTGAAGACTACATTCCTTCATGGTGATTTGAAGGAGGACTTGTATATGGAGCAGCCATAGGGATATGAGGTCATAGGGAAAAATAACATGGTGTGCAAATTGAAGAAGAGCTTGTATGGCCTGAAACAAGATCCATGATAGTGGTACATGAAATTTGATAGTTTTATGATGGAATAGGAATACTCCAGGTCTCATTTAGACCATTACATATATATCAAGAAATTTGATGATGGTGATTACATTATCCTTTGTCTGTATGTGGATGATATGTTAGTTACAAGTAAGAACATACAAGAAATAAAGGTACTCAAGCAAAAGCTTAGTAACTCCTTTGCTATGAAATATTTGGGAGAAACAAAACAAATCCTTGGTATGAGAATAAATTAGAATAGGAAGGAATGAAAGCTGAATTTATCTCGAGAAGAGTACATCAAAAAGTTCTTGGAGAGGTTTAGTATGCAGGATGTTAAACCGGTTAGGACTCCTTTGGCAAGTCATTTCAAGTTATCAAAAGAGCATTGTCCCAAGATAGAGAAGGAGAGAATCCAGATGTCACATGTACCTTACTCATTAGCTATTGGTATCTTGATATATGCTATGGTGTGTACTAAGCTAGTTATTACCTATGCAGTGGGAGCAGTAAGTAGGTACATCAGTGATCTAGGTAGAGAACACTGGAAGGTAGTGAAGTGGATCCCTCGATATTTAAGAGGGACCATGGGGGAATTTTTAAGCTATGATGGATTAGACACCACTATGCATGGTTATTTAGATTTAGACATGGTTGGAGATTTAAATAGCAGGATGCGTACAATAGGATATGTATTTACTATAGGTGATATAGTAGTGAGCTAGATTTCATGATTATAGAATCTTGTGGCTTTGTCAACCATAGAGGTTGAGTATGTTACTACCATAGAGGCAAGCCAATAAATGATTTGGTTATAATAATTTATTGAAGAGTTAGGGCATAAGCAGAGGAAGGGAAGCTATATATTGATAGTCAGAGTGTTATACATCTAGAAAAGAACTTCGCTTTCCACTCTAGGATGAAGCATATATAGTTAAGGTACCATTTCATCAAGACAACTTTGGAGGAAGAGAAGTTGAAGCTAGAGAAGATTCATACCAGTCAAAATCTTCTAGACATGATGACCAAGGTGATCACAAGGGAGAAATTGAAGTTATATTCAGTTTTGATTGGCCTTCATAGTTGATAGTGAAGGGTTGAGAACCCTACTCAGAGGAAATTAGTCTCCAAGTGGGAGATTGTTGTGTTGTGGATCTTATTTCTAAATTACAATGTATTTTCAAATACTATACATTTTAAATGTACTATACACTCTATATGTATTCTTGTTAGGGTTTGGGGTTGGGTCGAGCCCCAAGTAGGGGTTCGAGGGTGGAAACCCACAAAAAGTGAGGGTTTAGGGGTAGCAGCCCCCAAGTGGGGGTTTGGAGCTGGCAACCCTCAATAAATGGGGGTTCAAGGGTGCTAGCTGCCAAAAAAAATTCTAGACCCCTTTTAATGGGAAACCATTTTGGGTTGATTCTGCCCATAGTTTTGGTACCCATTGTCTTATAATACTGCTTTTTGATGTATTATGTATTGATGGATATTTCATAATTAATACATTATAAGAACTAGGGTTTGAGAAGGAAGAACATAGTGTGTGAATTCAAGTGTGAATTCAGGAGGGTTTGTTGAGCATAGCTCCAAACAATATTTGTACATTGTAATTGTGAAGATAGATCTGAGAGTGATTATACTCTAGTGGATTGTAATAATATCTAAGCATGTGTTTCTTGGTGGATGTATCCCACATTGGCTGAACCACATTAAATCTAGTCTTTTTATTAAACATGTTTATTTTTTTTCTTTATGCATCTTTCTTTATATCTATTATTATGATTTTGTGAAATTGTTACACATTGATTTTTATATTTATTCCTAACAAAATTGATCAAAGAAGAGGGAATTGAATAGATAAAATGACAATTGAACTAAGAAAATAATAATTGAACTAAGAAATTGATAAATGAATTGAGAACTTGACAATTGAACAGAGAACTTGACAATTGAATAGAGAACTTTATAATTGATCATATCTAATATATTAAGTTTACCATACTTCAAGAAGCCCCACAGTGATTTCAAAAATGTATATTAGATGAACAAATGACTTCAGACCAGACCATGTGTAATTACTTGGAATCACTCCATTGTACAATTTTGACATGAAAGTGATAAAATTGGAGTGTCTACAGTTGTCCCTATTTGAGGAGACATTGTGAGAAGTAGTCAAAGTAATGGATTTCCAAATAATAAAAAGTCTTAAAAAGGAAAAAAATTGACGGATATTAGTTTTGATGAAATTTGCTAAAAAAACTAGTAAATGGGTTCACATATGCCCCAAAGTGATGCTTGGTAAGCCATGGATACTCCCTCAAGGGGATAGTAGGTAAAAATTTTGACTGATTGAACCCTCAAAATGATGATAGGATCCAACATGGACTTTAGGCCAAATCTAGTTCTCCCCAAGATATAGGATTAAATAAAATTAAAGACAAGGGAAGAAGATCGATTATAAAATAAAAATAAGAATAGGGACTCGTAAAAAGATGAGAGTTTATAAGGAATAGGCTTACTAAAATGACATGAGATATGTTCATAAAACATTGAGAGAATAGGACAAGGGATGGCTGACCTAAGCTAAAAAAATTGAGCATTGCCTACATAGTCTAATTAGACCTCAAACCATTGTAGTTTTACCTGAAATTAAGCATAGTAAAATGATCAGTATGTTTAGAAATAAGAACATGAACAATTTGAGATAGAATGGTTAAGCTCACAAAATGGTGAGAGTGTGAAATTTAATTTGTAAAATGGCAAGAGTGTAGAATTATCTTATAAAACAGAAAGAGTGTGGGAAGTTGGTCCCACTTTTTTAAAATATCATCTTTATGAGGAGATGAAAATCACCAGTGAAATATGAATATATGTGCCACCTAAATACTAACAACTAGAAATCCAAGTTGAGCAATAAGATGACAACTAAAAAATTACAACATACTAGAGACAGGTATTCTATGGGAAAAAACATCACTGTTTAGGATTTTTTGCACTTCTAAATGTTTAGAGTTTTGGGGATATTTAAAATTTTTAGGTATTTTTGGAATATTTAAAAAATTTAGGTATTTTTATAATAGGATATAAACAAGGGTATTTTCACCAATGAATATACAGACAAGAAATGGGAAATGACAAATCCAAAAACACCTAATAAAGGGAAATATAATCATGGGTGTAATTTTCTCAATATGGATAAGAGACATGAATAAGGGGGTGATTAGACATGAATAATTTTGTGTTTACCACTCAATCAATAATGGATAATAGGATACAACTTCTTCCTTGAAACAATGAACTTGGGTGTGAATGGGTTGTAATGTGGAATGTGAACATGAATTACTAGGGAGTCAAGGGAACAATACAAATCTTTCAAGCCAGTAGATAAAAACATTCCAAATTTAGAACATTCTTCTACAAAAGAGAGTCTAACCAAAAAACCAAACTGCACTTTTGATCTTCATTGATATTGAGTATTAGTCAGGTTCATTTTCAAAATTGCATTTGTAATCTAATATGGGTGGTAATAGGATAGAAGGTGAGGATGAGTCCCATAATGCCCCCAAGTGTGGGTGAACAAAAATAGGGAAAGGCATAATGGAATAAAAATCTCCCCAAGCAATAACATTTAGAGACCAGAGTGTGACAACCTTAAGCAAGAAAGTACTTAATATGCATAATATTCATTGGCTTGTTGAATTCATCATTGTCTTTAGTAGCTAATTTATAAGCACCAGACCCATATTTAGGTATAACAACAAAGGGGCCTAACAATTTTCTTTGAACTTACCTTTCTTTTACCATTCAACATTAGTATTTTTTATTCTCCTTGAGCACAACATCACCAAGCCCAAACTCTCAAAAAATAATCCTCTTGTTATAGCCCCAACATAGTTGATTCTGATAAGAGTTTAGGTGATTGAGGGTGGATAGTTATTTTTCATCTAGAAGATCCAACTTTGCTAATCTACCCACTCGGTATTCTTCTTCATCAAGGATATCTTGCAAGGAAATGTGCAAAAAAGGTAGCTCCATCTTAATGGGAAGAATGACTTCTGAACCATAGACCAGATAATAGGGTGTTGCACCTGTAGGGATGTGTACATTAGTACGATATGCCCACAAAGCTTGGAAATTTTTCAAATGTCAATCTCAGCCATTAGTAGTAATAATCTTCTTCAAAATTTTGATCAATGTCTTATTGGAAGCTTTAGCTTGGCCATTACCTTGAAAGTAATATGGCATAGAGAACTTGTGATTGATGTAAAATTTAGAATAGAGGGCAACAACATCTTTATTTTTGAATAATCCACCATTATCAGATATAATGGTGGATGGAATTCCATAGCAACAGATGATATGATTCAGAATGGATTTTGAAAGCTACTTACCAGTAATATAATTAAGAGGGATTGCCTTTACCCACTTTTTGAAATACTCACTTGAAGTAAGAATGTGCTTATGGCTATCATAAGAAGTAGGGTCAATCTTGCCAATGAGGTCAAGTCCCCGAGTGGAAAACAACCAAGGATTTATAATTGGTCAAAGTGCATGCGCCAGAGCATGGATAAAATCACCATGTTATTGACATGGTATACATTTCTTAACATATGCACATGCATCTACTTCAATGGTTGGCCAATAGTAACCAATACAGAGGAGCTTATTTGTTAGGACCATATCAGTAGTATGGGCCCCATAAATCTCTTTGTGGACTTCCCTAAGTATTAATTTAGATTTCTCATAATTAGACAATAAAGCAAAGTTCCATCATAGCCTCTGTGATATAGTGAGCTCTTAATTATAGTATATCAATAAGTATTTTGGATAAATAATTACATTTGGTTCCAAGATAGGTTAGGTGGAAGGATGTGATCATAGAGATAAGAAAAGATGTCATGGTACCAAGGGGAATTGGGACCAGTAATGACACATATCATCTCTGAATGTGAAAAATTTTAAGTTAGAAAAAGAATATGCTCAATGATAAACTTATATTCTATAATAAAATAACAAATTACAATCATTAATCCAATAATAGCCATAGCGTTAGCTGATTTATTATTGGCTCTCTGGATCTGCTCAAACTAAATGGTTTCAAACTTGACTTTGAGAACATCCACCATAGTTTTTTAAGATACCAACTTTTCATCCTTTATTTGATATTTATTAGTGACCTAATTTATGATAAATTTAGAATCATCATACACTTGTAAATGTTTAATATCCCATTACACAGTAAGACAAAGTCCAACAAGCAAAGCTTCATATTTAGTGATATTGTTTCTGCATGGAAAACCAAGGTAGGAAGCTTTAAGAATAAGAATTCCCTATGGTGTGATGAAAAATAATCTTGATCCTAAACCATGTGATTTGAAATAACCATCTAAATAGATCTTCCATTCTTTGTCTTTGGTTAGAGTCATAACAGACTCAAGTGATAGGAACATAATCTTGTATAGGTGCCTCAAGAAGTTGATCAATGAGCACTTATCCTTTGATTATTTTTTTATGTTTTTAATTAATATCAAATTCACTTAGTAGCATGACCCATTTTTCCATTTGAACTATGAGAGTTGATTTTTCCAATAAGTACTTTAATGGATCCACTTTAAAAATCAATAGTGTCTTGTTATTCAACATGTAATGTCTAAGCTTCTTTAAAGCAAAGACTAATGAAAGACATATTTTCTCAATTGAAATGTAATTATGTTCATAAGATACTAATGTTCTATTAAATTAATAAATATCTCACTCTTTCCCTTGATCATCATGTTGAGCAAGGAGTGTCCCCAATGCTCTATCAATTGTGTAAAGGTACAGTACAAAAGGCTTTCCTGATATAGGTGGAACAAGTACAAGAGGATTAACTAGATATTGATTTAATTGATCAAAAGCCTATTAGTATTATGCATTTCATTGAAATATAATTCCTTTCTTTATCAGATGATTAAATGGGTGACATTGATCAATAAGTTGAGAGATGAAGCATCTAATACCCTAGATTTTTTCTTGTAGACTATGTAGTTGCTTCAGATTGGAAGGAGATGGAATTTCATTGATTGCTTGAACTTTGGGTAGGTCGACTTTGATACCTCTTCAAGAGATGATGAAGCCTAACAATTTTATATACATAACCCCAAAAAAACATTTATTAGGGTTGAGTTACACTTTATATTCGTGAAGCTGTACAAAAAAATTTCACAACACTATTGGATGATATGTGCGAGTTTTTTATTTGCCTAAGATAACTTCAACATATTATTTGAAGATATCATGCATGAGATCATGAAATATTATGATCATTGCTCATTTATAAGTAGCCCCTACATTTTTTAAGCCAAATGGCATGACTTGATAACAAAATGTGCCCTAAGGGGTTGTAAATGTTATTTTGACCTGATCCTTTCGAACAATTTTAATCTAATTATAGCTTGCAAATCTATCTATGAGGGATAGCATTTCATAACCCATTGTTGAATCCACAATCATATTTATAATCTATAATGGAAAGTCATCTTTATGATAAGCTTTATTTATATCTCTAAAATATGTACAGATGTCAATGTTGATTGGTTTCTTACTAATAGGAACAATGTTGGAAATCCAATCTGTATATGGAATGCGTTTGATAAAACTTGCTACCAATAATCTTTCTAGCTTAACTTTGACCAGAAGTATAATCCATGAATGCATCTTTCTTAGATTTTACCTAATCTACTTGGTATTTAGATGCATGACCAAGTGATGTAAAATTAATGGTAGATATGGACTTGGCATATCTGAATAATCCCAAGAAAATATGTCAGTGAACTCTGTGAGAAGGCCAATGAGCAATTCATGCTCCTCTGCAGTAAGAGACGCACCAAGCTTTATTATCTTTGAATCATCGAGCATACCAATGTTGACCTCTATTATGTCTTCTACAAAAAGAGTGGAGCCATCATCTAGAATAGGAAGAAAAGAAGGTAATTGATCATCATACTCAGAAGGTGAACTTTTAGATGGACCCATGTAGGAAGAATCAGAATCATTGCCTTCAGGTAATGGCCAATGAGCTACCAAGTGGGGTTTCTGTAGAACCATTCACTCAAATTTATCATGATCTTCAAGCTTTATCTCAACATTATAGGAAAGATGGGGACTTGTGGAATCTTGGACTTCAAATAAAGGAGAGCAAACTTCCTCATCCAATAATGCCTAAAATAGGTTTTCACCAAAGGACACGTCTTTATCTTTTATTTTTCCCAAATCTAAAAATACCCTGAAAAGGTTTTTCACTTAAATATCTTGATGTTTCATTTTTAATTGGATTTAGGATGTTCACTTTCTCCCTAAAGTAGGCTATTGGATCAAAAGTGAAGACAAATCCTTATTTGTGCTCACCTATTAGTAAATCATCTCTCAGACCCAGGAACTTTGATAGTGCCTCTTCATTTTCAAATTCATCAAGAGTGATATCATTGCCTAACTACTCTCAATCAACAAGGTCAGGATATTTGAGGGTGAGGGGAGTGGTAAGAATAAGAGAAATAATGAGGACATAATGGGTCTCAAACATCTTAATATTAGTGAGTTCATCGTAAATACTATTAAAAGACTTTATGTCATAGCTAGAAACATCGTTATTAAGCGCACAGGTTAAACAAATTTTAGGATGTTTAGGGACTAGCCTAGGTGGTTTATATCTTAAATGTTGTTTTTTTTAATTTTTTACCAAAATAATAGGCTCTAATTGACCTTGCTCTTTGACCCCTATTCCTTTGCCTTTATAAGCATTATGAGTCATAATTTTATTAGGAATATGGTATTATTTATGTTGGAAATAAGGAGATAGATCCTCATTGTATAACCATGACTCATCTTCTAGCTTCAAATATTATTAACAAAAACCCTTTTCTAGAATGAATGGGAGAAGTTATGTAAGAGAGGATGTTTTCCCCTTCTTTTGCCACTCCATCTTGGGCTAGCCATAGAATTTTGATGATTGAGGTAATTTGGACACATGAAAAGCATATTCCATCTTATATGTGCCCAAACCTTTATCATGAATTTTAAAATGGGATGAGTTTAAGGAGGTAAAACGCATTGTATAAGAAGATAATATGGCATTAGGATCGACATTATTATATGGTGTTGGCTCAGAGATTACTTGTTTATCCTTTTTAATGGGAGTGATAATGTTAGGATAGTAAGTATATTGGTGACCTTTTACTTTGAGATGTTTGTAATATTGATATGGTTGTAAATCTCTATGAATAGTCACCTCCATTCTAGCATGAGGAAACTTAATGCATTGATGTAGAGTAGAAGGCTATGCATACATCTTGTGAATCCATAGATGACCAAGAAGGAGATTATATGGTAGATCAAGATTAATGACATGACAAAGGGTTTATGTATAACAGATCCAACCTGAATAGGAAAGGAAATGGTTCCTACAAATTGTCATTTTGTGTTATCATATCCCTTGATAGTAATGGTATTATTTTTAAAATTCATTGAAGTATATCCCAATCGTATAACTAGCTTCAGTGGAATAATGTTAAGATTTGATCCATTATCTATCAATACTATCTTGATCTTGTGATGGGTAGTTGTAACCTCAATGTATAGAGAATTAGTTTGAGAATCCCCAAGGGATGATATATCAATTTTATCAAATTTCAAATGTGGACCAAGAGATAAATGTCCCACCAATGCTTGAAATTTATCTAGTGCAATATTGTTGGGCACTTGAGACTGGCTCAAAAGTTTGTATACGACATCCTTATGTAACTGAGAAGTACATAACAAGACCAAAATGGAAATTTGCATTTACATCTTATTCATTTGATCCATAAGATCATATTACTTTTTTATAGGAGGTATATATTTAGATTCAGACTAATTTTGAATAGGATGAAAACTAGAAGGTGGATTTCGACTAGGCCCTTGAATGGTAATCTTTGAGAATTGAGTTATAATAGCACAATCTCAAGTGGGTTTAGAAATGATAGAATCTGAGGTTGAATATATAGGTCCTAGAATAATCACTTGAGGATGGGAATTATGATACAAAGGAACTACTAGGATAGATAGACCTGATCCTAGAATGGAGGGATTTGCTAGTTGATAGTTATTGAAATGAGAATGGGGATTTATGGTAATGGTTATAACATGATATTTCATGACATGGCCTACTATATTGTAATCATACGGAGTGTCATGGTAGTCAACATTATCAGCCTAAGACCCCTGATTATGATTAAAACTATTAGTCAAGCTTTATTTATTTTGATTAGTATTATGTTATGTGAATGGATTTTTGTATATTCCCATGCCCTGACCAGTGTTAGTAGATGATACATTATTCAATTCTATTTTTTATCAATCAAGTAAATTTTCTATAATATGTTGAAGTTGTACACACCTATGAATGGCATTCCCTTTAATTCTATGATATTCACAATACTTGTTATCCCTATACCATTCTCATTTAGGTTGAGACTCATCAAAAGGCTTAGTGTATGGCCATTCAATCAGGTTTTTAGCCATAAATTTTCAAAACACAATCTCAATAGATCCCCCAATTTGGAAAATGGACATCGATTAAACTACCCTCTTGGAGGAGGTTACCTTTATACCATAAGTGGTTGTTGTTGAGATGCCTTTTGTATAGGGGGGTCTTTGAACTATTTATACATGTCATGCCTCTGTAACACCATTACCAACCATATTTTTGTTGTAGTTAAAAAATTTTGGCTTGTCTACCACATTTTTTAGATTGGACCTTAAAGTTTGGTTCTGAGTTTGATGTTGATTTTAATTTTGATTGGAAGATTGACCTTGAGGCTGATTTGAGGAATATATTTTAACCAATCCTTTATTTATAAATGCTCTCTATTTGAACCCCTTTTGTGATAACATCATCAAAGTTATCTATAAATTATAACCTAAGATTGAAAGTGAGCTCAAAATTTTGATTTTTCATCAAGATATTGGTCAATTCAATGTCTGGTAGTGTATGTGAACATCATCTACTAGCTAATGCATGTCATCTTTAAAGTTAGGTGACAAAACTTTCACCTCCCTTTTTCTTGATAGCACATAAATCCATCGTAGTTAACTCATGTTCCATATTATATGAAAAGTGTTTGACAAATTTCTCTAACAAGTCATCAAAATTTGGAACATAACTCTTTGGAAGATGTGTATACCACTCTAATTCAAGCCCATCCAAACTCTATGAGAATAAATGAAGTACGATGTTGCTATCATGATGGACCTCTTGGCATTCCTTGAAGAAAAAGTTTAGATGATCTCTTGAACATCCCTTTTGTTTATATTTATCAAAGTTTGTAATATCAAAGTGAGATAACAAAGGTATATTGAAAATAGTGCAATCAAATGGATATGAACATATATGATCCATCTTGTAATTTATATTTTGATTATCTACATGTAATCCTAGTATGGTGTCTTTGATCACTTGCAATGCCTGAGTGAGGAGAGTATTTTGGGAAGTGGATGGAAGATTATAGGACTAATAATGGTGTTATGGATTAGTAGGATTTGAATCAATCTTTTTTCCTAACCAATTAGAATTATCAATTAGGATTGAATTGAGTGGGAAGAACTTGTTATGGATTACAATTAGAAGACAAAATGGAAATTCATCATTATGGCAGAGAAAGAAGTGATTGTATTAATCTTAGGAACAACTATTGATTAGTCAAAACATATTGTTGTGTATTAGAAAAAAAATGATGAATATTAGAAGGACCTTAAGACACATTGGATTGGGGAAGTTGTGAACTTGATGTAATAGTTTGTGGTTCAATGGGAAGTTGTTGACAATGACCTAAATTTTGTGAAGGAATTTGATCAAATGACTTTGTAAGAATGGGCTTGTAGGGTTCTTGATGGGGATTAGGAAATGTTTGAATTTTTTCTATAATAGGTTTTGAAGACTCTACAATCAATTTTTTTTAGGAGCCATGGACATTTTGACATGAGGAAGTGGATCAACTATGGAATCTTTTTCTTGACGTTCAATTGGATTAACAACTGGATTGAGTATTAATGCATGAATATAAATAATTGTTTTCTCAAATTTTTGAAATTTGGTGACAATAATGGGTGACATATTGGGTATAAATTCAAGTAATTCCTTCTCTTTTCTTGATGTTTCTAGATTTTTTGACATTTGAATCTCTTTAGGACTATGGCAAGAAGAATGTGTATCATTATTCCACTCCATAATTATGACATGGTTAGGCATAGGTTATGTTATTTTCACTCTATGGATATCATCTATAGGGAAATGATGAGGTACTTTGGTTCCCATCTCTAGTAATTGTAAAAGATTGTTTTCTTTATCGGGATATAATCAGTGCTCAAAATGGGTTTGAAGAACATCATAAAGAGGTAGCTCTTCTTCGTATTGTAATTTATGGAATTTCATGCCTTCTTGATCCTAAGGACAATCATCCTCATACAATTGTTACTTGTATTAGTTTGGCATAAAGCGATCGACTTGATTTTGGATCTAATCATCCTCGTAAGCAATATTATAAACCATACCACTTTGAGTGTAATGAGGCATATTGGAATCAATATTTGGAATATACTTGGATAAAAAGACATCTTTTTGGAAAAGATAAGAGGAAACTCTTTAGAAATGACAAAACTTGAATATATTTAACTTGGATTAAGTTTGGAAATTAGAAAAGTGGTCTAAATTCATGTGGACAGCACAACGATATGATTTCACACAATAAGAAAGGTATGAAGTGTACACATTTGACCAATATGGGATGTAAAAGGGAACAAATTTGACCAAAACACAAATAAAGTAACAATACAATTTCACACAAAAAAAGGGTATGAAATGTTTGTGTTCTGAACAAGGTAAAATGGAGCAAATTTGACTAAAGACATAGACAAAAGAATAGCTCTTTGTGTAATTATAATGTGACAATGTTTGACCAAACAAGGACTCAAGTAATCTTGCCTTACACTATAAACTGACATAGGTTTAGGTGAAAATCACTACTCCTTTCGATATACTTGATTTTAAGAGGATAACATTTAAGATTCTTTAAAAGTAATTAATTATTGTAAGTTATTGGTAGGGTTTTTATGCCCCCTTTCTCTCAATAGGTCTTACATAAAAGGGAATGTTTGGGAGTTATTAACCTTTGCATCCCCACTTCAGTGATAATTCCATGGTAAAAAGGTTTTTAGTCTAAATTTTCATTTGGAAAAACTAAATGGTCCTGATATACTTTGCAGTATGTGGGAATTTTAGAATGATCTATCAATTGGGTGTCAAACCACTTAGCTTGTTACAAAAGCATCTTATCCCTTTTGTAACACTTCATCTATCAATTACTTAGTGAAGTATGATGTCTAGTACGTGTATTCCTTGATGACCTATTCAACTTTTCAGGTTAACTGCTCAACTACTATCTAATCGAATAGTATGCTTAACTTGTATACCCCACTAGATAAGTGGGTTTGGTATGATGCTAGGAGATGAAACCCCATATCAATGCACCCATGAAGAACTTATGAGGAGGTGATGAAATCCTACTCACTAAGCCAAAATAAATGAAAAAAGGAAAGATGTACTTGATTTCTAATTCTTAGGACCCCACAAATGGGTAAGAGAAGAGCATACATCAAGTAAGATTTTGAGAGACAACAAGATAACCAAGCAATAATGATAAAGAACACAACTATCTAAGAAAATAACACAAGGTAAAATTCCCTTAAGAGCACCAAAGTATTTGTGGTTTGTTCTTTATTAAGCACCGATTTATAAGTGTGAATGAATTTTTCTTTGGTTAGTTATAAAATCAAACTAAAAGTATGTTAAACCTGCAATACAAGTGGTTAAATTCTCAATCAATGGTTTTAATCACTTTCAAGAGCTTTATATAAGTTGTTTTCACAGAAAGACAATTTCATTGATATGTAGGACCTTTTCACTATTTTAGGAACTTGCATAGAAAACAAACATAAGAAAAAAAAACCCAGATAGAGACGATTTCACTAAATACAAGGATGATTTTTCTAATTAGGAGAATAATTTTTCTAAAGTCATGACAAAATCTCTAAATACAGTGACAATTTTTCTAAAAGTAGAAAAAATTCACTAATGATCAGAAAACCAAACTTGGAACAATTTTGCCGATAAGTGAATAATTTTGCTGAAAGAATGAACAATTTCATTGAAACTTGGAAAATGAAGTACATCTGACAGAGAATAAAGTCATTAATAATGTTATCAATTTCATCAAAATTTAACAGAAATTTGCCAAAATACATAATAATTTCATTGATAAGTAGACATACATGAAAATAGACTAGAATAGACCAAAAAAGAATAGAGAATGATTTCATCATTTACAAAGATAATTTCATCAATTACTAGAACAACAAAGACAATTTTATTATTTTAAGGATGAATTCGTCGATACACATAGACAAATAGAATACAAAAAAATGAACATAAAAAAGCCAAAATATTGAGATTCCTTCTAAAGTAAGATGAGTATATAGGCTCAAATGAAAGGTGTGGGGTGTGCAGTCCCATCGAGCATGCCATATGTGTCGATAAAATGCAAATCCTATATATTTTAAAAAGTTGTTAAGAGCATGAAACAAAGTGATAGAAAATATAAAAACACACACCTAGGACCTCATGAGCTCAACAAAATAAAAAAATACTACAATGCTTTAGAGATTCAAACAAATGTAATGCAAACCTTCATTATAGCTTGTATTTTTTGGGATGTGGCTCGGATGTAGTTTGTGATGGTCTTTATCAATGTCAATTTTAGTTAGACATCTCCATTGAAGTTATGGATCATGTTGAAATGATCAAACAGTAGAAGATTGATGCACAAAGAGACTTTATGATTTGACAACACTTTGTTGTATATCTTGAGCATGTTGAATTGCATATAAAGAGATGTATTTATACAAATTTGAATCAAGGAGGACCTTTCATCTTGAAATCAAGATGAATGGTTATAAAAGAATTCTTAAGAGTGTACATGAATCAAGCACATGGATCAATGATGTGAGTCCATCTCAATCAAGATGAAGGGTACAAAATGATCTTTACAAATATCAATGATGGATGAATATAAGCCCTTCATATTAATTCCAAGATGAAGGGTGGAGGATGCCCATCATGAATATCAAAGATGAATGAATGTGGGCCCTTCATCTTCAAGATGAAGGGTGGAGAATCCTCTCCAAGAAAGCACATGGATCTCAAAGGTGGGCCCTTCATCTTGTTTCCAAGATGAGGGGTGGAGAATAATCCCCTTTTATTGTTAATTATTTGAATAATTGGTGTGATCACAAGGATATATTCTTAGGATCTCAAGATTCCCTATTTGCATGAAGATGTCCTTTAGAGGGGGACAAGAGGAAAATTAGTAATTGAAAGAGTAATTAATTAAATAGCTCAAAGACCTATTTAATTAATACAATGTGAAGAATTGATTATTAAACTAAAATTGAGAAGGAGAATGTGATTGAATGGAGAAGGGGAAATTGTTCAATTGATAAAATAAGAATGAATTGAAGAGAGAAATTGATAATTGAACTGAGAACTTGACAATTAAATAGAGAACCTAGCAATTGAACAGAGAACTTGATAATTGAACATATCTAATACATTGAGTTTACCATACCTTGGGATGCCCTAAAGTAAGTTCAAACACATATATTAGATGAACAGATGAATTCAGACTAGACCATGTGTATTTGCTTAAAATCACTCCATTATACAATTTTAACATGAAAGTAATAAAATTAGAGTGTCTATATAAAGAATTATGATACCAATTGTATTTTGTGATTATCACAGGGCCCTCGACCATACTACAAACAGATGCATTAACTTATGACATAAGATCCAAGATTTGATAGAGGATAATATAATTGATGTGAGCACTCATATAGAAACACCCAAAGCACAACCAATTGAAGTAAAAGTAATGAAAATCTTTTTTGATCCATTTTCAAAACATGTGGCTGATGAAACAACATACACTTTAGGTGTTCATTATACTTATCAATCACATCCACCACTGGCATCCTATCATACTCATACAATGTACACACACCCTCTACATAATATCATTGGTGTGTATCATACTATAGTGCCAATTAGGCCTCTTATCACTTTATTATAACAGGAGATCATTGATGATGATTTATATTTATACGCATTCTTTTTATGAGCTTACATTGATCATCATCTTATTTAGAGTATCGTGGCTGACAATGGGTCAAGAATTAATATGTATACAATTACACTTCTACATCACTTAGGCTCTTCAGATCAGAATATTTCTCCTATAGATACAATTATTCATAGCTTTAGTGGTCATGTCCAGATCTCCATTATGGAGATTATACTTCCATTATAGGTTGGTCTCATACATGTGGCCACTAGATTCATAGTTTTACCTAGTGCTGAAACATTTGATCTATTATTGGGTGGGCCTTATATACAATAACTTTGAGATATCCCCTCCACCATACACATATGTCTTAAGTATATACATGCAAACCAAGTTGTTACTATTGAGGGCCTTCCATATGAGTATCCTTTACCTACTCCATAGCCAGCTACACAATGGTCACCAGTAACAGTTTCATCCACTACCAAATAGTTTCATCCATTACCACACTTCAGATATTAATTGAGCCACCAGTGCGAATGAGGTCTACTTATACAACATTACCACATATACACACTCTCCCAAGAAGACCTTTATTAGAGAGACCCCTACATAAGAGACATGTTATGGATTAGAAAGTGTCTGTCTCTACCCCATTCACACCCAAATCAATGTTAATGAGTCCGAATGACACTCCACCTAGATCATTCATGTTGATTATAATGTCTTCTACCAGATGGGTCCTAAATATCCCCATAGTTCATAGGCTAATTAATTTAGCTCCATAGATTTATAGCCACACTTCGTATTCAACTTTAGTTATAGATTATTCAATATATTCAGTTCTCAGATCTCATATACTTCCTCACACACTATGTGTGGTCACTCTTTCTTTACTTGATATTAGTCACCTTGATAGTGAGTCTCTTGTAAGGCTCATTGATTAGTATGTTCTCCTGTTACTTGTACATAGCTTATTTTATCTTGTTCCTTATATATAGATTCATTTTAATGTTTATTGTACATATTTTATACTTAGAAAATACAAAAACAATATAATATGTTCAAAAATACAAAAACATTCAAATATTTGCTTAGAAAATACAACTTTTAGATTGTATTATTTCCATGTTTACATTCCTTCTATTTTCCACATAATACATATGTTATATATGTTAATGTAGTCAATTTTATCATACATACATGCTTCATTTGTTCCCTTAAAGTGTTCACAAATTATTATAAGACTCAGGTCTTCCATAAAGATCCAGATTTATTACTATTCACCCATTGGGGGCACATACACATATACACAGATTCAACATTGACATTTGAACCCATTAGGGGCATCATATGCACAACTTATGATTTTTTAGGTTATATATTTATATACTCCATATTGCAGACTTAGCATTGATTATATCTTGATATTGATAATCCTATACTACACTAATTTTTTATCGACTACTATTATTATAGACTCAGCTTATCTACATCTTTTGATCTCATATGGATTCATACCACATGTTTATGTGTAATTTTATTTCTAAATTTATTAGTTTAGATTTGATTGTGTCTCTTTGTTTTCACATATACTCGAGGGCATTTGAATATGCCATTATTTTATGGCTCTAAGCCAATTCCTTTCATTTTCTGTATGCTTTGGACATGTGTGCATATCCCTGTGTGTGGTTTTTTATTGTGTATGTGGACATTGAACATGTCCTTCCATGTGGTTCTAAGCCAACCTTTCTTGCTTTTTACGTGTGTGGGCATTTAAACATGCCGTTGTATGTATTTCTTTCTCAGACTTAGTTACATGTGCCCATGTCCCTTGTATTGTAGACCCTTAGCCTACTTTATGTTCCTCATGTATGTGTATGATTTCATGTATGCATCATGGCCATGACACTTGTCTCTTGCTTGTTTCTTTTTATAGTCATCTAAAATGTCACTTGAGTATAATGAGTGTTACTTGAGACCACCAATCCCTGGATTAGCCCTAGACCTAACTTAGGACCTATATAGACACTTATCCAAATTTTGTGTTGGCCTAACATATCCCTAGAACTCTTAAAATTAGTCTCATACCCTCCCTTAGGCATCTAGGCCCCTAGTGCCTTAGGTTTTACCCCCTAGACATTAGTGCCATACTTTGGACACTAGCACCCTGCGTTAGTGTCCTAGTTTGGTGTTATTGTCCTTTTCCCTATTTTTTGCCCTAATGGTTATCTTTTTAATTCCAAAGACACCTAGGGCCACCCTAGACCTATTTCAAACCCCACACAAGTAGTAGATCAATATATATACATGACTTTTAACCTTTTATTCACTATATAGAAACTAGATATAAAACACACAATCAAACTTAGAGAAAGTAGTGCACAATCAAGGTTATTAATCCCTATTATGCCATACTTCTAAATATATTCATCTACAACCATCCTCACCTTAGGATACACATATTTTTAGTCTCAAGCCTCATTCAAAGCACACAAAATAGCACTCATAGTAGCATCACTTGCACTTGCATCAACACTTAAATTGGGAGAACCACAAAGGGTTTGATCCCTTATCAAGGTATTTATATGTAGGTAAATCTCAACACAGCAAGGTGTTGATGATATCTAGCCTACCCCACTAACTCATTTTTCTCATGGTGTTCATTCAAGCCCTTTCAAGCATAAAAACCTAGTATTTTTAGAGGAAAATAGAGCTACAAGAAAAATTATTGATCAAATAAACTTTAAATTTGAGCCAAAGCTGGAATATGACCTGATCTACAAAACCCAAAAATCATTTATGGAGATTTTGAGTGGGACATTAGCACCAAAAGTTAACACTAGCACCATAACATTATTTTCCAAGGTACGATGATGTTATCTAGGAGGGTTTATAACACTTAGATCATGTTTTCCACACTTAGACTAGCTCTTGTACCAATTTTTAGATTTTATATCCTTCATCTTAGTCAATTTCTAACTAAGTATTCATTTGTGTCATTCATTGGTATTATTAGATATATTAGACTAGGTCAACTCTTATACAAATTAGTGGCTATATTTATTGCATATTTTATACCTTAATTTACTATATTCATACCCTTTAACAACCTAGGGATTAAAATCTATAACCCTTTAAATTAAAATCATTTGGTGAACTTGACTTACTTCAAATATTGTTTTAAAAACCCAGTTTCATCCCCGGGTTTGCCTTCTCCAATTTTGTGTAATAAATTAGGGTTTATGAAATTATGATTGTCCTAATTTTTACATAACCTAATTGATCCATATCAGTCCTCTATTAGGGTTTCATTGATTAAATATTTCAAAATTTTGTCTAAAACTCTCCAAACCCTATATCTACATACTAGGTCCTCATACACTCAAAAATTAGCCCTAGGGTTTCAAGCAATTTTTTTTTCCTACACATTAGGTTGAATATTCATCATCATTTCAAATATATTTATGCTGTATTATATTCTCCCTATTATTTTCTTATTGTTCATTCTTCACATTCTCTTTTTTGTCAAGTTTAAAATGACTTCCAAGAAACCTATACCCCTCACCCAGTTGATCAATTTCTAAAATTTTCACATAATTATACAAATGAATGGACAAATTTTGAAAATTACATACTAGCACATGATAATGAGCATGATTTAATTTATAATGATGATTATTATTTTTTTTTAATGACGGATATGATGATTACTATGAGCATGATGATGAAAGTATTGATGAGGATTTTTTAGATGCTTCTTTTTCTCTTTATCTTATCTTATCCTACTTCTCAAAATCAAACTAATAATATAAGGCTAAAAGAACCCCCTGTTATTAGTGTTTTGTTTCATTGTGGTCCTATATTTTTAACCACTTTTTCTACATCCTTATTCAAATTAAATCAATGCAAGAACAATAAAATCAATTTACCTTTCCATGGTTCAAGTAACATTATACATGATGTTCCTAGCATAGAAAATCAAAATGCACATTCTTTGCCCTTCTCAATTCAATTTGAAAAAGCATGTATAAATGATATTACACCTTTTACCAGTGCACAAACTTAAGTGAATGAAATTATTCTATCATATTTTTTTACATTTCAAGCTCAACGTAATGATTTTATTCAAAATGTAGATAATTCAAATATCTCTAAATCTTCTCTTACATGTCATAATGTGCCAAATGAAAACATGGATGCTACTTCTTCTACCCTTGACTCCAAGATTGAAAATAATGATCAATACATGCATTCCACTCATAGCTAGTGAAGACATGTGTTGCATTATACTTACACATGATGATATATTGCATAGTAATAAAAAGTTAAAATATTCTTCTACTATCTCTCTCTTAGTGAGCATAGAAATGACACCTCTTATTCCCTTACTTATACAAGTGAAATAAATTTTGATTTTTACAAAGCTTGGAATAACAATAATTAATATGATTTTAATGAAGAAGACATTGAGTCTAGTCCTTCTCGATCTCTCCCTACTTCACCCATATCTCATGTTCAAATTGATTGCTTATCATATGTTAATTCAAATGATAATGTGTCTTCAAATAAACAAGTACAAACTTACACTCATGTTGCTAGCTTACACACTATATATTTGCATGATAATGATGTGTCTTTTATTCCATTAACATGTGATACTTCTTTACTAATTAACAATATAATGGATACCAATGAATCTCCCTCACCCCCCCCCCTTACTATAGTAAAACTCATTTCTCATTCTAACCTCCATGAGGGTGATAACCTATTTCCCTCTCACCATGTCCAAGTTATCACCCCTCTAAAGGTTACAATGAGCAAACCCATTATCTCTACCCATGTTACTTGATGTATTGTACCAATGGATAAAATTAATGATAAGATTCAAGGGTTTAAAAAACCACTTGATGATGTTAATATACTTTCACAAGAGGTAATCTCTTTGATGAATGTCATGGGTGATTTACAATAACAAGTACACCAGCTCACCTTGGAAAGTAAAACATATTAATCTTGGGTTGATTCTAATGCCATCCATGGTAATCTTATCCTATGCAGTATCTTCTAAATAAAGTTACCACCAAACTTTTAGATACCATCATTACCCAAGTTCAATGGACATGGAGATCTATCAGATCCCAAATTTTCACTAAGTATTTTGGGTTTTATCACGGAACCAACATGGCATGAGAGAAACATGGTTCAAGAAGACCATGACATGGAACCAACTCGATGTGAGAGGAATGCAATGCAGAAAGACCATGGTACAGAACTAGCTTGGTGTGGGAAGACAATGGCATGGAATATCACAGCATGAGAAGACCTAGTTAAATAAGAAGCATAACAAATGGAAGACTTGAGAGCAAAAGACTCAGTATATCAGAAAAATACTTAGGGAACATGAGGGAAGCTAGAAATAGTTGAGGAGTAATTCTAAAGGATAAATTAGACTTTAATCATCACATGAGTTTTACACAGGCCTGCACAAAGGACATTGAGTAGCAAAGATCTATAACGAAACAAGAATATAGGGGACACAAAGGCCTGGGTCCTTAGGATAAAATGGATAAATGACTGCCATGACTCTCAGTCTACTAGAAATCATTGGTTGGTCACCTAAGTGTCATAAATAATGTAATAACTTGGTCAGGGAAAACAAGTATAAATACCCTTTTATAGAGATGTGTATGTCTGGCTGAACATTGATATTATGTAATGATTCCTTATGGTAATAGAAAAATTATAGAAGTTATTATTAGTTCTAGTTTTATGCTATAGTTGTTTGATAGTTGAACATTGAGTTATCAATACATTTGGTTGTGTAATATGTGGCTTGTGTTTGACTATAATGATTAGAATATACATTGTATGAGCTTGAATAATCAGCACTTTGAACCTCATGGTAGTTATTTTAGTATTCATGTTTGTTTACATAGTTGAAACAAGGTTCAGAGCTATGTATTTTATTTTTTATGTAATCAGTGATGAATAATCATCATTATATGATAGGCATGTTACTGTGCAACATAACCCATGGGATCTAGTTTC
The DNA here is from genome assembly GCA_037957365.1 of Torreya grandis. Lineage (NCBI taxonomy): Eukaryota > Viridiplantae > Streptophyta > Pinopsida > Cupressales > Taxaceae > Torreya > Torreya grandis. The sequence goes on along the minus strand of JARHVA010000301.1, from coordinate 853,033 downwards.
TTGTTACGTGCTTCAGGTGAGCATGCAAGAGTTTAGTCTTGCATGAAATGCCAGTGCACAAACTTATTGGGAACTAGACACTTCAGTGCCCTAAGGAAAACTTGATTAAAAAAATCTTAACATTTTGGTTCTATTATCGAGACTCGTAGCACTTGTTGCACAATAATGGAAAATGATGAAATGTTTATCCCTTGAAAATATTAAACTTTAGCTTACCGAGGTTGAGTATAATTTTTTGATTCCTTATCTTAAACTAGGAGTTTATACACGTGCATGGGTTAAATAAAATCTCTACAACTCATTATATGTAACTTTCTTTATCGAAGTCCCTATTCATTTGTATGCTTGGATCTCCACTTATGCTCAAGACTGGTCATGAAATTTTGGAAGGAGGCAAGCTTGGATGATAGATCATCAAAGGAATTTAGCACATTTTGGAACACTATGGATCTGAGTTTTTAATATCTAGTGGAGAGGGTTGTTTAATAGCTACATCTTGGAATATGTTGTAACCATTTACTCTTGTCTTGAAGAAGCCAAGTTCCATTTTCTCTGAGAGCCACATCGTCGGTATATTAGACACTCCCCACTAGAATTAAAGAAGTTATTTATTTATTCTAGACTTGAAACTCTACCTATGGAGGGCTAAACCCATCCTTACATGAGTCACATAGTTGGGAGGGGAATGCAGACTTATTAGTAAAGGATTATTGGTTTGGAATAGTAGCCAACTAGTGGGCGTTCTGAAAGCATAAATATGATGAAGCTCAATAGATGATTATAGGTGGAAGTAGAGTAGGAAGGGAATAGGAGGACTCATGAAGTGTTGTTAAGATTTGTAGGGAAGTAGAAGGGTACAAGGAGGACTCACCAACTTTTGAACCATAACCAATGCCAGCTTTATCATATATGAGAGAAACTAGTCAGACAGTAGAGATTGAAGAACCACATTTGAACCAACCCAGTTCCCCAACCATAGTATGTGCTCATGATTTTGAAATAGATGATTTAATTATAAATAATTGGGATACAGATAGTGTAGAGTCAGAGACTGATCCTATAAGAGAACCTATTGTTGAGCAAGTTTTAACTTAGTGAATTAACACTTTATCTTCCTTTTCAAGGAAATTTCATGGCCCAACTTGGTATGCCTTGTGGACCTAGCATCAGTAGTGGATAGAGTATTGTTCTAAGTAATATAAATCAACCTACTACCATGCCCAACATCTTAGGTGTTGCTACTGGAGGAATGGGAGGTGGACTAGGAGGTGGCACAAGAGGAAGTGGTGGACTTCCACCTCCAAAAACAATACTTGGGAGTTCTTAGTAGTCACCATTACAAGTACCTCAACTACCAATGGTGTATTATGAAATGATGCTTCATTTACTTGAATATCAAGGTGTGGAGAATGATATAGATCATATTCATAAGTGTGAACTCATTATGAGGGCATGTGGTAGAACTTCTTCTGAGTGAAAGGCAACATAATTTGCAACCACACTTCTAGAAAGATCACACAAGTGGTTTAGGAAGTATGACCCCCAACAAGCGGTAATTGACTATGACTAGATCAAGGCATCATTTCTTTAGGAGTTTGATATTCCAAAATTTGAGCAACAAAGTATTATTGTAATAAATGATATAAAACAAGAGCTCACTAAAAGTGTACATGAGTATGATGCACAATTCAAAACACTCTTGTCTATACTCTCATTTGAGATTAATGTTGCTCAACATGCTCAATGATTCATGGGAGGCTTGTTGCTTCCCTTTAGAACAATGTTATCTCAAAGGACATTTACTAGCATGCATGATTCCCTAGAAGCTACCCTCTGCTCTACAGTTGTTGGTAGCATTAACACTGGAATCAATCCTTTTATGGAAGCTCAAATAACTTCAATAGCATAACAATTAGAAAAGTTGACTGTAAACAATGGTTATAACACTTGTAGCAGTCTTTGGTGTACCTATTTTGAGTCTAAAGGTCATAATAGAAACAACTACCCTCATAAAAATATCTATATTATACTAAATCCATCTTGTGAAATTTTCCATGAAGAGCATGATGTATGCTCTTGTCCTCTTTTACAACAAGCTACACATTCTAAAGTGTCTGAATATTACAAGATATGTGATTATTATACCCATGACATAAATTAATTTCAACTGATCAATAATATATATGAGGCATGTGCATGTGGTATGTGTCAAACCTCTATCTCAAATAATCAAGATAATGGTGGATATCATGGATGAAGCCAAGGATGAGGATGAGGAGGTGGTTATTTTCCACCATCAACATGCTATAAGTATGGATCTCTAGATCACTATCAGTGAGATTGTATTGTCTATCCAACATGTGATTTTTGTAAAAAAGAGATTCGATTGGAGGAATGACCTAATGTGTACACAACCATCACTAAGGAAATAAATGAAAAAGGTGATGGTATGATTTGTATTAAGAAACCTCATTGGCAACCATGCTCTAGCACTTTGATGGGCCAATAGACTAATATCACTACACACAGTTGAGGATAGTCTCAGTCTACATTTATTCCACCTATTGAGAAGATATAGCGTGAAGAACCTCGTACAATGAAGTATCTTGATGCCCAGCACCAAAAATATGTGTTCTAGGATAATATGACCTTGGTACAAAAACTATAAGGGGAAATTTAGTTTCTTAAGGACCAAAAAGCTACCCAATGTGTTGATCTACAATAGGCTATAAAAACTCAAAATGTGGTACGAGATGATTTCCAATAATTTTACAAGTGTTTGTTAGAAGAAGATATTATCCCATAATTGAATAATTAGCTTAAAAATCAAATGCCTAGGCTAACTAAAGATCGACCTCATTTGATAAAGGTAAATGAAGATCATCAACTAAATCATGTTCAATGATAATATAGACCTATACCTCCTTGCCCTCAAGAAGATAAGGATATAATGGTGAATGTTACCATCGACGAGTTGGTGATCCAAGATATTTTGGTCGACACTAGTGTTGAAGTCAATGTCCTCACAAAGGATACATGGCATAAAATGGCTAACCCAATATTACAACCATCACCTTACGTATTGCTTATGGCCAATAAAACCCATGCTCTACTTATTGGCATTCTTAAAAATGTAACTATCGATGTCCTTGGGGTACCTTTCAAAGCTGACTTTGAAGTTCTTAAACTGGCTGAAGTTGATGATTTCCAAAATCTATTGGGTCGACCTTGGTGTTATGTAAACAATACATACTTAAGTTTTAAAAAGCACTATATCTATTTTGAAAATACAAATCAATGAGTTGTCATCCTAATGGACCAAGCACATGGTCCCCCATACATAAAACGTATTAACATAGATGAGGATAACCACATATACAATGTCATAGTGAGAGATGGTAAACATCATTATCCTCCTCCTGATGGCATCCTCCAATGGATGGATACATAGTTCCTTTTTGATACTATAAGTAATGCTTGTAATTATTGGGCCCATAGTGACTATGACCTCACTTTTAAAGTGTGTGGTGCCATTAGTGTTAGGTTGTGGAGCTAAAAGCTTCATTGATGCAAATATGGAGGAGGTTGTTGAGTGTCACAGTAACCAACGTCAGTCAGGCCAACTGACATCGGTCATGAGTAGACAAGAATCTACCAACATCGGTCATGGATCGGCCAACGTCAGTTATCTCCAAATAGATAGCGATCGATGTCGGTTGCCTGTGCGGTTCCAAAACTATTAGTTACACGAGCAGTTAGTTTAACAAACTGTTTGTTTGCATGTAAAGACTAATTTTAGTCTTGAGTCTGTGTTTCTAATTATTGTAATTAGGAAGTCTAATTATTGTTTGTATGGGATATATTTAAGAGACCCATGGGGCTGTATGTTAATTTGGAGAATCATAAGGACTTGGAAAGGCAAGGACAAGGGTTCTTCCCGAGTGTAAGATCTAGGTTTGCAGGTGTGCAAAACCAGGTTGATCTGCAGGTGTGCAAAATCAAGAAGATCTACATGGTAAGTAAGGTCAGTTGATCTATAGGTGTGTGTGTGTGCAAGGTCAAAGGAGATCTATGGGGTAGCAAGGTCAAAGGAGATCTACAACACAATAAGGAGCAAGATCAGGGAGATCTACTTGGAGTATGTGGTGTACTCGATTGGTACTGCCAGTATTGTTACTCATTGGTTGAAACAACAACTCGGTTATTGAGTTGATTAGTTTGTAATTGAGAGAGAGAACTCTTGAGGGAGAATTATTGGTATGCCCAAGAGGTGTGGGAAGAGTGTGATTTCTTCATTGTATTTCCTTTTGGAAGAGTGTTAATACAAGATTGTATTGTCTCTCATATTCTGTGTTGTTTCTGAATTCTAGTTACATTTTACTTCTGGTTTAATTCCATGTTTAGTTGCTTATACAAAGGTAATCAAGTGTGCTCTTAAAGAGTAGGGATCCTGACAATTGGTATCAGAGCTAGGATCACTAAGTGATACCAACTGACACTTGGTATCAGAGCTAGGATCACCAAGTGATACCACTGACAATTGGTATCAGAGCTAGGTTCACTAACAGCTTGGTTTCAGAGTGTGTTAAGTGTTTGTTGATTACAGATCACTCTCAGGGGTTTTTGATTGAGTGGGAGTATAGCAATGGCAGAAGAAAGTACACTAAGAATGGAGGAATTCAATGGCAAGAATTATCAATTACGGTATTATGGAAAGAAAGAGCAAGTAAAGAAAGATTGTTGGTTGGTAGAAGATCAGCATGAAGGAAATGAAGAAGTAGATGTTGCAGGTATTGTTGCACAAGATGCTCTTGTATGCTCCTTGGATAAAGTAGAAACTTGGGTTTTAGATTCTGTTACCTCTTCCATGCAACCCCAAATAGAGTATTTTTCCATGATTATGTCCATAGAGACTTTGGAAAGATTTATTTAGGGGTTGGTGAGCCTTGTCAAATTGTTGGCAAAGGGGAAGTGTGACTAAAATTGTAGACGGGAAACACATGGTTGTTGAAGGAGGTCACGCATGTCCCAGTCTTGAAGAGGAGTCTAATTTCTACAGGAAAGTTGGGTGATGAGGGTTGCATAGTTACTCTCATAGCGAAATCTTAGAAAGTTTCCAAGGGTGCACTTGAATTAGCATGTGGTAAGAAAGTAGGTACTCTTTATCTATCTACTTGTATTACTGATTCTCTTTCTGGTTTATCTACTTCAGATGTAGATGTGAAGATGTGGCTCTGTAGGCTTGGTCACATGAATAAGAAGTTCTTAAGAGGAAGTCTGATGTCTTTGACAAACTTAAGAACTGGAAAGCCTTGGTTTTCATGGAGGAGATGATGGATAGAGATCAGCTCAAGGGGCTAAATAATTTTGAGTAGGGCAGTTTGGACAAGGTTATGATCCAAAGTGAGCTCGCAAGTAAAAGTCAGGCAGGAACCGACGTCAGGCAGGTATCGACGTCGGTCATGTGCAAACCAGATTCAGTGGTGTCGGGCAGGTGGACACTGACGTCGGTCAGGGAACTGACATCGGTGATTAGGTGGAATGGACATCAGTCAAGTGCAGACCAAGGTCGACCAGAGAACAGATTTTGGGCAGATAGTAAGCTGTTAAGGAGTCTCAAATGCCCATATGGAGGACTAAAAGGGTAAGTAAGCCTCAAATTTGGTATTCCCCTTCTTTATACTACTTGAACTTGTTGCTCACTTATGGTCAAGAACCAAGAAGTTTTGAAGAGGTAATGCAGGTAGAATCCAGGAAACAGTGGGAGCATGGCATGAATGAGGAGATTGATTCCTTGGGAAAGAACCAAACGGGAGATTTGGTAGAGTTGCCAGCCAGAATGAAAGCACTGAAAGACGAATGGATTCCTAGGTTAAAGAAAGGAGAGAATGGACACGTGAGACAGAAGGCTAGGGTATATGGTCTTGAGCAAGCTCCAGGATAGTGGTACAGATTTGACAGGGGTATGACAAAGCATGGCTTTAGTCAATGTCAATGTAATCACTGTGTTTATTTTACCAGGTTGGATAATGGTCACGACATTATCCTGTTATTGTATGTGGATGATATGCTTGTTACAGGTTCATACATACAGGGATTTGCTGAGCTAAGGGTAAAAGTAGCTCAGTGGTGTGCCAAGAAGGATTTAGGAGGAGCAAAAATCCTTGACATGAGTATTTCTAGAGACAGGAAAAGTCACAGGTTGATGTTGTCTCAGGATGATTATGTGAATAAGGTAGTGGAGAGGTTCAATATGCAGGATGCAGAACTGGTTAGCACACCTATGGATGGACAGTTCACAGAAAAGTGTCCCAAATCACATGATGAGGTTGAGTACATGTGTACTAGACCTGATATTACCCAAGCAGTGGGAGTTATCAGCAAGTTTATGGCCAATTTGGGAAAGGAGCACTAGAAAGTAGTTCAGTGGATTCTTAGGTATCTAAAAGGGACCAACAGTAGGGATTCATGCTATGCAGGGTCAGGCACTTCTCTACATGGGTATGTAGATTCGGATATGGCAGGTTACTTGGATGACAGGAGTAGCACCACAGGATATGTGGTGGTTGGTCTTCAAGATTGAACTTGAAGAGGGATACAAGCCAGGAAACAAAATTAGATGATGTACAGGTATAGGTATAGGTGAAGCTATTTATCTCCAAGTGGGAGATTGTTAGGTTATGGAGCTAAAAGCTTCACTGATGCAAACATGGAGGAGGTTACTGAGTTTCACAGTAATCGACGTCGGTCAGGCCAATCGATGTCGGTCATGAGTAGACAGGAATCTACCAACATCGGTCATGGATCGGCCAATATCAGTCATCTCCAAATAGACAGCAACTAACATCAGTCACCTGTGCAATTCTAGAACTGTTAGTTACACAAGCAGTTAGTTTAACAAACTGTTTCTTTGCATATAAAGACTAATTTTAGTCTTGAGTCTGTGTTTCTAATTATTGTAATTAGGAAGTCTAATTATTGTTTGTATGGGATCTATTTAAGAGACCCATGATGCTGTATTGTAATTTGGAGAATCATAAGTACTTGGAAAGGCAAGGACAAGGGTTCTTCTCAAGTGTAAGATCTAGGTTTGTAGGTGTGCAAAACCAAGTTGATCTGCAGGTGTGCAATATCAGGAAGATCTACATGGTAAGTAAGGTCAGTTGATCTGTAGGTGTGTGTGTGCAAGGTTAAAGGAGATCTGCAAGGTAGCAAGGTCAAAGGAGATCTGCAACACAACAAGGAGCAAGATCAGGGAGATCTACTTGGAGTACGTGGTGTACTCAGTTGGTACTGGCAGTATTGTTACTGATTGGTTGAAACAACTCGGTTATTGAGTTGATTGGTTTGTAATTGAGAGAGAGAAATCTTGAGGGAGAATTACTGGTATGCCCAAGAGGTGTGGGAAGAGTGTGATTTCTTAATTGTATTTCCTTCTAGAAGAGTGTTAATACAAGATTGTATTGTCTCTCATATTCTGTGTTGTTTCTGAATTCTAGTTACATTTTACTTCTAGTTTAATTTCATGTTTAGTTGCTTATACAAAGGTAATCAAGTGTGCTCTTAAGGAGTAGGGATCCTAATAATTAACAGTTATGAAAGCATTCTATGCCTGTACCACAAACACCATAGATTTATTCATCTTATTATCAGACAAGTCATGTGAGGACTAGTTATGACTACACCACTATAAAGGCTTGATGAAGCTCCAAGGTTTCATGGGCAAATGGAAGTCCATGACTTTATTCGGTGACTTAACTCCTTCTATGACTCAGATATTAATTGTATGCATTCACTTATTCACCTTTTTGATGGCATAACCTCAAGGTGGTGGCAAACCCATACAAGCATCTTTTTCATTAGGATCAAGTACACTCTACTTTACATCATCGGTATGATCATGATAACTGCATTTGAGGTATAATCAACTATAACAAAGTTTGAGTAGTAGAACCACACATAAAAGCTTGTGAAATTATGTGGAAGGCTAAAGAATCCTTCTTGCCAGAGTATTTATGGGTACATGGTTTTTATGACACTATGCACTTGGTCTAGATCATGGTATGTTCATGAATAATGACATTTAGGTACCCATTTCTGGTATTTATTAAAAAAAATGGTCTTGGCATTATCTTACTCATACCCAAGGATTGACCTACATCTCACACTCCAAGCCATGAGTCAAGGAATTGTTTATGACCCTAGTCCTATTGAATATTGGCTATGAAATATACATAATATAACTGAAGAAGGCTTGGTTATATTTAATGATCCATTTTTACAATCATTCCCTGCACCCAAACCTGTCCTTAATCAGCCATGTCATAAAGAGATTCATAAAGTAAAGGAAAAACTAGTGTTTCATGTTGATGAAGGTTAAGGGTCTGAACCACCTGACCCATTGAAAAATCATTTAGATGTCCCCATAAACTATGGAATTCAAACTATTCATGATATTGGTCCTGATGTAGACCACTCGTACTTGAAACTTCTTCAAACCATCCAACACAACATCAACACTAAGGAAATACCAAAGATAGCTATTGTGGGTAACTACTGGTTTGATACTAAGATTTCAAAAATATTTGAGTTACTAAAAGAATACCAAGATGTTTTTATAAAAAAATATAGTGAAATGAAAGGTGTTTATCTATCCTTAGGCAAAACACATATCAAATTGGTTGAAGGTGCTCGATTAGTTAGGAAATAATTGTATAAGATGAATCCAAATTTACATGCACGGGTGAAAGAGGAAATCATTAGTAAGTTATACACTAGAGTAATAACCCCAATTGATGAGTCTGAGTGGGTCAGCCCCATGGTCATAAGTATAAAGAAAGATGGATGCATTAGAATTTGTGTTGATTACCGAATACTTAATGCATCTTGTGTTACTGATCCTTTTCCATTGCCATTCATAGAAGAAATTCTCAAAGATGTCTTAGGGTGTGAAATTTCCACTTCCACAAATGGATTTTATGGGTACCATCAGATCTATATTGTCGAGGAGGATCTACCTAAGACTACATTTGTTACCGAATGGGGATATTTTGCATATAACTTCATGCCATTTGGGTTTAAAATGTACCTATTGTGTTTTCCTATATAGCCATTGAGGCATTTAAATAATTCATCCATAAATTCCTTTAGGTTTATTTAGATGACTGGATAGTCTATAGCTTGGTGAAGGACCAATATTCTAACTTAAGCCCTATGCTTCAACATTTTTGGGTGCTTCAAATTTCACTTAATCTAAAGAAATGTCTTTTTGTCACACCATTTGGTGTTCTTATTGGTCACATTATCTGCAAATATGGAATTTTGGTAGACCCCGTTAAGGTAGTTGTCATTCTCCATCTACCAATATTGACATCCCAACATGTGGTTTGCACCTTTCTAGGTCATACAAGGTACTATCAAAAATTCATATGAAATTATGCAAGGATTGTCATTCCATTATAGGAACTCTTGAAACATAACAAACACTTTATTTAGACCCACTCTTACCAAGAAGCCTTTGAGGTCTTAAAGGATAAGCTCGTCACTGTACCAATCCTCCAGTTCCTCAATTGGACTAAACCATTCCATGTCCATGTTGATGCTTCAAAAATGGCCATCAGTGTGATATTTTCTTAGCCTGGTGAATGTCACCTTGATCACCACATCTATTTTGTGAGTATAAATCTTACTTTGACTAAGAGAAATTACACCACAACATAACACAAAGCACTTTATATGGTTTATATTCACAAAAATTTTGATAGTACATATTGGAAACTCCTTTTGTGTTCTATACAAACCATGAAGCTTTGAAATATCTAGTTAACAAACATGTGTTACATGGCCGCATCTACCACTGGATTGTATTGTTCCAAGAATTCTAATTTTCTATCATGGTCAAATTAGGAAAGACCAATTGTGGTCCTAATCATCTCTCTAGAACTCATTTCAGTGAACTAGTGCATGCCATTAAAGATGACCTACCTGATGTATAGTTATTCTATATTTCACCTGTTCCTAAGGAGATAAAAGATATAATAAATTTCTTCACTACAAGCACAACACTAGATTCCTTGAGTTTGTAGGCTAAGAAATAACTAGTCATTCACTTCACATGATTCCAACTCATTAGAGGGGACCTTTACAAGCTTGGATGAGATGAAATCCTTTGATGTTGTGTCATGAAACATGAGTGTCCTAAAGTACTTAGTGAAGTTCATGAAGAAATTACTGGCTAACATTATGCTAGTGAGGCTACTACATGCAAAGTACTATTAGTCAAAATATGGTGGCCTACCCTTTTTCAAGATGCCAAGCTACATCTTAAGTAGTGTGATATTTGCCAACACATGGGAAAACCAAATCATCGAGATGCCATGCCATTACATCCTATTTTATTTCAAGAACCATTTGAAAAATGGGTCATTGATTTTCTCAAGCCCATTAACCCAATTAGATGACGTACAAGTTCCCATTATATCATAACAACAACTAATTATCTCACATGATGGTTGAGGCCATGCCAATAATGGATTGTACTATAACAACTATAGTGCACTTCATATGGAAATATATCATAACCCTTTTTTACTATCCATTAAGTTTTACTAGTGAACGTAGTACACATTTTCTCAAAGAAACTATTTGCATATTACTTGTTGATTTTATGATTGCCCATCACAAGACAACTTTGTATCATCCCCAAGCCAATGGCACTGCTGAGGCATTTAAAAAAATCTTGGGAACAACACTTACAAATATTTGTAATATTAGCCCCATCAGCTGGAATGATTGGGTTTCTATCTTACTTTAGGTTTACCAAAAAAATTATAATCACCTCAACAAAAGTACACCCTTCAATCTAGTGTTCAAAACAAAAGTATTTCTACCAATTAAATTTTTGGTACCATCTCTTTGCATTGCATGTGTTGGATAATTAGACAATGAGTCATCATTGAAATCACATTTGGATGTTTTGTTATGGTTGGTTGAGGCCCATTCCTTGCTCATTGGAGTCAAGATGTGGAGAAACCTAAATAAAAGGCGTGGCATGATTGCCACCTTAAGCACAATACATTTACCCCCAAAATGAAAGTTATGCTTTATGATTCCAAGTTCTCACACCACTCTGGGTGTAACAACCCCACTAGGTTAGACATAGAAATACATTATTTTAAAAAAAATTAAATACATACACTAAATATAGATTTCACCATGAGAATCTATAGAGATCTCAAAAAAATATACAAAGTGATAATAGAAACAAGCATAACACATCACATAATATTGATCTCTAATATCATGAGAGTACATGTCATAGCACGATTACATAAATTAATTACATTGACTCAGCTACAACTGAAACAAGTATACAACTACAATTGTTGATTTAAAATAACAAGTAATTACAACTCAATGATAAATATAATACAATCTATGTACATATAGATATATGGCTCTTTGGAACATGAGTTCTCCAAACTCTCTAGTATCACTGGCAATCTCAAGTGTTGTATCAATAGTAGTACTATTGTGGGAAGGGAGAGCACCATCTAAACGCTTTTCCACACTAACCATGAATCATTGATCCCTCGCACTATCCCATCAGGGAATGGCCCTCCCTTCACAAATGGGCAGATAGTGATGACGTAGGAATCCAGAAAGACAATAAGTACCTATGTGTTATATGATTCTAAACTAAACATGTAGTGTATCATAGAAATCCATTCTATTGTAAGATATCACATAAACATGTGAGTCACACTCATGAAATGATAATGTCTCGCTAAACATACTTTGGCCCAAATATTTACAAATAATAGATGATAATGATCTAGATCAATCAATTTCATACACACCACTTGATTAAAATGCCTTCATCTAACATTGCAATGCCAGTAAGCCAGTGAAGTCTGTCTCACTCCTTACTTTGCATTAGCAATGTGAATTTGTCAAACACAAATTCAACCATAAGATTCATCAATTTACACCTACTAGCAAATGCATCACATGACATGCTATACATAGGAGTAATAATAGCATACATTTAGTCCATCAAACATATGCATAAATCTTTCACTATATTCTATCCCATACTAGAAATAATTATAACAAATATACCATCTGAGTAAACATATAATTTAATAGTACAATTCAAACAATATAATTGGTTTTCAGTTATCTACACCCTATGGCAACCCATATTACCATAGTCTAGTGTTCTAAGGTTTAACTACCAATTTTCTACAATCAATCGTATGAAGTAGTCTCGAACACATGGAAACACAATGTTATATAAGTAACTACATAAATAAAGCAAGTTATCATTCCAAGAACATAATAACAAAACAACACAACATTGCTAAACTTCCAAGTTTGCATGCACGCTTACACAAGTCTTACCAATCGTAATAACACACACACAATTCATAGTAGTAATCAACACATATATAATAAAACTGTCAGATGTAGATATGAGTTTAGGCATAATAACTATAGTAAGTACCACCTAGGTACAACATATTTTTATACTATAGTACCTTATGATATCCCATACTATCATAGGTTTCCAATTACATAACAACACATAAATCAAACTTACAAATTTCAAGACTCAACTAGTCCATGTAGATAATAACAAGTAAACAGTAAAGTATTATACCACCTGAGTATATTCTACGTATAAACGTACCAAGGTATCTCAACATAGAAACATGCATCATGATACACCATTAATCACTAAGTATAACTATACATTTAACACACTCATAGTATGTAAATTCATACAAGTATTCTATACTAAATACATACGACAAACAATCATTCATATTACTAATAGTGACTTCGATAAATCCATTATTCTATTGATTCATTTGCTTATAGGAGACTGTTCTAAAGGTTATGGTTTTTTATTCTTAATAAACTTAATGACTTCTTCAAATCATCTAATGAAATATAGGTATAATTTCCACATACAAGATCTGGCACATCCTAATGTGTACCACACGTAGGTATTATAATATTATGCGATTTGTAAACCATGGTTTAGTGTTTTAATCATAACTACTAATCATAGAAATCAACTAATGAAGGAGTTAAAAATACTTGGAGCACATTTTTCATACAACTAGAAAAACTAGGGCTTCATTTTCTCAAAACATAATTGATCCAGTTTTATAATTAGTTTATATTTGGGGGTTAATAAGTAATCATTTGCTGAACAACTCAATCACTCCTTTCATTTTTCAAGCTAATATTTCACTCGAGAATAATAGCTAAAGTAATCCACCCCAAATTTCTAATTATGTAAGTAGTCATGAACATATAACTTAATACATTTTCAAACCCCAGGGAATGGTTTTCTATATAATAAAAGATTTAAAGGCTCCACAAGGTTTTACTCACAATAGAGAGTATTTATGTTTCACCGTTCAACTCGTATGATTAATCCACTCTACGTTTGACAATAACTATTTAAGTAATCAACTTCCAAGAATCAGAATGTTTTGCAATTATTTTATTTCCCAAGTGACATATAATCTAGTTAGATGTATCAGGCTAAATATCAACAAAATACATATATGTATATTCACGTAAATATATCTAAACATGTGCACCATGTTAGGTACTATATTTATGGCCTATCCCAATGGTAAAATAATTCTCAATTAAGAGTGAATATTTACGATGGTAAAACTCTTAAAGGATATATCATAGTGAGATATTGATAAGATCTCCTGTATTACCACATATATTAATAACTTTAGTAATACATATAACTTAATGTCAATCATATACCTTAATATACCATCACATAGTTTACATAGTATAACTAATTAACTTAAACATATCCTATTAAGGCATAACATATTTAGTAATCATCATGTTATAAATGATGGTTAATATACCTAATATTTCATGCATCAAATATATTTATTAAGTTGATGTATGATATAATAATATGTCTTACTTTTACTCCTAAAAGTAACATATGTCCAGCGTAATGAGAATAACCACACTAGATTCTTTAACCCATAATATTAACCCAATCGTTAGATTGATAATGTTGGTATCACTCTCGTATACAAAATTAAGGCATAAAATTAAAGTGCATAGATTTTCTAATGATTCATGAAAGTCATGACAGAATTAAAGAAGTTGATTTCATGATATAATTATTAAATGTAGAAAATAGATGTGAAGCGACTCACACTCCCAAAATGGAACACAACCACAATACATATACATTACATATATCTCATCTCCTGACATGGAGATAAATACATATTTGTAGTCTATTGAAAATGCAGAGGGGTTTTCTGAGTCTATTGAAATCCTTGACTAAAATGTATCATGGTTCTGCTTGAGTTGAAACAATTGAGATAAAAATAATGGTGGCAGTGTTGCTCTTGGGCTAAGTTAAATAAAAGAAAAGAAAATAACTTGATATGGAAATAATGATAATGTTGTTAGACAAAAAGGCTGCTTCGGGAGGTTTGAACCCTGGACGTGGTAATAACAAGGATTGCATGAAGGCAATGAAGAAGGCAAAGATCAACGATGCCTAAAAAATAAATCTCTAACCAAGCCAAAATAGAATTAAGGAGCTATATGTTGGGGCAAAAAGAGTAAGTCGACACCCTACCTTTTGGGTGTTAATTATGCAAAACCCAGATCAGTTATGATGCTTAGTTGTTCAATTGGCAATAACAGGAGTATAATACTCTTATATATATATATATATATATATATATATATATATATAAAATAAATTTTGTTCTCAATTTAAATAGGCTTGATGCCACCTAAACGCTCTTACAACTCTATGCATTGCACTAGCAATGAAAATATAGACTTACAATACTTTTTATTACCATAATTAATATTACCATATAGTAGACAATAAAACCACGGGTCAATACACTATAAAATCATATTACTATTGCACACTATCATGGTATTGACAATTTTTCTAGGGTTTTAATCTACATTTTATTTTAAGTAGATACCCCTATATAAATTGTTATTGCAGTAGATGAATTTCCTAGTCTTTATAATGTAAAAGCTATCGAACTCTTTATGTAATTAGATAACTTGGTGACTCGAATAAAGATAACTATGTTCTATTTCAAGTAGTCACCGTACACCAAATTACATAAAGTTGATTCTCACACTAGATTTCCAAATTATCCTAAATAACATTGATGCCATTAATATTTCTGATATTTAAATCAGATGTGTATAATTATAGTTATAATTACTTTGCAGATAATTCAAAGAAACAATAATATATATTTCCATAATTAAAAAATTCAAAAACACTACCCACCTGGTAATTTCTTTGATTTGAGAGTCTTGTCTCTCTTTTGCTGCGTCTCGATCCTTGCTTTGTGTACACCTCTGTCTCTTCCACTCTTCCTCCTTCCTCTCTCTTATCCTCATGCTATTCTGTTTTTAATGAGAATCTCTTTTTGTTTTAAAGTTTTTTTTTTAGTTTTGCTTTTTTTTAACTTTCTTTATTGTTTTAAACAATGACTTTTTATTATTTTATTATTATCTCAATTTTATATTTCTTTTAATAAATCATGAGACTTTATTAAAAAACTAGTTTTCTTTTATTTTTATTTTTATTTTTTTCCTAACTTGCCTTGGTGCACAAGCAAGAGTCCCCGATTTATTGATAAACCCATTAATCAATAAATCCCAATTTATTCTTATTGCATAAATTCCAAAACACTAATGGGTTAATACGACCAACACACAGAATGAGTTCCAATTAAACTTTAGCTAAACTAATCATGAGAAGGTAATTATAGCTATGTGCAACATTAAACATGTTGCGCTAACCATTTATTATGCAGTCATGTGCTAGTTGTTATGGCGTGTGTAGGGTACTAGTCAGTTTCTCTATAAACCTTTGATGTCTCCATCTACATCACCCTCTTTGATGATGTTTTCCCTCTGAAACACTCGAGAGATGAATTCTACTGCGTCCACCTCACAACATACAGATAATTAGATATTATCAAATGATAATCATAAGTGATAATATATAACTGAGTCAATATATTAATATGCTAAAAATGTAAATGCACACATAAACGAGTTCATAATAAGCAATCATGTATTAACATCTTAACTAAGCCACATTCTATTGTCCTGAAATAACATAAATCTTAAGCTTAGTCAAAAATATAACCAAAACTAAATTTGTTAATTGCAGTTATCCACAGATAATCTAGCAAGTTTGTCTACTGAGGAATCAGGATGTAACACTAGGAAGCTTAGTTTTCATTGGGATGGTCCTTTTATTGTTCATAGTATTCGTCTTATAAGTGTTTATCATTTAAAAAGATTGGATGGTTAATTTATTATTGAACACTATAATGGTAGCTAGTTAAGGTTGTATTTCCTCATTGCAAGTGTTTAATTCCACTTGTGTCTATAATCATATAAAATGTGAAATTGGATGACTTAGGCATGGTTAACAGCACCCAACCTATAGGTCCTCTTTCTTGCTCACTCAACCCTTCTCGACTAGACTTTCACTGATTCCCAATAATCTATAGCTTCCCAGACTTAGCTTTTTGAGACCCAGACAGCCCTTTCAGACCTAGATCCATACCCCCATGTCTCATCCTCTAAGACAATAGTGCCCAATTTGGATAGGAGTGCTAGAATTTAGGGGTGTCTTATTTTCGACAATATTGTCCAAGTTCACTTTAGCCTTAAATGGTTAGATTTTCTTGAATCCTTATCTTTTCCCTTGTCAACCTAATATAAGCTCATCTAATCCATGATCATCAATTTCTCTATAAAAGTCCATTCAATGTCCATTTACAAGGGTTGACACTCATTCACTGAAAAGAAGCAACAATACAAGTAAGTACACTCAATCACTCTTCCTTATTCCTTGCATATAGCCTTCCAAGACCAAATCAAGCCTATTGAAGTACTCATACCAGTCCCTATTCATCTGAAGTACATTTTAGTTTCACATCTAGTTGCATATATCACATAATTGTAGTAAGCACTTCAAATGGTAAAACTACATTATATTGATCCCTCTTCAAAGTATTGGTATGTAGGTAGTATGCCCACACATAGGGTGTGAAGTGCATCCAACGTGTCCTTTACACACTAATCCCTCTCTCTCTTTCCCAAGTTTTCTACTCAAGTTCAAGTACTAGGAGATCCTAATGGTTTTGAAGATTGAATTAGACACACAATGAGCTTTGTTCAGACCCAGGCTCTGATATTTCACCGCTAAGGTGTCACAGGCTTGTTGAATAGAACCCATAAAAGCTAGACCACTAAGACAACAATGCCAAAAGTGGACAACAACACTGAAAAAGGACAATAGTGCCAAAAAGTGGACTATAACACCAAGTAGTAGGGTGTCTTGAGTTTAGTACTCTTGTCCAATCTAGAAATAGAGTTTTGAGTCTTATTTACAATAGTCTACCATCCCTACGTAGCAATTTCCAGAACCTGTATCATCCATTTCAGCCCAGAATAAGCTAAGTTTGATTTCTTTACACTTCTTACTATTTTTAAAAAAGGTAAAATACATATCTATTTACACAAATCAATAGGCTAATTGAGACACATTAATTATTGGTTTACATTTGCTCAGACCTTTATTTGCTTAGGAATTAAACACCTAGTTTCCAAAAAGAATAAAACATTTGGTGAACTTGACTTACTTCAAATTTTTGCACAAAAACCCTAGAAACCCTGGGCTAATTATTTTTTATTTTTTGCAATTTTTTCCTAAATTTAAAAATAAAAAAACTATAAATTAATTGAAATATTTTCAATAAATTCACTCAAACCCTAGTTTGCCCATACTAGGTCATATTTGCATACAAACACTTTCAAACCACTAGGAAAAATATATTACTAATTTTATAAATATTTTCAGATTTTTCCTAAATTTTTCAAGGTAAATTCTACAAACTCATAAAAATTTATTAAAATTATCAAACTAATTTTGAAAAAAAATATTTTCAAACCCTAGTTGCATCAAATACATTTTTAGTTATTTTTAGTACTTTTTGCATCATTTTCTGAAATTTTAGTTGCATATCTAAATCAGTAAAATAAAATTTCAAATTCAAAAGATCATAAAATTTTGCAAACAATATTTCTAAAAAAATCTTAAGTTTCATGTACTAGCTCCTTTTTGCTTGTTGAGGTATCACCTTATATCCATAGTCAAATTGCAAAAATTATGTTCATCTATTTACAAACTTTTCTTACATTTCTTGCAAATAACAAGGAAACCATAATGATGAAGTCTATCATATGTTAGTAAAAATCTTCATCTTTTGCATTTCATGCTTATGTTTCATAATAAGGGATGATATTCCAAAATTCATTGCTAAAATTGCACAAGAATTCAATATTTCTTTTGCATATTCTCCATCTCTCATATGGAAAAAATTTCAAGTTTATCATGATAAACACATTACAAATGTTATAATACATGTCAAATATATTTATGCATTATTGCACAAATCCATGCTCTGTACCCTTTGCTCTCTATCTCACAAGGAAAAATATACAAGTTTATCATGCTAAACATATTAGAAATGTCATAACACATGTCACAATTTCTTATGCATACATGCATAAGTTCATGATTTCTATCCCTTGTTTGCTATCTTTCATGTGGAATGTTCTCTATAATCATATTGTTATACAATTTATAATTCACTTACATGTATTTTAGCCTATATGCATAGTTTCTACCTAGATGTATATGCCTCTTTGGGTACTCTTGTTTCAATGTCATATTTTATGCAAAGGAAAGAAATCCCTTATCCTCCTCTCCCTCAAGAGGGTGATAGTTAATTTTCCACTAACCAAGTCTATGCTATCACCCTTCTAAAAGGTGAGGTGACCTTTACTATTGTTCCTAATGCATACATTCAGCCTACAGCTTTTTCAAAACCTCTTCAGCATATGTCCTTACATGTCCAATCAAAAGCAACTAAGGTTTACACTTGTGAGACTCTAAGGAATCAAATCACCAGCATGAGCAAGCTATTTTTAGATTTACAAATGCAAAATCAACTGTTACATGAAAAAATCACAACATTTGAAAATCATATTAAAATCTTCAAGGGTACCCTCATGCCAATCATGTATATGCACCTTCACCTACCCAATTGGTTGCAAGCAATGTTACATATCACAACAAAGTAACTGTACAACTAGTGATTCAAAAATCATTCAAATATCAAATAAGAGTTCAAATGAGTTATTAAGGACAATGATTAAATCTAACTTGATCAAACTACCTCCTCTACATCCAGTGAGAAGATCCATATATTATTGTGCATATCATAGAATGCATGGGCATCACACAAATACATGTTTGGCATTGAAAAATAATATGCAACAAATAATTGTTAATGAGGACCTTATACAAGGTAAATTAGTCAAGCAATCCATAATAACACATGAACACATTCACAAAGGGTCAAATTCAGAAACAGTACAAAAGTGGTTACCAAAGTAGAACTGAAAACAACAAAAGAATCAACAAGCAAAATTAGAGTAATAAAAAGTACCACAAACATAGGTCAAGCATGAAAATATGCAAATCTACCTCTCCAAAATGAGATTCAAATTTCAAAGCAATATGGGTTTGGTCAAAGATATCTACAACAATTTTATTATCAAGGTCAAGGGTTGGGAAAGCATGCTCAAGGCATTACTACTCCTATTCTAGCATATGATAATGTGTCACTGGGGTTTGGGATTTAGTGAATATCCTAAGGCAAATCATTCATAGACATAATTTATCAAAGGAAAAGATCTAGATACAACAATAATCAACACTAGCATTCTATTGGTTCAAAATCAATATGATAATGATGAGTGGAACAATACAAGTTATTATGATTTTCAAGATACCAATGATGAATCCAAATATACAAATTCATATTATAAGCCTTTCAATCATGCATGATTCCATTATTCAATACAGGACACCATGATAGGGGGTCTCATCTGAGACTCATTGATTAGCATCATTTCTTTTTGGCATTGATTGTACATAAACTCTCCTGTTTGATTGTACATAGCTCAAATATTTTTCAAAAATACAAAAACAATATAAAATTCCAAAATAAAAAAAATTCAAATATATCAAAAATACCAAAAACATTTTGATTGCATGCATCATCCATGCTTTATATTACTACTATCATGCTAGGACTTACATTTGTTATTTCACGTTATTGTATGTCAATTTATCTACATTACTAGGCTTCACTTGATCTCTTTTGAATGTGTGCAGTGACATCCAACTCTTTGATTGCTTCATTCTACCCATAGAGGGGGCATTCCTACTTCTACATTCGAGACATACATTGTTATGCACTCCCATTGGAGGCATCTTCTACATGACTACACCATCTAGGTTATGTCATTTCTACACCACACACTCTGAGTTATCATGTTGATGTATATTACTTTATAACTTACATACAATACTGTATCGACATCTCACTAGTATCTAACACTTGTGTATTTATTAGCATATACCTAGTCTTGTACTACACATATTTTTCATACTTTCACATTTGCTTTGATCATGTAGATGTGCTTGTCTTTTGCCAGTTATTACATGCTTTCTCTACTTGCTTAGCGTAGTTTGTGTGATTACATTTTCAATTCCAACTTATCTCATGCTTGTGCCTTAAGACATTTCCAATGTCCTTTACTTCTTTTTCATGTGTGTGCCTTAGCACATTTGCCAATATCCTTTATTTGTACTCCTTTATGTGCATGTGGCCTATGTGCCAACTTTGCTTATTTCACTTGTATGTGTATGAGGCATTTTAACTTGCCTTCCATGCTTGTCTTCCAGTTTGAGTGACATGTGCCCATTTCCCTTGTTTGCATGGCCCCTTGGCCCATCTAGTAGGCTTATTATTTGTTGCTTATTTGCTTGTTGCTTATCAAATGTGTGTAATGCCATGATCTATATCATGCATTTTATTTGCTTTCTTGGATGCCATGATGGACATCATGCTCCATCCCTCTAACTAACAACTAAAAATTAACATTTTCAATTCCATTTTAGTACTTTGCACATGCTTTCACATTGTTATATCTATGTAGGCATACCCCTATTGATCTAAAAATATCTATCAACATAAACATTTCTATATCTTGAAACATATTTTTAAACATCAAATGCTATATCATAAATGTTTTTAGATTAACACACTTGCAAGACTCTTTTCTTTTGAGGGCAGTCATTGCAGGTTCATCATTCCTACCCTCAAAACAGGGGGCATCAAATAAGGGATTTATCACAGAGATAAAACCTCTTAGCAATAAAAATAATGACATTCAAAATAGTCAACATATAATCCAGAGGTCAAACTGGTCAGATTAGGGCAAAAAAATAGGAACAGTCTCAGATCAGTAGTCAGTTTTCACACCAGACAATAGTGCTAGAAATGGATAGTAGCACAAGAAATGAATATTAACACCAAAAATAAGGGTGTCCATAGTTTGGTGCTCCTATCTAGGTAGAAAAACACTCAAGGTTTCCAGAAACAAGCAAAAATTTCAGTTCATAGACAATTTTTGCACTTTTAGATCCTTCAAATTCAACAATTTCAGCATAGTTTTCTCATATATAGGGGGTTATCATGCGCAACATGACAATTCTCACTTTCAATTCAGATTGGGCAGTTGGCATAACATCCAAATTATAATCCATGTTCTAAACATTAGTGATTGGGGGTAATGAGTGTGGCACATTGATATTATTTTATTTTTGAGTTTAATTTATTCTAGGCATTCTCAATAGTTACATGCCTTGCTCCATCTATAGGTGGTTGGCATCACATTCAAGTTAAACTTTCATACAAGTTTAGCTTTTTGAGTACCTGAGTTCTCGATTTGGCTTTCATATAAGCTTAGTACATTAGTTTTAGAGTGGTTTTCATACAAGCCTAATCTCCATCTTTCAAAATGGCCAAGAGTGGCCTACTTTCCAGCACACATTCGACTATCCATGCCAAAGTGTCAGATTTTCAGCACATTCATAGGCTCCTTGAGCCATCTCATATGACATGTATTCTATACTAATCACTTCATAGTTTCACTTCATGGGGCAATGATGGAGCCAAAGGGCCAGGCTTTGTATTCTTAAGCCACCTATTTAGAGGGATTAGACAAACAGTCTAGACATCAATTATCACACGCATGATTCATTTACTTCACTTAGTTGGAGATGATGGAGCCAAAGGGCTAGCCTTTGCATTCTTGAGCCACATTCTGAGGAATTGAGCACTAAACTTTATTCATGATATTACTCTCAATTCAACACATACTCATCACAATCTAGCATCACAATAGGTTTGTTTTGGTTCATGTACCTGGTAAAGTGCATTCATTCCTCTCTCTTCCTTTACTCATATTTTATATGTTCTTATTTTAGATATAGCATATCTAGTAAGAACTAATCTACTTCATGTTTTTATTTTTATATTCACACATCATAGCATGCTCTCTCTATGCACATCCAACATCACACAACTTCATGAGCTTTTCTAGTACAGGTAAGTTTAGGTATGCTTTCTATTTTTCCTTTATCCTAGTATTTCACTTTGTTGCATCACTATAATAAAGGGGGGGCAAATGTAATCATATAAAATGCAAAATTGGATGACTTAGGCATGGATAATATCACCCAACCTATAGGTCCTCTTTCTTGCTCACTCAACCCTTTTAGATTAGACTTTCACTGAGTCCCAATCATTCGTAGCTTCCTAGACTTCGCTTTTTGAGACCCAATCAACCCTCTCGAACCTAGATCCATCCCCCTAGGTCTCATTCTCCTAGGATAATAGTGCCCAACTTGGATAAGAGTGCCATAATTCAGGGGTGTCATATTTTTGGCGTTATTGTCTAAGTTCACTTTAGCCTCAAATAATCATATTTTCCTAAATCCTTATCTTTTCCCCTATCGGCCTAATACAAGATCATCTAACCCACGATCATCAATTTACCTATAAAATGCCATTCAATGTCCATTTAGAAGGTTTGGCACTCATTCACTAAAAAGAAGCAATAATGCAATCAAGTACACTCAAGCACTCTTCCCTATTCTCTACATGTAGCCTTCTAAGACCAATTCAAGCCTATTGAACCACTCATACTAGTCCCTAGTCATCTGAAGTACATTCTAGTTTTGCATCTAGTTACATACATCACAAAATTACATTGAGCACTTCAAATGGGAGAACTACATTAGCTTGATCCCTCTTTAGAGTATTAGTATGTAGGTAGCATGCTCACACACGGGGTGTGAAGTGTGTCCAGCGTATCCTTTAGACACTAACCCCTCTCTCTCTTTCCCAAATTTTCTACTCAAGTTCAAGTACTAGGATATCATAAGGGTTTTGAAGATTGAATCAGACACACAACGAGCTCCACACAAACCCAGGATTTGATATTTCACTGCCAGAGTATCACATACCTACCAAAGAAAATCCAAAAAAGCTAGACCATCAGGACAATAGCGTCGAAAGTGGACAACAGCACCAAAAGAGGGCAATAGTTTCAAAAAGTGGACTACAACACCAAGTAGTAGGGTGTCCTAAGTTTGGTACTCCTGTCCAATCTAGAAATAGAGTTTTGGGTCCTGTTTATGATAGTCTACCATCCCTGCATAGTAATTTCTAGACCCTGCATCATCTGTTTTAATTGAGAACAAGCTAATTTTGATTTCTTTACACTTATTACTATTTTCAAAAAAGGTAAAATACATATCTATTTACACAAATTAGTAGCCTAATTGAGACATATTAATTACTGATTTACATTTGATCAGACCTTTATTTGCTTAGGAATTAAACACCTAATTTCCAAAAAGAATAAAACAGTGTCAATAAGGCATACGCCATTAGTTTAGGATTTCTTATTTTCAATAAAGCATTGCCTTAGTTGCATGCCCCTTTCTTTTATTTTACATAATTTTGTAACTTAGTACTTATGATTTAACGGAAGACCACGATGCACATTTAGTGTGGGGTAAGGGGTGTTACATTATTGGGAAATGGTCCATAAGGATGTGTGTGCAAGTAAAGAGGTCTAAGGAAAAATATTCCCGCCAGAGGTATGAATCTTTGAAGGGTTTTTATAGCTATCATACACTCTAAAAAATGTGTGAAACAAAACATGCCATTAATATAAAGAGATAGTGGTTGTGATAAGCATACCAACATCATGTCATGACAATACTATTAAGTGCATTTATGATGAGAAGTGATGGTCAAAGAAAAAAGATCATTAAAATGCATTGATTGTGTGAGGTGATGGTCGAAGAGGGGGTAGTAAATGCAAGTTACCCCCTCGAGTCTATAAAAAGACATTTAGGAGCTTATTTTAAACTTTAACTTTACTTTGAATGTGATTTTACAGAGTTGAAGAGTAAATAACTAAGTTTAAGTGATTTTAGGACAAGTGCAAAGTATTAATTTTCCATTCATTGGGTAGTAAGAAGGATCTTGTTTGAATGATCCAGTGGAAGTTAGCTAACCTAGCACACAAAGGAAAATTAGTAATTATAGGTTGTAGAGGTTGGCATCTGCCATTAACGAGTGTCAAAGTAGGAAAGCTGAGTCACTTTCACAATAAACACGTATTCCTTTCGAAACATTGGATAGTCATGCTTCAACCTTCAGGCTCCATGAAGAGTGATGTGTCCTAAGAAAAAGGCCCAAAGAAGTGATCTACTACCAACCATTCTAGAGGAAGAGGAGCTATGTGTTAGGGGGGAGCAGTATTGATCAAAGAATAAACACTTGAGGAATAAAAAGAGTGCATGGAAGGTGAAGGATCAGGAATGATGTGATAGAATAAGAAGAAGGCCCAAATACCTCCACCTCCACCTTTTATGATAGAGGAGATGTAATATCTAGAACC
The DNA here is from genome assembly GCA_037957365.1 of Torreya grandis. Classification (NCBI taxonomy): domain Eukaryota; kingdom Viridiplantae; phylum Streptophyta; class Pinopsida; order Cupressales; family Taxaceae; genus Torreya; species Torreya grandis. Next base: position 828,076 of record JARHVA010000301.1, on the reverse strand, counting down.
AGTGCTATGCACATAAAATTGGATAACTAATGTACCCACCTATATCATTTTTGACTATAACCACCGCCAACTAGGAAATAAGGTTGAGCTATAAAATGACTACTAGGTTGAGTACCAAAATACTAGGAGTGAATTGGTTTTTTACTTAGACTCTTTAGGGTTTTTCCAACTGTTTAACCTTCCATATTTTGGAAAACTAATGAAAGCAATAAAATTTCTACTTTCATGCATCCATAAGGACTATATCTATTTTGCTAGGTGCCACATGAAGATTACACCTAAAATAATAATCAAGGTGTTAGGGTTACAATGTTTTGATACAAATGTTGAATTTGATTTGGAAGACCTAGAGGAGATAGAGAAGACTGTCATGGCACTAGAGTATCAAAATCTAGGCCATGCCATGCACATTAAGAACTTACAAGATCTTGCCCCCTAAATAGTGACACATATCATTATTACCAAGATTAGTGACATTAATCGATGGAAAAAAGGTGGACATGGATCACCTATTTATCACCCACTAGGTAACTGAGGGGTTAAAATACAATTAGACAATGTATTTTGCCAACAAAATTATGCTTGATTTAGAGAGGACTCGTCAAATACCTAGCCATAGGTTCCCATGGGGGTTATTTCTTTTGTTAATGGTGTTTGATGAACTTGGTGTACCTGATTACACCTTTAGAGAACTAAAATGGTTTTACCCACTAGAACACAAGTCCCCTATCGAACACTACAAGGCATTCACATGCCCCAGTTATATCACTCTAACTTTTAAAATTAAGATGAAGTCATGGTATGATGACATGAAGGAAGCCTTTGGAAATGAATGGCATATTCCAAAGAACTGGCTTGTTCAGATTGATGAATAAGACAAGTTTACCATTAAATAACATTTTTATCTGATGCATATCAGGATGGCCCCCTCTAAAGAGCTTTCATCTTGGTTGAAGTTGCCCTATACCTTCACAATAAGGTACTTTGTCAGCTTGTTAAATTACATATATGACACACAACCCCTCACCTTGGAAGTAGATTAATTGACTCAAAGATTCACACTCTCTAAAAGATGTATGGTTATCCTGGAAAGAAGCCATATAGAGAGAAACATGAGATTGAGAAAACTGACATCAAGGTTATGTAGACCATGATTGGGGAAACTATTCATAATCTTTGCTATTGATGTGACCTAAGAATAAAGCTTTAGGAGGCACAGAGCATGCAATAGAGAAGTTTCCTCTAGTACCACCACTGGATAAGAAGAAGCGAGTCGGGCATGATGCCAACACAAGTTCGTGGTCAGAACCAATAAAAAGGCAAATGACTACCCAGGCACCACCACCCAAGGGTTTCACTACCAAGGGCCTCCCCACCAAGGACTTCACATGAATAAGATACACTAGAATCATAATCAAAGGGTTTAGTGTTATCACCATCAACCAATCCATTAGAATAAGAAGAGCCTGAGGGTCACAAGGAAGAACTAGAGGAGTCAGACTTAGAAAAGACATCCTCCCCAGTGCAAAAGGAGGAGGCCACCCTTGAATAGGCAAAATTAGACATAGAAAATCCACTTGGAAAAGAGAGGGATGGTTTTGACATAGATCAAATGAGCGGCATGGACATTGACAACACTTCATTAGCCCCAGATATAGATGTCAAGATCCTTAAGTGGGATCCTCTCAAAGGGAAGTAGTTGGTTGGCTCTGAAGTTCAACCATTTTTGGTTGATTTAACCACCAACTTGCACACACAATACCAAATAGGTGCTCTAGAGAGGTTGTTTTGCTTATATTCCCATTTTCATCCAAAGGATGCAACTATTGACACCAGGTGTCGAATGTCCTTTTTCTTGGACATGTACAATGAAGAATGCCATTTTGAAATACCTTTGGATAGCTTAATTTTAGATTCTAATGCTACATTGCCCACTCCAATTCGGGTTGATCCCCAGCAACTCTCTCCTCTACAAACTAGCACCACATTTTTGAAAATGGCCTTTGAAGTCTTACAACACAATATACTTTCAGATTTTGATGTGTGCATTGCAGAACAAAAACATGGCCAGGTGGTGAAGATGTATGATAAAGAAGTTTCCACTAGGAAGGCACTTGAAGAGGAAGTGAACATGCATAAGCAACAAGCATAAGAAGCCACAACAACCATAGTAAAAACTTTAAATTTATGTAGAACTATTTTAGGCCAGGAACCAACATGAGCATATGAGGTCCCTTTGCAGGGAGAAGTTGTTGATAAATTGGAAACTCTTGTAAATCTCATGTTAAAACAATGTAAGGAATAACGTGTGCCTAGAAATGAAGCATTATGGGTGGCTGAGCAGTTTTTAAAAGTAGTAGAAGTTTACAAATGTACCCTTGAAAGGGTTGGGAAAGTGATCCCCATATTGGAAGGGATTTTTGAGAAACTGGCATGGCTTAGTAAAATTTTGGAGGCCCGTCTCTATGTAAAGGAGTCTCAATGACAACAGTTGGCGGATGTCACCCTATTAATAAAAAACCAGACCAAGAGCACTAAGGCATTTAAGGATGTCAAGACTATGGAAGAGATCATAAACATGCATCATATCAAATAAATTATCACTTTATATCTCTCCAAGGATAGGTTATAAATGAGGTTACTATGCTTGAAAGGGTCCAAAAGGATGATTCCACATCCCTCAACCAATTGGTTAATAGGGCAAGTGAGTGTCCCAATCAACCCAAGGAGATGAAAAAGTTGAAGGCAACAATCAAGGAGATAACATCAAAGTTGTTTGACACCTTACCTTGTCACATTAGGAAGGTGTCAAAAAGTAGATTGAACAAATTGGCCCTAAATTTTTTGCTGAGGTCGAGACTGGTGCTTAGTCCAAGATAGACTAAGAGCATAGTGTGGGCTGATGTTAGACCCCAAATTTTGACTAAGTATATTGGTTTTTGGCACAAAACCAACTTGTCATGAGAGGAACACGATGCAAGAAGACCATAGCATGGAACTAGCTCGATGTGAGAGGAACATAACATAGGAAGACCATGGTGCAAAACTAGCTTGGTGTAGGAAGACAACGATACAAAATATCACGATGTAAGAAGACCTAGTCAAAGAATAAGTATAACAAATAGAAGACCAAGAATAAAGGACTTGATATATCAACAAAAGACTTGGGGAGCACGAGGGAAGTGGGAAACAGTTGAGGAGTAATTCTCAAGGATAAATTAGACTTTAATCGTCACATGAGTTTCACATTGGCTCACATAAAAGACATTTGATAGCAAGGATCTAACACCAAATGAGAATATGGGGGTACAAAGGCCCAAGTCCTTAGGAGAAAATGAGTAAATAACTACCACAACTCTCAGTTTACTAGATATCATTGGATGGTCACCTAAGTATCATAAATAATTTACAACTTGGTTAGGGAAAACAAGTATAAATACCCCTATGTAAAGATGTGTATAGCTGGCTGAACATTGGTATTATGTAATAATTCCTTATGGTAATAGAAAAATTACAAAAGTTACTATTAGTTCTGGTGTTATGCTAGAGTTGTTTGATAGTTGAACATTGAGTTATCAATACATTTTGTTGTGTAATATGTGGATTGTATTTGACTATAATGAATAGAATATGCATTGTATGACTTTGTGTAATCATCACTTTGAACTTCATGACATTTATCTTAATATTCATGTTTGTTTACATAGTTGAAACAAGGTTTATAGTAATGTATTTTATTTTCTATGTAATTATTAATGAATAAACACCATTATATGACAAGTGTGTTACTGTGCAACATAAACCACAGGAACTAGTTTCTTGTTGCATGCTTCAGGTGAGTGTATAAGAGTTTAGTATTGCATGAAATGCCAGTGTGTAAGCTTGTTGGGAACTAGACACTTCAACACCCTAAGGAAAACTTGATATAAAAGGCTTTAAAAAATCCATACTTACACCTTGAAACTTACAAAAAAGTTATGGCACATGTCAATCACAGTTTGGTTCTCTTACAAATATTTCCACAGACTATAGAGGGTGAGGCATTAGATTGGTTCCATCATTCACTCCCCAATGGTTCACTACACACATGCGATGCGTTAGAAGAAGACTTTCTCATACATTATATTCAGAACAAGGGACCTCAAATCACATATGAGAGGTTGCCTTCACTACACCAGGGTAAGTCATAAATAGTAAATGATTACATTTTATGATTCAAATCATGTATGCAGTAGTTGATCTACCAGTCAACTGATTTAGAGGTACAATACATCTTTGTTAGAGGCCTCATTTTTCCTCTTAAGGTGAAATTGTTATAAGAGACATCCAAATCATTATGGCATCTATGTTACATAGTTATGGCATTGGAGAAGAAGTTGGGACTAGTTGAGACACATTCAAAGCTAGATTTGGATTTAGATCTCTCATAGTCATAGTCATTTAATATCGTATAAGCACCTAATCCACCTATGATTATGGAAAAAGTGGAATAGGAACAACCAATCAATATACTCGACAAAGGCAAAGAGCCATTTTATAGAGCTTCTTCTATGATGGATAGAGCACATAACACCAACAGTGGGGCCATATAGTTTTCAAATAAAGATATGCCTTGTGACATATTATTCACATTACTAGACAGGGGGTTGATCCCCTTCCTCCTACTCAACATCATCCAACACATCATTTACAAATAATAAGAAACAAAACATTTTGCAATTATCAAAAAATCAATGGACATTGGGACAATAATTGTTGCACTCTTAAAAATCATATTGACCAATGTGTTGATAGAGGCATTATAGTATTCACACAGGGGGCATCGAGATCTCCTTCTCCACACTCTTCTAGTTCAAACTTCACTATGAGTGAGTTATCCTAAGACATTCCTTTTAAGGAACCATAGGTTATTCATCATACAATCCATGTGGTTTCTAGTACACCCACTTATGTTAGATCCCATGCACCATAGATTCAATAGAGATGGCAACCAGTTCATAGATATCAACTTACTTATAACAACATGGTAAAATAATGGAAACCAACTCCACTAGTAGTTTCAATTTTCCCATTGATTTAGATGTTTGGCAACAATCATAGAGATAAGAACATAGTTTTAATTTGACCATTGATTAAGATATTTGGAAATAATCAAAAAGATCTAAGCATAGTATCGGTACAACAACTAATTTAGATATTGAGAAGACATAATGCATAATAAAACATAGTTTCAACAAACAACTAATTAATATATTTGCTACAGAGTCTACAAATATATCTACCAATAGTACACCATGAGTAGTATTAATTATAGAGGTTATTCCTACACCTACATAGCATGAGCAGTATGGTCACTTGTTTACATTTCCATTAGGATTTAGATAGTGCATGCCACAGTCCAGTTTAGTCAGCTCCACAGATTCATAACCCACTCCATAGGAAATTTTGACTATAGATCACTCAGTATATCTAATTCATAGATCTCAAATACTTCCTCATATAGTACGTGTAGTCACTCTTCCTTTATTTGATACAAAACACCATGATAGTGAGTCTCTTATGAGAGTCATCAGTTAGTAGTATCTCTCTAATTGTACACAATTTCTCTTACCCTGTTCCTTACATATAGTTTCATTTTCATGCTGCTTGTACATATCTTATACTTAGAAAAGACAAAAATAATATAATATTTTCAAAACACAAAAACATTCAAATATTTCTCAAAAACACAAAATTTAGATTATCTGCATATCCATGTTTACATTATTTATACTTGTCAGGTACTACATATGCTAGTTATCTTAGTATAGTCAGTTTCATCATACATACATGTTTTAGTTATCCTTTTCAAGTATTCATAGATTATTATAGGACTTAGGTCCAACACACATACAAATTTGTTACTATCTACCCATTGGGGGCACATAAATAGCTACATTGAATCAACATCGATATATCTACCCATTGGGGCATCCTATACACAACTTTTGCTTTACCAGGTTATATCATTATATACTACTCAAATTTATTTTTGCCAATTACTACTAATATAGACTCAGTTTATGTACATCTTTGCTCTTATACAAATTTGTACCACATGTTCATACATACTTTCATTTCTAGCTTTCCTAGTTTAGACTTGATTATGTCTCTCTAATTCTACATCTATTTAATGACATTTGCATATGCCATTGTTCTACAACTCTATTCCACTTCCTTTCATTGTATGTTTGCTTTGAACATGTGCCCATGTCCTTGTGTGTACCTTCTTGATTGTGTATGCAAACATTTGAACATATCCTTCCATATGGCTCCATTCCAACTTGTTTGTTGTTTGCGTATGTGCACATTTGAACATGTTATTGTATGTATTGATTTCTCATATTTAGTGACATGTGCCCATGTCCCTTGTATTGTGTCCCCTTGATCTACTTTGTGTGCCTCATGTGTGTTATATGTATGCTTTCATGTATGCGTCATGGCCATGACACTTATCTCTTACTTGTTACACACTCCAATTTTAGATGTCACGAGGGACCTCATGCATCTCCCCTTCCTCTTAGGGTGCCTTAATGGACATCATGCCCCAACCCCCTAGGTAGTTACTCAGTTTATTACTCATATTTTGTATCCATACACATCCTTACATTATTATATCTATCTTGACATACTTGTCTATATTAGATCTAACATACATCATACATTACAAACTCATGTGTTAGATTGTGGAGCTAAAAGCTTCACTGATGCAGACATTGGAGGAGATTGCTGAGTGTCACAGTCACCAGCATCGATCAGGCCAATCGATGTCGATCAGGTGTAAACAAAAAGCTGCCAACATTGGTCAGGGATCGGCCGATGTCGGTCATCTCTAGGCAGACAGGGACCGACGTCAGTCGCTTGTGCGGTTCCAGAACTGCTAGTTCATGAACAGTTAGTTAACAAACCGGTTGTTTGCATGTTGAAAGGATAATTTTAGTCTTGAGCTGCAGATCTAATTATTGTAATTAAGTGTCTAATTATTATTTACATGGGATCTATATAATAGACTCATGGGCTGTATTGTAAAGTGTGAGCGATCAAAGCAGGGATTCCCCAGGTGCTAGATAGAGAGAGCAAGGAGCGCTCCTTCAGAAGAAAGAGAGCAAGGTTGGCTCCTCATAGTGCTGCAGTGCCAAGTGTGTATGATCAGATAGATCTACGGGAGAGCAAGGTCTAGTAGAAGATCTGCAGGGGTGCTAGTTTGGAGGACAAGAGTTCTTCATGGTATGTAAGATCAGGTTGGTCTGCAAGTGTGCAAGATCAGGGTGGAGATCTACATGTGGTAAGTAAGGTCAGTTGATCTGCAGGTGGGTGTATGTGCGAGATCTAGGTTTACAGGTGTGTAGAACTAGGTTGATTTGCAGGTGTGCAAGATCAGAGAGGTCAGCAACACAACAGGTAGCAAGATCAGGTGAGATCTACTTGGAGTATGTTGCATACTTGGAGTATGTGTGTATACTCAGACTTGGAGTACTTTTGAGTACTTGGTGGACTGGCAGTATTGTTACTGACTGGTGGACTGGCAGTATTGTTACTAGCTGGTGGAGGTGAACAACAACTCTGTGTGTGAGTTGCTTGTTGGGACCGTAATTGAGAGAGTGAGCTCTTGAAGAGATTTACTGTTTATGCCCTAGAGGAGTGTAAGGAAGAAGACTATGTCATCTTCTTTGTTGTATTTCCTTTTGGAAAAGTATTAATACAATTGGGTATTGTCTCTCATATTTTGTGTTGTTTCTGATTTCTAGTTATGTTAGGTTGTGGAGCTAAAAGCTTCAACTGTTGTAGACATGGAGGAGGTTGCTGAGTTTTAGGGATAACAGCATCGGCAGTGGGACCGACGTCGGTCATCTACAATGCATAAGGGCAACTGACATCGGCATGAGGTCGGTTGACGTCGGTCACCTCCAGGCAGACAGGGACCGACGTCGATCGCCTGTGGTGGTTCCAAAACTATTCGTTGCATGGACAGTTAGTTCATTGAACCGAGTGTTTGCATGTAAAAGTTATTTCGAGTCTTGAGATGCGTGTCTAAATTAAGAGTCTAAGTTATTGTTTAAGTCTAGGATCTATTTATAGACCCATTGGCATGTATTGTAATTAAGGATTCAAGGAAGAAATCCTTCAAAGTGCAAATAGAGGAAGGCAAGGAAGATCCTTCCAAGTGTAAGATCATTTGAGTTGCAAGCTCATGGGAGAAGATCTACATGGTAAGTAAGATCACTTTGAGATCTACTTGAAGTACTTTGAGTACTTGTGTACTGGCAGGGTTATTACTGACTGGTTGAAGAGGTGAACACCAATTCTGTGTGTGAGTTGTGTGTTGAGACCATTTTTGGTAGGAGAGTAAACTCTTAAAGAAAATTACTGTGTACACTTGAGGTGTGGGAAGCTTCTGAGAGGTGTGGAGAAGAAGTGGCATCTTCTTTATTATATTTTCTTTCTGGATGAGTATTAATACAAGATTGTGTATTGTCTCTCATATTCTGTGTTATTTGTGAATTCTAGTTACTTGTTCATTCTGGTATAATTCTGTGTTTAGTTGCTAATACAAGGTAATCATAAATACTCTTATTGGTGGAGTAGGATCTTGACAGTTGGTATCAGAGCTTTTGGTTGGGTTACTAACAGGTTGTATCAGATCTGGTTAGTGTGTGTTGATTACAGGTTACTCACAGGGGTTTCTGTTTGAGTGGGAGTATAGCAATGGTAGAAGAAAGTAAGCTATGAATGGAGAAGTTTAATGGCAAGAACTATCAATTATGGAGGATGCAGATTGAAGATTATATGTATTAGAAATATTTATACTTATCGTTGGGTGGGGTTGATTGCAAGCCCTGGGATATGAAGGATGAAGAATGGGAGGTTCTTGATCGGAAGGCTCTGGGATCTATAAGGTTGAGTCTTGCATCGTCTGTGATTTCCAACTTATCACAGGTTAAGACAACGATAGATTTGATGGAATCTTTGGCAAATTTATATGAAAAACCCTCAGCTTTGAATAAGGTGTTTCTTATGAAGCAATTATTTAATTTGCAAATGTTGGAAGGTGGATCTGTTCATAGTCATTTTAGTGATTTATATGGTTTGGTAAACCAGTTAAATTCAGTCAATATTGTTTTTGATGATGAAATTAAGGCTCTTTTAATCTTATGCTCATTACCTGAAAGTTGGGAGAATTTGGTAATGGCAGTTAGCAATACTGCGTCTGCTTCAAAAATCTTAAAAGTGGATGATTTTGTGAGTGTAATCTTGAATGAAAAAATTTGCAGGAAAAACACAGGTGAATCATCAGGAAATGCTTTGAGTGTGGAAAGCAGGGGAAGGCAAAGAGAGAAGATCGAGCATGGGAGATCAAGGTCTAAGATAGGCAGGAGATCCAAGTCCAGGTATGGCAGAATAACCTGATGGAAATGTGGAAAGCAAGGGCACTTAAAGAGAGATTGTTGGTTGGGTGAAGATCAGCATGAAGGACATGAAGAAGAAGCAGATGTTGTAGATTATGTTGCATAGGATGCTCTGGTATGTTCCTTAGATAAAGTAGAATCTTGGGTTTTAGATTCTGGTGCCTCTTTTCATGCATCCCCAAATAGGGAATTTTTTCATGAGTATGTACAGGGAGACTTTGGAGAAATTTATTTAGGGGATGGTAAGCCTTGTCAGATGGTTGGCAAAGGGAAAGTGAAGCTGAAATTACAGACAGGTAACACATGGGTGTTAAAGGAGGTCATTCATATCCCAGTTCTGAAGCAGAGTTTCATTTCTGTTGGAAAGTTGGGTGATGAGGGTTGCACAGTAACTCTCACAGCAGACTCTTGGAAGGTTACCAAGGGTGCACTTGTTGTAGCAAGAGGTAAGAAAGTAGGTACGCTTTATCTATCTACTTGTATTACTGATTCTCTTTCTAGGTTATCTACTTCAGCTGTAGATTCGAAGATGTGGCTTAATAGGCTTGGTCACATGAATAAGAAGGAGATGCATGTTCTTGAGTCAAAGGGTATGCTTTCAAATTTGAAAAGCATGAATCAAGATTTCTATATGCAAAAGAAGAAGGTAATGTTTCTTGAGAAATCCAATGTTCGTGACAAGAACAAGAAAGCCTTAGTTTTCAAGGAGAAGATGATGGACAAAGATCAGTCAAAGGGGCTGAAAAATTTTGAGCAGAGCAAGGGTGATTTAGACAAGGGTTTGATCCAAAAGGAGCTCGCGAGTACAGGTCATTGCTCACAAGTAAAACATAAAGACCGACATCGGTTAGAAAATTGGCATCTAGACAGGGACCAACGTCGACTATGTGCAGCCCAACGTCGGTGACTCAAGATAGATAAACATCGACGTCGGTCAGGGGGAACCGACGTCGGCGATGAGGCAGTCGCATGGAACTGACGTCGATTGGGTGCAGATTGAGGTGTGACTAGCATCAGTCACTGAGACAGATTTTGGGCAGACAGCAAGCTGTCAAGGAGTCTCAAGCGCCCATATAGAGGACTTAAAGGGTAAGTAAGCCTCAAATTCATCATTTCCCTTCTTTACACTACTTATTGCTCACTGATGGTAAAGAACCAAGAAATTATTAAAGAAGTAGAGCAGGTAGATCCAGGAAATAGTGGGAGCTTGGCATGGATGAGGAATGTGATTCCTTGGAGAAGAACCAAACGGGAGTTTTGGGTGGAGTTGCCAGCTGGAAGTAAGCACTGAGAGACAAATAGATGTTCAGGATAAAGAAGAGCAGAAATGGACATGTGAGACGGAAGGCCAAGGTATATGGTCTTGAATAAACTATAGGATAATGGAGGTTTGGCCATTGTGTTTCTCTTTACCAGGTTGGATAATATTAGCTACATTATCCTATTACTGTATTGTGTGTTTGTTGCAAGGTTACACATATAGGGAGTTACTGAACTAAAGGTAAAGCTAGTTCAGAAGTATGTCATGAGGAATCTGGGAGCAGCAAGATTCTTTGGCATGAGTGTGTTCTAGGGACATGGAAGGTCACAGGTTGACTTTGTTTCAGGATGATTGTGTGAGACCGGTTAGCACGCCGATGGTTGGACAGTTCTATGAACAGTGTCTTGATTCACATAATGAGGTTGAGTACATGTGTACTAAACCTAAGTTTTCCCAAGTAGTGGGAGCTGTTAGAAAGTTTGGAGCCAATTCGAGAAAGAAGCACTAGAGGGCAGTTCAATGGAGTCTCAAGTATCTGAGAGGGACCAGCAGCAGGTCGACATGCTATGCAGGGTCAAGTTCTTTTCTACATGGTTTGTAGATGCGGATGTGGCAGGTGATTTGGATGACAGGTGGTGCACCACAGGATTTGTGGTGGTTGGTCTTCAAGAGTGATCTTGAAGAGGGATACAAAGCCAAGGGAACAAACTAGATGATGTACATATATAGGTACAGTTGCAATTGTTTATCTCCAAGTGGGAGATTGTTAAGTTGTGGAGCTAAAAGCTTCAATTGTTGCAGACATGGAGGAGGTTGTTGAGTTCCAGGGATACCGATGTCGACAGTGGGACTGACGTCGGTCATCTACAGTGTAGAAGGGCAACCGACATCGACATGAGGTTGGTCGACGTCGGTCACCTCCAGGCAGACAAGGACCAACATCGATTGCCTGTGGCAGTTCCAGAACTATTCGTTGTACGGACAGTTAGTTCGTTGAACCAAGTGTTTGCATGTAAAGGCTACTTCGAGTCTTGAGTTGCGTGTCTAAATTAAGAGTCTAAGTTATTGTTTAAGTCTGGGATCTATTTATAGACCCATTAGCATGTATTGTAATTAAGGATTCAAGGAAGAAATCCTTCAAAGTGCAAATAGAGGAAGGCAAGGAAGATCTTTCCAAGTGTAAGATCATTTGAGTTGCAGGTTGTTGCAAGCTCATGGGAGAAGATCTACATGGTAAGTAAGATCACTTTGAGATCTACTTGAAGTACTTTGAGTACTTGTGTACTTGTAGGGTTATTAATGACTGGTTGAAGAGGTGAACACCAATTCTGTGTGTGAGTTGTGTGTTGGGACCATTTTTGGTAGGAGATTAAACTCTTGAAGCTGTGTACACTTGAGGTGTGGGAAGCTTCTGAGAGGTGTGGAGAAGAAGTGGCATCTTCTTTATTGTATTTTCTTTCTGGATAAGTATTAATACAAGATTGTGTATTGTCTCTCATATTCTATGCTATTTGTGAATTCTAGTTACTTGTTCATTCTGGTATAATTTCGTGTTTAGTTGCTAATACAAGGTAATCATATATACTCTTATTGGTGGAGTAGGATCTTGACAGTATATACCGGCATCGACAGTGGGACCGACGTCGGTCATCTACAATGCATAAGGGCAACCAACATCGACATGAGGTCAGCTGACGTCGGTCACCTCCAGGCAGATAAGGACCGACGTCGGTCGCCTGTGACAGTTTCAGAACTGTTCATTGCATAGACAGTTAGTTCGTTGAACTGAGTGTTTGCATGTAAAGGCTATTTTGAGTCTTGAGCTGCGTGTCTAAATTAAGAGTCTAAGTTATTGTTTAAGTTTGAGATATATTTATAGACCCATTGGCATGTATTGTAATTAAGGATTCAAGGAAGAGATCCTTCAAAGTGCAAATAGAGGAAGGCAAGGAAGATCCTTCCAAGTGTAAGATCATTTGAGTTACAGGTTGTTGCAAGCTCATGGGAGAAGATCTACATGGTAAGTAAGATCACTTTGAGATCTACTTGAAGTACTTTGAGTACTTGTGTACTGGCAGGGTTATTACTGACTGATTGAAGAGGTGAACACCAATTCTGTGTGTGAGTTGTGTGTTGGGACCCTTTTTGGTAGGAGAGTGAACTCTTGAAGAAAATTACTGTGTACACTTGAGGTGTGGGAAGCTTCTGAGAGGTGTGGAGAAGAAGTGGCATCTTCTTTATTATATTTTCTTTCTGGATGAGTATTAATACAAGATTGTGTATTGTCTCTCATATTCTGTGCTATTTGTGAATTCTAGTTACTTGTTCATTCTAGTATAATTTCGTGTTTAGTTGCTAATACAAGGTAATCATATATACTCTTATTGGTGGAGTAGGATCCTGACAGTTGGTATCAGAGATTTACTGTTTATGCCCTAGAGGAGTGTAAGGAAGAAGACTGTGTCATCTTCTTTGTTGTATTTCCTTCTGGAAGAGTATTGATACAATTGGGTATTGTCTCTCGTATTCTGTGTTGTTTCTGATTTCTAGTTACTTGTTACTTCTGGTTAATTCTGCATGTTTAGTTGCTTGGTAATCAATTGTGCTTCCTAGGTCCTATCATCATGCTCAAACTATCTTACATTCTAATGTCATGTATACACATTATATTAATATATTACGTAGATATCATATATGTTCAGGGTATCACATATCATGTAGAGCTTTTTCTTTTAAAGACAATTATTGCACATTTTCAACAACTCCCCTCAAAAGAGGGGGCATTCACTGAGGTTTATCGTAATGATCAAGCCATCTGAATTCACTAAGAGTATGTTTCCAACACACAAGCATAAAATACAAAGTTTAGTTTCAAGAAAACACAGTGGAAAATAGTCAGACAAAGCTCAGAGTCAATTTGGCAAAAAAACAATGCAGTTGGACACTAACACTAAAAGTGGACATTAGTGTTGTAGTGCTACTATCCAAGCTATGGCATCACTGTCCAGTAGCCTCAAAAATAGGAAAATCTAGATTTTCTAGAAAAGTATAGTAGGTACAATCTAAGTTTATTTGTATTCAATTACAAATAATCAATTTTTTGCTCAGTTTTACACCAAATCATACCAATTTGCTCATTTTTGGGGGCATGTACATGAAACATTATTTTTGTATGTTCACTTTTGCACTATTTGATCAGATGGAATGACAAACTCCATGTTATTATCTATGTTCTTAATCTAGACACCATTTTCACTAGTTTGTACCAGATTTGATGCCTTACTATATCTGCAGAGGTTACCATTATCGAGTAGTCCCTGAGCTACATATCCGAATGCCCGAGAGGCTCCTGAGTCAATTTTCATTCCAAAGCTTTTGAGTGGCCATAGAGCCATTATATATAGTTTTAGTTACAATTATATAACTTTAGTTACATTATGAAATTTAGTTACATATGCATCTACTACACATAGGTAGGTAATGATGGAGTCATTGTCTACTTTAGTTCTTGATCCACCTACATAATAGGGTTGGACAAGCCATCGATCCAATCCAAGATATTCATAGGTTAGGCTCCACTGAATATGGGTAGGAAATGATGGAGTTAAGGCCAACTTAAGTTCTTGAGCCACCTACACATGGGGATTGAGCAAGCCATTCAACTAAGTCCAAGCTTTTCACCGATTAATCACTAACTACACACACATGATGTCATTAGGTTTATGCATTAGTTTACGTACCCAATGAGGTGCATTCATTCATTTCCTCTCTCTTATCTCTTCACTTAGTTTGGTATTTGCTTTTGATATCTCTTAAATAAGATTTGATATATGCATGTTTCATTTGTGAGACATGCAATAGAGTGAGCTTCACATACTCAGATGCATATTCACGGGATTTTCCTCTTAGGTAAGTCTAGGTACATTTATTTTCCTTTATCCTAGTCATTTCACTTTGTTGCATTTTTAGAATGGGGGGGGGGGGCAAATGTAGTAATCTAAAATGTCACTTGAGTGTAATGAGTGTTACTTAAGACCACCCATCCCTATCTTAGCCCTAGCCCTGTATAAATGCTTATCTAACTTTTGTATAGGATTGATGAATCCCTACAACTCTCAAAATGTCAGGAATCTAAAACAACAAGCATGCTCTGATTTCACTGTTAGGATCTAGGAAGCACAATTGATTACCATGTACAAGCAACTAAACATGCAGAATTTAACCAGAAGTAACAAGTAACTAAATTTAGAAATAACACAGAATATGAGAGACAATACCCAATTGTATTAATACTCTTCCAGAAGGAAATACAACAAAGAAGATGCCACAGTCTTCTTCCTTACACACCTCTAGGACTCCCACACCTCTAGGGCATAAACAGTAAATCTCTTCAAGATCTCACTCTCTCTCTTACGGTCCCAACACACAACTCAAACACAGAGTTGGTGTTCACCTCCAACCAGTCAATATCACTACTACCAGTACCACCGGTTAGTATCACTACTGCCAGTACACAAGTACTCCACGTACTCCATGATCGAGTACACATCGTACTCTAAGTACACAACGTACTCCAAGTAGATCTCACTTGATCTTGCTCCTTGATATGTTGTTGTCACCTTTGATCTTGCTACCCCACATACCTCCTTTGGCCTCGCACACACACACGTGCAAATCAATGATCTTACTTACCATGTAGATCTCTCTACACCCTAAACAACCCTTATCCTTGCCTCACCAAGTCCTTATGATTCTCCAAACCAGTACCCCAGTGGATCTTCTACCAGAACTTGCACACCCTGCAGCTCTCCCTGATCATACACACTCGGCACCCCTTTGGAACTAGGAGGAGCTACCCTTGCTCTCTTCACTCTCAGAAGGAGCTAACCAAGCTCAACTCTAACTAGCACACTTTACAATACAGCCCATGAGTCTCTTAAATAGATCTCATGCAAACAATAATTAGACATCTAATTACAATAATTAGATCCATAGCTCAAGACTAAAATTAGCCTTTAACATGCAAACAACCGGTTCGTTAACAAACTGTCTGTGAAACTCATAGTTCAAAATTGCACAGGAGACCGACGTCGGTCCCTGTCTGGCTGGAGATGACTGACGTTGGCCGATCCCTGACCGATGTCGATTACTCTGCTCACTAGATATGACCAACGTCGGTTGCTCTGCAACTCAGCAACCTCTCAACAACCTCCTCCATGTCTACATCAGTGAAGCTTTTAGCTCCACAACCTAACAATCTCCCACTTGGAGATAAACAGCTGCACTATACCTGTACCTATACACCGTCTAATTTGTTTCCTAGCTTGTATCCCTCTTCAAGCTCAATCTTGAAGACCAACCACCACACATCTTGTGGTGCAACACCTGTCATCCAAATAACCTGCCAAATCTGAAGTACTTGACCCTACATAGCATGTATATCTGCTGTTGATCCCTCTTAGATACCTGAGAACCCACTGAACCATTTTTCAGTGCTTCCTTCTCGGATTGACTACAAACTTTCTAACAGCACCCACTGCTTGGGCAAACTCAGGGAGTACACATGTACTCAACCTCATCATGTGATTGGGGACCCTGTTCTGTGAACTATCCATCCATAGGTGTGTTGCCCTATTTTGCATCTTGCACTACCGTCACACAATCATCCTGTGACAACATCAACTTGTGATCTTCCCTGTCTCTAGGATTACTCATGCCAAATAATTTCACTCCTCCAAATTCTTCATGACACACCTCTAAACTAACTTTACCTTTAGCTCAGAAAAACCCTGTATGTGTAACCCTACATCAAGCAAACACACAACATACAGTAACAGGATGATGTTGCAATCATCACCCACTTGGTAAAGAAACCACAATAGTTACAATGACATTGACTAAAGCCATGCTTTGTCATCCACCTGTCAAACCTGTACCACTGTCTTGGAGCTTCCTCAAGACCATATGACCTGGCCTTCCGTCTCACGTGTCCATTCTCTCTATTCTTTAACTAAGGTATCCATTCATCTTTCAGTGCTTTCATACCGACTGGCAACCCTACCAAATCTATTGTTTGGTTCTGCATTCTAGGAATCAACTTCCTCATTCATGCCATGCTCCCACTGTTTATTGGATCCTTCCTGCACTACAGTGAGCAACGAGTATAAAGAAGAGGAACAATGAATTTAAGGCTTACTTACCCTTTCAATCCTCCATATGGGCGTTTGAGACTCCTTAACAGCTTGCTGTCCACCCAAAATCCATTCTAGTGACCGACCTCAGTCACCACACAGTCTGCATCTGATCGACATTGGTTCCATGCGACTGTCCAGGTCGTCGACGCTGGTTATCCTACTGACGTCGGTCTCCACTTGCCCGACACCACTAACTTTGCCTGTCTACACATGACCGACATCGGTGCCTGTCTGTTCGATGCCGATTTCCCCTAGCCGACGTTGGTACCTGTGTTTTTTCTGTGAGTGATGACTTTTTACTCGCGAGCTTACTTTGAATCAAACCCATGTCTAAACTGCCCTACTTAGAAGTATCCAGCCCCATCCACTGATCTCTGTCCATCATCTCCTCTAAGAACACCAAGGCTTTCTAGTTCTTAAGTCTATCAAAGACATCTGACTTCCGCTTAAGAACATGCATCTCCTTCTTGCTCTTGTGACCAAGCCTACAAAGCCACGTCTTCGCAACAGAAGAAGAATCAGTAATACAAGCAGGTAGATAAAGAGTACCTACTTTCTTACCACATGCTAATTCAAGTGCATCCATTATGAAAGTTCATGTGCATCTCTCATCACCCAACTTTCCTGAAGAAATTAGCCTTATCTTCAGAACTGGGACTTGCATGACTTCCTTCAACACCCATGTGTTGGCCGCCTGCAATTTCAGCCGCACTTCCCCTTTGCCAAAACTTTGACAAGGCACACCAACCCCTAAATAAATCTTCCCAAAGTCTCCAAAGACCTTAACATGGAAAAATACTCTATTTCAGGCTGCATGGAAAAAGGAAACAGAATCTATAAAACAAGATTCTACTTTATCCAAGGAACATCCCAGAGCATCTTGTGCAACAACCCCTGCAACAAATGCTTTTTCAGTTCCTTCATGCTGATCTTCTACCAACCAACAATATTTCTTTACCTGCTCTTTCTTTCCATAACATCGTAATTGACCATTCGTGCTTTTCAATTCCTCCATTCTTAGTGTACTTTCTTCTACCATTGCTATACTCCCACTCAATCAGAAACCCCTGAGAGTGACCTGTAATCAAACACAAACATGCTCCCTGCAACCTTAGCTCTGATACCACTTGTCAGGAATCTAGAACAACAAACATGCTCTGATTCCACTGTTAGGATCTAGGAAGCACAATTGATTACCATGTACAAGGAAATAAACATGTGGAATTTAACTAAAAGTAACAAGTAACTAGAATTCAGAAATAACATAGAATATGAGAGACAATACCCAATTGTATTAATACTCTTCCAGAAGGAAATACAACAAATAAGATGCCACAGTCTTCTTTCTTACACACCTCTAGGGCTCCCACACCTCTAGGGCATAAATAGTAAATCTCTTCAAGAGCTCACTCTCTCTCTCACGATCCCAACACACAACTCAAACACAGAGTTGGTGTTCACCTCCAACCACTCAGTATCACTACTGCCAGTACCACCAGTCAGTATCACTACTGCCAGTACACAAGTACTCCACGTACTCCACAATTGAGTACACACCGTACTCCAAGTACACAACATATTCCAAGTAGATCTCACCTGATCTTGCTTCTTGATATGTTGCTGTCACCTTTGATATTGCTACCCCACAGACCTCCTTTGACCTCGCACACACACACCTGCAAATCAATGATCTTACTTACCATGTAGATCTCTCTACACCCTAAAGAACCCTTGTCCTTGCCTCACCAAGTCCTTATGATTCTTCAAACCAGTACCCCAGTGGATCTTCTACTAGAACTTGCACACCCTGCAGCTCTCCCTGATCATACACACTCGACACCCCTGTGGAACTAGGAGGAGCTACCCTTGCTCTCTTCACTCTCAGAAGGAGCTAACCAAGCTCAACTCTAACTAGCACACTTTACAATACAGCCCATGGGTCTCTTAAATAGATCTCATGCAAATAATAATTAGACATCTAATTACAATAATTAGATCCACAGCTCGAGACTAAAATTAGCCTTTAACATACAAACAACCAGTTCGTTAACAAACTGTCCGTGAAACTCACAGTTTAGAACCACACAGGAGACTGACGTCGGTCCCTGTCTGGCTGGAGATGACCGACATCGATCGATCCCTGACCGTTGTCGATTGCTCTGCTCACTGGATATGACCGACGTCGATTGATCAGACTGACGTCGGTTGCTCTGCAACTCAGCAACCTCTCAACAACCTCCTCCATGTCTGCATAAGTGAAGCTTTTAGCTCCATAACCTAACACAAAATCAATCTCAGACCCTCCCTTAGGCATTCAAGCCCCTAGTGCCTTAGGTTCTGCCACCTAAACATTAGCATCGTACTTTGGACACTAGCACCCCATGTTAGTGTCCCAGTTTGGTTTTATTATCTTTTCCCCTATTTTTAGCCCTAATAGATATATTTTCAATTCCAAAGACACCCAGGGTCAGCCTATACCTATTTCAAACCCCACACAAACACTAGATCAATATATATATACATGACTTCTAGCCCTTGTCCACTAGATGGAAATCAAATGTAAAACATACAAGCAAGCTCAGATTAAGTAGTGCACAATCAAGGTTATTAATCCCTATTTTGCCTTACTTCTACATACAGTCATCTAAAGACATCCTAATCTTAGAATACACATATTTATAGTCTCAATACTCACTCAAAGCACTTAAGTTGGCACTTATACTAACATCACTTGCACTTGCATTAGCACTTAGATTGGGAAAACTACATTAGGCTTGATCCCCTCTCGAGGTATTGGTGTGTAGGCAACTCTAAAATAGTGGGGTGTTGTGAATATCAAGCCTACCCAACTAACTCTTTTTTCCCATGGTGTTCATTCAAGCCCTTATAAGCATGAAAACCTATGATTTTTGAAGGAAAATAGAGAAATATTAAAAAATTATTGATAGAACAAACTTGAAATTTGGACCAGAGATATAACATGACCTGGTATATAAAACCCATAAATCATTTATAGATATTTTGAGTGGGACACTAATGCCACAACGTTACTGTCTAAGGTATTACAGTATTGTCCAAGAGGGATTTTGACACTTGGATCCTATTTGTGACACTCATATTAGCTCTTATACCAATTTTTAGCTTCAAAATCCTTCATCTTAGTCAGTTTCTAATTAATTATTCATTTGTGTCATTCATTATTATTATTAGAAATATTATACTTGGTCAACTCTTGCACAAATTAATGGTTGTATTTATTACATATTGTATACCCTAATTTACTGTACTCATACCCTTTAATAACCTAGGGCTTAAACTTCATAACCTTTAAAAGTTAAATCACTTTCACATCTAGTTTGTGATTCCATGAAGGACCTCGTGCATCTCCCCTTCCTGCTTGGGTGCCTTGATGGACATCATGCCCCTTCCCCTTAGTAGTTTACTCTGAGTATATTCAAATTTGTTGTTCATACACATGCTTACATTGTTATATCTATCTTGACAACCTTGTGAATGTTAGATCTAACATGCATTGTATATTACCAACTTATGCTCAGACTCTTTTACATTTTGATGTCATGTGTACACATGATATTGGTTTATCACACATACATAATATATTTTTAGTCTAAAACACACAATGAATAACTTCTCTTTTGAGGATAGTTATTACAGAGGTTCAATAACTCCCCTCAAGAGAGGGAGCATTCACAAGGGTTTATCACAGAGATCAGGTCATCCTAGTGCACTTAAAACATAGTTTTTAGCACGCAAACATAGATTACAAAGTTTAGACTTAGGAAAATATAGTCAATCTCAGTTTCCCTAAAAATAAGCACTTTTGGATAGTAAAATAGTACACTGCCAGAAGCACAATGCGCTATAGTCCACCCACTACGATATTGACCAGTAGCCTAAAAAAAATAAAATTATGGAATTGTCTGAAAGGTACAACAATTATATTTTATATTTGCATAGTCTTAATCATAAATTATCATATATGTTCAGTATATTCTCAATTTTACACAAATTTACATAGGTTTGCTCAGATTAGGGGCATTATGCAGGACATGATCACTCTCATTTCAATTTTAAATATGCACAAACACAAATTACGATGACTAAGTCGAGAATCCATATGCATAGATATTAGAATTGGGGGCATGTGTGTGACACATTATTTCTATATGCTCAGTTTTGCACTAGTTCTCTCAGATGGAATTACAACTCCATGTCATGTTCCACATTATATACTCTAAACACCATATGCACCATTTTTGCATTAGTTTTGCACCAGGATTACACCAAATTGATGTCTCATTATGTTTGCAATGGTTGGCATTATCGATTGGCTCAGTCATTTTACATTCTCGAGTGGCCCCTGAGTCATTTTAAATTTCAAAGTTTTCATGTGGCCTAGAGCCATCTTATATAGATTCATCTATTACACATGGGTAGCTAATGATAGAGTCGTAGCCTACTTGAGTTCTTGAGCCACCTACATAAGAGGGTTGGAAAATTCATTATTCCAATCCAAGTTATTCATATATTATGATCCATTGAATAGGGGTGGGAAATGCTAGAGTCAAGGCCAACTTGAGTATTTGAGCCACCCACATATGGGGATTGGGTGAGCCATTAGCCCAGTCCAAGTTATTCAATATTTTATCATCATCTACACACACATGATGTTACCAGGTTTTTGCATTAGTTTGCATACTTTACAAGGTGTATTCATTCCTTTCCTCTCTCTCACATCTCTTTGCTTAGTTTGGTCCTTGCTTTTGATATTTATTAAGGATTGATTCATATATGTTTAATTTATAGGACACATAATGGAGCACAGTTCATAGACTCAGACCCCAATTCATAGGCTTCACCTCATAGGTAAGTCCAGGTACATTCCCCTTTCCTTTATCCTAGTCATTTTTTTTGTTGCATTTCAAGGATAAAGGGGGGGGGGCAAATGTAGTCACATAAAATGTTATTTAATGTAATGAGTGTCACTTGAGATCCCCTATCTTTAGCTTAGCCCTGGACCTATCTTAAGGCCTCTTTTGATCCTTTTCCATTTTATATGCACATCTAGCCCATGCCCAAATATACCAAAAGTCACATTGAGCCATCACCTAAGCACCCCTGCTCCTCTTTCACACATTCAAACCACTTGGACAATAACACCACCCCTTTGGTCTATAGTGCAATTCACTATTGGCAAAGGGGGCAAAATTATTGATCGTTAGCTTATTTTACCCCTAATAAATATATTTCCACTCCCCGAAGCATCTTAGGGTCAACTTAGACTCATTTCATACAACGACTAACATCAAAGCACTATATAAAGATAAATCTCATTGATTTATCCCTTGGATGACAATTCTCATGAATAATCTCATAAATAATTATGAAAATTAAGGTTATTAATCCTTATGTACCCCTATGTCTACATACATCCATCTACAACAACCTAGAGCTTAATTTTACTCAAAATTTTTATTTCAAGTCACATTCAAAGCATTCAATTTGACATTCATACTTAAGAATAATAACATCACTCTCACTTGCACCAACACTTAGATTGGGAGAATTACACTAGGATTGATCCCCTTTCAAGGTATTGGTATGTAGGCAACGCTCAACACATGGGGTGTTGAGGTCGTGTCTACCCTACCCTACTAAAGCCACTCTTCTGACACTCGTGTTTTTCAAAACCATAAAAATCATGGAGGTTTAGGGTTCCATAGTGAAATCTATCAAAACAAAGCACATACGATGACCCAAGTCTCAATCATGCAAATACAGGCTTTCCAAAACATAGTGAAGGTCTACCCCAAATTTCATTGTTTCATCTACACAGTGTCAATAACATTGTATAGAAGGTCAATAACATAATGCACTATTGGTAAAGAGGCTCGTGCTACTGTCCAAAGAGGGTTCTAACCCTTGTTCTCTACAGATGACACGCTACCCTATTTATACATCACTTTCCAACTCACCATTTATTTGTTCAATCATATTTTCCAACTGAGTACACCCTTTTCAATTCATTATTATTTATAAGTTAAGCAAATAAATCAGTTGTTGTACAAATCAGTGGTTGTTGATACTATAATATTTTATTCCCTAGTTTACATACTTAGCTCTTTTATTTATGCAGGGTTTTATATTAATTCCTAAAATAGTTAAATCACATTCAATCAAACAATCAAGTGAGCAAAACTTCCATATTTTCTCCTATTTCCATTTCAGTCATAGGGACATCACATATGCAATTCCAATATACTGAAGGAGCAGTCCAAGAGCTATATTTGACATGTTACAAGTTAAGTCACTATGATACTTGTTTTCCACATATTGCATGATTCACACACAAGCTAACATGTAGGGGAGAACTACATCAGTCTAAGGCCCTCTTCACAGTATTGATTATGTAGATAGTGCTCAATGTTAAAGGGGTATTTGGGGTCAACTCGACACCATGTGCCCACTAACCCATTTCCCCCCAAGGTCACTATGAATATGAAGAACTAGGGTTTTACAATTTCATGAAGAACGACAGTCCATGACCTAAATCTAAATACACTAGAGTGAAGGCAAAGACAAACCCAAAAGCATCGAGGTGGTTGTATCATTTTCTATCAAGTATTTCATATAGGACACCTGTGTCAGGTTCAAACAATAGCGTTGACACAATCATCCAAGGTTGATGCTAGTGTCTACAACTCTAGAGGAACTTAATCTAGAATTTGGTAACTGTTCTAAAATTTTCTTTCAGACTACTTCCTACCTTTTCCAGATCTAGAGTTGTATTAACATCAGAACTAGCTAAGTACATTTTTTCTTTGTCATTTCTATATCTAGCATAGTTGTACTTACTATTCTTAGCCTATCTCAATTTAATGAATTCAACAGATATTATATCTGATTTTAGCATCTAATTAGCCTATTATAGAGATAATTTATCACCCTTGTACTTTAGACTATCTCTATCCCCCTTAAACCTAAATAAACCTAATCTAGATTTTAGGGTTAAATAATACCCATGTATTGCATCATTTGGAGCAAATTCTTCTGTGTAGATGGGAGGTTTATATGAAAAAATGTACACTAAGTGATCTTCTAACTCTGTAATTAAAATATTAATGTGAACTATATGGTCCATGTGTAGTTTTATGATAAGTAATTAGGGTCTTTGCAAATGTAGTTATATACTGTTAAAGAACACAATATTTGGGATAGGCTCGAGTCTTTTCTTTCCCTCATTCTTATTTTTTTATATACAATTGTAAATAATACAAATGGTTTCCCTTTTCGATGATAGCTAACATAAACATCCAAATATTGTTCTTGGTTTTGACATTTTTATTTGCAAGAATTTTACAATGTTGTTTTGGTAAATAATTTAAAATATCATGCTTTATGCTACATTTGATCAAAGGTATTTTAATATGGTTAGTGATTTTATGCAACAGAGTCATCTACATTGGGTGTTAGTTTGTTATCTTGTACTACAATGATACCAATCTCAGTTTATTAATTTATTTATGAGCTCTTTCATAGTTTTCAACTGCATGGTAAAATAGATGTATGAAATCTTGTCAATGTACAATTTTATCTCAGAATAAAGTATTGTATTTTATGTTTTACTGCCAAAGATTTTTGGTGTATCATTTAATCAATTGCCTTACTTCAACACTTCTTTTTTGTAGTCACTCAAATTTGGTCATGAATACTTGATAATGTCAGTTTTGACTCACTTTTAATTTAATTGACTTTAACACTTTATCTAGATTTATTTTGCCATCTCACTATATCCTAAGTAACTATAGAGACCTATCTCTTTCTAAATTTATATCTTATGCCTACGAAGATGCTTTTAATCACTAAAACCCTTCTAAGCATTTGTATGGACATCCCAAAGCTTAAATTTCATGTATCACCTTAAAGATAGGATCGACCAATATGGGTCAATAGTGGTAGTCGGTCTTAACCCTTATGGATCGACCCTAACCTTCACCTTAACAATGACTATTTTTCAAATTTATAACCTCTTGTATAGGTTGTTCTATATTTTTAGGATATGTAACTTCATGTTTTTCTCTTTTAGATTGCTATAAAGCGACATCTAAGTCACCTATTCTATCATTTAACATCTTTATTGAACAACTTGAACAAATTTCAACATTGAGACACTACTACACTATTGCACATTGAACAAAACTTTCCTATTATGTCCAAATTTGATTTAATCATTTGAAACAGTGCTTAGCCAAGTCATGAGTCTAATATATTCAAGTCAAATCAAAACATGATCAAGTATTCAAGCCATCTCTATATACATAAATGTAGCAAAAGAAACACAATTGCACAACTCACTATAAGTGGGAGAACTACATGGATTTGAATTCTCTCTTTGGAGTATTAGATATGTAGGTAACGATTAATTATAACGGGGGTGATTCAGGTCAACTCAACCCATTGCTCTCTCCTCTTCATTTTTGAAGGTTATTCAATTATTGCAAGCCCTATTAGGGTTTTAAGTTTGAACAAGTTATTTGTAAGTCATCTGTGCACATCCAAAGGTCATTTTTCCTCATATAGGTGTGTTTCAAGTAGGCATATGCCACTATGCCCTAGGTTCTTTGATTTTCCATAAAGGACAAATCGATATGTAGAGGAAAATAGTACTAGTCAATCATGTCCCCTTTTTAATGACCTTGTCCCTAATCAATTACAATCATAGTTTTAGTTTCACATTCACAATTAGATTTATTGATCACTTCTAACCACTTATCAATTTCACGTAGTTAATATGTAAACATAATACAACTAAGTCTTTTGTGTTGTTCATAGTTAACCTTCTTTCATTCATTTAAGCTTTGTTGATTTTGGTATTTTTATTTCTTTCTATAAGTTGTTTTACAACTTTTTCTATATTTATTTTTATTTTATTTTAATTAGAGTTAATCATCAAGTTAATTCCAAATTCTGATAAAACACTTATAACAACACTTTTGAAACAACTATTCATAGTGAAGTTAAACAACATTTATACTTTTGATTTTAGTATTACATTCTTAAAACTTTTTATATTTTAATCACTTTGTAGCTCTACAAAATTAAATGTATTTACGAACATAAAAGGTTTCAAAACCATAACTTTATAACTCTTCTACCAAATGTTTAATGAATCTTCAAGAATATATTTTTATACAAAAGTGCCTCTTCAAATTTAACACTTCTATTCTTAAACATTATTTTATTCCTAATTTTGTCTTTGAATTCTCATCAATTGCATGAACCATGTGCTATCTTAGAAATCTTAGAATGCATATCAACGATTCTCTAAAATATATAACGTGTCATGAATTTGAATTTTAAAATTGCATTGATTAACCATGGTTATTATGTTTTTATCTAGCCTTGAACTACCAAAAATTCACGAGTACCAACAATTGAATTAATGAATGAAAGATTTTAATAATGTCCATGAGATTGAGCAGTTTATGGGAATGAGGGTTGTAATAGAACTATCTCGTGTTAAGTGTCAACTCAACTCCCTAACATGAGGGTTGTCCTTCTGATCATGCAAAATTTCAGACCCCCTTTCGATGCTAGCTCTTCTACTATGGATCTTGATTAGAAATCTTGTTGTAATATCTAACCTTTCCTCTATAAATAAGTGAAGTTGTCAACCCTTAAGTTGTCTTTGTACACGGTGAAAATATTATTATAGGCTGTACATTCCATAATAAAGTGTCATCGTGTCTCCAATATCCCCTTATCACAAAAGAAACATATTATCATTTTCCATTCTTCTTTGAGCACTGTCTACCTACTTGTTTCACACCCAAGATGGTGCAAACTAGTCCTCAATTATACAATCAATATTTTTTGCTTTCCATTTGATTTTTGCCTATGTATATTTTTTCCTTGTACTTCCATGTTAGATTAAACTCTTTGATTTAATATGCTTTATTCTGTCCTTGATGCTTTGTTCACATGGTTGTCTTGAATTTCTCTGTCACATGCTTATTTATTTCATCATTGGTGTTTGGACTTTTTTTCTCGTGCTTCCATGTGGGATCAAACTCTTCGACGTAGTATGCATTCTTCTGTCCCAGTTGTTTTGTCCACATCTATCATGAATTTCTGTATCACAAATTTATTTAGTCATTAGTGTTTGGACATTCTTGCATGTTAATATCTCATTTACTCATCTATTTGTTATTTTGTTTCATCAACATGTTTTTTCTTTTGTTTAGCTCTTCTTCGATTACTATTTGGAGCCATTGATGGTTCTCCATTTTTTGCATATTTTTTAGGTAATTTAATGTTTGAGTCATTGGTGATGTTTTCAATAGAAATGCACATGTTTCGGCTAATAGAATCTCATATGGAACTGAAGCATTGACTTTGACATTGTTTGTGATTAAATATTTTCCAATTCTCTCTATCTATCTCTAATTTAGATCGAAAATATTGTTGCCCCAAACTTCACATCTATATAGGATATTTGGTTGTGATTAAATATTTTATGATTCTCTCTATCTCTAATTTACATCGAAAATATTGTTGCCCCAAACTTCACATCTATATAGGATATCTGATGTAACATTGAGGTCGAATAAGGTTGTCTTGATATTCCAATCTCATAATTTTACATTTCTACACCTATTTTACAGTAAATATAAAGTCTTCCAACTTCCTTGTGTTCTTTTTGTCCCGGAGGGCTCCCAACTAAACTTGTTGTATTCTTCCATTACTTCGAATAGACTTCCTTAAAAAAACGAACTCAATTTATTTATTTTTCTCCATAAAATGAATTCAATTTGTTTATTTTTCCCCATAAAAAAAACATCATGATTCATGACTATTGTTTAAAAAATAATTAATGATAGAGTTTAAATTTTTTAAATAATAGAGTTTAATTTTTTTTAATTAATTAAATTAAATTAAATTTATAAAATAAAATAAATAAAAAAAATACTCGACCCAAAAAAGATTTCACTGCTCTTGTTAAAAACAAAACCTAGTCGTTGACGGCGACGTGGAACATTCCGCCGTCACCGCCAACACCCAACGTTTCCGCGCTACAACCCGCCCAACGCAACCCCGCCCCGCCCCTCCCCTTCCATGTGGCATCCATGTCATTCTTGCTCTATCGTTATTTCTGTACCATTTAATCTCACGGGTGGCCATTCGTTTGTTTGCTTTGCCACCTCCTTCAACTGATGTTTTATTTACCCGTAAAGAAAGCCGGCGCATTCCACAATAAATAGAATCCGAATTTTTTTTTAATCCTAATCTTCGCTTCCAAAAACAGGGGTTTAACAGAGGTTTATTTATTTAGGGTTAAGAAACATTCAGTTACAGAAACTGATATTGCCCGTCTTTTATATACATCGTCTGCGGTTTTGCTTCTGTTTCCTTTTCAGATACATTTGCGATCAATTCTGTAACATTCAGATCAGGATTTCCAGGTAAGAAACCCTCACGTCCTTATTTTGATAAGATTACAACAGGATCGATCCCCGGGGCATTTGAAAACCTGGTAGGGTTTACGTGTAAAAAGAAATATCGGCGCTGATCCTTTTTTTTTTGTTTATTATAATTGGGATCAATGGATGACTTTGAGAGGGCGATAATTATCAGTTTTGATCAGAGTGGCGCTGTTGGACCTGAGTTGAAATGTCAAGCAGCGGCCTATTGCGAACAAATAAAACAACAATCTTTAATCTCACAGATTTGCCTAGAAAGATTCGGTTCCAGCAATTATGCGGAGGTGCAGTTCTGGTGCTTGCAGACCATGGAAGAAATAGTGAGGCTCCGGTATCCATCTCTTGCTTTGCAAGAACAGATGTTTATTCGAAATTCTGTTATGTCTTTAGTAATTGAAAATCCGACTGGAGTAGACAGACCGGCTTTTGTGAGAAATAAGCTTGCTCAGATTCTTGTTATTTTAATTTTAATGGAGTATCCGGCTCGCTGGCCGTCGGTTTTCCTTGATTTACTGTCTTCTGTGGGAAAAGCTCCCGCTGTTGTAGATATGTTTTGCCGTATTTTTAATGCACTCGATGACGAGTTGATTAGTTTGGATTATCCTAGAAATTCTGAGGAAATTACCATCGCTGGAAGAATCAAGGATGCAATGAGAGAACAATGTGTGGCTCAGATTGTAAATTCCTGGTACGATATAGTTGTATTTTATAGAGATTTGAGACCAGAATTAGCAGCCACTGTTCTGGACACGATGCAGAGGTATGTGACCTGGATTGATATTGGTCTGGTAGCTAATGACAGGTTTTTACATATGTTTTTTGAGTTTCTTTTGTCTGAGGAAAGAGCTTCAGAGCTTAGAGGTTCTGCTGCCAATTGTATTTTAGCAATAGTTTCAAAGCGGATGGATCCACAATCTAAGATTGTTCTTCTTAGACAGATGCAAATAGGTAGGGCCTGTGGCTTGGTGCTCGGCAAGAAAGATTCTGAGTTTGCTTTGAAGCTTAATGCTCTTCTTACCGGTTTTGCACAAGAAGTTTTGGAATGCGCGCGCAAACTTGATTCAATTGAGCTATCTAGTGAAACAATCACAGCGAAGGAGGTTACTGCAGAAATGCTGGACGAGGTTTTGCCCTCTGTAATTTATTTTTTGCAATATGGGGACGAGGATGAAGATGCTAATACATTGCAATTTTTATCTAATTATGTGTCTAGAATGAAGTCTGCTCCCCATTTAAATGGGAAGTATATGGGTCACATTGGGCAGATTTTGGAAGTAATTCGAGCTCGGATTCGGTATGACCCTATGTATCAGGATCCTCTAAACATCCCTGATAAAATTGGTCGAGAAGAGGAGGACAGAATGCATAAGGAACGCCATGACTTCTTTGTACTGTTCAGAAATATTAGTCGTGTGGCTCCTGATGTAGTTCAAAGTTTCACTAATAGCACACTGTCTACTGCCCTTGGAAGTTCAGAGACGTCTTTTGAAGATGTTGAGAGTGCTATTTCACTTTTTCATGCCCTTGCAGAGGGAGTAAGTGAGGATACATTGAAAAATGATAGTGGACCTATTGGAGAGGCAGTTACAATGCTTCTATCAGCTCAAGTTCCCTTCCATTCACATCGACTTGTTGCCCTTTTATATATGGAAACAATCAATCGCTATGTGCGTTTCATTCAACAGCATGTTGAATATATTCCTTTGGTGCTTGCTGCTTTTCTGGATCATAGGGGCATCCACCATCCCAATCCAAATGTGAGTGGCCGGGCAAGCTATTTGTTCATGAGAATTGTAAAGGCCTTGAGGGTGCAGCTCTTACCTTTCATACAAGACATTTTGCAGGTTTGAATCTGCTATAATATTATCTCCTCAAGATGCCATTTTGGGTTTCATAGATTTTAGTGTGATTTTCTTAAATGAATTTCTTATAGCTATTTGTTCATGCTTTGATGTCTATACTATTTTATTTGAATCTAAAGAGTTTGCAAGACACACTACCTTGTTTTACACGGGTCGATGTGCATTCAAGGAAATCAAATACTCTAGGCCTTGAAGATGGGAGTCACATATTTGAGGTGAGATGGTATATGGATTTTTTCTTGTTGTTGATTGGTAAAAGAAGAAATGTCACATTCGATTTGAATTGTAATATTTTTGTATATAATGCTCACTTGCAGGCTGTTGGCTTGTTGATTGGAATGGAGGAGGTGCCAATAGAAAAGCAGTCTGAATATCTTTCAGCTTTATTGGCACCACTTTGTCAGCAGGTAATTATTTCGTAGGATTACTTTTTGCCTGTGGCAACTCTCTAGAGATTAAAGTTTTAAACATTTTTGGGTAAAGTACAATTTTGCGTAAATATGGCTTTGTAAGGATGATTATGGTGCTCTGCCCTCAAATGTATTTGAAGCTTATATGATAGTTCTTGTAACAAAATATCTTGGAAGAAACACATCATGTGCATTAAATTTTATTTGGCTTCTGTTTTACTGTCCTTGGATACAGGTCACTATTTTGCTGTCCAACACTCGAGTGCAGGATCCGGCAGGGTCGGCCACATGCCTACAACAAGTCATCTCTGCTATCAATTCTTTAAGCAAGGTTGTCGTTTAACTTTTAGGCGGTCCAAGTACAATTTTAAATTCTGAGTATCAAAGAATTGTTAGATGTCAAGTTTCTTAACTATCTTGTATACAGTGTTGGTGGCTGTTGCATGTTTGTTCTAACCTTATCTGGTTCAGGGGTTTGGTGAGCGTCTTGCAACCACCAGCCGTCCTACAGTTGGCAATATGTTTGAGCAGGTACGCTTTAAGAAACTGGATACTAGAATCTCTGTTCTGAACAGTTATACAAAAATAAAAAATAATCAGTCATATAGTCAGTTTAGACGCTGTATATTGACCATTTATTGATTTGCATATTTATGATATGTAAGTGGCTTGTGCATGCATCGATACTTGAAAGATTGAAATCTTCTTTGGCTGTACTTGATGATACTATAAATGTCCACACAGCTGAAAAGTAAAAATAGACAATTTAACAGTGGAATAAGACTTGTTGTGGACCACAAGGTTAAAATCGAGAAATTATTAGGTGATATATATGAAAATGATAGAATCACCAACTGGTCGTGGACCACAAGGTTAATATTGAAAAATTATTGGGTGATATATATGAAAATGATAGAATTACCAACTGGTTGTGGACCACAAGGTTAAAATTGAAAAATTATTAGTTGATATATATGAAAATGATAGAATCACCAAGCAGCATGTGAGAAGGCCTTTTGTATGTTTAAAGTCTAGAAGCAAGAAATTTTATGCAAAATTTATTTCCATGAGATACATGCATTTGAAATTGTCTCGCTTGGTTTTTTGTGCTATGCAAAGCCATTTACCTAGGAGAGAAAAGTGACAATGCACAACAATGAGACCGTGCCCTGAATTTCAACTCAATGACATGCTTACACAATGCAAATACAGTTGTTGGACTGTTAGACAACTACCAACATTAACCCCAACCTCTGTCCCATGTTATGGTCACATAACTTCACAATATAATTTCATGTCAATCATCATTCACCTTAAATTTAGTCTCTAAAACCCTTATTATGCTGAATATGTCACACCTTAATATTAGGTTGCAACATAATAGTATGACCCATGCTGCAATGGCAACATGACATGACATGAAATTGACACGAGTCCTCTGCCTAAAGTAACGACCTACACATTGATACATGCTCGAACAATTTGACAACAAATTAACTAAATATATCTGCATATATATTTTCCTCAAGAAGATTACATACATGTTATTAGTTTTAAAGCAGTTAGTCTGGACTCTTAATTGTACTGTCAGAGTTGGAGACGTCTGATAGCTGAAGTTTGCTTATTTCAACCTGAATGTCACCTCTGGGTTTAGGCTAACCCTTGTTTCTTTTTTCTCTCTATAGCCACTAAGTTTGGTCTGATTTTGTTTTTTTGATTCACAGACATTGAATGTTCTACTGCAAGTGCTATTGGCTTTTCCAAAAAATAATCTTTTAAGGAGCAAGGTATAAGATGTGAAGGCTTATTTTACCCTTTTACCAGATTCTAGTAATTATATTTGTATAGTATGCATAACAATATTCTTTTAATGCATCATGTCAGGTGATTTCATTTATTCATCGAATGGTTGACACTCTAGGAATTGCTGTTTTCCCTCATCTTCCAAAAGCTATGGAACAACTACTTGTTGAAAGTGAGGTATGATTTCTTCAATTCACTTAATTTTTTTCATATAATAACTTATTGTTGTACGGTTGTGATTTTTTTGGTATCTAGAAACTCTCAATTGATTGGAGGGTGATGTTGAATGCAGTGTTGAATATAGTGATGTCATGCAAAATGGTACTATGCTTGGAAAGTCTTATTGTGGAAAAATTCACATGCAATCTTAAAAAATGGTTAGAATCCGCAGAGTTGAAATTGAAAACAAGTTTAATTTAGTGACAACACTCTTGAACATCATGGCACACAAAGAAAGCTGGGCACTTGAGTGTCGATTATAGGGACATCAGCTTTGTCTTTGAGTTGCCATTTTATCATTTTGTCTGGATGCTTTATAACTTTTTCTGTCAAGTCAGGTATCCAACTGTCTTTCAGATGTACAAAACTTTGGCGGAATATCAGGCCAACAAATAGACATGTTTTATGGTCTTAATAGGCTATAGAAGAATTAACATTGCATTAGTGGAAACAGTATACTTCCAAGTTGATAAACTTAACGAAGATAGATGAAGCAGAATAATAGATAAGTGAATTTGGGTAAAAAAAATAGGCTTGGTTCAGGCTTCCTCATCCCTATCTTTATGAGTACATGACACTAACGTTCAATATACCTTCCTCCACCTACTGCTGCTCTAACTTAAATATCATCTAGCTACTTTGTGGTTGTCAAGCTCAGTATTTTGCCTGTTGTCTTAGAGATGTTAAAGACACTAGTATTTACCCAAACATTTTTTTTGGTTATTTGTCTGTGTGGCTTCTGTACATGGACGTATTTCCTTCATTCACTCTCTTTCTCACTCATTCATGCATTTTTACCTTAGAGACAATCCTTTAACCATTGAACTCAGCTCTGGTTTGTTCCTGCTGGGAATTATTGCTTGACAAATCATAATGTTTCCCTATGAAGTTCATAATGTTAGGTGTTTTATTAAAGTTTGTTTTGTATTTAGTTGATTTTTATTTCCTTTTTTTTTAATTTTTCGTTTGTTGTTATTTGTTGTTTAATAATTTGAATTATATATTAAAATGATTTGTTTATCATATTTTAAATTATTTCTTAAAGTTTTTAATAATTTTTATAGGGTTTGTTTTAAAATTTTATGTATTTAATTTTCTTTTTGTTTTTTCAATTAATATTTTTATATTTATCATTATTTTATTTATTGTTTGAAGTTAATGGCGATTTTTTTTCCAAACTTTATTCATTGGCGAATTTAAACCAAATTTTATCCTCACTGAACTTGAACTCGAACCTTGTGACTTAGCTTTGAACTACTCCTCAAAAGTTGACCTAATTATATTTAAAAGATCTCTGTAGAATCCTCCTCTAAACCACCCTTAATTTTTTTTATTTTTTTCCTTGAATCGTAACTTGACGTACAGTCATCTTGACACTTGGTTAGCATTAACAGTTCTTAGAACTGAGTTCCTATGACAGCTAACCCAACTTGGAGATCAGGTTTTGATCTTAGACCTGTGGGTTATGGATTCACTATATTATCTTCTACTGATAGAATATACTGTGCCCTTAAATTTAATGACCTAGTGCTCTAATTGTTAGCTGTCTCTGATTGTCATCAGACGGTTTTATAATCTTAGCAGGTACATTTCATGGAATGTCGCCTGTGATTGAGCTTATACACTCATAATAGTCGAAGCCTCTGATTCTGGTTTGCTAACTTGAACATATACAATAGGATGTGATTACCCACCATATATTCGCAACATCCTTAGCAGTACCTTGCGTTTTCCAATAAGGTAATTCATGGGAGTGACTGTATTGACAATCGGTGCACTCTTGTTGAGTGGTTAAGCCTACCTCTTTTAGAGGTAATGACAGAAAACAGTCCTTGGTGTAAGAGCGAAAATCTATACAAGGAGTCCCAAGGAAAACATTACAAGTTCCTAATGAAGTATTGCACACAAGGATTGACCAACCCTTATTTCAGACAGCTTGCAAGGCAAGTACAAATAGTGCATTTGATATTGGAGTAACCTGTACTTGCATCATTCATGCAGAGCAGGCCTACATGTTAAGAAATAGTGTTATTAACAGTACTGCCGTAAATTGTAAGATTGAGCAGTCCCTAATTCAGGGCATATGAACACTTCCTACTCGAGGAGTAAGTTATTTACTTGCTTCTCAAGACTGGATTAATACCTTAACACTTATTCTGTGCTCCTATTCTTTGTTTAATCACAGACCTATTTATTGCCAAAGACAAACAGCAGTTAGATAACAGCTTAACATCTTTTATTCAATGTTTCCACCCCTTCCACTTGTTACCAGAGGCAATCTGATTTGGGTCAGGGATTGTTCTTAACCCTTTACATTACATGGCCTGCTTAAATGACTAGATCACAGAACTCCTGCTTTAATAACAGGGAATTTAGGTAAGTTAACTTGCTTACCAAATTTAAGACAAAATCCTTTTGTGTAAACAGAGTCTTATGTAAAGATCTCCAAGACCCTTACCTAGTCATAGGATGGGTTTGGAAGCATTAAGCTGCAACTAGAGTTCACCTTTTTGGGTTCTGATCCTTGTTCACATAGGACAATTCCCTTAATGTTTAAAGTGCAGGCAAAGTGTTATTCAATAACAGTAGCATCTACAAGCATCACCGTATAAGGTTTATATTTATTAAGTGGGAGCACTCAGTCCAGTGGTCAATATTACTTACCAATACAGTTGTCCTAAGAGCACAAACATGCCAAAGTCTTAGTGAAACTTTCTTGTCGAGGACTTAACACACTTCTCTATTGTGGTTTAGGGTGCCCAACCACATAGATTCAGGAATACTCTGTGAATAACGGCATAAATAATTTTATTCTTCTAAGAAGAGTAATCATA
The DNA here is from genome assembly GCA_037957365.1 of Torreya grandis. NCBI lineage: Eukaryota > Viridiplantae > Streptophyta > Pinopsida > Cupressales > Taxaceae > Torreya > Torreya grandis. The sequence goes on along the minus strand of JARHVA010000301.1, from coordinate 792,546 downwards.
TTCCATTGGCTTATCACACAGGTAATTTCAGACTGCAGGTAGTTAGTCACTTTATCAAGGCACGATCTACATGGGTGTAACATTATATAATTAGGTCCTATCACAACCTAGTTGCTTGAGGCAGTCTTAAGCATTTATGTTAACTTTAATAACCACTTACCATACCTGTAATCAATGACTCATATCAAGCAATAGGATTTATGTTCGGGCTGTCAAGGCATAATGAATACCTTATAAATAGGATTAGAATCCAGTCTTATAGACTTTGCCATGGCCTTAGTAATTCAAGTCCCAAACACAGAATTAAAACAAGATGGATCCGAGTCACTATACCAGTCTTCAAGCCCAAAATCCTCTTATGCTAACAGGTGGTTAATTTCAAGTATAGTCAAATCAGGGTAGTCTTCCCAACATGAGTGTGCATTATACAGCTTATGTGATTTAAATATCTCATCATTTCTTAAGCTTTGAAACACAAACTGGTGTATTAACCTTATGTCCATTTTTATGTTCATAACTAGTATTAACTGTATGCCCTAAAACCGGGCTTTGTTGTTTTTGCTTAAAGCATTGTTCCATAGTGGTTTAGAATACAACCAGGCCTTCACAACCAACCCTCAGCTTTTACAGTGCTTCATTTACTGATCTGAGTCAGTTCTAATTTATAACAAATTCAGTTCCATACAACATCTACAAGCAGGTTATTCACTAGACTGGAATCAAGTACTGTACAGGATTTTTTCCTCCATTAAGCATTTAAGAAGTTGTATTATTAGATAGCATATATTTGCATTTTCATTACTGGCTTAAACCTGGTAGAGTCCTAAAGGTTAATGCCAAGTTGTTAGTCCTACACACATGCTACAGCGAGGTACAGAATTTCCACACATGAGCCTGAATTCTGAGTTATGAATTATAAATTCTTAACCTAGAACATTAGACACAGTTAACTTTAGCTTTAACACCTATCTCATCAAGTGAGCACAACTCAACACCAGTCCATGAACTGAACGGTGCCCTCATATCATTTCATCAAGTGGTCATTACTCATTAAATATCCCTTTTCTCAGCTAATACCCAACTAATTGAGAATTTAAACTATTATTCGAGTCATAGAAAAGGGTTTGTAACCCTGAGCGTGTATTCCCTGCTATAATGCAATATAAGATAAATTAATAAACATTCCAATTTTTTAATGGAAGTCAACATTAGAGTTGTGACCCTAACCCAAACCCCCGAGCTGGTTAACAAGAATGTAAAGCCAGATCATCCTATTATAAACCATATATTAGCAGCACTGGTTTAAAACAGAGTTGAGGCATACCGATGCCAGCCAGGTCCTTAAGCCAACATTAAGTTCAAAAGAGTCTCATTTACAACATTAACACCAGGTTTAGAAAATATGATATGGGTTTGATCCTGAGAGAAATCAGTTTATGAGCAGAACAGAGGGAAAACACTTTAAATCAGCATACAAGTCTATCATTACTTGAACACAACAGTCATCAAGTGATACAGTTGTAAGCCAAGAACAAGTTATCAAGAACTTATAGAGTCCTCAAGACATCTAAACTGGGCATCATAACTCTTCAAATTGAATTTTTAACAGTAATTGTTCCTTATCAAACAACATACAGCTGAGAATACAAAACATAGACAATACAAGTTATTATTCCTCATTTCCCGTACATACAGAAGTTATTGCTTGCATAAACAGTACAGAAGTTATTAGAAATTGCAATAAACATCATCCATGCCATATTTTCACAAGTATAAACCTTACAGATATCAACTGCATACTTTGTCAAGAATAAGTAGAGATAACATATCCAAATATCCCCATAAACATAGATTTATCTCAAAGCAAATCAAAACAACTATTTTTCCATTCATGTAATCCATAGTAGGATTGTTCAAAGTCTAGCAACATACCATACAACACACATAGGTGCGTATACACCTCTATGCCGATGTTATTGCATTGGCATAGGTCTGTATACCCACAGAACAGACAAATGCCATCTGGTGAAAAACATTCACAACCTTTGCAGTTCTCTATAGACATGATTTAGAGAGAGAGCAAATACAAAAAAAACTCATCATGATTGAGTGAGAGGGTAAGGAAAGCATGCCTGGTACAAGAAGAAACTCAGCACCGTAGGTTGCCCTGTTGGTCATTAACCAGCTGCATGCCCTAGCTGCCTTAATCCTCACACATGCAGGTATACATATATATATCCTCAAACTGGAGTTATTAAACCCTAGAATAAATGAAATGCAGTAATTAGAAGTTAACAAATCCTAAGGATGGGTTCTTACCTTGTTTATATCTGTTCTTAATTGCTCAAAGCCAGACATGCAAGGAAATATACCAAACTCTACTCAACATGGTGTTTGCGTGGAGGCAACCACTGCTCATGTATGTTCTTAATGCCATAATACCTACTGCATAACTGAATGCACAGTCCCAAATGGCTGAGTAATAGGGCTGCTTGCACTGGTTTCATGCAATTCTTCATTCTTCATGTTGGGTCAAAACCCTAGAGGTTGTGAGGAGCTTCGAGGAGATGGTGAATACCCATGCCCTAGCCAATCCTTATTCTTTTTTCTCTTGTAATCATTTTTGTTTTTAATTGTTTCTATCACCACTGTCGGCCCATAATTAGGGATTCAATAATATGCCATTCTGACTTTATCCAACATTCAACAATCATTGTAAATAGAAATGGTCAATGTATGATAATAGTGTCAAAACCATTTGAAACTAAGGGTTAAAAAACAATGCTATCTCTCTTCCTCAACTTGCTCAAAACAACCCCTTTTACATTTTGTTTACCAATACCTTGCCTTTGGTCGTAGAGCTCAAACAATAATATTTTCCTTTACTTCTTTCCATGGTTTGCTCAGTAACTTGGGCTTAAACCCTAGATTCTAGTAATGCTACTTCACATATCATAAACCTCTAATGTTAATATTTGCTCCAGTGACTTCAACTTATACCTTAGACATGGTCCAAGCAAAAAGGACTTAAAATAATTTAATATGGCCATGTGCCCAATTTGATCCTAGATGGCAATAATCATGTGTAAGTTGATAACTTAAAAATATGTTCTTACATTACTAGTATGACCACGTGGTCAAGTTCCTTAATTGACCTAATTATGGCTAACGAAACTTGTTCTTGTCCTTAAGCAAAACCTCAAACCACGTGCCCTGCTTAGTCATGCACTTACCATATAGGCGCAATGCAAGCGTTAATAACTTAAACAAATGCCTGTAACCAACAAGGATCGAGATTGTGAACTAGAAATCAAGTCTTTATGACATCTGATGCTTGTCACAACTAGGGACCATATGGTCAAAATTAGGGGATGTTACAATCTCAAACGCCTCAAATGAAAAAGGTCCATTAGTATTAGTTATTACGAAAATTAGAAGCAACTAGATGAAGGTACATTAAATCTTTGTTTTTTATAACTTCAATCTTATCCTGACATGCTTTGCAATACATTTGATCTATCTTTCTGATTCACATAATCTCTCATGGAAGTATCTATTCCATTCAATTACAAACAATCTCCTTTTTTGGCACCTACAACTAGGTTGGTTAATACATCCATTATCTTATTTGTTTTTCTTTTTGCACGAAACTTTTATACAATCAAATAAAAATGGAAAGAAGTATAAGATTACTTATCTGACTAATTACCATATGAGATTTCCCTTTAAATAAAATTATAATTATCCATCAAACACGTTGTTGGGGTTTTGTAAGGAAGACTTTTTTTATTTAGTTAAGTGCAGGTTCCCAAATATTTCAACAATACTTACAATCCTCTGCCTCCGTTTTCTGCCTGGATTAGCGTTTGAAGAATTTTAGTATCTCTACATTTGTTTTCTAGTTTCCAATTGATTTACCCTGCAATTTTAATATGCTTTATCTGAAATTAACTGTGGGAGCCTTCTAGGTTTTTTCAGTCGTTTATCCCTAACACATTGAAAGAGATGTGGCAAGCCTTTAAGTTGAACTCATTTGTGTTCTGATGAATGGCTATGAAGATTTTTAACTTGTTGAGACATTTGCGAGAATATATTGCTCTCCTTTCTTGGCTTGTGACTTTTTACTTTCTTAAGATGACCTTAGGAAGCTTAGCTGGTAATTATCCCCTTTTTATTTGTCTAAAAAAGGGATGAAGTGTTATGTGCCCCCTAACACATTTGAAGAGATGTGACAAGCCTTTAAAGATGAACTCATTGTCACGATGAATGGTTTTGAGGATTTTATAGCTCATTGAGACAACAGTGAGAATATATTGCTGTTCGTTCTGGACTTCTAAGTTCTGATATTTTGCTTTGCTATGATGAGCGTCAAAATCTTGGCTATTACCTCCATTCCCGTTTCCCTACCCTTATCTTCTGGTGGCTATATTTAAATGTAATAAAGCCATATGCTTATTCATACACTTCTGTATTTCAAAATGACATTCTCACCTGCTTTCCCAGTCATGTATCCTATGTTTATTTGGTAAATTCTCCTTAGGGGGTAATCTTTGGATCAGTTGCCATGACCGAGGAGTATCTCTTCCCTCAACTTCACCCAGCCTTGTCCATTGGGTAAGTTGGATGTGGTATTTTACCCAATTTTGACACTTTATCATGTCTCATGGTGATTTGAACCTAGGAATCTGCTTTGGAAGCACCATACCTTTACTGCTTGAGCTTGTCTCATTTGACATCCTGGTGATTATGCTTTCAAAACGGTTGTTGTGGTTCTCACTTGTAAGCAGAAACTTCAAAAGTCGGTTTTGCAGGGTTTTTTTGCTAGTCAGAACAGTTTATACTGATATTGGACTCTATTACATTTAAAAAAAAAACTGTAGTCTTTTATATCCTAGCTATTTACACCCATTTGGAGGTTTTGCTCTTTAAGGGATTGATGGATTGTAATTCATGCATATTTGTTGGAAGAATTTGATAAATTGTCAACTGGATTAAATTTGATTTTAATTTTAGAATATTTGTGTATAGACTAGAAAAGTTATTGCACATTTTATAACAGCAATACTTTTATTTTATATTGCTTTGATTTTGGTTACTGCAGCCAAAAGAAATGGTGGAATTTCTCGTCTTGGTGAATCAACTTATTTGCAAATTTAAGGCTGCAATGACTGGTATTCTGGAAGAAGTATTTCCATTTATTGCGAGTCGGGTGTTTGCTATTTTGCCTAAGGATGGAGTACCCACAGGACCTGGCAGCAATACTGAGGTGTGTATACATTAATTTAATTTCTGGTACAAACAAGTTTTATGTCCTCAGGCGCTTTAAATTTTAAGATTGTTCAAATTTGGCAGAAAACTATGTTCAGCTTACTGGTAAGCTTTAGGTGCTTGGCTTTGATTTGGTATATGCGGCTTTGATTTTTTAATGTTGTCATAGATCTAATCTCATGAACAATGATGTCTGTGTTCTGGCTAATGCATGGCTTGTATTTAGTCTTTAAGGTTGGTAATTACTAATTTCAATAGTAGTTATTATTGTAGGCGTTTACTAATTTCAATAGAAATGCCGACAGTAGAAAAACTAAAAAATCCAAGAGAAGAACTGAAAATACTAGCATAAAGCCTAACTGAGAGCTCCTGAAGAAGCTAAACGAAGCTGATCCTCAATGGTATAAGCCATACAAAAAGTTTCCGAAAAAGGTAAGTGTTCAGGAAAAGAGACTCCATCCAAAAAGAACTGAATTATCCACTAGATTCTGAGCGCAGAGAGAATTGTTTTCCTGCTGAGAGTCTTGCACTTCCACTGAAGCAGTTGGATCATGACTCTCGCTACCCTCCCTATTAGTTGGACAGAACTTTATGGTGAGGTAATTGGAAGAAGCTCCTGATCCCAAGGCAGCAAAATGTTAACATGAGTTGTGGGACTGGTGGGTCGATTTTTTACAGTGGCCAAAGTGCACCTTTCTGAAGTGGAGTAAGTGTTCTCCCTGCTAGCTTTACCACATTGAAAGAGAATATGATGTATCGCCTCAATTGAATGGAGTTTTCTTTGTGGTGTTTTCCTTCTGGGCAACGTTCCAAGCTTGAACAATGTCTTTAGGATTGACAATCGACTTAATAATCTCCACGATTGAATATAGTGAAGCCGAGTTTGGTTTCACTCTGCTTAATACAAGCAGGGCCTTTCTTTAGAGAGGAAAAGGACTTGCCCAACTGTAGTGACTTTGGCATTTAGGATCAACTAGATGGATGAGAAATGAAGTGAAATGCTTTTAAAATTGCATGGATTACATAACCGCCGGTTACTTGAATACTCGCAGCAAATTTGGAAAACCCATTAATTGCCCACCCATACTTGCTAGATCTCGGGTTTTTTGTTCCTGGCAAGTACTGGCACAGTACTCGCCGTGAGACTTGTACATGGCTTGGAGGCGTCTGGATGGGTCTGTAACACGTCCAAGGCACCCAAACATTGTCCAAATGCTAGAAAAACGTGTTTTTTTGCCTTATAAATTCAAACACACCCCCTCATTGGATTCACACAACACTTGGAGCATTCAGAGCGAATTGGAAGGAGAAAAATTAAGCAAACACATTTCCAAGTTAGTACATTTTTCAATTTTTTTTTTCGAGCAAGTAAATGAATTGTAATTTAATTATAAACATGTTTGATAAATATTTATGCATTTCGTTCAATTCCGTAATTGTTATTTACAATTTATGCATATTTTTTTAAAATTAAAAAAAAAAAAATTGTTGTTTTTTTACTGATATGGTTTCCATTTATCATTATAATTTGTTTATTTTAGAGATTAGTTTAAATGTTTTCAATATTTTGTTCGTGTTGTACAATCAAAATGTATGCAATTGCATAAGCCCTAGGGTTACATCAAGATGTTTAGATTTACAAATTTACGATGTAAGGTAATTTTTTAAAATGTATTTTAATGTGTTAAACATTTTTTTTAACGCTGTTTTGAACATGTTTGCAAGTTTATCATTAGCAAATAATGGCTTTCAGCAATGCATCAATGTCAAATTCAGTTAGTGGTAGTAAATCGGCTCCCCTTAATGCTCGCACCGCATGCGGGTTGGATCATCCCAATCAACTACAATTTATTCATTTTGTTCAAAGAAGATTTCAGGAGGCATCAATCGCTTCAAACCACCTTTCATGCATTACTTCCCATGATGTCACGCCTTGTTCCAATGTAATGGAAGAGGCAAAACAAGAGATTGTCACAAAGCTTGCATTGCTGGATGAAAAGAAATTAGAGAGGGCAAGGATGCAAGTAGCCAAATAGCCATAACAACAACCATTGCTCCTGCATTGAATGATGAATAAGAAGCTGTTATGACAAAAATTATGGGCTCTACTTGTGGTCCACGCAAACCTAGGTCCAACTTCTTCAAATTCGAGCTAGATACACAATTTTTGTGCCTAGAAACACATTTGGGGCACAACTTTTATTGCAAGGTACAAGATGGAACAAGGAGGTGCATGTGGAAGCAAATAAAACATGTGCAAATTTTTGGTACTTTAACAATCTTCTTTCAACGTGGTGAGGAGTTCGTACTGAGAATATTTAGTGACAATATTGATAGTTGTAGGGAAAAGGTACAAGTCACGCTATTCAAGAGACTTAAGCGAAATGTTGCTCTAGAATGCAGTTGAAGATGCAAAGGTAATTATGGAAGATCAAAAGAGGTTGTGGCAAAAGTTTGGATGCACCATTATTTTTGATGGAAAGAACTGCACTCTCATCAATTTTTTGGCAGTTTCAAATGGTGAGTTGGTTTTTTTGAAGTCTATTGATGCATCTAACAAGATAAAAAATGCAGAAACATTGAGCTTGATGCTCGAACAAGTTGTTTTAGAGGTGGGCATCGAGAATGTTGTCCAAGTTATCACAGACAATGTAACAGCATATGTGGTGATTGTGAGACTTCTCAAGGACAAACATCCATCACTCTTTTGGTCCCCTTGCATATTCCATTCCCTTGACCTTCTTTTCGAGGACAAAAACAAACTTGATTGGTTGCGATTGGTTGTAAAAGCCAGAGACATCACAAAATATATATATCCTTGGGTTTTCAACTTGATGAAAGAGCACACCAAGGGGAAAGAGCTTGTTTGATCAGGTGTCACCAGGTTTGCAACGAAATTTATTACAATGCAAAGTATTTGTAGTTTGTTGACTCCTTTGAAACAGATGTTTGTGAGTCAAGCATGGATGGATTCATTATATTCAAAGAAAATTGGAGTTAAGGTTGGAAAAACAATTTTTAGTGAGACCTTTGAAAAGATAGTTACAAAGTTTATCAAAATAACTTGAAATTTCAAAATAAACTAGAAGTCGATTCCCTTATTTTCAATAAGTATTTATTTTATTTATAAGTTTATAACTTTAATTTGTTTGTAACTTTGTAGGTGTCAGAGCCTTTGGTGAGGGTTTTGCGCTTGGTGGATGGGTAGCAAAACCCAATGGGTTACGTTTATGAGGCTATGGATAGGGCCAAAGAGGCCATCCAAAACTATTATAGGGGGATTATGTCAGATTTGATCCCATTTGGGAGTTTATTGATCGGAGCTGGGACAATCAACTCACTAATCCGAGGTTATGGAGGGGCTCTCAACATGCATTGAGAGTATGACACCTGATGTTGAGGTGAAGAACCTCATGATTTCGGAGTTGCAATACAAGCAGGGTATGGGGAGGCTCTTTTCTTTAGCACTAGCTATTTGAGGGAAAGGCACACAGTCACCAAGTAATAGAAAATGAAGTCTTTACTTGTACTTTACCAGTTACAAATTTATAATTATTAATCACTTACAAACTTTCAAATATCTTGTTTGCAGAGTTGTGGTGGGAATACCCCATGTCTTCAAAGGCTAGCCCTCCACATTTTATCTCAACCTTGTAGAGCTTTTGGATGTGAGCGCAACTGGAGTTTTTTTGATGCCATTCACATGAAAATGTGTAACAAGTTGAGTCAACAATGCCTCAATGACCTGGTTTTTGGGCAATACAACCTTTGGCCTCGCACAAAAAAATTGGAGAACACATCATATGAGCCTATCGATTCAGATGAGATCGATACCTACAGTGATTGGATTGCATAGGAGAAGGTCCTCCATGTTCACAAAGGACGAGATTGCTGATTTCGAGAGGCAAGCTTTGGAGGGTGCAGTTGTAGTAGATGGAAGAGAGATTGGATTGGAGGACATCCTCGAAGATGAGGCAGAGGTGGAGCCATAGGCGCATGCGCAACGTTCTATGTAGAGTGAGGTGGGGCAATCGAGTGGGAGGACAAAACTTTCTCAGTCTCCCTCAATTTTCTAGAGAGCAGGGAAGAGAAAATTATAGATTCTTGTAATTTGTACTTGTAGATTCTTGTATAAGTATCATTGTATCAATTTGTTGTTGACAACTTAACAATATCACAGTTGAATTCGCATGATTATGCAATTTTGTACTTTATTTGTATTCAAATTTAATAGAAAACACTTTCCCAACATTTTACAGACTTATTTGATACATTTTGCAACTGTAATTTCTATAAAATTTATTTTTTTGATAAATTTAAAGATTTTTTAATTTGTTGGTTATTCTGGGTTAATCAACCACCCCTGTCGATTAATCTTCGGTTAAACAAATTTCCTCCTTGGCAAGTACTCGTTCGTTATGGTTATGTAAACTATGGTTTTAATTATGTCCACAAGACTGAACGGTCTTCGGGGCAACCGATTACACTGATTGCTTCAATCGCTTAGAGATTCCTAGGACCTATGGTATCTTTTAGAAGGCTACTCCATCTTTTTTTTATTTGAGTTAACCCCTTCCCCAACCCTTTTATTCTTTTTTCGTCAAATATTTCTACCATGGAGCTAACTCTTAAAGTTTCCACATACGTGGCTCGTATGTCCGTTATTGAGGGCATTCAAGGATGAAGTGGACCTTTGTTTCGACTGCCTTTGTGGTGCAAAAAACACAAACCTTCTCTTCCCACTGTTCAATCTGATGCCATAACAATTTCAGATGATTAAAGGTCTCAAAGTTTGATGGCTTTCCATATTTCCTACTTCCAATCTAGCCCCAAAGCTACAAGTTTACTATCGATGGAGTTGATGTTTCTCCAAAAGGATCTGATGCCATAACTGGTTCGGATGATTAAAGATGTCAAAATTTGATTGCTTTCCATATTCCTACTTTGAAGGTGACCCCAAAGCTGAGTGTACCATCTATGGAGTTGATGCTTCTCCAAAAGGTATAGCTGGAGTTGATTCCTCCTCCTAGAAGGTTTATGATGAGATTTGAATGGGCTTCTGTTATTGTTATGTGTAACCTCTCAAGAATCCTGAGTCCACAGATGATGGCCATCAATTCTTCAATGTTGCTTTCTTAGCCAGTACTACATGCATTAATCCACGTGCCTCCATGCTTGTCTTCGCTCTTACTTTGAGTGCCTTGGTCACTTGTGCAACTCCACGCAGCCTTTTGCATCATGAGCCTTCCGTGCAGTGCCATGAAACATGCCGCACAACCTATGTGTTTTGAGGACCTCCACAGCGCCAAGATCCATACCGCACAGTTTCGAAGGCTACATTGTGCACTTCATCGGATAGGGGCTGAGCAGGTAAGTTTTTAAGGCTTTGTTGGTGTAAGGTTGAGGGGCAGCATTGCCTTGTGCTAAGTTTTCGATGATCAAGCTCGACACCATTCAACGAAATTGTGTGTTCTATGCAACGCAACCTCTGCACAGTTTGTACAACCTACACAGCACTGCGCCACTTTGTGCCATGTGTGCAACCTCTGCACAACATCAGCCATTAGTGCAACACCTTTAGACATGCCGTGCCACTTAGTTGTTGTGCAAAATGTCCAGATTGCATATCGGCCATGTGGACACTCAACGCCACGCTGTGCCATGTGAAGTAGCACTTCTAGCGTTTGTGTTATGCATAAACATCTGTTAGCATACCACACACTTGTCAATCAAGCTACGTAACCTTCAAAAGATGAAGAGTCACACATGGAAGCTCAAATGGTTCTATAACAATTCTTTAGCCTTTGCGGCGTTGTAATCTATATATACATATCTGTAGCATTAGATAGCAGCAAGATAGTAGAAGGTAGACAACCATACATCTTTCTTAAGAACATGCCATGTATAGAATGCACAAATTAATATAGTTTTCTGTTCTAGTTCTATTACTTTCTCTATTCTCCATCTTATTTAATATTGCTTCCACATACACATATAACCCACCTAAACTCTCGTTTAGAGTGTTGTCCCCCAGACCTCCTAGGATCCGGATCATGCATGCATGTAAATGAACTTGCCATAATGGTTTTGAATCACCCCCCAATTCCGACCTGGATTATGCCTTACTGCTCTGTCAAAGTAAACTGTCAAAAAACATGGTGTTGGTCACTGCCAGCATGGATTTTCTCTTGGCGCTGATGTTGAAGGGCATGACATATCAAGAAAATTGTGCCATGGTTAGGAGAGTTATCTCTCTTGGTCTTGACACCTCATCATTGTTTCTTGCAAGTGCTCCAATTGTACAAGTTTAGAGCCTGACATGACTATTCTCCTATTTTGTTGAAGCCAGTTTATCCAGACTATAAAGTATCCATAGCCCATAACCAAATGGGGTCATTGAGAATACTATGATTAAGCATCTTGCTTTCTAGTGCTTGAGGGGGGGATGCAGGCGTGCCAATAGATTGGTTTCTCATAATTGTGCTCCATGTGAGAAATGCAGATTTTACCCATTTTTTAACTGGTTGTACTCATTTACTATCTGTTAATTTTTTTATCATTAAACCATTTTTGGTAAGTTTGAGGACAATAATATAATTTCAATTTGCAATATCAATTCTGGCTAACAAATGTCTTATATATTTTGATCTGAGGGGGTTTTTCAATACAATTTTTTTTCATGACAAGTAAACACACCATTGCTACTTTGCTACATTATCAAATGCCCTGTAGCAATTCTGCCAAAAATCCACATATCTTGATCAATTGCTTTGTGCAATTGTATTCTTTGCGGTGACATGTGTTGTGCTTATATAATGGAAAGATGCTGCAAGCATCTTTAGACTAGCTTTTCCCTTTTTGGCCTATGCAATAATCTTCTTACTGTGTTTCCTTTTGAGCATAAGAATCCATTGGGATGAATGGTTATTTAGCTAATGGATGATTAGCTGCTGGTTTATATGGATATTTTGTTTTATTTCGAATCTTTGTTAGCATTTTGTCTTTGTACATTAAATTTCCTTTCTGTTTGCAAAGTGAATCTCTTTTGATAAACCCCAGTTGAGCCTCAATTGTGTGACCAGGAAATACGGGAGTTGCAAGAGCTCCAGCGAATCTTTTTTACTTTTCTGCATGCAGTGACATCAAATGACCTATCTGCAGTTTTCCTTGTCCCAAAAAATATTGAATATTTGAATGAATTAATCCAGTTACTTATATCTGCTGCTTGCGGTCACAAGGACATTCTTGTGAGGAAGGTGTGTAAAACTATTCAAGGAAAATACCATTAACAGAGCATACTGATTTATTCTCATTTGTTCATTCTGAAATGTTCATATATATGCTTATCTCATTTTAATTCCTTAAACCATTCATACTTGCAGGCTTGTGTACAGGTTTTCATTAAGTTAATTAAGAATTGGTGCACCAGATCTGTTGAGGACGAGAAGGTGAGTTAAATTCATTTTTTTTTCGAGTGCAGCTACAAATCTCTAGGTCGTTTCTGATGATATGCATTATATTTTTTTATGTTAATATGTACTTCGTCTCATTAGTCAAGATATTTGAACTCTCTGTGGCAGGTCCCTGGTTTTCGAAACTTCATCATACAAAATTTTGCAGCAACGTGTTGTTTCTATAGTGTTCTTGATAACACATTTGACTTTCATGATGCTCACACTGTAAGTCTATTTTCAGGCTGTAAATTTATGCTATTTAGACAAGTCTGATTCTTGTGTAATTGGTCTTCTGGTAAAACTAATTATATCATTGATGATCCGAATGCATATGGTGTTGTAAAATGCTAGAGCCTACATTGTCATTTTTAATTTTTTCACAACGAAAAAGAACTAATAAACTGTTACTTTCATAAAATTGTAAAATGCTATTGAACGATTACCAATCAGTAGCGCCTAGCACTGGAAACATAATTTATAAAGTAGGCATGTACAATCATTATCCTCAACCAACTCACAGTGAGGGCCCTACTATTAGTCTGTTTGGATTCCATTAGTGGGAAGCTTCAGCAATGTCTCATACAAATGCAACGTAGAGGAAAGATTTAATCTGTGCTATAATATCTAGCCAATCAGTAGGGCCTGGCACTGAAAGTAGCCATGTACAATCCTTATCCTCAACCAACACACAGTGAGGGCCTTACGACTAGTCTAGTTTGGATTCCATTAGTGGGAAGCTTCAGCAATGTCTCATACAAATGCAACGTAGAGGAAAGATTTAATCTGTGCTATAATATTTAGCCAAACCACAGAACACAATGGTACGAATATTGTAGTGAATGATTTGCAAAAGGTGTTTATCTTTTACAACAGAAAAAATAATAACGTATGCTTGCAATAACATATTATTTACGTTTATGTTTGATAAAGCGTCATATAAATTGGAGGAAAATTTTATCTTTTCCGCAACAGAGTTCTCATAACTAATATCACTTTTGTTGCATTCTGCTACAAAAATTGGGTTTCAGCATGGTAAATTCTTGTGATTTTACTTTTGAGCTAGAAGCCTGACATAACATCACACTTCCAAGATACTACGCCAATCATTATCAAAATATGATGTGAAAATTTTAATGTAGTCAAGGATAGGGGTCCAATGAAGGAGAGCTTGTTCCTTGCATTCTACCACTCAAACATACACAGACATGAGACTGAAACCAAACTTTACTTTTTATTGATCTTTCTTGAGGCAATCTAGAGATTACACACACAACCCTCACACTCTCTCTTGAAACTACAATACAATAGAAGAATGCTCACATACACAGTTGCTAGGCTGGACTGAACACAACTCTCTGCTCCTTTTGGCTTCTCCCTTTCCACATTCACTTGGAAATTCCTCTCCACTTCAGTCTGCCTACGCCAATCGTCCTTCCTCCTTTGTGTCTCACTGTGTGACTTTTGGGATCCCCAATCACCTTAAAAATGCTTCAAATAAGCACTTGAATGATTCTGGGCCATTACTGTGCATGGCTAACTGCCATAGGCGAAACTGCCGTTTCATGCAAAGCAACGGTTTCAAAACCGCTGGTTAACGTAGACTTGTATTAACTGGTGGTTTCATCATGAGACAGAGAGCATTTTGTCTTGTGACCTGAAACCACTCCTCCCTTCCAGAAGCATGTTGACGTCTGTAAGAACCCCTCCAGGGGACATCCTAAAATTCCATTTTTTTGGAGATTAAAAAGTATCCTTCCGAAGGTTTTTTAACTAATCCTAATTCCACCATGCTTAATAATAACTATTGCAACTGATAAGAAGTGCAAACTAATTTCGCTAATTTTTAAGTTGATCATACTAATTCATTATAAAATCAAGTACACATTCACATAAAGGAAATTAATCATTCCTGAATCGGTATACTTCTTCATTCATGTTAAAAGGTACAAACCTAAAATAAATGTTCATTCTATATAAATCTCCTAGTTACATCAACATTCGTAGTTCCCAAAATTACATCATTTTCAGTAATACAACTGAGAATACATCTTTTTCCAAAATATATATAAATACAATATAGTTCTTTGTTGACAACAGGTTTACATAATCAACCAAATTTTCTCAACTTGAACATTGAGAATGTAGAAAATCATCACTGAAGCCAAGAGTAGTTATGCAAGAAGCAGAGAGGGAGAGTATCATAGAGGGCTTTACCTCCAACCACATATCCTTTCGGATTTCCCACACACCACTCATCCACTAAGAATGGCCCTACCCTTTGCGAGAAGAATAGATACAAATTCAATGAAAAAAATTCGGATAATCTGCATATAGGTCAATATTGCAGCTAATTTCCACGCAACTTGAAACATGATAGCGAACTGGAACAAGAATTGATAAATTCTTAATGTATACAAAACATGGAATAAAACATTCGTACTAGACAAACCAGGTATACATTGTTTATGGCCAAGATTGGAATTAATGGGTCCACTTTGTCGCGTCCGGACTCAGTAATCTGCTGTGAGTAAAAGTGAGATTAAGGATTCCACAGTCACTTAGTACTCACATCCCTAAGTCCACAATTCAATCCCTATGTTATTTTGACTTGTCCATCCTAATATTAACTTAGTAATCAATGATCTCCATGAAACGTGATAAAAACGAACTCTGAAATTTGCATGAGGGATAGCAAATTGCATAGGCGTCCCATAACACCTGTGCGAGATGATATCTCACTCGCACTTCGTCGAGGGTTGTACACATAATTTATAGTCCCAAGATTTTATATCATAAAGGTGTAACAATCGTTCAATATTAATATGATCCTTAAACTAGTAATTGTAGAAATACCACAAATAGTAAACCTAAATCGGCAAGTCGCTTGACACTGTTTTCTACAATGATGAGGTTTAAAGCATATTAGAAAGTTTCATATAGACCGGTAAGTGTTAGATTTTGTATTCGCATTTTCAAAGTTTCTAGAAGTAAAATTTTGCGATGCTATATGAACTATCGGCCACCAAGGTGCGAAGAATAGTTTTCAATATTTACATTGGAGCAAAAATATTTAGGGATGGATTGGGGTTCTCACCCTCAACCCATCTGGCCCTTTTTAGAATTTTTTCCATGTGCCAATATATTCATATTTATACCACTTTATTTCATGTCTCATATTTACATTTATCATATATTGCAACTCATATTTCAAAATTCATAGTATGTCTCAATCAACATAATTCCTGATTTCAATTTAATTTGTATTCATTATATCACTATATGTATTTATTATTTAAGTTCGATATGTCTCAAATGGTCATAATATCCTTATAATAGATATAAACATTCTTCTAATGTTTCCTTCTTCCACTACAAATTATATTAGCATTTGAACGGCAATGTTGAAGAGATAACCGTTGTGCTATGCCCTTTTAATGCCAGAGGCTTCTTCATTGTGAAGCATTGAGCAAGTATTGTCTAATATCTGTTCGATTCTGCCATGTGTAGGGCGCCGCATACACTACCTATTTGTTTTTATTTTTTTCTCTTTTCTGGCTGTATCGTTAGGTATTACAAACAGAAATACTTGTTTCTGTTGCACCAGAATTCTTTACAGGATTTGAGCATACGCTAGCATCTGTGGCACACCCCATCCCATATTTTGCATGATACAATATTGTAAATGGCAGGTCCCTAATAAGATAACAGTCAACAATAAATAAAACTAACACATGATCGAAGCCACAACTATGGGTTTATACAACTCATCCTTAAAACATAGCCAAATTTAGAAAGAGATCTATATCAGCTGCAAGGTGTAGTTTAGACAGACTATCAAGGCCTCTAAGAAAGTAAACCACAGTTTAACTATTTATTTTACACCCAATTCCCACTATGATCTGATTAGATGATAGGTAGGATCGACCGCCATAGACTATTTCGTGATGGGGAGGTGATGTTTTATCGTTAGTGATTCCACTACAAAAATGCATCTATAGGCTTTTGACATCAAATATTCCTTCAATTGGATCTACATTAATAATACACCATGTCGGTTGTTAAAAATAATATTTAAACTGTGCCCAACAAGAGTAGGATGAAAACTCATGCTTGGTAACAATCAAGAACAAGAATCCCTAACAATTCCTTACACAATCATCTACGCCCAACATGCCAACTTAACTTAGATGTCCACTACTCTTTGCATATTCTTGTGTAAACTATAGCTAGATTTGATTGAATTAAATCAGATGCAAGATAAACTTTGGGCAGACAAAAAACGATGTATAAGATTTGCCTCAAAATATAGTCAGATTAACTAGAGGAATGGGATGAATCACAACTAGCCAATGAGATCTATTCTTTTTCAAGGTTTCCACACAAACACTTCATAATAGAGATGACGTATAAAAACATACACGGTTCATATAGATTTACAAAATCTTTATCTTATATTGTGGGTGCAAAGGCCTACCTTAATTTGATGCTACCGAATATACTTGTTACTCCTTCAAAGCACCCCTTTGCTCTTTGATCTTGATTGTTTAGCAACCAAAAGGCATCCTACTCCTCTCAGGCCGTCCTTTTCTATTTGAAAAACTGATACTCATCTATTTCTCAGCTGTCTTAATTCATTATGGTATTTAATGCAATTGAGATTATTCATGCACACCTCTTTCCTCCTTGATGGCATTAACGGCTGGGTGGGTTGGCGTTTTCCAACTTCTACCAAAAGTCTTTGTTTGTTTTTAATGCTTTTCAGCTTTGCCTACCATTTTACCAAATTCTGTTGTTTCCCAAAAGTTTGTTGGTTGTGGATATTGGATGGTATGTCAGTAAAATCTTAATAAATCTCAAAAATTTAATTCCAGATAATAATGAGGCCTGCCCACGTTATTGAACAAGTTAAAATGGGAAAGAATAAATATTTGAATTTAATGCCGCCACCATGAGAATTTTACCAGCAGGGAAGGCAGTTTCTTGGACAGCTTTTAAATCACCATCAGTTTAGTAGTTAGCAGCTTCCTTCGACATGACACAACTGTTTACCATGAAGTAAAAATTAAGAGCTCCCGAGTTTAGACTACTTTTATTAATACATGTATTGCCCCTTGGAGACCATTACAATTTACAATTTATGAATATTACTAATGTTGGGCAACTTAACCAGATGGTATGGCTAAGACAACTATCTCGGAGCTGCAAAATGAATAGGTGCCTATTTACCACATGCCCTATGAAAGGGTAGGGTAGTTAGTCATAGGATATAAGAATCCCGTGTAACCTTTCTACAGAAAAACAGTATAAAAAGATCCTTTTATTATTGTCATTAATATTGTTATTTTCCTAATAACATTAAGTCCTTTCACAAAGGTCTATTTTCATTCCCCTTAACCTAGGCACAATAATTATTGTAAATTACTATAAAGGTGAGAGAATAGAACTTCATACTTAGCCACATCAAGCCCACATCGCGAAGCATACAGGTCTGCGGCTGCGCACAACCTTGATGACTATTGTCGAGTGTTGCGGAAATGGCATAAGGATATAAATTAAAATGGAGGGTTCCCAACATTTTATTTATCGTGCACAAAGAGACTTAACAAAAGAGAGAACGCAAAGGTATGACGTTTACTAACGCTTGACATTTATTGATGCTTTGTACAAAACAAAGTAACTAAATAAGGTTAGGTCTCAACTGAACTATCTACTCATCCCCAAGGGTACTACAAGGTCATAACGTAAGATTCACTATCAATGATATTTCTTAGACCTATATACAAAACATTCTCTTTCTTGTTCTTAGAATCACATCTAACAATCTCTCCTCGATGATACCCTCCCTCCTTTTAGGGGAAAAAACTTGTATTGTACATCACAAACTCAACAAACCCTGTCAAGTGGTTAAACCAGGTTAATAATGTCCAATAATAATTGCAATACAAACCTCAAATTAATTTGTGAAATATAAAAAATAAAAGTGCACCGAATCCATTTAATGCTAAGCGCTATAAGCATGTCATCACTATTTGATGCTATTCTAATCAATTAAATAAAATTCAATTTGACGCTATGTAAACAAATCAATTATTGATGTCATTCAATGTAAACATTTTCAATTCATTTGGCGTTAGTGTTCCCAAGCAAGTCACATTTGCTTGATGCTTAATTAATGAAACAAATCAATTCTGATTTGGTGTTGAATCATATTCACCATGCAATTCTATTTGACGTTCAAATAGACATGCAAATCCTATTTGACATTTAATCAATTAAATATGTCAATTTTACTTGATGTTAGATTAATAATCAAAATTGCATAACAAAATGACATCTAACTAAACATTTGATTTATTCAAAACATGAAATACCAGTTAATTGAGCCATTGTACAACATGAATATCTAAACCAAATAAATCCATGTGGCTCACAACACCAATAATTACGACAAAAATAGATAAATAGTCTATTAGTAAAAATTGGGTGTGACAAGTGTGAATGAGTCCATGGTGGATGTCATTGATTGTTAGAAGCCCACAACATAAAATATATATTTTTGGGTGATGCACGATTGCTTGACTAATCGGATACCCATGCATTAGACACTTGAGGTAAGAGTTTGTGAGCATGGTGCTCACAAATTTGGGCTAGGTGGTAGAACTACCCTTTTGACTTTCGGTGTTAAACCACGGCGTGCCCTTCCAGAGTGTGATGTAATGCCATATCTTCTAGCAGCTGTGCTGGATTGCAAACCGTCCTCCACCAATCTTGCTCCTTGCTATCTCATCCCAACCCCTTCAAACATTGGGATGACCTTCCCCACCACATCTCTGCACTTTCTTCCTCCTCTCGGCTGCAGACATCTGAGTTGACATTAACCTTGGCCGCTCCATCTTGCTCTCAGCTGTTGTAGACAACTCTTCAACTTCATTTGTCGCTACCTTGGAGAAGTGAGAAACCCCTACCATTTTCTCCAGCAACACATGCTCTTCAACTTGCCTCACAAGATGATTCTTTTACTCATCCTTGTCCTCTTTTCCTCTCAATTTAGTTAGAATGTACTTCCGCCGATCTTCGTTAACACTCATGGTTTTAGCTCTCCCATCATGCAAACATCTCCCTATCAAATTGCCACGGCCTCCACGATAAAACATGGCATGCATACATGGGTAAGACTTTACACAAAATACTAACCTGATATCTAACGACTTGCATTTCCACTGCACAACATTTGTTCACAATTTCCCCATTTCCATTTAATAACCAATTCACTTCATATGGCCTTATGTGTGGAGTGCACACCAAGTTCAGTTTGTGGACCATCTCAGTGGACACTAAATTACCACATCTTCCACTATCAACGACTACAATGCAACCCTTATCTTTTGTTTTGCAGCGGGTTTTGAATATGTGCCTCCTTTGGTCTTCTTTCTTAGTTGTCTTCTTAACCTTCAAGACTCTCCTCATTGCTAGCAAAAGCTCTCCTTGTTCCGGCTGCTTTGTATGCTCTAGTGATGTTATGGGTTCCGCTTCCTTGTGCGCAACTTGCACACTACCTTCATTCCTTTTCCTCGTACCCTAACATTGAGCATGAGGACACTTAAAAGCACGATGCCCAATGTCTCCACCTATAGCACATTCATCGAATGTTCTTCCTCTTCCTTGTCCATAGCTGCGCCTTCCTCTTGTGGAGGTGGTTGCTTCTCTTGCTTGCTGATTTGGCACTTAAGAAGTGCTAGCTCCTTCCTCATTCCATTGCCGATTGCATTCATATGATGGCTGCCGTCTACCACTTCTGAACCTCCCTCATCCTCTTGCTGCACTTTGTTGTTTCTTGATAATTTTTTTTTCAGACTATACCGATAGGTGTAATAGCGTGTGTCAAATTTTATTTCTTTTAGAGCCGACAAAATAAAAAAACCTATACCTACCACATTAAAAACAATAATAATATGAATAATAACAAGCTAAATAACTACCAAGGTAACATAAATGTAGTTGGTTTAGTGGGTAAGTGTTTTTATATTTAAAAATTAATCATATTATTAAGTATTAGGGTTTTTAGAGAAATTTTTACATTTGGTAAAATAATGATGTGTGGTAAAATAATTACATGTATTTGAGATATATTATAAAATATTTATATCTATATGAATAATAATGAGATAAATAACTACCAAGGTAATATGAATGTAGTTGGTTTAGTGGGTAAGTGTTTATATATATTTAAAAATTAATCATATTATTAAGTAATTAGGGTTTTTAGAGAATTTTTTACATCCGGTAAACTAATGATATGTATGGTAAAATAATTATATGTATATTTTATAGATCACAAGGTAAATAGATATGACAGGTTTTCATACTCAACTTATTTGTAATGTAATAGTTCGATATTAAATTATTATGTTAATATAAATTTATTACAACTTTTTTATGATATATTAAAATTATATATGTATTTTCGATATATTTTAAAATATTTATAATTATATAAATAATAACGAGATGAATAACTACCAAAGTATTGTGAATGTAGTAGGTGTAGCGGATAAGTGTTTATATATTTAAAAGTTAATCATATTATTAAGTAATTAGGGTTTTTAAATAATTTTTAAAATCCGGTAAAATAATGATATGTATGGTAAAATAATAATATGTATTTTAGATATATTATAAAATATTTATAATTATATGAATAACTAGTATACATATCTTAGATAAATCTATGAAAAATATACCGATAGATATCATTATGATAGATATCATTTTTGAGGCACCTATTCCATCAATGTCTTATTCAATATAGTTGACTCGAGAATGATATCTATTGGTGTATTTTACATTGATTTATCTAAGATATGTATGCTAGTCTTAAAACATATTGGTATATGTTTCTTCCACCGTTTGCATCTTTACTAAGTTGAGTTCATCTTGAATGTTCAGCTGCAACCCATTGATGTATCTGGCCACTTTTGCTTGATACATTTCACTATGACCAGCCCAGATCATAATCTTGTAAAACTCTTTCGTGTAGTCCTTCACACAGCTCCTTTTGCCTCAAGTTTTGTAACGTCTTCAATATATCTTACGGATAATCCCCAGGCTGAAAATTGCCTTTAAGCTTTGCAACCATCCTCTCCCAATGAGTGATCTTGTCCTTACCCCATCTATTCCGCTATGTTTGTACCTCCTTGCAGCATATGGCTACATGACCTTTCAACTTGGTTTGAGCAACCTTCACCTCTTCCTTTGGTCATTCACTAAATCAAATTCAAAATACTCTATTTCATTGAGACAATAAATCAGCTCCATGAAATTCAAAGTCCTTGAAAAACTTGGAACCTTTGCCTTGGCTTCTTTCCCAATCGTTGAAATGGCTCTAAAAAGCCCATCTTCTCCTTCATCCAACCGCTCTTATGCTAATCCAACATCTTCCACAGTCATCTCTTTAGTTTCCACAGCACTTGCATCATCCTTGGGATGAATCCTCTTCTTCTATTCTTTCCAATAGTAGATAGTCTTGTTTGCATAACCCTCAACATCTCTACAATCTCATCCATCCCGCCATGTTGGTAGCCACTGCTCCAGCTCTTCTTACTCTTTTTGGAGGCATTTGGAGTTTCTCTCAACCTCAATGTCAACCTCAACCTACTGCTGCAATATCTTGTTTGCAAACCTACATAGATCGCACACTCATCTAGACCGCTCTTTAATCACTTTCCTCTCTACCCACCCACACAAGATGGAGAACACTCTACTCTTCTCATTGTACTTCATTAATGCCATGTATCCATTCTTTCCTAATGAAGACAAACACATTCTTGCTCATCCCAGAGCTGTTGCCTTGCCTTGATACCACTTGATGCAGCCAAGGATAGGGTGTCCAATGGAGGACAACCTATCAATCAAACACACAGACATGAGACTGAAAGTCTGAAATCAAACTTTATTGATCTTTCTTGAGGTAGTACAGAAATTATACACACAACCCTCACCCTCTATCCTAAGACTACAGTACGATAGAAGAATGCTCACACACACAGTCCTTGGGCTGGACTGAGTGCATCTCTTTGCTTGTCTTGGGTTCTCCCTTTCCACATCCACTCAGAAATTCTTCTCCATTTCAGTCCGCCTACTCCAAAGTCATCCCTTCACTTTTGTATCTCGTGGGATTCCCATTCACCTTGAAAATGCTCCAAATGAGCACTTGAATGATTCTGTCTCGTAATTTGAAACCTCTTCTTCCCCCTTCCAGAAGCCGCTGAAGTGTGAATGGGTCCATGGTGGATGTCTTCGGCTATCAGAAGTCCACAACACAAAAGATATATTTTTGGGTGATGCAAGGATTGCTTGACTAACTGGATGCTCCTGAATCAAAACTTCAGAATATGATGATCTTGCTGAAAAAATCAAACTTCATTTTGGTAAATGAAGCCTGCTAATGAGAGCAAGGCCAACTAACAGAATGAGACACAGGGAAACCTTGATTCCAATTGTATTGCTGCAGGAAGATGCATTTATAACGTTTTTTAGAAAAGAGATGTACATCTAAAGACTTTCTTTCAATTTCAAAATTCAAAACTATAACAAAATTCTTAAATGAAAATTAAATATTAACTAATAAAAAATATTGGAAAGGAGGGAGAAGATCTCATAGAAATTTAATTAAATGTTATGTCTCTTCAACTTGCTTTCCAAAAATTGGAAACCCTATTCAAGGGATATGACAGGAAGCATGTCCATTTCCTGTGTTGAGTGCAAGAAAAGGCTACAATAAACTTAAGTTGATACATTTCATCTGAATCCATTATCCCAAGCATGATGGATAATTTGTTGGATTTGTCAACATATTGCCATGTTGTTTGTCAGGCAGTTTGATAAATATGAAGCCCTAGTCTAGCTAGTTCTTCTTGATAGCCATGTGGGTAAGAGCCTTTTTATGGGAACAATTTTAAATCAACCTTATGTTTAAACAGTTTTTTGGCTATTGGCAGCTAGGTTATTAATCTGGGCTTGACACCATTGGCATTAATTTTTTTTTTTCCCATGTGTATTTAGCAACTGTAATTTGATGTTTATCAATAAATTCTTGAGTGTGCTTTGGAGCTTCAAAGGCATGCACCCAAACTTTCAGCAGTTATAGTGCTATCAGCCTGGTGCGGCAACCCCTTGTTGGGCAATTAACTGGTGAAACAGAGTAATCAATCACATTGGATTTGCTGGAACTATTATTGTTGTACCATAAGATCTTTTGCTGAAATTGCTGGCCTAGAGTCATTAGTGAATGCAATGAGCTTGTATAGTCTGATATTCATTTTCCTTCGGATCAGTAGCCATCAGCAGTCAGTCACCCAGAGGCATGGGATATGAGGTACTGGGATAGGTCCATGTCCAGGACGGGGACAGGGACATCATTTTGAAACAGGCTACTAGGGTACATAAATAAGGGCACAATTTTTTACATTTAAATATGATCACCTGGAGATGTGGGTAGGACATCCCTGAAATTGTTATAGTAAATTTGCATTAGGAGGGTAAAAAAAATGAAGAATACTTATCTTAATGTCAGACCGTTGGAGATCTTATGGTAAAACATGGGTTGAAAAGGGTGCTTGTAGAGTAGTGGTTGTGTAAATAGAATGTGTCTTTTCATATTGTGGGCTAGAATGCTGAAGGACAGTCTTTGCAAGAGAAATACGCTGGAAAGGTATGTTTTCTCTGAGAGTCAGCTTGCTGTGAAATAAAAACACTGGGAGGCCTGATCTGACTGGCCTTCTATATACGGGCTGATTTTACTGGCAATGTGGCTGAGAAATCAGGAGAGAAGTTCAACATTTATAAAATGCCCCAAGTGTTTCAACTATTGTACTATAATTCTATGTTACTGGGTATCTGTGCCCAGGGGGCCAGTTCCAGTACGTGCTCTCGGTTCGGTCCCTGCCAAAATTCACTCAGGATATTGTGCTGCAGGTCTGAGTATGTCAGGGTTTGTCCCGGTATGAACCCAGGCATACCCAGACCTGCAGTACAACACCCTGGGCGAATCTGGTAGGGACCCCATAGGAAGCAAGCATAACTTTTTATTGTTTTTTGTTTTCACTGAAAGAAAGTCAAACATGAACTTAAAAAAACAATAAAAACAAAATAGAGCACTAGGGAAACCCTAAAAGCAACCCTTGCATTCATTTTATTGAAAGCAAACAACACCACCACCACATTTATCTCTCAATGCATTAATGAATTTATATGAATGTGAATATAATGAAGATGCTGGTTTGTCAGTATGTTTGTGGTTATTTAACTTATTTTGTTCACTCTATGCACATATTATGTGGTTAATTTTACTTATTTGGCTATGATTTTTAATATTTTTGTACGGCTGTATACAAGCCATACCCAGGCCAAAAAAGATTGCCGTACTGGTGTACCTGTACCATTACCAGGATCGGATGCATAGGTACTACTGATGTGGGACCCCTATACAAATGAGAACTAAGACCCACTTATATGGCAGAGGCTGAGAGGGAATATATTTTTTGAATCAGTTGTTTAACGTATCACTGTAGGAAAATCTATTTATTCAAAATAAGGTTGATTATAGTATTCAAGAGACATTCAAAATCCTGACTACATCCGTGGCAAATTCAAGTTTGGAAAACCGACAAAAGTAGCAAGCACCAAACAGGGTCTATTATGATCTTCCAAAGAAAATTATTGCAGCCAAGTATTAACAAGATCACACAAGGACTGTGATGACGTGTAAGTGGCATTGTTCGATACCATAACTCACTGCTGGATCTCAATATTGTGAGAACAGCGAAGAAAAAGATAATTTTATTGTCTCTAGTCCCTGATAACAAAGATAGCAAACAGAAGAACCATCAAATTGTGTGCGATAGAAATCATATTTTCATTCAAAAGTTTGCCAAATTTGTGCTCAAAGAGCATATTGCTTGAGTGGATTGTTGTTGCCCTTTTTGATGGATACACCTTTGGCATGCTTTTCCCTCTGTAGCAGACAAGATTATGTTGTCTGAGTACGTGTCTACATTGGAGTTTCCAGTTGAGCATTTATGCCAAAGCTTGCAAGTTAGTGGCAGTTGAGCTGAGAGGACAGTTCAATTTCATTGACAACAGTTATTGATCTTGAGCGATGCATGGGTATAATTTGAAAAAAGTAGTCGGGCTGTTAGCCTGAAAGTGTTTCAATAATTTCTGTTCTTAGATATTTAATGCTTTCACAGTTAATGATATGCGAATAGGTTTTTGGAAAACTGTGAGACAACTATATGATCAAAAAGTTGTCACAGTTTTTTCCAAAAATCTCTTTGCAACTTCCATTCTGCTGTTTGATCGTAATGATTCTGCTTCCACTTTATCTTCAAAAAGGGGAATTTCCGCCATTCAGGATTTTTCAAGAACCCATTTAAACATAATTTTTGACTATTATTAAACATATATGAGAGGATTTGATTCAAAACTTTCCTATGTAAGTGACAATAGATTTTTTCCCTCAAAATGATAATTTGACATATTCGTCCTCAATCTTGTTTTGGAATCTTCTCATCAATGAGATTTTGAATTTCAGCTCTTAACTTTTATACGAGTGTTTTTGTTGGTGACTAGAAGTTTTGCTTTGCAGACATGCATTTATTTAGCCCTGAATATGTATGTGTAATTTAATGTTTTACTGATTTTCCTCCTGTTAAGGCCAGATTACTGATTATTCTTTTTTGTAATTTGGCAGTTAACACTCTTTGGCGAAATTGTTGTTGCACAGAAGGTAATCTATGAAAAATGTGGAGATGATTTCCTGGTTCATCTAGCAATGAATATATTCCCAGCTAGCCAATGCCCACAAGATCTAGCTGAGCAGTACTGCATGGAGCTACAGGTAGCAACAACATACTATTGTGCTTTTCAAAAATTTAAAGGGTTTGCTGTCAATTGTTGTCTACTGGTGTATAAGTAGATTTTCTATTGCTGGAAAGAATAACAGAATTTCGTTACCGTCCCTTGTGATGTTGATTTTGTCTCTGAACTGTCTCTGCAGCGTAGTGATGTGAAGGTTCTCAAAGACATTTACAAGTCACTTGTTGAAAGATTGAGAGTGCTGCGGAATGGTAGCATGGCCTTCAGATAACGGTGGTGTTACAAAAGTGGTGAATGTTGAATTACTATTAGGACTAATTTGTAACCCAATTTTTGACATCAGATGGCTTCTGCTTTTACTTCCCTTTGCTATGAATGTTCGTTTAACTAATCGACATATGCTTGGACGATCCAATCTGCTGTGCTTGCCTAAATACATTTTGGACCATGAGTTCATTCTGTTCTTACCTGAAGACACAGATGAAGAGACGACAGAAACTGAATTGCAGTTTCTGTTCTAAGAATTCGATGACCAATGGTAGGTGTATAAATCTACTTCTGATTTTGCTTATTCCATGATAAGATGAATCCAGCCTGGTTATTCCATATGATAAGATGAATCAAGCCTAGTTTAATGTGACTTTTATTTTTCTAAGGCAGAGTTTGTGCATTTGCAGGTAGTATAACGACGAGCAGAATACTAGATGGTGGTTTCTGAAGGCTTTTTGCTGGAGGTAGCTGCCTCCTAAAATTTCTAGACCTTTTTGTTGTGTTAGGCATGCTTCTTTGACAAAGCTAGTTTTAGTGTCGTCCTAGGTTATTTATTATTTTTTAATGCCCCTTTGATATGTCTACAGGTATATTTAAAGGATATGTTTTCAAGGAGAAGCACAAATTTCTCCTCTTCAGCTTAGAGCACACACCTGTACATATGTTTTTCATGAAGAATCATGTTTGAGCCGTATATCAGTAATCCCAAGTGCCTAATGACTTCAAGGAGGTCTAGTTGAAATTTTTGGTTAATTCAAATTTTAAATACATACTGGGGTAATGTTTTGCACATTAAAGGCCGATCCAGGCCAGTTTTTAAAAATGCTAAATCCGTCAGGATGTGGGTGAGGATTCATTCCAGCTATTTTGCCTTTGGGGGCAAAGCAAATAATAGTCGTTTTAACCTACTAATCTGTATCAAAGGTGCCCCAATCAGTGGGATAGATGTAATAAATTCTAGACCGATGTGGTCTATAATCTTCTATCCAAATTGTGGCTTAGTGCTTGAGATAAATATGGCTATTTCTTACCGTTATTTAAGGAGTGTATGAGTGCTAAGCTTCAGCAAGTGTTGCTTGTAAGAGTTTTACCGTTAATATAGATTCAGTATCTCGGTTTGTTTTCTTTCCCTAGTGCCAATTTTGTTCTTGTTTTTGGGGATGTGTTTGTGGGATTTTGGATGTATGCTAGCTGTGCAGTTTCTTTGCTTAGTTCAATCAATCTAGGAAAATATTAATTTCATTCACTGAAATAATTGTAAAAAGGGTATGGCACAATTTTGTATTATTTTTTGAGATGGATATTATTTTATTAACTCAAGTTATGTGAATTACATTTCAGTGGCTAATCATATAGCCAAGAGAAGCTTATTATATAAGCCAAGAGAAGCTACAAACCATGAAGCAAACGTATCAAGAGAAGCTACAAACCATGAAGCAAACGTATCAATCTAACAATCCAAATGATTTAGTACTAATATGATTTTGATTAAGTCCAGACACAAACTTAATTAAAGTGTAATCTTATTGTCAATGCATTAATTATCTCCAAGGGCCTTTATGGTTGTCAATTCATCTCATTGGATTAGATGGGTAATTAGTCTTTGCAACCACCAAGTTAAATAGGAAGTGCAATGACCAATGTTCATTCGGTTCCCTTTGTTGCATGTTGAAGCGTCATCTTGTCTTGAATGTTTTATGTTTCATATGCTTCTTGTTAGAATTGATCGATCGATTCTAACATAAAATAAAATATATCCAAAAGTAAACACCATGGCATATCTCCCAAGGATTTTTATTGCATTGATCTCTTAAATGTCTGATGCTTAATTTTCCACTTTTGAAGAATTTTGAGACATATTGCACGTGCAACTATTGCGCCCTATTTCCATGCCCTTACCACTTGCACCATTCTTCATTGAAACATTCCATTCAAGGTTTACTGTGGCCTTATAAGTGTGCAAGACATAACCACTTATTGAACAACAATAAGAGCAAAATTTACTTGCTTATCACCTTGCACCATTTGTCATCCCGATCTTCTAATCAACCTTCCATTGGCTTAAATAGTTCACCTTTTTGAACATCATTTAATGTGGTGTGGTATCTCTTTGGTCTCTTTGTGGGTCCTCTCGATTTTGGTGAAGACTTACAAACACTCTCTTCACCATCAGATTCCTCCTTGGAATTTGATGATTGATGTTTCAACTTTGAGCCCTGTTCAATTTTAACATTAGAACTTGTTCCAAAAATATCAGGTATCCTTGCAATATTCTATGTAGATTTACAATTATAAGAAAAGTATGGTATTTTCTTATCTACATCATCTCCACTCACCACAATTTTATTTATAGAGACATCAAGTAATCTATATGTTTTATATTGTTTACTATAGTTACCACACATATATGCTCTGTTGAATGTAAAACAATGTGCAACTGAAAACACGAAAGTCACATCAGGGTTTCGGCTTGACCATGCTTCTATGACCAATATTTTGCAAGGCCATACAATGAATTATATTCACGACGTCTATACAATGCCAAAAATGTACATTCCAACTTTGCAACATGTATTGTGCCATTGCCATAATTTTGTTGTTTTTCCTTTCCACAAATTCATTTTGCTATGGAGTGCATGAAGTCGTATATTGTGTCTATAACTTATTTCTTAATCCTTAAATTGTTTTAGAACAAGCTTGCCTCTCTTCTTTGATTTGAGAGCTTTGATATTTCTACCACTTTTTCTCTACCAAGCTTTTCAATGCAACAAAATTAGAAAAACAACAAAAGTTATTAATTAGAAAATAAACCCACATTTTTTTAGAAAACTCATCAATTATTAACAAGAAATATTGAGCTTTAGTGACTAAGTATTTTTATTCGACCATGTAAATTTGTATGTACTACGTTTATATTCCTTTGATTTGCCATGTCTTACCAGTATTAAATGAATGTCCAATTTGTTTAATATTTTTCATATTGATCTTATTTAATATATTTAAATATTGATAATTGAGGCGACCTTAATTCTCAAGTGAAATTACACTAGCGCTTGCAACTGTCATTAGTGTATGCTCTTTTTTTATTTTAGGATCAACTAACTTTGAGAACTCCTTTTTACCAATTCTAATAGCAATTTATTTCTTATCATGAAGACTAGTGACTACATTTTCTTCCTTGAAATTTTACATAGAATTAAAATTTGTAATTTTCTTGTTTATATTTTTGTTTATATCTAATACATATTGAATATTTTTGGAAGAGTAATTAACATTATTGTTCAAAGTTACACAAACATCGCCACAATCTCGAACAAAGTGAGTCCAACAATCACACAATGAAACATATTCATTACTATTATTATTATTATTGTTGAAATTAGCATACTAGTTTTTGTGACACATAGTGTTAGGATGCACCTAAGTCAAAATCCGTACTCTATATTCTGTTTATTAGTTATGAGATGTCACGAATGCAAAATTATCTATTGCCTTTTATTCATATCCTTTGAAACATTTGAAATAACTTGGTTTCTTAGAATGGTGACATTTCTATTGTGATTTATTGTCACTTTTGAAAGCATCATCACTTGACAAATTTTTATAACTGATTTGTTTGCCTCTACTTTCAAATTGACATGCATTAAATGCATTATAGAATCCAAAATTGTTGTTTTGGCATGATTTTGTCTCCACACCTTTTGCAAGAGAAGTGTTAACTTCTCGAAATGAAGTGTTTGTGTTTCTGCAATTAGATGTAGTGCCTCCAAAAACGAGTCAAAGAATGTAAGAAAACTATGTAATATCAACTCAACTTTACCATGATCATCCACTGACTTTTCAATTGTAGCTAGGTGATCATTGAGATCCTTCAAACGTAAGATATACTCTACAATAAAACTGCCTTCATACAACTCAATAGAAAATAACAAAATTTTCAAATTCAAAGCCCTTGTAAAATTTGATCCTTGATATTTAGAAGTCATTTTTTTTACAATTCATATGCTACAATATCATTTCTAACCTCTAGAACTAATTAGCAACGTTAATGTTTTATCTTTTATCATAGTCTTTTGCATTATTTGTGAATCTTTGGTATTTACATAACACAATTTGGTCAGTATTCATATACTCGCACACAATAAGTATTTTGTGACACCATAAACTATAGTTCTTCATTGTATACATGTTATTTTGACCTTACACCTAGACCACCTAATTCACGTAAAAACATGAAAACACTTAAATCTGTAGATTTACAAAGCTTTCAAATCATTTTTTTTCATTACTGAGTCAGAATCCCTACTACAACCCACTCAACAAACTTTCACGGAAAATCACCCTTGGCTCAAAAGAGACATAATTAAATGCTCTTTATGAACTTTTAAAAGAAATATTTAATATTTTAATAAAATTTATAAACTTTAAAAATAAATAAATAAAATTAAGTATGCATATCAGATGTTGCTCTAAATATGCATAAAAGCAAATTATTATAACATCACAACAAAAATACTTTGCTTTGCTTTGTTGTTTGGTGTGAGTGTCATATGACTATGCCTTTCTTCACTCCACAACACGTTCTGCCTCCTATGAGGGACACCTTTCAATGTTCTCTATCCATTCTTTATACCCGTGATGGTTGCTCCTTCATGCTTCCTCTGATCATATTCAGATAAAAATTTAGTGATTTTGGGTGCACCTCATGCACCAACATTCAATTTTAAATGCTTCAACGCTCTTAACAATGATGTCTGCTTTTTTGTTGTGCATCATTTTTTTTTCATATTTAGAGTGCCTCACTTATATTTGGATCCTCCTTTCAACATGCCTTGCACCAAGGATGCACCACGAAATAAATTTCAAACCAACCCAACACTTTGTTTGAGTTTGATGCAATCCAATGCTCTACGAGGGGCTTTTAAAACACCTTTCCTCTTTACCATGCTTAGCGATTCTCCAAACCCCTTTATACTGATGTTTAGATTGCAACGCCAAGTGCTCATTTAAAAAAAAAATTCACAATGTGCATATTGTTGCGCCAAAACCATTTATAGAACACACAAAAGCTTTAAAGCATTAAAATACCACAAAATAGTACCACTCCGTTCAACATATGTAACATTGAGACCAACTTCTAGCACCCCTCACAGTCTCATAGGGTTGTGTTTTTGTAGGAGATTGCGCTTATTCTATCACCAATACTTTTACCTTCTCCACACTAACACTTGTGTAGTTTTGAAACACTATTGTTGTTTTCAAAGCAAACATTAACAAACCATGTCTCTATATTAATCCTCACAGGGACTCAAGGTTTGCACCATTGACCAAGGTAACCAAATATCATACTATTTTATTAACTCAAGACACATGAATTGCATTGTAGTGGTTCATGATATAGCCAGAGAAGTACTTGCAAACTATGAAGCAAACCTATCAACCTGACTACCTAAGTGCTGAGCGTAACCAACTCGTATGTTTAACATGGACTACCATGTTGACAATTCACCTCCACGTCTTGGATGGTTCCTTCGTCTGATGGCACTCCATCCATTCGGTTAGCTCATTAGCCCTCAGTTGATGGCCCCACAACACTTGGATGCATACACTTTAATAATGTAAAAAATCCCCCGGTTTCAAAAATCACAATTTCAAATCTCGCGCCCCTCTCCACCTCTAGTGTGTCCAATCCCTCATTTATTTGTTCATTGCCATTATCAAGCACAATAATACAAGCAAATGGTCTCTAAGGGACCACGACTGCATGGGCATTGATAATTATACTTGACACCTGTGGGCCACCAAACACTATTGTTTGAACATGTTAACAGGGAATTTGTTAAAGCCCTATTTGTTCACAAATAGAGTATTCGATAGGGTTTTTAAAAGAAATGTATATTTGTGGATTGTAATGATTTTGACATATCACAAATTGATTGAGTAGTATTTTAAACAATGTGTGCACCTTCTAAATGCTATTACATTTGACAATCACGATTATCTGTGTAATTAAAATCACAACAAATACAAAAATATGTTTAAATAATCGTGAGGAATCTCTAAACCATGTTTTAAAGCTTTAGACTTGTATAAGCTTTGAGGAATATAATGAGTTTACACCTAATTGTAGCATTTTATTAAAAGCTTCAAAAGATTTGGTGATTTAGAATCTCTGAAACATGGCAATGAGATTCATTCTTATGTATTAAAACAAACTGTAAATGATATTGAATCTCGGGCATTGTAATAACAGTCCAAGTTTTTTATAAATGAAAACCACGTGAAATGTTGGAGGGAATTTTCTAGATGAAAATCATAGCGTAGACAATGGGCATGTCATTTTAGTGGTAACTTTCTCTAACCCTAAATAGAAAAATTTATAACAGTTTTGTGCTATTATTTGAAGATGTTTTCTATCTAGGGTTAGATAATATTACCATTATAGGCAATGTAATTTTTTTGTAGGATAACCAACCTAAAAATATGGTTAGTGGCTTCCTCTACGATGCTCCTGAAAATGCAGTAAGGGATTCCTCTGTAATGCTCATGCAAATCCAGTATGTTGCTTCTTCTGTAATGCTCCTACAAACATCAAAATGGAATAGGGGAATGGTGCACGAGTATACTTTCAACTTTTAACTTTCTTGGTCAGGGAGCACAATACGTTAGACTAACATTAACTTTTAATTTTCTTAGACAACAACATTGCACACCAATATTAACGAACGCTGACGAACGAAGAGCAAAGAGAGTTGACTAATTTTGTGGGACCCACAAACATGTCACTTGGAATTGGAATGCATTGGCTACTAAAGGCACTCCCAATGAGCATGCCATTTTAGTGGTAACATTCTCTAACCCTAAATATAAAAATATAAAATAGATTTGAGATATTATTTGAATGTGCTTTCTATTTACATGTTCGATGCCAATTGTAGTAGTAATTTAAAAATTACCAGTTTTGTGATATTATTTGAAGATGATTTCTATTTAGGGTTAGAGAATGTTACCACTATAACAATTTTTAATTTTCGCTATTGGTTTAAGGTGATTTCTTTACAAGATAAGACTTTCTTTGTTACTGTAAAGAAAACAAATAATTTGTTAAAACCCTATTTGTTATGTCGCTTCATATTTAATGCTCTTATAGAGATCAAAATGAAATAGGGGAATGATACACAAGTATATTCTCAACTTTTAATTTTCCCAATCAAGAAGCACAATACTTTCATGTCACAAGCCTAAAAAATCAACCCACAATTTTTTTGACTTCTAAGGTTGTGTTGTTCATTTTCCCACGTTAATTACCATACATGTTAATCCAAATCTAACATGTTTCATGAAGTCACATACAAGATTATTTCATCCACCCATGGTAGTCATGAATGGTCTCAATAAACAGAGTTAAGTGTCATTCACAATTCCAACAATGAACACCAAACGTACCACTTAACCATTAGAAGACCATCTTCTTATGCAATTATGGCAGAACAACAAAGAATCTATAACCACTACCAAAAATAGGGCTCCAATGATTTTGGGTTTGTATAACCAAATTAGGGTTTTTAGTCTTGGAAGAGTATCTCAACATTTAAGATGTAATAAGTCATTCAAACAATTTTGAACTCCATGTTAGTATGATATACACAAGATGAACATTACTTTAATTATAATAGCCCTTAAGCACATGCAGATATAACGTGTTCCATGATTGATAGGACAAAAGGGTACAATCAGTTGTAAAATAGATTTAACCTTAAATGGAGATAAAAGAGCTCATAAAAGTCCTCGAGACCTCCCAATAAAACATGTTCTAGGTTCTAGGCATTTACCTAAGTATATATCATTCTTAACATAACATTAACTTACGAGTTAATTAATGCAAATAAGCAATCATTTACCGACTCATCAAATATTGCATAATTTCACAACTTTACATAACCAAGTTTAACTTTTATGTACATGGTAGAAACCTTCATGGATTACCTTTCAATAATAAACCAAATGCTTACATATCATTTACCTTGATCCCATAATTATACTTCAGGGAATTAAGATGTCAAGAATAAACATATATATACCTTATCAAGAATAAATATTTATCACCACATAGTGAGTCAACTTTGCACTACCCTAAAGTAGGCCACAATTTCTATTTTATGAGGTTCATTTAAGAGTATCACTGATAAGTACGTTATAACCATGATCTTCCTTTAATACTTTAATATACAAGATTAAATTACAAATACGGTTTGAACCTTTAAAAAAAATGTTTCCAACCGAGTCACTAGGCATAAATATGGTTATTAGGTCCACTGTCATGTAAGGCACTAATATCCATTCTAGACTTTGCCTTCCTCATTTATTAACGTAACCACATACACTTCCAGTTAGACTCATATGCCAAAAGATATATATGTTTTTAAATTTAATAAACATGTATATCAAAATGCTTCTACCAAGATGGAATGAGTCTACGTATTAACCAAAGCTCATTAAAATATTCAAATAGAAATACACAATCAATTAACATATAAGTATGTTACTCCTTCCACCTTGACACTAGTATCATGAAATGAGTCACACATGTCAACATACAACTTGTTAAAGACTTATACAACCCAATACAATTCCCATTCCATTTCAAAGACTCATTTCCCATTAATAGAATTTGCATGCCTTAGTTCCTACCAGAATCAACTTGAGAAAATCATACACTCTCGTTTACATATTCTCAATAGATCAACCATATTTTAAAATACCAAACATACCAATAAATGTAAATCCATGTATAGTCATCATGAACAACATAACTAAACTATATGAGCACAATTTCTAAAGCAATAATGCATTTTGATACACTTAAACATTATGAGGTTGAACAATCAATAATTATGTTATGATTCCAAGGGTCTCCACCATTACATAATAATATTTCTCACACAGGTCAACATACAACTTGTTAAAGACTTATACAACCCAATACAATTCCCATTCCATTTCAAAGACTCATTTCCCATTAATAGAATTTGCATGCCTTAGTTCCTACCAGAATCAACTTGAGAAAATCATACACTCTCGTTTACATATTCTCAATAGATCAACCATATTTTAAAATTCCAAACATACCAATAGATGTAAATCCATGTATAGTCATCATGAACAACATAACTAAACTATATGAGCACAATTTCTAAAGCAATAATGCATTTTGATACACTTAAACATTATGAGGTTGAACAATCAATAATTATGTTATGATTCCAAGGGTCTCCACCATTACATAACAATATTTCTATTTTACCATTACGTTAATATCACAAAACTTTATCCACTGTGGGATGTGGCACAGTCAACAAGAAACAATCCAACACATTCACTAAGCAATATTGAGTATCCACTATAACCAAGAACCTATCATTTTATCTCCATGTTATTTTATACCAAAAAATAGATTGTGAGGTTAGGTCCCATCTACCAAGTGCATTTGCTTTATAATAATTGCAGTCCAAGATTCTGAACATAATTTAATAAATTGATTTAAAGTAATTTAGAAATAATAACTCAAAACAAGGAAAGTTAAAACCTTTGCATTTGTCCATCCATTTATTCATAATCCAAAAAATTATTTAGGACAACAATTATGCACATCATAGTCCAACATGATACCACAAGCACACATTACCACTATGATACTTTACTTAGTATTTAATTTGAAGTAATTTAAACATAAAGAAACATTATAATTTCATAAGAAATATTTAATCCAATTAACATGAAATGATTATTCACTTCTTTTCTCTCCTCAAGATTATGAACTTCTTGAGTTCATTTACAACTTTCAAAATAACCAATACTGTTAAGTACAAGTTATAATGATTAGACAAAAATTGAATACAACTGATAACCATTTCCATTGACACCAATTATCTACACAATTGTAAAATCACACTAAAACATACTCAACAATACTAGTTCTCAAATAAACTTGTGTATTAAAACAAAAATAAAATAATAATTAGTATCTAAGCGAATATAAATTCCAATTTTTTATAACATAATACAACAATGAAAAGAACATCCACTAATAAATCATCTCCAAATGATCTAGCCCTTAAATAAATACATTGCAACTTCCAACAAAAAATGAGATGCAATAAGACAAAATTGAAAGAGGTCAAGTTGCTCAATATCATTGGCACTTCCAAATAACCTTCCCAAACCATACAACCATGTCTAAATACAACCAATAATGTTGTTATGCACAAAAATCAAGTAATGATTATTATGAGCCCATCCATTGGTAGTACCCTAACCACCCCAACCATTAGTTTGGGGTTAGAATAAAACACCTCACAGAGGATCTAAATCATAAACATAAATGAAACAAAGGCATACAAATAGTGAAATCCATAATCAAAGGACCAAGACAAAAAGTAGTAGCAAACATGCAAAATAGCAAGGTACAACTCAAAAACAAAATGAACAAGGCAAAATACGCCACCCAAAATGTTCAAACATGGATAAAAGAAAATCCAACACTTTTATCAAAATGAAATGTCTATTCCAGCTACATTCCCATAAAGAATCATCTTTACCCATCAAAAGGACGAGATGAACTCATACAACCAAACACACTCGAAGGGTTTCCTCAACAAACAATCAGGTTTTTATCTTCACCATAAAATAAGAAATAAATACCAATCATGAATGGAAACAACAGACATTATGAATGAAAAAGGGGTTTTGAGAGGGAACTTTCCCCTCCCACAAGGTATTTGCCTCCCATGGTTTTTAAAACCCAAATTTTATAGTAATGATTCCATATAAATTTAAATACACAAACTTACTTGTTTTATGCCAAAGACTAACGACTAACTCTATTTTTTTCCCTCTTTTTTGGTTTCTTCCTTGCATTTTCCTTCGAACTTATTCTCTAACCCACAATGTAGTCCACCACCATGACAATAACCAACCCCCCATACATTCATTAGCACAATTTTTTAACCCCATTTTCATCATGTCTTCTACTCATTTCAACTAAATGATGCATTTAAGGCTGTGAATCAAGGATGTATGGTTAAAACCACTCACATTACTTCTTCATTTCCTCCACCTTTTACTCAACTCATAACCAACAAAACTGAACTACACATGAATTCTCAACCACCAACATAATGCTAGAGTTCTATTTACCACAACTACATGATTTGTTCAACATGACAAAGTCATGAAACCATAATCAAAATGATTAGGTTATTTGATGTAGGTTAAATACTATCCATCATAATGTTCCAAAAAAATTCCAAGAAAAGACTTCATTCTATTTTCACATACAAACTGTATACGCATAATATTTTCAACTTTTATCAAATACTGACACTTTACATCTTGCAAGAACCCATCGAAATTCAATCTCTCTGAGTACACACCCTAAGGGGGCACCAAGAAAGGGGTGGGCAGACCTTTGGTGCTTTGCAAGACTATTGTCCCTTATTTCCATATTTTATTACCAATCCAATTAGCTCCTAAAACTATTCCCTAAGCTATTACTCCTCCCTTGCACACTCCTCCAATCTTTTGCCATGATTTATCCTCCTTTTCTTGCCTTAATACCATTTTGGATAGTTGATTTTACTAGGTCGACTGGGTCAACCCTGTACAGTCTAGGGGTATTTTTCACTTTTTGAGTTTGTTAGCCCTCGATCGACTTAGCATAGACCTAGTGAATTGTCCTTGAAAACATACAGGGTTGACTGGGTCGACCCTGTACAGCCAAAATTTATAGGAAAATTTAGGGCAAGATACACCTATAAATACAAGATCATCTCATCATTATTTCAATAGGCAATAAAGAGTTATTATTCACTTGGAATTATTTACAATCTGCTCTTCCACCATTCTACTCGAGGAGTCTTAGATTAGGGTTTCTACTTGGAGAATATAGTCTTGTGGATAAGTCTTGGATGCTTTGGTCTTTCTTAGTAATCCTTACAAGCCACACCAACCTCTTGTGAAGCCTCTTTGGCCAAGGAAGATATTGAGTCTCAATGGGTTCACATTCAGGTAAGTATATTCTAACTTTGTTCTCCTCTCTTTAGTAGATATAAGTAGCATAAGTGTTGGCTCGAATAATATTACTCTTCATATTCCATGTATTAGGGTCATACTCATACTTAGCTTAGTTGATATTATCCTATACATATTTTGATTGCTTTATAAACCCATCATGTTGTGCCACAAGCTTTGGTGTGCACTAGATTAGATTTACATTTTTGTTTATTAGAATAGAGTGAATATTAAACCTAGGACTCTTTTAGCATTGTTTCATGATTGTGTTAGATTATAGGCTTTGGAACCATTCTTAGCATGGTGTATTATGACAAGTGATACCCTAATTGGGTCTAGTAGATCCCCATATTGGTCATGCTCTCATTTAACAAATGTATTCCCAATTAGAAGTGTAGGTATGCTATATCTTCTTTGACCTAAGATCGATTTATAGACATGATGCATTTTTAATTGCATAAATTCTAGTGAACTTGATGTGAAACTAACCCTTGTAGGATTTATTTCACTTTATTTCATTCTTTTTAGCATTATTTTTATCATATATTTTTCATACTAGATCAACTCTATCGACCTAGTTCTAATCTCTGTACACAAGTTTTAAGGAACATATAACTGGATCGACTCAGATGACCCAGTACAGGTTTCTAGACTTTTAAACTTCTAGTTTAGACTACTAGGTGGACCCAATTGGCCTTATATGATTTTAGGCATCTAGATTCAACTATTAGTTTAATCCAATCAACCCTATACATTCCAAGCACTCAACAACATGATTTTACAAAGCTTGATCGACCTAGTCGATCTAGTTAGTAGAGTTTTTAAGCATATTCCAAGGTTCTTGACTATCAATATTCATTCTCAACATCTCTGATTCACCAAGGTTCCTTTCTATCTCTCTATCTCATTCTTTTCCATCTTTCCTTTCATAGTTTATAGTCTTCAAAACTACCCCTGCATAGCTAACTAGATCGAGCATATCGACCCAATTCTATGTTCTATGTGCTGTTTGAATAACTGGGTCAACCCTGGCCAACCCTGTTCATTTTCAGACCTTGCTTTTGTAGTATAGGTTCAACCCTATTCTATATTTTGAGCATATAGTGTCAACACTATAACTTGTTTCAAGTTGGAATTGATCTCTATATGATAGTCATTAGTTCACACCTTTCTTTTCTTATTTGCTTACATGCTTAGAATAGTTCACATAGTCTAATTAGGGGGTTTTTAATAATCATTTAGTTTCAATATTTTTATTTTATGCACACATGGACAAATCATAAAAAACTAAATAAATATTTTAACATTTATCTACCCAAGGCCAACTTACTTAGATTTCATCACCAAGGGGGAAGCCGATTTGATACTCTGGTCAAGTATAAAACATGGTTAATGGTATATTATGGCTAAGCACCCAACACCTTTATTACTATGGTGTGTGAAGTGAGGGGGTAAGTCCCAATACCAAGCTTGTATCATTGCTACTATAGTCCCTTTTAGCCCAAACTACTTGAAACCATCCTTAGATTGATATCTAGTTCCTTGCTTTACAACCAACTTCCCATTATATTTAAAATCATTTATTAATAATCTAATAAGACATCTTAGGTCGACCAATTAGTTATCTCTTTACTTTTCAAGTTGATTACTTGCTCTTTGCTCAATTGTGTGTGTAAAAACTTGCATTAGCTAGTGTTAGTGCAAGGTTTTGTATTATGTGCCTTA
Source organism: Torreya grandis (assembly GCA_037957365.1). Classification (NCBI taxonomy): domain Eukaryota; kingdom Viridiplantae; phylum Streptophyta; class Pinopsida; order Cupressales; family Taxaceae; genus Torreya; species Torreya grandis. Next base: position 751,885 of record JARHVA010000301.1, on the reverse strand, counting down.
ATTAGATTGGCCAACATTAATGCAATTAACTATTTGTTTCTCTTTAGTTCTTACTTTCCTAGATTAATTACAAAAATTGTCTTGTTTTAGTTCATAAATTGTTATTAACCTTATCATTTTTCCTTGTCTAATGTACTAGGTCAACTTAGTTGACCCTGTACCTTTTTACAACCTTTGTGCACTGTACTGAATCGACCCAGTCGAACCTATATTATTTTTAGACCTTTTCATTCTTTTCCTATCTCTATTCACTATAATGGATCAACCCAGTCAATCTTGTATAGTTTATAGGCCCTGTTTCCTGTGCTAGGTTGACCCAACTAACCCTGTACTAAATTATGCTTTCTCTGTTCGTCAATCTAGTTCCCTATTTCTCAAAATTTGCTTTCAGTTCATCTGTCTTTAGTTAGAATGAAGTCTCCTATCGGGAATCTTCTTGGATATCTTGAATCCATTTAGATACTATATGGGATGTTCATTTCTCCCTCTCTTTTCCTCCCAAGAGCACCATCACTCTTAGGGCACCTCGTCTCATCCTTCATCCATGAATTATAACATGGTGCAAATCACACCTCAAGATGAAGTTGATGGATCTAATCCTTTATTTACTTACCAAGATACTTCTCATCTTCAAAATAATCAAACTAATGTGGAAGTGATTGACACAAGTTTAGTCAACAACCCCACTAATAACCCATCTTATAATAATCCTCCCCTAATAATAATTCAAAGAATGGTCCTACCAAAACCAACCCACCTCCTGATACAACTCAAATTTTAGCCCAAGTCATCCAAAAAATGAACATTATGCAAAATTATAACACCCATCAAATGATGCAACTTCAACAACATTTAATCAATGTGGCTAATCAACCTCCAACTATGCATCACCTCTTAGGGATGCCTCAGGAAATGTTATTCCTCAACCCATAATGAATAAAAAAATGCTTCAAACCATTAAAAATGAGCCTTTATCCCCCTTTATTGTATCCATTGATATTGGTAACATATCTCTATCACATATGATGGTACTAAAAACCCTGCCTCATTTCTTAAAGCCTTTGGCAACCTTTAAAAGGAGTGGATCCAAACTAATACTTTACTGTAACTAAACTCTTAGTCAAAAATTTTACTAGTGATTTATTAGAATGGTATAATCAACTACCCCAACATTTTATTTGGAAACTTGAAGATTTGGTTAATCTTTTAGTTAAAGAGTTTTAACACAATGATCCTCCATAAAATTGTCTTAGCCACTTCATCAATGCTAAGCAATCTCTAACTGAATCAACTCATGACTTTATCAAAAGATGGAAATAATTAGCCCATAAATCTGACCATAATATGAATGATGATAAATTATTCAAACTCTATCACAAATTTGAATCCCACTCTTTTATATAAGGTTCAAACCTTTGCTCCCCAAACACTTAATGAAGCTCTTGATCAAGATAAACATCAAGACTTTTTCATGAAGCAATTCAAACCTAACACTAAACTTCTTAAAGGATCTTTCCAAAAATCTAATGCTATCACTTGTAATACTCTGCAAACCAAACTAGGATTTACCAAAACTGATGTTCCTTTACCTTCTCACATACATCTTTTGGTTTAACCAATAAAACAATTTTTATTGCCCTCAAAACCTTTCATCTATCCCAATGATCCTCCTAAGTGGTATGATCGGAATCTATTTTGTTAGTTCTATGCCAACCTTGGGAATTCTCATGAATCTTGTAGAGGGTTCACTAAATTTACTGTCTCTTATGTTCTTGGTGATTCATTCAATCATGAAGCTATGATCAATCTTCATCATTAAGAGTACACTGCTACCTCTAAAAAATGATAAAATTATAATGCTTCTACCTCTAACAATCCAAAATCCTCTTCAAATAATTAATAAAATTCTAAGTATGTTTGTGCCATTGACACCGATTATGACCAATACTTTAACAATTCTCAATATGTCAACACTGTTAAGGTCAACTATCATCACAAACCGGTTCACAAAGATCTTGTTACCAAGCCTAAAAATACATCTTTATAAGAAAAATTACTTACAAATACCACCACCACCATAAATCCTAATTTAGAAGCACCTAAGGAGCAACTTCCTCCTTCCGATCCTCCAACCACATCTATTTCTCCAAAATCTAAACTACCTCCTTGTCAGGGACCTAGAACAATAAACATGCTCCGATGCCTACTTAGTCAGGATCTTGCTCTACCAATTAGAGCACATATGATTACTTCTTGTATGAGAAACTAAACATGGAATTATACCAGAATCAATAAGTAACTAGAAATATGAAACAACACAGGAATTGAGAGACAATACACAATTGTATTAATAGTCACTCAGAAGAATATACAATAAGGAAGATGCCACTTCTTCCTCCACCTCAAAGGTTCGCCACACCTCAAGACCTTCTTCCCTCTCTCTCTCAGTCCCAACAATCAACTCCAATATAGAATTGATGTTCACCTCTCCAACCAGTCAGTAACACGCTGCCAGTTCACCAAGTACACAACCGTACTCCAAGTAGATCTCCTACTCTCTGCTGCTACCTACAAATCACTAGACCTTACTCACCATGTAGATATCTCTACACCCCTGAAGAACCCTTGTCCTTGCCTCACCAGGTCCTTATGATTTTTCAACCAGTACCCCGGTGGATCAGCTCCTAGACCTTGCAGACCTTGCAACTCTCCCTGATCATACACTCTCAACACCCCTTTGGAACTAGGAGGAGCTACACTAGCTCTCTCTAAAAGCTCTATGGTTTTATAGCATACTTTTTACAATACAGCCCATGAGTCCATATATAGATCTCATGCTTACAATAATTAGACTAACCTAATTGCAATAATTAGACACGCAACTCAAGACTAAGACTAGCCTTTGACATGCAAACAAACAGTCCAAAAATAGACTCTCTCGGATCAACATGCGAACTGCCTATTCACGCACAGGCTACCGACGTAGGCTCCTCCATGACCGATGTCGGCCGACTGATAACCGACGCCGGTTGCTTCCTCACTACCATCTGACCGACGTCAGTTGATCAGACCGACGCCAATTTCCCTGCAACTAATTTTGCAACTCCCTGCAACTCTGCATCCTCCATAACTTCTCTTGTTTGCATCTTGGTGAAGCTTTTAGCTCCACAACCTAACAATCTCCCACTTAGAGATAAATAGCTGCACCTGTACCTATACCTGTACACCATCTAAATTATTCCCTGGCTTGTATCCCTCTTCAAGATCCATCCTGAAGACCAACCACCACACAACTGTGATGCTATACCTGTCATTCAAGTAATCTGCCACATCCGAACCTACATATCCATGTAGTGAAGAACTTGACCCTGCATAACAAGAATCCCTGCTACTAGTCCCACTGAATTTCCCTCCAGTACTCCTTCCCCGAATTGGCTCCATACTTTCTGACAACCCCCACTAATTGGGAAAACTCAGGTCTACACTAGACCTCATGTGATTTCAAACCCTATTTCAAGCTAAGCTTGAACTGTCCAGCCATTGGTGTGCTTTCTGATTTTGCATCCTACGTAATGAACCCCGCCAACACCATCTTCACATCAGCTCCCACTGGAGATAAAATCTCCATGTCTCTTATGCCAGAGAATTTTGCTGCTCCAAATTTTTCATGACACACCTCTGAACTAACCTTACCCTTAGCTCAACAAATACCTGTATGTACAAACCTACTAGTAAATCACCCACATACAGTAACAAGATGATGTTGTGACCATCATCTACCTGGTAAGATAAACACAATAGTTACACTGACATTGACTGAAGCCATGCTTAGTCATCCACCTGTCAAACTTGTACCACTGTCCTGCAGCTTCCTCAAGACCATATACCTTGGCCTTCTGTCTCATGTGTCCATCCACTCTCTTCTCTAAAATGGGAATCCATTCCATCTCTCAGTGCTTTCTTCCAACTGACAACTCTACCAACAAATACCTGTTTGGTTCTTCTCCAAGGACTCACACTCCTCATCCATGCCAAGCTCCCATTGTATCTGGATTCTACCTGCATTGCCTCTTTACATCTTCCTGGTTCTCGACCATCAGTAAGCAATATAAAGAAGGTGAACAATGAATATGAGGTTCACTTACCCTTTCTGACCTCGACATGAGCGTTTGAGACTTGTTGACAGCTTGCTGTCCACCCAATATCTATTCCAGTGACTGATCTCGGCCATCTCCCAGTCTGCTCCCGACCGATGTCAGTTTCTTGCATTGACCCTGACTGCCGACGTCATCTCCCTGGCTGACACCGGTATCCTTTCTACCAACATTAGTTCCTTCATGACCGACGTTGGTCTTCCTATTGCCAACGTCAGTTACTGTCTGACTGACGCCGGTACCTGTGTTCGTCTGTGAGTGATAACTTTTTACCCGCGAGCTCTCCATGGATCAAAACCCTGTTCAAATCAACATAGCCCTGCTCAGAATAATTCAGTTCCCTCACCTGATCTCTGTCCGTCATCTCCTCCATGAACACCAAGGCTTTCCAGTTTTTTAGCTTGTCAAAAACATCTATCTTCCGCTTGAGAACCTGCATTCCCCTCCTACATATGTGACTAAGCCTATGAAGCCACATCTCTGCAACAAAAGGTGAATCAGCAATATAAGTAGATAGATAAAGGATACCTACTTTCTTACCACCATCTAATTCAAGTGTATCCATTGTGAGAGTTACAATGCATCTCTCATCACCCAAATTTCCTGAAGAAATTAGACTCATCTCCAAGACTGGTACCTTCATGACTTCCTTCAACCACTGTGTGTCATCCGTCTGCAATTTCAGCTTCACTTCTCCTTTGCCAATTCTTTGGCAAGGCTCACCAGCTCCTCTCCTTGGGGCTACATGGAAAGAGGCAACATAATCTATTATCCAAGATTCAACTTCATCCAAGAAACCTCCCAAAGCATCTTGTGCAACAACACCTGCAACATCTGCATCTTCAGTTCCTTCATGCTGATCTGCTACCAACCAACAATATCCTTTTCCCTGCTCTTTCTTTCCATCAATCAGACCATTCGTGCTATTCAGTTTCTCCATTCGTAGCTTACTTCCTTCTACCATTGTTATACTCCCACTCAATTAGAAACCCCTGTGAGTAACCTGTAATCAACAAACACTACCAGATCTGAAACCACCTGTTAGTAACCCAACCAAAAGCTCTGATACCACTTGTCAGGGACCTAGAACAATAAACATGCTCCGATGCCTACTTAGTCAGGATCTTGCTCTACCAATTAGAGCACATATGATTACTTCTTGTATTAGCAACTAAACACGGAATTATACCATAATCAATAAGTAACTAGAAATATGAAACAACACAAGAATTGAGAGACAATACACAATTGTATTAATAATCACTCAGAAGAATATACAATAAGGAAGATGCCACTTCTTCCTCCACCTCAAAGGTTCGCCACACCTCAAGACCTTATTCCCTCTCTCTCTCCATCCCAACAATCAACTCCAATACAGAATTGATGTTCACCTTTCCAACTAGTCAGTAACACGCTGCCAGTTCACCAAGTACACAACTGTACTCCAAGTAGATCTCTTGCTCTCTGCTGCTACCTGCAAATCACTAGACCTTACTCACCATGTAGATATCTCTACACCCCTAAAGAACCCTTGTCCTTGCCTCACCAAGTCTATATGATTCTTCAACCAGTACCCCAGTGGATCAGCTCCTAGACCTTGCAGACCTTGCAACTCTCCCTGATCATACACTCTCAGCATCCCTTTAGAACTAGGAGGAGCTACACTAGCTCTCTCTAAAATCTCTATGGCTTTCTAGCACACTTTTTACAATACAGCCCATGAGTCCATATATAGATCTCATGCTTACAATAATTAAACTAACCTAATTACAATAATTAGACACACAACTCAAGACTAAGACTAGCCTTTGACATATAAACAAACAGTCCAAAAATAGACTCTCTCAGATCAACATGCGAACTGCCTGTTCATGCACAGGCTGCTGACGTCGACTCCTCCATGACCGATTTTGGCCGACTGGTAATCGACGCCAGTTTCCCTGCAACTGATTCTGCAACTCCCCGCAACTCTGCATCCTCCATAACTTCTCCTGTTTGCATCTTGGTGAAGCTTTTAGCTCCACAACCTAACAATCTCCAACTTGGAGATAAATAGCTACACCTGTACCTGTACCTGTACACTATCTAAATTATTCCCTGGCTTGTATCTCTCTTCAAGATCCATCCTGAAGACCAACCACCACACAACTGTGATGCTATACCTGTCATTCAAGTAATCTGCCACATCCGAACCTACATATCCATGTAGTGAAAAACTTGACCCTGCATAACAAGAATCCCTGCTGCTAGTCCCATTGAATTGCCCTCCAGTACTCCTTCCCCAAATTGGATCCATACTTTCTGACAACCCCCACTGATTGGGAAAACTCAGGTCTACACTAGACCTCATGTGATTTCGAACCCTATTTCAAGCTAAGCTTGAACTGTCCAGCCATTGGTGTACTTTTTGATTCTACATCCTGCGTAATGAACCCCGCCAACACCGTCTTCACATCAGCTCCCACTGGAGATAAAATCTCCATGTCTCTTATGCCAGAGAATTTCACTGCTCCAAATTCTTCATGACACACCTCTGAACTAACCTTACCCTTAGCTCAGCAAATACTTGTATGTACAAACCTACTAGTAAATCACCCACATACAGTAACAAGATGATGTTGCGACCATCATCTACCTGGTAAGATAAACACAATAGTTACACTGACATTGACTGAAGCCATGCTTTGTCATCCACCTGTCAAACCTGTACCACTGTCCTGCAGCTTCCTCAAGACCATATACCTTGGCCTTCTGTCTCATGTGTCCATCCACTCTCTTCTCTAAAATGGGAATCCATTCCGTCTCTCAGTGCTTTCTTCCAGCTGACAGCTCTACCAATGAATACCTGTTTGGTTCTTCTCTAAGGACTCACACTCCTCATCCATGCCAAGCTCCCACTGTATCTGAATTTTACCTGCATTGCCTCTTTACATCTTCCTGGTTCTCGACCATCAGTAAGCAATATAAAGAAGGTGAACAACGAATATGAGGTTCACTTACCCTTTTTGACCTCGACATGAGCGTTTGAGACTTGTTGACAGCTTGCTGTCCACCCAATATCCATTCCAGTGACCTATCTCGGCCATCTCCCAGTCTGCCCTCGACCGATGTCAGTTTCCTGCACTGACCCTGACTATCGACGTTGTCTCCCTAGTCGACACCGGTATCCTTTCTGCCGACGTCAGTTCCTTCATGACCGACGTTGGTCTTCCTATTACCAACGTCGGTTACTATCTGACCGATGCCGGTACCTGTGTTCGTTTGTGAGTGATAAGCTTTTACCCGCGAGCTCTCCATGGATCAAAACCCTGTTCAAATCAACATAGCCCTGCTCAGAATAATTCAGTTCCCTCACCTGATCTCTGTCCATCATCTCCTCCATGAACACCAAGGCTTTCTAGTTCCTTAGCTTGTCAAAAACATCTGTCTTCCGCTTGAGAACCTGCATTCCCCTCCTACATATGTGACTAAGCCTATGAAGCCACATCTCTGCAATAGAAGGTGAATCAACAATATAAGTAGATAGATAAAGGATACCTACTTTCTTACCACCATCTAATTCAAGTGTATCTACTGTGAGAGTTACAATGCATCTCTCATCACCCAAATTTCCTAAAGAAATTAGACTCATCTCCAAGACTGGTACCTTCATGACTTCCTTCAACCACTGTGTGTCATCCATCTGCAATTTCATCTTCACTTCTCCTTTGCCAATTCTTTGGCAAGGCTCACCAGCTCCTCTCCTTGGGGCTGCATGGAAAGAGGCAACATAATCTGTTATCCAAGATTCAACTTCATCCAAGAAACCTCCCAAAGCATCCTGTGCAACAACACCTGCAACATCTGCATCTTCAGTTCCTTCATGCTGATCTGCTACCAACCAACAATATCCTTTTCCCTGCTCTTTCTTTCCATCAATCAGACCATTCATGCTATTCAGTTTCTCCATTCGTAGCTTACTTCCTTCTGCCATTACTATACTCCCACTCAATCAAAAACCCCTGTGAGTAACCTATAATCAACAAACACTACCAGATCTGAAACCACCTGTTAGTAACCCAACCAAAAGCTCTGATACCACTTGTCAGGGACCTAGAACAATAAACATGCTCCGATGCCTACTTAGTCAGGATCTTGCTCTACCAATTAGAGCACATATGATTACTTCTTGTATTAGCAACTAAACACAGAATTATACTAGAATCAATAAGTAACTAGAAATATGAAACAACACAGGAATTGAGAGACAATACACAATTGTATTAATAATCACTCAGAAGAATATACAATAAGGAAGATGCCACTTCTTCCTCCACCTCAAAGGTTCGCCACACCTTAAGACCTTCTTCCCTCTCTCTCTCGGTCCCAACAATCAACTCCAATACAAAATTGATGTTCACCTTTCCAACCAATCAGTAACACGCTGCCAATTCACCAAGTACACAACTGTACTCCAAGTAGATCTCCTGCTCTCTACTGCTACCTGCAAATCACTAGACTTTACTCACCATGTAGATATCTCTACACCCCTAAAGAACCCTTGTCCTTGCCTCACCAAGTCCTTATGATTCTTCAACCAGTACCCCGGTGGATCAGCTCCTAGACCTTGCAGACCTTGCAACTCTCCCTGATCATACACTCTCAGCACCCCTTTGGAACTAGGAGGAGCTACACTAGCTCTCTCTAAAAGCTCTATGGCTTTCTAGCACACTTTTTACAATACAGCCCATGAGTCCATATATAGATCTCATGCTTACAATAATTAGACTAACCTAATTACAATAATTAGACACGCAACTCAAGATTAAGACTAGCCTTTGACATGCAAACAAATAGTCCAAAAATAGACTCTCTCGGATCCACATGCGAACTGCCTGTTCATGCACAGGCTGCCGACATCGGCTCCTCCATGACCGATGTCGGCCGACTGGTAACCGATGCCGGTTGCTTCCTCACTGCCATTTGATCGACGTCAGTTGATCAGATTGACGCCAATTTCCCTGCAACTAATTTTACAACTCCCTGCAACTCTGTATCCTCCATAACTTCTCCTATTTGCATCCTGGTGAAGCTTTTAGCTCCATAGCCTAATAATCTCCCACTTGGAGATAAATAGCTGCACCTGTACCTGTACCTATACACTGTCTAAATTATTCCCTGGCTTGTATCCCTCTTCAAGATCCATCCTGAAGACCAACCACCACACAACTGTGATGCTATACCTGTCATTCAAGTAATCTGCCACATCCAAACCTACATATCCATGTAGTGAAGAACTTGACCCTGCATAAAAAGAATCCCTGCTGCTAGTCCCACTAAATTGCCCTCCAGTAATCCTTCCCCAAATTGGCTCCATACTTTCTGACAACCCCCACTGATTGGGAAAACTCAGGTCTACACTAGACCTCATGTGATTTCGAACCCTATTTCAAGCTAAGCTTGAACTGTCTAGCCATTGGTGTGCTTTCTAATTCTGCATCCTACGTAATGAACCCCGCCAACACCATCTTCACATCAGCTCCCACTAGAGATAAAATCTACATGTCTCTTATGCCAGAGAATTTTGCTGCTCCAAATTCTTCATGACACACCTCTGAACTAACCTTACCCTTAGCTCAGCAAATACCTGTATGTATAAACCTACTAGTAAATCACCCACATACAGTAACAAGATGATGTTGCGACCATCATCTACCTAGTAAGATAAACACAATAGTTACACTGACATTGACTGAAGCCATGCTTAGTCATCCACCTGTCAAACCTGTACCACTGTCCTGCAGCTTCCTCAAGACCATATACCTTGGCCTTGTATCTCATGTGTCCATCCACTCTCTTCTCTAAAATGGGAATCCATTTCATCTCTCAGTGCTTTCTTCCAGCTGACAACTCTACCAATGAATACATGTTTGGTTCTTCTCCAAGGACTCACACTCCTCATCCATGCCAAGCTCCCACTGTATCTGGATTCTACCTGCATTGCCTCTTTACATCTTCCTGGTTCTCGACCATCAATAAGCAATATATAGAAGGTGAACAATGAATATGAGGTTCACTTACCCTTTTTGACCTCGACATTAGCATTTGAGACTTGTTGACAGCTTGTTGTCCGCCCAATATCCATTCCAGTGACTGATCTCGGCCATCTCCCAGTCTGCTCCCGACCGATGTCGGTTTCCTGCACTGACCCTGACTGCCGACGTCGTCTCCGTGGCTGACACCGGTATCCTTTTTGCTGACGTCAGTTCCTTCATGACTGACGTCGGTCTTTCTATTGTCGACATCGGTTACTGTCTGACCGATGATGGTACATGTGTTCGTCTGTGAGTGATAACTTTTTACCCGCGAGCTCTCCATGGATCAAAACCCTATTCAAATCAACATAGCCCATCTCAGAATAATTCAGTTCCCTCACCTGATCTCTGTCCGTCATCTCCTCCATGAACACCAAGGCTTTCCAGTTATTTAGCTTGTCAAAAATGTCTGTCTTCCACTTGAGAACCTGTATTCCCCTCCTACATATGTGACTAAGCCTATGAAGCCACATATCTGCAATAGAAGGTGAATCAACAATATAAGTAGATAGATAAAGGATACCTACTTTCTTACCACCATCTAATTCAAGTGTATCCGCTGTGAGAGTTACAATGCATCTCTCATCACCCAAATTTCCTGAATAAATTAGACTCATCTCCAAGACTGGTACCTTCATGACTTCCTTCAACCACTGTGTGTCATCCATCTGCAATTTTAGCTTCACTTCTCCTTTGCCAATTCTTTGGCAAGGCTCACCAGCTCCTCTCTTTGGGGCTACATGGAAAGAGGCAACATAATCTGTTATCCAAGATTCAACTTCATCCAAGAAACCTCCCAAAGCATCCTGTGCAACAACACCTGCAACATCTGCATCTTTAGTTCCTTCATGCTGATCTGCTACCAACCAACAATATCCTTTTCCCTGCTCTTTCTTTCCATCAATCAAACCATTCATGCTATTCAGTTTCTCCATTCGTAGCTTACTTCCTTCTACCATTGCTATACTCCCACTCAATCAGAAACCCCTGTGAGTAACCTGTAATCAACAAACACTACCAGATCTGAAACCACCTGTTAGTAACCCAACCGAAAGCTCTGATACCACTTGTCAGGGACCTAGAACAATAAACATGCTCCGATGCCTACTTAGTCAGGATCTTGCTCTACCAATTAGAGCACATATGATTACTTCTTGTATTAGCAACTAAACATGGAATTATACCAGAATCAATAAGTAACTAGAAATATGAAGCAACACAGGAATTGAGAGACAATACACAATTGTATTAATAATCACTCAGAAGAATATACAATAAGGAAGATGCCACTTCTTCCTCCACCTCAAAGGTTTGCCACACCTCAAGACCTTCTTCCCTCTCTCTCTCGGTCCCAACAATCAACTCCAATACAGAATTGATGCTCACCTCTCCAACTAGTTAGTAACACGCTGCCAGTTCACCAAGTACACAACCGTACTCCAAGTAGATCTCCTGCTCTCTGCTGCTACCTGTAAATCACTAGACCTTACTCACCATGTAGATATCTCTACACCCGTGAAGAACCCTTGTCCTTGCCTCTCCAAGTCCTTGTGATTTTTCAACCAGTACCCCAGTGGATCAGCTCCTAGACCTTGCAAACCTTGCAACTCTCCCTGATCATACACTCTCAGCACCCCTTTGGAACTAGGAGGAGCTACACTAGCTCTCTCTAAAAGCTCTATGGCTTTCTAGCACACTTTTTACAATACAGCCCATGAGTCCATATATAGATCTCATGCTTACAATAATTAGACTAACCTAATTACAATAATTAGACACGCAACTCAAGACTAAGACTAGCCTTTGACATGTAAACAAATAGTCAAAAAATAGACTCTCTTGGATCAACATGCGAACTGCCTGTTCAGGCACAGGCTGTTGACATCGGCTCCTCCATGACCGATGTCGGCCGACTGATAACCGACGCTGGTTGCTTCCTCACTGCTATCTGACCAACGTCGATTGATCAGATTGACACCAATTTCCTTGAAAATGATTCTGTAACTCCCCGTAACTCTGTATCCTCCATAACTTCTCATGTTTGCATCCTGGTGAAGCTTTTAGCTCCACAACCTAACACTCCTAAACCTCATGATGGTTCTTCTAAATCTCATTGGAACTTTCTTGAAGAACTTAACTCTATGCCTTATAATATTCCTCTTCTGGATTTGGTTTGTACTTCACCCTATCATCATAAATTCCTTATGCAACAACTTCAAGAAATTGAAGATCCTTCTTTCATAGATGAACCACCTTCTATCGAATTTCAGCTTACTAACATAAATACCATTGAAACTATGTGTCCTTCCAAACCCTCTATTGAGTTCCTTGTAGAGGACATGATCAATGATGAGATAATTTTTTGTGCTGATGATCCACCACTCTTTATTAAAATAGCCATTAATACCACTCTTACCTAAAAATTTATAGTTGATGAAGATTTTGGTATTAATGTGAAATCTTTATGGCTTATATGACAACTTGGTTATAACAAGGATCATCTGAAGCAAACTTGTCTTACTTGTCATGGTTTTGATAAGACAAATTAAAAGCCAATTGGTTGTATTTAGCTTCCACTAACCATTGGACCTAAAATAGTTTGAACTAAGCTTATGGTCCTTGATCTTCCTTTATCTTATAACATACTCCTTGGTCATCCATGGACTCATCGAATTAGGGACATTGCTTCTTATGGTAGTCAATGTATTAAATTATTGCATAATGGAAAATGATATAAGCATGAAGCTGATCCCAACCTATGGATCATTCAACTTACCAATCCTAAATTATAATATCGTATTCTTACCATTCCTAAGATCAATAGTCCTCCTTTACCTGATTTCATCAACATGATTCCTGATTTACAAGTTACTCTTACAAAATTTGATGATGATGAGCCCAACAATTTGTAACATAATTTTAATACTACCAAGTTACCTCCCTAAATTTCACAATGGCTTCCTCCTCTATTACCCAAGGATCATACTATTTCTTTTATTGATGAGATTACTGATTTTTCCCTCCATGTATTGCTTAAGAGCCTTCTTTTTTTGAAGATGCCTTCACTTGCAATGATTTTAGAGTAGCCAAATTATTTCAAGATCCTATCATCATGTCTCCTTGTATATTCAATAATATCAAGATTTCACCCTTTGAAACTCCCCCTAATTCTCAAGCATGTACAATTTCTCCAACATACGATGATAACTATATCATGGCCCAAGCTCAATCTAGAGACTTGGATGTCTAACATTACCGAAAAACCTTAGACCAAATTCATGATTCTTATCGGGATGTTCATACCATTTATGTGGATCATACCTTAGATCTTGAGGGTCATGTACCTCCTACCAATCCTCCTCTTATTAATAATACTTGGGTGGTAGAAAAAATTATACCTTCCACAAAACTCTGAAAATAACTACATCTCCTTTACCACCTATCGATCCAATAATTACATCTAATCTTTCTCCCATCACCAAATCCACCAACACACCAATCTCTTCTACTCTATCTACTTCTTCTACTCTTGAAATTACACTTGATGCCAAGGCAACTGATGTTTGTCTGATACGTTCTGAGTCTGATCACCATGGCAATCAAATTTTAGATCTTGAAGTATATGTTGAGTATTATGGTCCTCTTCCTACCTTGCCTAGTGATGAATCTATCCTTGAGTTACTTTATGCCTGAGAACCTCAACTTCCTCAACAATATCATAAACTTTGGAATTTTAAAACTAAACTCCTTTGGTTCAACAACTTCATTTCTAGCATTGATCCCAAAAAAGATCCAATTAATAGCCTTACCCAATATACCATACCACTTTCAAGACAATATTCCATGCTTATCGAAGAAATCACTCATATTGAATATGGTACGCTATCTTTTCCTTGACCAATTACTATCTTTCATGAGCTCTTACCTACTAAACATGATAATTTAGCTTATTCTTTGATAAATATCATTAAGGTTTTGCTTGGTCCTATGAAGACATGCTTGGCATTGACCCTAACATTGTGGTACATAACATCATTACATATCCTGATGCCAAGCCTATGCATCAAAAATAAATAAAACTTCTGCCTAAAGTTTCAACTTTATGTCATAAGGAAATCATCAAATTATTTGATGCTAAATTTATCAAACCAGTGGATTATTTTGAATGGGTTTTCAACATTGTTCCCATTTGGAAGAAAGTCACTATGGTCATTTGTATTTATATTGATTTTCAAAATATTAATCTTGCTTGTCCTAAGGACAACTTCCCTTTACCTTCAATAGATGCCATTGTTGATTTCATGGCTGGTTACAAAATGTTATCTCTTATGGATGGCTTCTCAGGGTATAATCAGATTCATATCGCTCTTAAAGAGGAATATAAGACAAATTTCACCATGAAATAGGGCACTATTGCTATGTAAAAATGCAATTTGACCTTAAAAATGATGAAGCCACTTACCAACAAGAAATGACTCACATCTTTCATGATCTCATTCAAAAAATTATTAAAACCTATATGGATGATCTTCTTGCTAAATCCAAAAATCATAAAAATCATCTTTTTGATCTTGCTATCATCTTTGATCATCTCCTTAAATATAAAGTCAGAATTAATCCTTACAAATGTGTCTTTGGAGTCACATCTAGAAAATTGTTAGGATTCTTAGTCTCTCTCTATGACATCGATGTTGACCCTACCAAAATTACTGCCATAATCAACATGCCCATTTCTAGTTCTATTCCTGACATTCTCACTTATTTAGGCAAACTTACGGTAATTAGACAATTTATCCCTAAAATGGCTTATTACATCCACTCTGTCAATTCCCTTCTCAAGAAAGGTACTACTTTAGAATGGATGTATCCATGTAAAAAAACCTTTGATAGCATGAAAGAGTCTTTGCTTCACCCACCTACACTTCATCCTCCTTCTAATGATACACCCTTGATTCTATATACTTCTTCCACACCTATTTCAGTTGGGGCAACGCTTACCCAACACAATAATATGGGAAGAGAGATGCCATCTACTACATTAGTTGAGGCCTTATAGATTATGAGACACGTTATACCAAAGTTGAAAGTGATTGCCTTGCTATCTGTTTTGCAGCTAAAAAGCTTCATCATTACATACTTTACCAAACTACTTATGTCATCATTCATTTCGATCCCCTTCATAATTTCTTCTCCAAAGCCTTTCTGCCTAGAGATAGAATTGGTAAATGGATGGTCCTACTTATGTAATTTGATCTCCGCATCGTCACTCAAAAATTTGTTAATGGGAAAGTCATAGTTGATTAATTTGCTTCAACTCCCATTCTAGCCACTTCTTCCCTTCAAGAGGATATTCCAGATGACAATATCCTTTACGTTGAAGGTCTTAATCAAGATATATCTCTCAAAGATTACTTTCATATCTTTACCACTGATCTTGAAGCCAATCAAATTGATGAATCTTCCACTCCCTCTGGTACTACTAAACCAAAAGTAGTTATCAAGGAGCTCCCTAAAATTAATGTTGACTTGCATGAGGATACTTGGACCCTTCACTTTAATGGTGCTAAATGCCTTCAAAGAGATGGGGTAGGTTGCATTCTCATGACTCCTCTTGGAAATATCATTCCTTTAGATTTTTGCTTCACCTTTGATGTCACCAATAATATGGCCAAAGATAAAGCTCTTATCTTAGGCATGAGAGATGATCTTGATTTAGACATTCAATAACTTCATGCTTTAGGTGATTCTCAACTTATTTGTAGTCAAGTTAGTGGTGATTATCAATGTAAAATTGAGAACCTTATTACCTATCATCAAATTATAACCTCTTGTTAATGATTTTATCTCTTTCACTATTGAGCGTATTCCTAGATGCTGATTTTCTTGCCTCATCAACATCTCTCTTTTATCCTCATCAAGTTCTTTCCGATCCTTCTTTTCTTATATAAATAAGAAAATCCCTATCTTCAACTCAACCACCAGATTTGCTTTTTTTCCATTTTAAGGCTATTACCATTCACCAAAGCCCATGGTACCAAGATATCATTCAATTTTTAAAACACCAAATGTATCCTCCTAATTTAGATTCTATTGAATAGACACACATTCATAAACAAGTTTCAAATACGTATTTTGACACAACATCTTTTATTATCACAATGCTAAAGGTACCTTGCTCTATTATGTTATGGAAAATGAGGTCCCTCCTCTTCTTAAACAAGCACATAGGGGTATTTACGATGGTCACTGTAGTGGACATGATAAAACACACAAATGTTTATGTATGGGTTATTTTTAGCCTATTATTGAAAAGGATGTAATTGAATATGCTAAAAAGTGTAATCCTTGTCAGCTTCATGATGATATAATTAATTTACCTCCAATCAAAATTCAAATTATAAAATCTCCTTGGCCATTTTCCACATGGATATTTGATCTCATTGGTCAAATTCCTCGCTCTCATGATGAACATGTCTTTATCATCACCACTACTAAATATTTTACCAAGTGGGTTGAATCCATGCCCCTTGTTAATGTCACCAGTCCTACCATTTCCAAATTTATTCTTAATCAAATCATTTACCGCTTTGGCATTCCCCATACCATCATTTTATAAAATGGTGGTAACTTCAAAAACAAACATGTTAAACAACTTTGTGCTAAATTCAAGATTAATCATAAATTTTCCATTCCTTATCACCCATAATGCAATGGCCAAGCCGAGGCCACTAATAAAATTCTCAATAAAATCCTTCAAACGGCAATTCATGAAACCCACATGGATTGGTATCTTCATATTTACCCTATACTTTGGGCCTATCAAACTAGCATATGTACTACCATTGGGGCAACACCATTTTCTCTAGTCTATGGTTTTGAGTTGATCCTTCCTTTAGAAGTTGAGCTTCCTTCTCTTCATATATCTATTCATGGTATTATTACCAATGAAAACTTGCATGAAGTTTTCCTTCATGCCCTTGATATTCTTGATGAATGCCATATTTTTTATTTACAACATAACTACCAATACAAGGTTCACATTGCTAGATATAACAAACATCTTAAAATCTGCACTTTTAATGTTGGTGATTGATCTTGTCCTTAAATTAGACTACACCCATGATAAAGAAGGTAAATATGCCCAAAAAAGATGGAGACCATATTTAGTTAAAGATATTCTTGGTCCAAGCACCTACTACCTTCAAACCAATGAAGGCCATGTTTTCAAAGAGCCCACCAATGCTCAATTCCTTAAAAAGTACTTTACCTAAACATTTCCTTCTTCTTGTCAAACTTTCTATCTACATCTATCTAACACTTTTTATAGGTTACTTAAGCACGGGTCTCTCCCTATACATAAAGTTTTCTCTATTTCACAAACCTTTAGTCTTCCCTTTTGGTCTTTTGGTTTTTTGATGTACCATAGTCTTCTCTATCTTCTTGAATTTTCTCTTTTGACACCCCTTAGGTTTTTATTTTATGATTTGCTTCATAAGACTGTGGATAGGACCCAACATGCCTCACAAAATTACCATATTTTTGCTTACCTCACTTTATCTTTCAATTGCTTGTTGGTATCCCATGGGGTTTTTTTTTTTTTATGACGTTGCAGTGTAAGACTATGGATATGACCCGAACCTCATAAAATTACCATCTTTTCATGTTTTTATATGATCCTTGTTCCCAACTTTAGTTTTTGCTTCTTTTGCCAGATGAAATCTACACAATAATTTTTGTTAGCATGTTTTCTTTCATTTCCCTTACTCTCATGATAAGGAATCACATTTTACTACCATTGTATCCTTTTTTACCCTTTGTCACATTTTTTATGATTTGAAGCAATTTAAATTGTTCCATGTGTCACTCTTATTGATTTTCCCTTATTTTTATCTCCACATTGGATAAAATAAGGTCAAAGTCAAGATAACACTTTTATTTTACCTAGATTTATGAGACTCTTAGACCCCATGCTCTTTGAAGTTCTCTCTCTTAGCAACCTAGTCCCAAGTATTCAAATGAAAGTCATCTTTAGCACCCATGTTTGGTCTTCCAAATCCATATAGAGGAGGAATTGAAAAATTCATCAAGCAAGTTAAAATCCAAATCATTTGAATCAAAAGGCAATATCTAAAAGGCAACATACAAATCTCAAAAGTCAAAATCATACCAAAAGATGTGAATCCAAGCACATCTCCTATCTCTAATCAAAGCTCAATTTTCATAGTTGGCCTCATATAGAGCTGAGGTCCTTTGGGGTGCAGTAGGCCAGTATATTCAAATAGGGGAATTCAAAAAACTCTATAGTGCTACCTACTTTATCATGCAAGTACCCAATCTTCACATTAGATCAACAACTTTGTAAGGGGTCCTAAAGAATGGGGAGCACGTTGTGGGGAGGTAGGTCCATTTTTATTTTCATACATTTAGCTTTCATGAGATGATCTATATACTTCATTTTTTGACCTAAGAATTGTGTGGCTAAGAGAATTTCTTCAAAATCCTTAAGGTCAAAAGTCCTCTTGTTTTGACAAACCTAGTTTGAGTGTGTTGAATATGATAAAGAGTTCTTCTACCTTGTTTTTATCCTTCATTATCCCCTCCACCCATTTCATTTTCCCCTTAATAGAAAAATTATGATTCCAAATATATTTACCCTTATTCAATTCCTTCTTCTTCACCTCTTAAAAACATGCTAACATTACTTTGTTTTAGTTTTATCTATCCTTAGAATGAAACAACATGTTTGAGAAACTATGGATTCTTCTTTATTTACACCATGATTTACATTTCTAGACTTACTTTACTTTCCTTTTACCATTTGTCATTATCAAACTTTCCTACTGTTATGAACACCTAAGTTTGTGCCTTTCTTCATTGTTGAGTGAGGTTGGCTTATTACTTCTCACTTGACAATGTTATTTCCCCTTTTTATGCACCTTTTTCCATTGTTGAGTGAGATGTGGATTGTTACTACTCACTCATCAATGTTGTTTTACCCTTTTATTTATTATTTTACCATTGATTTGTTTTATTACTATCCTATTAGACATGTATCCTTGGTTTGACTTGGTGAGTTTACCTTTCTTACTTGAGGATAGCTTATTTGAGTTTTTCGGTCTTTAGTAGCCTTAGATTTTTGGTTACCTGATTTACTCTTGTTTTTTGACTTGGTCATTTAGTCTAACATAGCACTTATCACCCCAAATTTCCAAAATTTCCAAGTATGTCCCATCCTCATAACACCAACTATCTTAGCTTTTCTTATGTTTGTTTGTTGTTTGTCTTTAGTTTTATATTCTTGGGTTTGTCAAAAGTGGGTTCTGTACCATCCAAAATCAAAACTAACACAATAGAAAACCATCCCATGATAAAGGTAAGTCAAGGTATGCATTGCATTTACTTTTTAGTTATTTAATTTTTAGTCATTTACTTTTAGTTATTTTTGTTTTAAAATACTATATTTTTTTAGCAACAGGGTTGTGTGTTACTATGTTATTTCTCAAAGCACCATCCTCTATTACACCTTAGTGACATGTGATGAGATTTGAATGGGGCATATGTATACACATAATATTTTAATTTTTTATCAAATATTGATGATTTACATCTTATAAGAACCCATCGAGACTCAATCTCTCTAAGTGAACACCCTAAAGGGTGCACCGAGAAAGGAGTGGGCAGACCTTTAATGCTTTTGATCCATACATCCCTTCTTAGGGATAGCGATACATTGCTACCACATGTCTAACCAGGTTCCACCTTAGGTACTTTAGTCCTGGGCCATATAGTGGTCTGGAAGAGGACCCAAATCACTCTAGAGCTTTTGGTGTGACGACCAGTCTTCTATTGGTATTAGAGCTAGGTCTCGAGGTTGAGACCCATGGAAGCTGGTGGGCATGATCCACATCCCTTCTTAGGGATATGTCTCCCCACTGAGGCAATCATCGCTCATCATGTGTTTGACTGGGAATTGCCTCGAGTGCTTTTTGGTTGGTCATATAGGGATCTGGAAGAGGACCTAGATCACTATGGAGCTTTTGGTGTGATGGCCAGTCCTTTTATTGGTATCAGAGCTAGGTCTCAAGGTTGAGTCTCATGAAAGCTAGTGGGCATGATCCATACATCCCTTCTCAGGGATAGTGATACACTACTACCACGTGTCTAATGGGGGTTCCACCTCAGGTGCTTTAGTCCCTGGGCCATATAGTGGTCTAGAAGAGGACCCAAATCACTTCAGAGCTTTTGGTGTGACGGCCAGTTCTCTATTAATAGAATGACTAGCCGTCACACTAAAAGCTCTAGAGTGATCTGGGTCCTCTTCCAGACCCCTATATGGCCAGTGACCAAAGCACCTAAGGTGATTCTTGATCAGACATGTGGCATGTGATGATTGCCTCAGTGGGGAGATGTATCCCTAAGAAGGGATGTGGATCATACCCACCAGCTTAGGTGGGTCTCGACCTCGAGACCTAGCTCTGATACCAATAGAAGGACTGGCCATCATGCCAAAAGCTTTGAAGTGATCTGGGTCCTCTTCCAGATCCTTATATGGCCAGCCATTGAAGCACCTGAGGTGAATCCTAGTCAGAACACGTGGTGGTAGATGCTATCCCTGAGGAGGGATGTGGATCATTCCCACCATCTTCTATAGGTCTTGACCTCGAGACCTAGCTCTGATACCAATAAAAGGATTGGCCATCATGCCAAAAGCTCTGGAGTGATTTGGGTCCTCTTCCAGACCACTATATGGCCTAGGGACTGAAGCACTCGAGGTGGAACCCAATCGAACACGTGGCAACAGTGTATTTCTATCCCTGAGAAGGGATGTATGGATCATCTTTGTAGGATTTTTGTCCCTTTTTTCCATATTATTACTAATCCAACCAGCTCCCTAAGCTATTAATCCTCCCTTGCACACTCCAATCTTTTGCCATGATTTATCTTCCTTTTCTTGCCTTAATCTCCTTTTGGACAGTCGGCTATACTAGGTCGACTGGGTCAACCCTGTATAGTCTAGGGGTATTTTTCACTTTTTGAGTTTGTTAGCCCTTCAATCAAATTAGCTTAGACCTAATGAATTGTCCTTGAAAACATACAGGGTCAACCATATATAGTCAATGTTTTTGGGAGAATTTAAGGTAAGATCCACCTATAAATACAAGATCATTTCATCATTATTTCAATAGGCAATACATATTTATTATTCACTCACACTTCTTCACAGTATGATCTTCCACCATTCTAATTGAGGAGTCTTAGCTTAGGATTTCTACTTGGAGAATCTAGTCTTGTGGATAAGTCTTGGATGCTTTGACATTTTTTAGTAATCTTTACAAACTAAAACAACCTTTTGTGAAGCCCCTTTGGCCAAGGGAGAGATTGAGTCTCAATGGGTTCACATTCAGGTAAGTATGTTTTAACTTTGTTCTCCTCTCTTTAGTAGATAAAATTAGCATGTGTTGGCTCAAATAATATTACTCTTCATATTCCATGTATTAGGGTCTTACTCATATTTAGCTTAATTAAGATTATCTTATACATATTTTGATTGCTTTACTAACCCCTCATGTTGTGCTAGAATCTTTGGTGTGCATTAGATTAGATTTACTTTCTTATTTATTAGAATAAAGTGAATAATAAACCTAGAAATATTTTAGGGTTGCATGATTATGTTAGATTGTAAGTTTTACATGATACTTCTGCATCACACAACTCCATTTTGAGATGCATGTCATCGACCATCCCACTATCCATTTATGTACTCCCCATCTTCAATCCATCTCTTACTCTGAACAGAATGGCCCTGTACATCTTCCATCTACCACCAAGCCTTTATGATCATCCATCTACTTGTTAGCTATCCAAATAACACCTTGCTTGAAGGCTTGGTATATTTGGCTCTGAAACCTTCACACTTGGACTGACATTAGAATGATCTAAGTTGTGGGACACTTGAACTCAGACCCGACCTCTAGATTTTGGTGAGGCTAGCTTCTCTGATGTATCATTTTGCCCTGATTACTAAAATACTAAATTTTGAGATGAAAAGGGAGAGAAGGAAATTGAAAGGGAAATCCCACTCTATTGTTGGTGATATACCTATATTGCTAGTTCATCCACTCTGGTTGAGCTTTTAAAAGATTGATTAGACAAGAAAAGATTGAATCTACAATTCCAATTGACTCCTATACATCAGTATTTAATGAAAAGGTTTTATTAGTTAATATAAGCTTGAGGGAAATGGCAGAATAGGCCTGATTTAAGGCACTAACTAGCTAATGCTTATCCACTGTTAGCTTAAACAAATAACATTAAACACTAAACATGACCTACATAATATCATACTAGTATCTAGGTGACATCAAGACTTGAAAAGGGAGATATTTCTACCACATATGCAAATCAAATTGATATTAACACACTATACTAGAGTAATGGAAATCTAAAACAATATTTTATTTCTTTGAAAAGGTTACAAGACTCAAATTTTGGTAGAGTTTGGTCTTGTCAAAAGAGGGATCCCCCTAAAAAATGGCTAAAAAGCCTACATATATAGAAAATAGAAGCAATATCCAAGATTGGAGTTCAAAAAGAAAAGGAGATTAATTGGATGTGAACTCTAGTCAATTTTTGAGTTCAAATTAATTACAATATTCTTTAAATATCTCTTTTATTTATCTGCAAGAAACCTTCTTTTTGGCATTGGAAAAGTGGTGGGCCCATATTGATGTCAAATCAAGTCATCATTCATGAAAATCCATGCCATTCCTAACTGATAAATTTATTTTAGAATATTAAACAAAGTCTTCAATTCTTTAAGTCTTCAAAAATTTGCATGGCCTTTACTATTGGCATAGAATTAGAAGTGGTGGGCCCATGTTGACTTGTCAACATTCCTTGCATGAAAATCACATCATAAATTGGAATATAACTCCATATTTAAATTTATTTTAAGTTATTTAATGTCCTTATATTGCATTAGAAGCATGGGAGAAGCATGAAACTAGTCAAACTAGTCAACTGAAGAGATGTGGACTCAAAGACTAGTCAACTTCCACTTGAAAGCAACTTGCATGAAGTGGCACTTGTGGATTGAGTTAATAATGATATTTACACATAAACAATAGATATTTCATGTGGGAAAATCCATTTTAACTTTAAGATATACATTTCAACTCCAACCTTCATTTATTTGATTGATAAAAAAGGTCTATTAAGCCAACTACTGTCACTTAGAAGCTTATTGGAATCTTCAAATCAGAAAGAGATGGTTGTTTATTCTTTTTTAAACACCATTATATACCTAAAAAACTCACACAATGGTTATAAATAATCAAAATCTTGAATTTTGCTCTTGGAGGCTTCATCTTACTCAAGCTTTCCTTCTTCTTGATTGTGTTTTGAGAGGCTTAGGTCTGTTAGGTTGTGGAGCTAAAAGCTTCACCAGGATGCAAATAGGAGGAGTTAGGGAGGTTGCAGAGTGTTTGCTGAGTGTTACAGTAATCGACGTCAGTCAGGGCAACCGACATCGGTAGGGTATAGATAGAAGGCAACTGACGTCGGTCAGAGATCGGCCGGCGTCGGCACCCCCCAGGCAAATAGGGACCAACATCGGTCACCTGTGTGGTTCAGACTGTGAATGTTATGGGCAATTAGCTAATGAACCAAGTGTTTGCATGTCAAGAGCCAAATTTAGACTAGAATCTGTGGATCTAATTATTGTAATTAGGTTTCTAATTATTGTTTGCATGAGATCTATTTAAGAGACTCATTGGTTGTATTGTAATCAGTGCTAGAGAGTAAGAGAGCAAATAAGCTCCTTCAGAGAGAGGTGAGCAATGGTGTGTTCCTCCTAGTGCCACAGTACCAAGTGTGGGTACTGGTTTGGAGAATTAGAAGGGTTTTTAGTGTTTGTATGATCTTGGTTAGCGGATGTGCATGGCTTCTTTTGGAGATCTATAATGGTGAGTAAGGTCTAGTGATTTGTAGGTAGCAGTAGAGAGCAGGAGATCTACTTGGAGTACAATTGTGTACTTGGTGTACTGGCAGTGTGTTACTGACTGGTTGGAGAGGTGAACATCAATTCTATATTTGAGTTGATTGTTGGGACCGAGAGAGAGAGGGAAGAAGGTCTTGAGGTGTGGCGAGCCTTTGAGGTGGAAGAAGAAGTGGCATCTTCTTTATTGTATTTTCTTCTGAGTATTTAATACAATTGTGTATTGTCTCTCAAATCCTGTGTTGTTTCATATTTCTAGTTACTTATTGATTCTGGTATAATTCTGTGTTTAGTTGCTAATACAAGAAGTAATCATATGTGCTCTAATTGAGGAACAAGATCCTGACAAGTTGGTATCAAAGCCAGGTTGGGTTACTAACAGGTGGTTTTAGATCTGGATAGTGTGTGTTGATTACAAGTTACTCACAGGGGTTTCTGATTGAGTGGGAGTATAGCAATGGCAGAAGAAAGTAAGCTACGAGTGGAGAAACTGAATAGCACGAATGGTTTGATTGATGGAAAGAAAGAGTAGGGAAATAAAGATTGTTGGTTGATAGCAGATCAGCAGGGAGGAGCAGATGTTGCAGGGGATGTTGCACAGGATGTTCTGGATAAAGTAGAATCTTGGTTTACAGATTCTTTTGCCTCTTTCCATGCAGCCTGAAATAGAGCATCTTTTCACAGGTATGTCTTTGGAGACTTTGGAGAGATTTATTTAGGAGCTGGAGAGCCTTGTCAAATGATTGGCAAAGGGGAAGTGAAGCTGAAATTATAGAAAAATAACATATAGGTGTTGAATGAGGTCATGCAGGTACCAGTATTGGAGATGAGTCTAATTTCTTCAGGAAAGTTAGGTGATGGGAGATGCACAGTAACTCTCATAGCGGATGCACTTGAATTAGACGGTGGTAAGAAAGTAGGTATCCTTTATCTATCTACTTATATTACTGATTCACCTTCTGTTATAGAGATGTGGCTTTGTAGGCTTGGTTACATATGTAGGAGGGGAATGCATGTTCTGAAGCAGAAGACATATGTTTTTGACAAGCTAAAGAACTAGAAAGCCTTGGTGTTCATGGAGGAGATGACAGACAGAGATTAGCTGAGAGGATTGAATTATTTTGAGCAGGGCTATGCTAATTTAAACAGGGTTTTGATCCATGGAGAGCTCACAGGTAAAAAGTCATCACTCATAGGCGAACATAGGTATCGACGTCGGTCAGCAGGAACCAACATCAAACAGACAGGCACCGACATCGGTCATGTGTAGATCAACAGAGTTAGTGGTGTCGGGAAGCAGGAACCGATGTTGGTCATACAGTGACCGATGTCGGCAATAGGTACACCGGTGTCGATCAGGAAACTGATGTTGACAGACAGTGTCAGTCATAGAAAATTGACGTCGGTCGGGAGCAGATTGGGAGATGGCTGAGATCGGTCATTGGAATGGATATTAGGCAGACAAAAAGCTGTCAACAAGTCTCAAACGCCCATATGGAGGTCAGAAAGGGTAAGTGAACCTCATATTCATTGTTCACCTTCTTTATATTGCTTATTGATGGTTGAAAACTAGGAAGATGTGAAGAGGCAATGCAGGTAGAATCCAAAAATAGTGGGAGCTTGGCATGGATGAGGAGTGTGAGTCCTTGGAGAAGAACCAAATAGGGTTTTGTTGGTAGAGTTGTCAGCTGGAAGAAAGCACTGAGAGATGGATGGATTCCCAAGTTAAAGAAGATAATGGATGGATACGTGAGACAGAAGGCCAAGGTATATGGTCTTGAAGAAGCTGCAGGACAGTGGTACAGGTTTTGATAGGTGGATGACAAAGCAGGGCTATAGTCAACATCAGTGTAACTATTGTGTTTGTTCTTACCAGGTGGATGATGAGTCATGACATTATCTAGTTACTGTATGTGGATGGTTTGCTAGCAGGTTTGTACATAAAGGGTTTTGCTGAGCTAAAAGGTAAGGTTAGTTCAGAGGTATGTCATGAAGAATTTGGAGCAGCAAAATTCTTTGGCATGAGAGACATGGAGATTTGGTCTCCAGTGGGAGCTGATGTGAATAAGGGGTTGGTGAGGTTCATTATGCAGGATGCATAATCGATAAGCACACCAAGGGATAGACAGTTCAAGCAGAGCTTAGAACAGGGTTCAAAATCACATAAGGTCTACTTTAGGCCTGAGTTTTCCCAAGCAGTGGGAGTTGTCAAAAAGTATGGAGCCAATTTGAGGAAGAAGTAATGGAGGGTAGTTCAGTGGATTCTCAGGTATCTGAGAGGGACTAGCAGTAGGTTAACATGTTATGCAGGGTCAATGACTTCACTACATGGATATGTAGGTTCGGATGTGGCAGGTTACTTGGATGACAGGAAAGGCATCACAAGGTGTGTGATGGTTGGTCTTCAGGGTTGAGCTTGAAGAGGGATACAAGCCAAGAAAAAGATTAGACAGGGTATAGATTTAGGTATAGGTGTATCTATTTATCTCCAAGTGGGAGATTGTTAGGTTGTGGAGCTAAAAGCTTCACCAGGATGCAAACAGGAAGAGTTAGGGAGGTTGCAGAGTGTTTGCTGAGTGTTACAGTAATCGGCATCGGTCAAGACAACTGACATTGGTAGGGTACAGACAGAAGGCAACTGACATCGGTCAGAGATCGGCAAGCGTCAGCACCCCTCAAGCAAACAGGGACCGATGTTGGTCACCTGTGTGGTTCGGACTGCAAATGTTATGGGCAGTTAGCTAATGAACCAAGTGTTTGCATGTCAAGAGCCAAATTTAGACTAAAAGCTATGAATCTAATTATTGTAATTAGGTTTCTAATTATTGTTTGCATGATATCTATTTAAGAGACTCATTGGTTGTATTGTAATCAGTGTTAGAGAGTAAGAGAAAAAATAAGCTCCTTTAGAGAGAGGTGAGCAATGGTGTGTTCCTCCTAGTGCCACAGTAACAAGTATGGGTACTGGTTTAGAGAATCAGAAGGGTTCTTCGTGTTTGTATGATCTTGGTCAGTAGATGTGCATGGCTTCTTTTGGAGATCTACAATGGTGAGTAAGGTCTAGTGATTTGCAGGTAGCAGCAGAGAGCAGGAGATCTACTTGGAGTACAGTTGTGTACTTGGTGTATTGTCAGCGTGTTACTGACTGGTTGGAGAGGTGAACATCAATTCTATATTTGAGTTGATTGTTGGGACCGAGAGAGAGAGGGAAGAAGGTCTTGAGGTGTGGTGAACCTTTGAGGTGGAAGAAGAAGTGGCATCTTCTTTATTGTATTTTCTTCTGAGTATTTAATACAATTGTGTATTATCTCTCAAATCTTGTGTTGTTTCATATTTCTAGTTACTTATTGATTCTGGTATAATTCTGTGTTTAGTTGCTAATACAAGAAGTAATCATATGTGCTCTAATTGAGGAGTAAGATCCTGACAAGTTCGATTGAAGCACACAATTGATTACCAAGCAACTTAATATGTGGAAATTAACCAGAATACACAAGTAACTAGAATTCAGAAATAACACATGATATGAGAGACAATACACAACTTGTATTAAAACTCTTTCAGAAGGAAATACAACAAAGAAGGCTGCCACAGTTCTTCTTCCTTACACACCTCTAGGGCTCCCACACCTCTAAGGCATAAACAGTAAATCTTCCCTCAACGCTCTCTCTCTTAGGTCCCAACACCCAACTCAAATACAGAGTTGGTGTTCACCTTACACCTGTGCTCCATGCACACCACAAGTGCTCCATGCACTCCACAAGTACACACTATACTCCAAGTAGATCCCACCTGATTCTGGTCCCTATTGTGTTGCTATCCTATCTGATCTTGCACACCTGCAAATCAATCTAGTTTTTCACACTTGTGAACCTTGACCTTGCACACACATATACCTACAAATCAATGATCTTACTTACCCATGCAGATCTCCTATCGTAGCCATGCTCACCTGATGACCAAGATCATACATACATGAAGAACCCTGCTGATTCTCTAATCCAGCACCCACACTTGGTACTGTGGCACTAGGAGGAACACACCATTGCTCTCTTCTCTTTGAAGGAGCTTATTTGCTCTCTTACTCTCTAGCACTAGTTTACAATACAACCAATGAGTCTCTTAAATAGATCTCATGCAAATAATAATTAGACACCTAATTACAATAATTAGATCCACAACTCTTAGTCTAAAATTGGCTCTCAACATGCAAACACTTGGTTCGTTAGCTAACTGCCCATAATACACGTAGCTCAAACCACACAGGTGACCGACGTCGGTCCCTGTCTGCCTGGGGGTGCCGACGCTGACTGACTTTTGATCGACGTCGGTTGCCTTCCTGTCTCCTCCCTACCGACGTCGGTTGGCCTGATCGATGCCGGCGACAGTAACACTCTGCAACCCTTCGCAACCTCCTTCCCTGCTTGCATCAGTGAAGCTTTTAGCTCCACAACCTAACAATCTCCCACTTGGAGATAAACAGCTACACTGTACCTGTACCTGTACTCCGTCTAATCTATTTCTTGGCTTGTATCCCTCTTCAAGATCAATCCTGAAGACAACCCACCACACAACCTGTGGTGTACCTCCTGTCATCCGAGTACCCTGCCGCATCCGAACCTACAAACCCATGTAGTGAAGTCCTGACCCTGAATAGCATGAATCCCTACTACTGGTCCCTCTCAAATACCAAAATCTTACTCTTACTCAAGTTGCATGAATTTTGCTCTTGGAGGCTTCATCTTACTCAAGCTTGCCTTCTTCTTGATTGTGTTTTGAGAGGCTTAGGTCTATGTAAAAATAGAAAGGAATTCAAAATTTACAATGGAATTTAAATTTTTATGTATGATTAATTAACTAATGATTATTCTCCACACCAAATTTGGAGTCAAAAATTCCTTTTTAGATGCCATAAACCTCAAATTTCCTTAAAAAATGCCTCTTTTGCATGTAATGTATGCATACTTGAATGTATTTTTGTATATTTTTGGATTTTATTTCATGGATAATGGATGTTTTACTGATATAATTAATATTAAATTATTTCAATGGTCCATTGAAACCTATTTTTCCACAAAAAAACCTTAAAAGATGCAAAATTTCCTTAAACCATGCTAAACTAGGCTTTTTTGAAAGCTTGGAAGCACCAAGATTTGCCAAATAATGGATATTTTTGGAAAATTTATTTGGGAAAACTATTGGAAAATATGAAAACATGTAGGAAATGATGAAAAATATCCAAAAATGAAATCTTGAAAAAAACCATTTTTTCTCTCCAACCCTACACTCTTCTTGAAAGCATGGTAATTTGTAGATTTGAATGGCTATTTTTCCTTGCTCTATTAGACCATAAAATGCATGAATAATATATAAAGGATGGAATGGATATATATATATTAATTCCCCAATATTTTGGAACAACTTTAAATTTAATGAAACCCTTCTTAGGTGAGGAGAAATTGAGAAAAACCCATTGCCTTTTTGGTTGTAATGCTACAGAAATTGGCCTATTTTAAACCTGATGGTACATGATCATGGAAAATATAAATAAAAAAATACCTAATTTATGAGTAATCTCTTTTATTTTAATTTTCACACCCAAAAATTTAGACTTGTACCTTTCTCTAGATGATCGTACCTTCATCAAACATGTAAACATGTCACTATGTGCAAACTAAAAGGAGTGCCCGTATGAAACAGTTTTGAGACTTTTATAAATCAAAACATCATGAAACTTTTTAAAAACATTTTTAATAACCTTTTATTTATTTTCTCTACATGTGATATAATTTTTTTGTACAGATCCGTACTTCTCTTCTTAAAAGTGAAGAAAGTAGCTTATTTTTGGCTTTTTAAAAAGAATTAAAGCTTCCAATGTCAATATAATGCATGATATGGATTTAAAATAATCTATTGGATGTTAATATATAAAATTTATAGTTTTACATGTTTTTGAGGATTAATTTTGGCACATGTGGGTCCAAAATAAGCTTTTTTTGGCTTAAAAATTGCATTAAATTACCTTTTTAAGCCATGAAACTTTAGGGTAAGGCTAAAGTTATATTTTTAAATATAAATAAATGTATATAGAATAAATTTAATGAAAATTTGATATTTTAAAGATTAAAAAATGATTTTTTATACCAAAATATACCGGTTTGATTAGTTTGCAGAGGCTATTGATGGTTTCTAAAATTGTTGAATTGTAGGGGTTGGAATTTGGCCTTGACAGGCTAAATTACCAATATTTTTGGCAACTCACAGGGGTTGACCAGCCTTATGTTCAAAATAACTCACTAGTTTTCATATGACAATGTCAAATAGACTCTTTTGGGTTTTGTAATACCTTTTCTGACTGACACAATATGACTGAAGGGAGACAACTAATATACAAAGCAAAGACAATTAAACTAAGGAAAATAGAGAAACAAAAAAAGGGAAATAGATTGCTGCTTATGCTACTCACTTATTAACATAAAATAAACCTATAACAACTAACTTGAAGTAATATAATATCCTATAGGATCAAAAGGAAAGTTATTTGATGCACCATAGATCTTTGAAATACATTTGCCATCTCTTAATGGCATCTTTTTACAGATAAGAGCACTTATATGTTCATGTCTTCTAAATGATGTAGTTGGTCTTTCAATATCTATTTTTAGGTACATGGATTGAAGATATGGATCCAATACCCAATCATCTTCCTCTGATATTCTTCTTTGTTACATCATGAATGTTATCTCTACCTCATTCATAGGTTGGTCATGCTTTGTCTCATTCTCATCCAATGATTGAATTGGCAAATTAACTGGTATGCTTGGATTGGTATCTTCATTATGATCCATTTGAAGTAGTGGCTCATTGATATCTTCAATCTATTGGTATGGATTTAAACATGACTTCAATATTTCATTAATTTCTTCTTTATGAACAGCTGTAACAATACTCTTTACAAGACATTCATCAATCTCCACTTGGGGTAGAGGTGGACTATAAAACTTTACACAAAAACACTCTAAGTCATCCCAAAAGGCCTCTTCATCATGATCAATTTAAAAGACATAAAATTCATCAATATTATTACCATTTTAAACATGTTTATCACATATTTCTACCTTTTGGATGGAGTCATATGGAAGTTCTTGATCTGCTACACTTGATCCATCTTCATCTTCTGTAGAGAATAACGTCTCATCCATCCACTCAAGATCCAACTCATCTTGCTTTGGGATCTCTGAAATAACATTTCCTTATTGAAGCTCCAAAACATTGGTGGAATCCTTAGATGAATGTTTCTCTATCTCATCATCAAAATCTACCATCTTAAGCTCTTCAATTTCATGGAAAAACAAGAGATATCTCCTATAATAACATTGCCTTCTTTGAGCAACAAGAGGTATTGATATTTAAGACTCAGATTTATTATCTAATAACTCTTATTTGTAGGTTTATATCTCCTAAAAAATCATCTAGTTTACCCTCTTCATTTCCTCCATTTCCTCATGAAAATTCAGAGAGTTTTGGAAGGGTGGCTGATCTTGGAATGGGTATGGCTCATTTGGATGAGGATGAGATGCATATAGATCATATTGTGATGGTATATAGGGCTGTTGATACTGGGAAGAGTGACCATAATATTATCTATAGGCTTCTATATCCTATAATAATATACATGAAAATAACTAAAATTATGAGCAAGAATATGCCTTTTACCTTGAGATTAGGACCATAGGAGTACTAAAAACTAGCTTTGAAGATGAATGTGATGCAAATTGTAATCCAATAGCTAAAATCATGTCCCACCAAGTGTGAAATAACCATTATTTATATGTAAATATCATTCTTAACTCAATCCACAAGTGCCACTTCATGCAAGTTGAGTTCAAGTATAAGTTGACTAATCTTTGAGTCCACATCTCTTCCGTTGACTAGTTTGACTAGTTTGATGCATCTTCCATGATTTTCATGCAAGATAATGAAATTAAAGAGCTTAAAATCACTTTGAAGATGGATTTATATTCCAATTTATGACATTAACAAGTTTATGGTGTGTTGAATGACCTCATGTTTATATTCCTTCAAGTCATCATAATTCTATGTAATGACTTCTTTATATTTGTTACAGAAAGAAACCAAATTCTCCTTATCCTTCTGAATTACTTAATTTCCAACCTTTATCTTCCTTTCACCTCTGACATCAATCTTGAAGTAATCACCCTTATCTATGGTAAACTTTCACTTGTCACTACTTACATCATCAGAGTCAAAAATATTTTCCAGGGTGATGAGGCCCTTTGGTAGCTTATTTGTATTCAATTGTATGATTTTATCCCCATAAGCCTCTTCAATATTTGGCTATAATTATTCCATGAATTCACATGATTTTTGGAGGAACATGGTGATTCTCTCATTACTTTCAAACACTTGCCAATTCTAGTCATTATCAGGGATGGTAGGTCTAATGATAACCTACATGACCTACTCATTGATGAACAAGTCTATCATTAGATCAAATTGGGATCCAATTATTGCCATTATGTTTGTTTCTACATTTGTGGCCCTAGGGATGATTTGGATTTTGAAAGCTTTAAAGGTTTCAATTAAATCCCATATATAGTGGTGGTAGGACCTCATGCATACATTTTTTGTGTTTATGAATCACCAAATACTTTTAACTATTTTACGCCCATCCACTCATCTAGGCTAAGGCCATGGACCAGTGTTTCATATTTAACCTCATTATTGGTGAAATAAAATTAAAATCCAATGGCTAAGAGGGTATCCTTTCTATAGGGAGACATAAGTTGGATGCCATCTCTAGATCCAGTCTTGCACTTCATGCCATCAAAATGCAAATTCAAAAATTTAGACTCGTCTTTATCCCCTTTGCAATGGTATTCTTTCTTTTTTATGCCTTTGGGAATGACCTGGTCTTCATCATGGATCACATAGGTCCCAAGGTCGGTAGCATAAAATTTTGTGAATGGGTCATTTTCAATGAACTCATTAATAAGGGTCTCTTCTTCTAGACTTCAGGTGTTCTCTACCTTTTCTCCTTTGAGCATCTCCACATAGCGTATCTCTATTCTTAGAAAGGAGGTGTGTTTTACTTTGAATTTCATCATAACTTCATCCACTATGTGTTCTAGGTAAAGTGGTTTAGACAACACCTTTAATTTTGAACCATACTTGGCACTCAAGATTAGATGGGACCAGTCCAATGATAGGTACCTACCTATCTTGGTGGTGAAATCTCCTGACAGACATAGCACAAAAAAAAGTGGAATGTTTATCACTACAATGTCTTATGGCATAGTATTTCTAGGACAAGAATATAATGTGAGGGGTAGATTTTTGATGATATCTAAGGTTTGAACCTTCTTTCCATCTAGATACATCACTCTTTTATTCAATGGATCATACTTTAATTGTAATGTATATGTTATCCATTTAGGCATCACTGTTGTGCTCACACTTGAATTGATCATGTATTTATGCAATAATTTATTCCACATAATTAGTTTCAAATATATTAGGGTAGGTTTTATTTTACTTACCCATTCTTTTGTATTGACAAATACATAGGGTATCTAGGGTCGCACACTTGTGAGAGCTTTCTTCCCCTTTGTCCTTGTAAGCTCTATAGTTGGCTTTCCTTATGTGGGATTTTCTTACTTCTCCAAGGCTTCCTTCAGTAGATATTTCTACATGGGGGTTGATATGACACTCAGAGGGAAATGTTTACCAAAACCCCTTTTAATTGCTCCACCATATTGTATGACCCTAGAGGTGGGACCTAAAGATATTTTACCTTGTTCTACACCATTTCACTCCACTTTTGATATGTCAAAGGTGAAGGTTAGGATATTAGACCCTTTGAAAAGGTCACTTGGGGCCTTGTTACAACTTTAAAGCTCTCAACCAACCTTTTCTTGAAGCATGTGTAATAATTAGATTGGAATTATGGGGTTTATACATGGAAACTTCACTTGTATAGACTGCATCTTCACCTTCGATCGAGAAGAAGAGTGCATGTTCTAGGGCTATCTCTTCCTATTTCTCTAGGGACATTCCTTGCATCTACACCATCAAAATAGCATTTTCAATCCTGATATATTTATATATATAGGCCAAATCATGTGTGTTCCTTTATTACCATTTTTTGACAACCTTCTACTATAGATTACCCCTTAAACAATTTCATGGTCCATGAGCATCATTGTAAGGAAAACACCATGAATTAGAATCATCCACCAAGTTATTTTGGCTAGAAAATAGCTCCTTATTTTCATTTGATGATATTGTATGTAAAGGGTCAAGTACTATAACCATTTGCTTCATGGTTCATGCTTGGTGATTTAGCACTTGATGATTCAGATATTGATGGTTTGGCCTTTGCCTCTATTGGTTTTGGTTATGTTGATAAGGTGCTCTCTTTTCTTGGTAATTATTAAAAGGGGGTTTTATAAGAATAGCCTACTGCCTTTTAAGATTGATTATCTCATTGAAAAAGTTTTTTAAGATACTCTTGATGTCATTCATCTCTATAGATAGTGAGGACTGAGTAGATGTGTTCACCTGAGTGGGCAGATATACCTACATAGAAGGTGGGGATCCTAAGATAATTGTGACTTCTTATTATAAAGGCATCGATATCTCTAATAAAATTAGCATCAATGGCCATAAAGGAATCTTTCCCATATCTATCAAATTATTTTTGACTCTTAGTACCAAATCGTAATCATCTAGAAGTATCTGTCCTTTGAGCGACTGGATCATAACCATAATATTTGAGTTGAAGTCCTTGAGGTAGAAAATAATGGCCATGCATGTGGGTGGTTGAGATGTTATTGGGATCCTTTTCCATTTCTTTTTGAACTTGGTAATGAAAGCAAAATGGCCTTTTATAAGCTCCTCTTGATATTTATTATTTGTTGTAGGAGGGATGACCAGTCTACCTTCTCATTTAATCGCTCAAAGAAATTTGTTGCCCAAGTCATCCCATGTGCTGATGGATTTGGCTGGAAAAGATTGGTTCCAATTGAGAGAACTTCCTTTAAATCCACATTCTACACATTAACATAATGTATAATACACACATTTATAACATCTTGGATATGTTCTATTGTGATCATAAAATACTATCTTGAGAACTTGGGGAATGCCTTTAAAGAATTTATAGGAATGGGTTCCCACATAGCTAGTGGTGTCAAAGGGATTAGTGGATTTCTACTATCCCACAATATGAAGTTCCTTGATGGGCCTTGAATAGATATTTATTATTGCTGAGTAGTACTAGACCCTATAGTCCTTTGGTGAGTTGGAGCTCCTAGAGTTAATGTTAGTAGGATCAAATTCTTTATTGTCTATGACCTTGTCATAGGCCTTTGGCTCATAAAATTTATCTCTTAATTGATCATACTAGTAGATTTGGTCCCACCAAGCATGCCAAAAAATAATAACCTATTGATGCCTAAAACCTTTGCTTTAGGTTAAACAACCTTATATGGGAAGATTTATAGATACTAGACTGAATTATGGTCTATAAAGCAACCTCAAAGATTTTAGAAGTAGGCTCTTAGTTCTAAGTGGGGGGATGAAAAGGGAGAAGAAGGAAATGCAAGTAATACTGAAAGAACACTAACTAAGGCAATGCACTAAGAAATTTAAATCATTAACCTATAATTCCATAAAATAGATTGAGCCCTTAAACACTACAAACCATAAAGCATCATAAAGGATGAATTAAGATCTATAATGCAAGTAAAGATCAATACTATAGAAGTATAAGAAAATAAATAATAGATAGAAATAAATCTTCACTCAAGATGACATAGAACACTACATCCTTTTCATTGTAGGTGGAGAACATAATACAGAAGGCCTCAAAGGCACATAAAAGACATCTAGTCACACCTGTGAGGGATACCTATTAAGGTTGAAAAATGAAAAATCCTAACTACTACTACTCTTATTCTATTATAAATGGTTATCTACAAAAATAACAAATCTCATCAAAATGGTAACCAACCTCTTCCAAAAGGGATGAGCATAGAATACATAGGTGAGATGGCTTCTTGTTGGAATAACACCTATAAATCTAGTCACTCATGCCCATGATGATGTCATTTAAAATTAAAAGAGATTCTTGATCTCATGATTGAAATTATCCTCTAAATCTTAAATATGGCATAATAACACTATTTCATTATGGCTATAATGCTCAAGAGAAGTGTAGTGATGCCATGTATCCATCTTTAGATCTACCTCTACTACATCGTATGGATATCCACTTACCCTAGCTAATGGCACAAATCTTAGCTATAATAGGAAAACTTTGCCTTCGATAATCACCATGGCACTATGTCAAAAGGATCATCTCCTCCTTGTTCTAACTGCATGGTGGGTTGCCATATGTTGATATGGAACTACTTTGAGATGAATTGAGGGCTTCTTCATGCTGAAGAAGCACCAGGTTACCACATGTTAGAAGTGGAGGGGAAATAATACTTAGGCAAGATATACAAAAATGGGGCCTCAAAAAAGGAAGGGGACAAAAGGTAATTTCTAGATACATTGAGTAATCCTGAGACCAAACATGGACTATTCTAAAATAACCAAAAGGGTAGATTTTGATCCACATTATAAAAACATAAAATAGAGATCAAGAAGATGTTATATTAATGAAAGAGGCATTATAAATGAAAATATTGGAGAATAATATAAGGTATTGATATAATATATTGAACAAGATACTTTAAGTGAAACCCCCCCCCAACAAAGAAAAAACCTAACTACAAAATCGCCATTTAGGAAATGAACCCTTTTGACTAAATGCCATCCCCTGTGTTGCTTATTAACATATACAAACATCCATTTATTAATCAAAAATGAATGTATAAAATATAATCAGTAGTAGATAAATATAAAATTTATACTAAAGAGATCAAGAATAAAAGGGAGTTTATAATAGATTAGGTATAAGTTTTAGGAAATAAATAATTTCATGATGATTTATAAAGAGATAAACGATGTAGTTAGAATATTGTTAAAAAAACATAGGAGAATTTATAGCGTTACTTCTAAAACAATTACATTGAGTAATTATAATATCATCTATAATATTAATGGTAGTATTATTCATACACAAAATCATAAATCAAAAATGACATAAAACATGATGAATTTGTCATTGTTTGAAAAAAAAAAAAGGGATGCGAAAGAACATTTGTTTTTACTGGACTCATTTTGGTAAATCCATGATATCATTGATGAGAAAGTAATGCTATTTTAATTTTTAGGAACACTAAAATATAATACCTTAAATGGTGCAAAAAAACTTATTATTTACATGCAATTACATAAGCATATGTACAGAAAGCCATCAAAGGAGACTTACACTACCCTAGCATTCCTATTGAAAATGTTAGTAATATCAGAGAGTTTATACAAAAACAAAAATAAACAATGAAAGATTAAGATAAAAGATTTAAATCAATAATAATAATTTATAGGAACTATTTAATGAGAATCAAATAAATGAGTATTTTATCTTTGGATTAATACCCTATTTACGAGCAAGCATGGAAAAAAAACATATTTAATATGTTTTCAGAAATGCTTGAGATGGAATCATGCCTAGAAGTTTAATCCTAAAGATGTGAGATAGACTCATCATTTAAGGATAATGCAAAAATATTATAGTTTGAATTATAACAATTATGATTAAAATAAGAGATTCAGATGAAGGTGATGATTTTTGTTCATCGACAGTTAAAAATAACTCACCACATGCCAAGATTTGGTATACTACTTGTATTATGTAAGGACACTCACATATAAAATGTCCCCATCATGAAATAGATATAAAAGAGGTAATAATAAGAGCATCATAGACACTTTCAAGGATGTATCCTTACAATGATAGGATGTACTTAAATTTTTTTGAACATATGATCAACTCCTATAGAATTTATGACAAATTATGTAAGTTGATACACCCATAAATTAATTTATATATTGCACTAATTATGGATATTTTAGTCATTATAATCATGCATGCCTTGTAAAAGATGCATTTACAAACATACACGATACTAATTATAGAACATCAGCCACAATTCAACAAAATCCATTAGTGTAATTGGCTATGAACAATCCTAACATACCACACCCTAGCCAGTAATACCAAACCCCTCGTGCACTATAATAATTTCAATCACAAAATACCCAATAAAATTATTATAATAATAACGAAGGGGTAAAAAGGAGGAGACATGGAGGATAAATAATAAGATACCATGGAGGGTGAGGACATTATCAAGGGGGAGGGTATAATCAGGGCTATAACCAAAGATATAGCTAGGAGAGACTACCCCCATCATGCTATAAATGTGGAAAGTTTGGGCATATTGCAAGAAATTACGTATAAGAACCACATTTGGAGTGTGGATATATTCATAAAAAAGGAACTCATGACTCTTTCTCTTTCCCTAAGGTGGTGTAATTTTATCAGAATGGAGAAATTAAGACCGAATATTTAACAAAATCTCCCAAGGGGAAAAATATGTGAAGAAAGTTCCAAAATGAAATGATATAAAATGACAATACAATGAGGTACACCATGAAGTAGGAGATAATAATATTAAAAAATAAGAGGGATGACCATCTAAAAGAACATAAATTTTCTAAAAAATAATATAATGTTAAGAAACATTAAAATAACATAAGTAAAATCCATGGAAGAAAACTCTTCATATATCCATTGATGATTCAAAACTTTGAGTGGTTGTAATCACCCAAAGTGGAATGAGGATAGGAAAAGGGAAAAAGAAGGATACATATTTTGAATATGATTCTAAAATATAAAGTGATAGGGAACTCCCTAATATATATGAATATGAAAAAATAGTTGAGAAAAGTATTTAAAAAATATAAGATAATTAAGACAATGATTAGCAAAAATTAACCTATTTTGATGAGTATGAGATCAAGACTTAAAAAAAACATTGAAGTTGATAAAAAACCAAGATATTATAAATAAATTAATGCAATTTTGTAAGTATTGAAATAAATAATAGAAGGAACATCATGTATAAATAATTGATAAAAAAAAACTAAAAAGAATGTATTTAGAACAAGTATCAAGTTAAAGAAAACAACCATATTCTTAAAAATTATAATAGATGGATGAGGTGAGGAAGAACTTATTAGATATTGGCATAGATATAAATTTATTACTAGGCAACTCATGGGAGCTACTTGGTAAACCACATATACATGCCACAACATTTGATATTTCAATGGTTGATGGCAATTTACTTTTTCTCATAGAAACATTAAGAAATGTTCAAGTTAACTTAATGGGTATAAAAATAAAATTGGGTATCAAAATAATTGAAATCTATAATACAAGATACCCAGCCTTATAAAACTTAAAATGGTTCATTGACTATAATGGCACATTGAATTTTTAAAAATGAGAGATTACATTTAAAGGGAATGATTGGTATTCCATTTTCCATTAGAAACAAGGATTAGATATGCATGATTAGAGGAATTATGGCCGGATGATGAATAAAGTGATTTTAATAAACTCTTTAGCATATACACACTTAATAAAAGCACAAACCTAGATATAAATAGCTTACAATGATGATATTGAAGCTTCTATATATGGGATTCAAAAACAATTATCATAAAGGTATGATACATGAGGAAAATACCACCTTTGGGAAATAAAATTACCTCAATAAATAATACAATACCATATAGAATAAGGGCATATCACACTGAATGAGCCTCCCATGCCAAATTATAAAAATTCATTAAGATTTTAATTGTATAGGACTACCTACAATAAATGATAAGGGTATTTCCACAAGAACCAATATGGATCTAAAAAATTGATGACATGTTAACTATTAGTGCCACAAGGTGGTGTAACACCCATAAAGCCACTATTCAAAGTTATAAATACTTCATAATCATACTTAATATAAGGTATATCAAATAATAAATCTATGTTCTATAAATAAAAAAATATATGGGAACAACAAACCTAAGGATACACATTGAGAACTGTGAAAATATATGGTTGCAAAAGGAAAAATCGATAGATACCTATGGGCACAATTATTTTATTAGACCCTAAATGCATATCAAAAGACATGTTATATGCATTTATAGATGTAACAAAGAACTTATAAATGTGAGGATATAAACATGGATTTTTGTCAAAATTTTTAATTTTTGGGACCCATATACCAGGGTTTATTGTGTATTGTAGAAAAATAAAAACAATCTTATTCATGCTAGACTCTATCATAAAACAACTATTATCAAATTAATAATAGAAGATATAGTGTTGGGACATATGGATGGATGGGAATTCATTATCATGATCATAAGAGAACTACCTAAAAATATAGAAATAATTAACCTCATAAGAGAGATTGAGAACATAATACATTGTATAAAAATCATAAAACAAGAGGAGATGGTGTGGAGAATCTAAAAATATTAAAATAAAAATAGATTAAGGAGAAATGTAAGTGATTACTATCACAAAATACAAGATAAAATATTTCTATTAGCCCCTCAAAATAAGAGAGGATAATATAGCCAGAGAAAGAAACCCAAAAAATGCATAAGTTGAAAATTTTTGGGTTGAAGAAGAGGTTGAAAAGATACTTGAATTAATAAGAAAACCTGAGGACCTATTTCCTTGAACATTCACTGAAGTAAAATGCATAAAGGAATAGATTTGTACCATGAAAATGCAACTAAAATAAGATGCAAAACCATTACGTAAAAGACCTTATAGACTAAATCCAAATGTTAAGGTAAAGGTGAAAATTGAGATGAATAATATTTTATTCAATGGCATAATAACCCCTATGGAGGACAAGAAATGGATAATCCTTATCGTTATCCAAAAAAATAAAACAAGATAAAATTGCTTATGCATTGATTATAGGGAATTAAATAAGGCATGTTTACATGATCCCTTCCCAACACTATTTATAAAATAAATATTAGAGAATGTTGTAGGTAAAGAGTTGTATTATTTTATCAATAGAATATTTGGATACCACCAAATAAGGATATCCCTTGATTATTGGACAAAAATAACATTTTCAATAGAATGGGGATCTTTTTTGTACACACTAACACCTTCTAGATTGAAAAAATCTCCAGTAATGTTTAGTAGAATAATAGTGAATGCATTTAGAGATTTTATCAATGAGTTTATAAAAATATACCTTGATGATTATATGGTGTATGTCTTTCTAAAGGATCATGTTCAGGTATTGCGGCTAATGTTCTAAAGATGTAGGTAATTTAACATATCCCTCAACTTAAAAAATGTAATTTTTCCACACCATTTGGTTCATTTCTAGGACATATAATTTAATAGGATGGATTGATGGTATATCCATTAAAAAAAACAAATTTAATAAATCCACCACTTCTCAAGACACAAAAATAATCTAAAATAGTATTGGGCTACACCGGGTATCACCATCAATTTATTAAAAATTATGTATCCATTAGTGCACCAACAAAGTATTTATCAAAGAAGCAAAATAACCAACCTCTAGAATGGTTGACACATTTTTATGAATACCTTAATAAGTTAAATAAAAACATTATGAATGCAATTGTATTCATATTCCCTGTTTGTAAGATACCATTTCATGTTCATGTGGATGTTTCTATGATAGTAATAGGATCAATATTGGCACAACCCCTCAGTAACATAAAACATCTTATCTCATTCACATGTAATAAATCATCAAAGGGAAAGAAACAAAATACTCCACCACATAAAGGGAGGCACTTACTATGTTATATGCAGTGCATAAATTTAGACATTACTTGTTGTTAACCCTATTTATGTTCTTTACCAATAATGAGACACTAAAATACTTGATCAATAGATCAATTATATAGGTAATAATTTTATGATGGTTAATGTATTTCAAGAGTTTGAGTTTTGATTGTGTTAAAACCTAAAAAAATAAACAAGGGGCATGATTACCTATCATACATTACTATAGGAGAATACTTAAGACCAATTGAGAATGATTTTCCTAGAACACATCTCTTATGAATTTAGGCTATTCTCAAGGATATGTAAAATATTTTCCAATTTATCTCTAGTAGTGAGTTTCGTAAAGAATATGTCATATTAGAGTATAAAATATTGATGATTAATGTTTTCCCCTTTACACTAATTGAGGGATCACTATAAAAAAGGAAGAGATGAAGTATTAAGGAGAGTAGTGTTACTACACAAATGAGATAATATTATAAGAGAATCCTATGATGGATTTGTAGGAGGAAATAACTTCATAGAATACACAAGTAAGAAGATAATGCTTGTAGGCCTATAGTGGCCAACACTATTCAAAGATGCACATAAATATGATAGGAACTATGACATATGCCAAAGAGTGGAAAATTATAATGTGAGAAAAAAAATTCCACTCCATTATTATTAGCACTAGCCCCATTTGAAAAATAGGCCATTGATTTTATTGGTCCTATTAAACATACGGTACAAAAAAATAATTATATATTCATTATTACCAGAACAAAATATTTGACAAGATGGGAAAAAGTTATACCTATGAAAATTTCTATAGCTAAGACTACTACAAAGTTCCTATATAAGAATATAATAACATGGTTTGATTGTCCACTAAATATAACAAGTGATCAAGGAAAACATTTTGTCAATAACACAATTAAATAATTATTCAAACACTTTTTGATCTAACATAATAGGATTACCCCCTACTGCCTGAAGAAAATGGGGGAGCTAAGTAATTTAACAAAGTATTAGATAAGGTATTAACAAAAGTATGTAATACCAAAATTGGATATTGGGATACTAAAATATTGGCATCACTATGGGATTTTCATGCCACCTAAAAATGCTTAACAAGTATTACCCTTTTCAGTTAGTATATGGTTTAGAATTGACAATATATATGGAGTATATACTACCAAGTTTGATGATAATGGTGACATTTATACTAAATGAGAAGGATTCCATTCAATAAATATTGATAGAATTGGAAAAACTCAATGAGAATATATTTTTGGTGGCATACAATCAAACTTTGGAGAAAATATGCCCAAAATATTAGCATGATATACATATTAAGGTCAAATAATTTCAAGTTGAAGACAAAGTGTTAATCTATGACAATAAATCTAAAAATACAAACAAGTTAAATATAAGATGTCGTGGTCCATATATAATTGAGGACATATTTGACTCTAGTGCAATGTGTAACAAAATTGATAACACTTGCATGCACACTAAGAAAAATGCTTGTGAATGGAGCTTAATTAAAACTATATACTGTAAAAATAATAATGGAACTTAATGGGTGACATTATCCTTCTAGTTTGGGTGAGTTGAGTGAGGGTACTATAGTACCTTATGCCATATATATAAGTACTTAATTGTTTATCATGTCAACCACCCCCCCACAACTAAGTAGACATTGTCCTTCTCGATGGGAAAGTCAAGTGAGGATGATGTGGTATCTTAGGCCAAATATCTAGGTACCTAGTTATTAATCGTGTCAACCCCCTAGTGGGATAAATAGGAACAATAGGAAATAAGAGATGGGGTGATGTAAAAAAAGGGGAAAAGATAAAACTAATTTTAAAGAAGAAAAACATAAAAAAAAATTGGAAAAAAATGGAAAAACATAAAAATAGCTTTGAAAAACATACAAATATGTAGATAAAAACAATTTTGAAAAAAAAGAGGAGTAAAAATCCAAAACCCTAAAGAGAGATAGATAAGTAAGAAGATATGTGAACTTAGATAAGAGTATAAGATTTTATGGAATTGATCTCAAAATCATGGTACAAAAATAGATATTTGAATATGAAAATATAGTTACATTTGTCTTCACACAAAGATATCTCTCATAGGTTAGTTGAGATAAAATACACAACTGAATTCAAATGGGTGGTCGATGGGAATTATGAAAAGAATAACAATTGATTTCTGGGCAAAATTGTGTGCCTAATTTTTTATCAACGCATTTAAAATCAATATCCATGATTCATCATAAGTAAATTAGTTATGATTATAAATATAGGATATATTCCTTATAAATATTTATAATGCAAGTAGAGATATCAAATGGTCAACTTCTGGTAATAATGTTGTATAAAGTTACCATTTAGCTTGGCAATTTTTTGTAACATTTATTACCAAAAGATGAATGTTTAATATCTCTACTTACATTATAAATATTTATAAATAATTTATTCTATAGTTATACTCATAAGCAATTTCTTGATGATAAATCACAGATAGTGATTCAAAACACATCAATCAAAAACTAGGCACACTTTTTAAC
Source organism: Torreya grandis (assembly GCA_037957365.1). Classification (NCBI taxonomy): domain Eukaryota; kingdom Viridiplantae; phylum Streptophyta; class Pinopsida; order Cupressales; family Taxaceae; genus Torreya; species Torreya grandis. The sequence goes on along the minus strand of JARHVA010000301.1, from coordinate 707,265 downwards.
CCAGAAATAAACTATTATTATCATATAGACTATGAAAACATCAAGAATCTTAACTATGAAAAGAGTTAAGTAGGTAAAAATTATGATGTAATTAATATAAGAATGAAATTAATAAATGCATGAGTGAAAATAAAGGTAATTAATAAATAAAGCAAACAAATTTGGTAAAGTAGACAAAAGTAATAAATGACAATAAAGACATTATCAAAACTCCATGATTAACAAATAAATTATGGGAATTATAAATAAAGGGTTTCACTTAAAAAATAAATTATACAATCCTATGATAATGACACTTTGATTAGATTTACATGAATTAAAATAATATGTTTTAGCTTTCCTCAAAATGTAGAAATAATAGATGGAGTTATCAAAAGTCATAGGTGTAGAACAAATTAAGTAGTCTAGGTGTAAGAAGCACTTGATGAAATCATAAAATCTTGATCTGTAGGGTGAAAATTACATTGTTCCATATTTGGTAATGCACTCTAAATATATACATAAATACATTTAGTCACACTTAATGGAGATTTAACACAAATATATGGAACCCAAGAGAAGGGCAATGATGTATCAAAATCTACAAACATAGAAGCCAAAATATTTGGTAGAGTATGGCATTATCCCTAGGATGAAATTATATGTTTGGATCCAGTTCCCCTACTTTAGATTAATGGTGAGTACCACAAAGGTAATCCTTAGTAAATCACATGAAGAAGTTCTATATTTATATCAACCCTACCATATTACACCAAATGTCATCCATGTAGTGACTGGGTTGTTGAATCAAGGGAATAACACTTCCAAGTATGATGATAAGAAAAATTTTAGCACAAAATTGGTATCCAAATTCATAGGCACGGTCTTTAATTTATGATATCTCTCCATTAAAAATATAAGGGACCTTAGAGTATGGCATTACAAAAAATTAATTGCATGGAAAGTATACTATTTGAATAGGCAAGATTTGACTAACACAGGTGTCAAAATTATATGAGACATGGTTATTCAAAATGTAATATGACATGGTTATCCAAAAAACCAAGCAAGGTATACATAATTTTTATTATGGATATCTCATACTAGTTTTGGACATGGATAACCCTATAGGATCACAAATAAAAACATCCTTATAATCCATACCTATTGTAGATGAGGAGGTGGGACATTTTCTAGCATTGAGAGGACAATTGGAAACATGGTAGTTGTGTATTTACAATCTCCCTAGGAATAGTGTATAAATATTTCAGATAAGTAAATTTTATAGTGGATTATAACAATGTCTACATAGAACCTTTATCTATTAAACTTGCACCACTTCTACCCCTCACCTATGAGGTTATTGATGAGTAGATTGAGATAGTGATTGTTAGAGCTAGGGTATACCATAACATCCTAAATTAGTATAATTCATGAGTGAAGTAGGAATTAGTTCTCAATATATAATATAAGATATACCTCCTAGATTAAACACATATTTTAGTTAAAATATAAGAGACACCATCACCGTAAGGATTTACAATAACCTCTTAGATAAATATTACACTACATAAATCATCTTGACTATAAAAATAAACCTTAGGTTTGGCATCACTAATTTAGGAAGAAGATGTTGAGACTAATTCATTTTTAGTCAAAAAATCCACTACTAATGAGACATTTTGAGAAGAAAATGGTATTTGAAGGTACTCCCTCATATTATTTAAGGGGGAAAATATTCAAAATGGGGGAGGGGACCTCTACAAAATCTAAAATAAAAATTTAGATAGAGAAAGAATGAGAAGTATCTCCCAGATCATCTCTGTCAGTGGGATAAGCATTATTACAAATGAGAAGGAGGGTGGTGGGAAATAAAAATAAGTTCATCACCATAGATAACATAAAAAAATTAAAAAAAAATTAAAAATAGGTAAATATAAAAGGCTTGAAGAAAACATTAGTGACACTAGAATAAGGAGAGAAAGAAGAAACACTAAAAAATGAAGAAAAAGATACCACAGTATAATTTCCAAACATGAACACACTAATTAGGATGTGCACAAAGAAAGGAGGTATACCTATCTTGGGAAATTTTTATAAAGATTCAAATGTGGAGGGTCAACATAGGATAGTTAGAGTAATTATACATTATGGAGAATTCAATCCATTTAATTGGTTTGATACACTATTAGGACTCCCTACCTACATACATGATATTATATTTAAAATAAAAGAGAAAAATGAGGAAACTCAAATTATAGTAGAAAAATACTAAGAAGAGGCATCAAAAAGGTAGTGGATGAATTAAATATGTCTCCTATAGAAACAAATATGTTTAGATAGATCCAACAGACTTAGCTAAGGATTAAATAAAAAATTAATTTGGTAGCAATTATTTTAGAAAAATAAAATCACCTACAAATATTGAAAGAACTTGAAAATGTTTCAACTCGATAGAAGATAGGGTTAGAAAAATAACTAGTCAAGGAACAAATAAAAATTTAGGAAATTACAGAGATAGCTACTCAACATGCTAGGTTGATTCTGGAAAAGGAGAAGGTATAAAAAGAGGAATAAGATAAGAAAATAATTGGAAATATAAAATGAATAAAAAAGGAGAGTAGAGTAGTTAAAGAGAATAAAGGAGGAAAATAAAAATAAAATAGAAGAGGAAGAAAAAAATGAAATAGGTAGAATTAAAACATGAAGAATAAAAAATGAAAATAAAAGAGGAAGAGAAAAATAAACAATATTGTTGATGTTATTATATGTAATGCAATACTACTATCTAGTATAGAATATGCACTGAATTACAATGCAAATAAATTCATTGTTATATTTTTTTATCTCCTTTTTCCTAATGTATTCAGATCTAGAACATAGGCTTTATATATTTTATTATAGATAAAACCTATATCTTCACCTTTCTTCACCATTGGGATGTGTTTACCAAAAATTGGTTAGTGGGTTCACATTGTTGGGTTGAACTCGAAGACCCTCCTATCAATGATTGATGCCTACATAGACAATACTCCAAGGATGGACTCAGACATATGTATTTCTCCCCTATGTCTAGGAGTGTGTGTGAAAAATGGTTTAATATGTTATATGTAGATGCATGCAATGATCTATCTTGTAACTTGAAAAACATTGCTCATAGAATATTATTTAGATGTTTTACATCTTTTATATGATTTATTATATGACTAAAAATAAATGGGGATCGATAGGAAATAATAACTAGGTTATGTGATTGATTGAGTGAGCCTTGGTAGATGTTTTTTGGTACTTTTGAGATCAATAATAAGAAGGCTTAGACTTGTATTTTTACTACACCTTTTGAAAATATATCATAGTAGGGTTTAATAAGATAAATAATTTGACCCATATATTTCAAATAATTTACAATTTGGTTGAATTTAGGTGATTAGACATTATAATTGATGCTAGTGTCCCTCTACGGCTGGTAGTGTTTAGAAGGCTAAAAAATAGGTACGCATATGTAACTGAAAATGAAGGATAGATATCAAGTTTTGATATTTATGTGGTGTATAGGTTGTCTAGATCATTAGAATGATATGGGTTGGACTATAAGATAATAATTTAAGCATGGTGAGATGGCAAATGCAATCCTTTAATAAATAGGAAGATATATAACTAAAGGGTAGAGCCCTTATTGGCATTTGTCAAATGTATAAGATTGTAAAGATATAAATATTTACTTTTAGTATCTACATTTCCCCCCATTAATCTAGTAATGTATAAGGATGGAATTATTAGGTTAAAGGAAATAAATGTGCAGTTAGGTTTGTATAACACACCTTACCTTTTATTGAGCCCATTTTGAGTACTTTTCTAGTGTATGAACTATAACCAAGAGCATATTACATTATAAATCAATGCATACAATCTGAAATTTGAAATAATTAAAATGTTTGAAAAGAAATAATGCAAGGAAGGAGTACACATGTGTTGACATAACCATGTTTACCCTTTGTATTTTTATGGGTAAATATTCTTCATTATGAAGCATTGGGCTAAGAGAGATTCAAATTAAACTTCGGATATTTGAAGAGGGAGATTGGAAGGTATTATGCCCCAATTTAATGTAAGGATGAGTTATGATATAACCATTGATATCACTAAATCTCAATCGTATAACTCAAGTGTGAACATATATAATCTAGTGAGGGTGAGTGATTTAATAAACTCATCCTATAAATAAGGTTATATTAACTAATATAATCAACCCAACCTATAAATTTTATGAAGTTTAATGATTTAATCAATTCAAGGTATAATGATAATAAACTACTATAGATAGAAAAGTCTTAATAACAATACATTCTAGTGTAAATGGTGTTTCTTAGTGATAGTAATTTAGAGATATAATTGGTAATTTGTAATTTTTGGTACACTAGCATGGATTATGCACCTCTATTGTGTCTCAAACTAAATTATATGTGTAACAAACCTAAAAAACTATGTTTAAAATCTATGAAAATTGGTGCAATGTATAGAATTCTAACCCAAGTGTATATTTGAATCATGTAACTATACTAGATATTGTGCAAGTGTGGAGTTCATGTCTTTGTGACATGCCCTCACTAAAATCTAGAGATGTTTGTGACTGAGTAAGTTTGGAGGTCACGTCTTTACCAGGCATAAACTAAAATAATAATTAAGATAAAAATGGAAAAAAAATCTTCTATAAATGTATATAGACCTTAAATATCAAAACTCATAGCAGTTTGAGTTGCATCAACAAAAATGATTATTTATTTCCCCATCAAATTATGGCAATCAATAGATTCTGAAAACCAAATAGCTTGGAAAACAAATCCAGTTTGTCCATCAAAGCTTCTCACTCATACCTTTCATCAAAAGGTGTTATTTTATAATGTTAGTTCATTATTTTTCCTACTAAACCGAGTAAATATTCAAATATTTGTCCTACATTCATTTATGAAGGTACCCCTAATGCATGCCCCCACTGAAATCTAAAAACTATGTAAATGTGTAGGTCAAGATTTTTATGACATAGCCCCACTAATATGCCCCCTTTTAAGCTAATGGAAATAGAATCTAGTAGGTAACTTACCTCAAAAGGATAAGTTAACTATATAATCGGTGTATGAATCATGTAGCATATATATGTAACATGTCTAATTAGATATATCAGTGAATCTTACAATATGTGATCACATCAATCCCTAATATGCATGATATGTATCATGACAACATTTAAAGGGTAATAATGCAATCTCAATAAATAATTAAAAACACATATAAGAGTACTCAATGTGATGCAAAATAATTTTCCAAAGAGACCTCATATAAGGGGCATATTCAAATGTTGCATAATTATAAGTAAATGACATATTCAAATGTCTAATCAACATAGAATTACATATTCAAATTAGTCCAAACAACATATAATGGCACAGGGGACAACACACAAATAAAATTTTCCAATGTTCCATAAGAAATAAAATAGAAAGTAATGAAACACACTTAAGTAATTTATAATATGAATAAATGAAGTATAATAAACTAGCATGATCATATCATACTAGTCCTTGCATAGATGTGTTAGCAAAAAACATCATGTAACATAGAATATCAAGTACACTATGAAAGATATGAGTATGGATATAGACATGTGTAAGCATTAGTATATAAACTCAAACATGATAATGTAGAAATGATCATAAATGATAGGTAACCTATATCAATCATGATCAATGAAGTAAATTCCCCTAACATACTATATGGCATGGGTAGAGGAGATATCCAACATTTGTATGTGGATATATCATGTGTATGCGGTATGTTTGTATCACACTCAATGATGCATGAAATATATATGTGTGTATAAATAGAATGTTATCTACTAACATGAAGCAAACAACATACGTGCCAAGGAGATTAAAAAAACATGGGAATGTTGAATATTTTTTATTTTTTGAGTTATTTGAATGTTTTTGTATTTTATTGAATATTTGATATTTTTGGTTATTTTTATTTTTTATTTTTTTGGTATTTTTTAATGTTTATAAATCAATAGATTATTTATTATCCTATATAATGGATACTCATAAGGTGTTATATATTTAGAATATGGAAAATCATACTAGAGTAGTGGTAATTGAAACATGTTTAGTTGCTCTATGTATCTAGGTATTTTTTGTAGGAATAGATGAGGATTCCATGGAATCCACTATGTGTCTCTAGTGTAAAGGTATCTCAATTATAGGATACTTAGTAAAGGGTATTTATTGTTTCTTACACTTTCGTGGATGAATAACCTTAATAAGTTTGATAAGTAGTTGTCTGAGAATTATATGGAATTTTAGAAACTATGAACACTTTGTTGGTATGAATGTATTTAACACACCCATGCATTGTGGAAGGTACTGCATGGATTTTATGTATCCAATTTCATCTTAATAACATATCAAATACTCATTTATAAGGTATAACTAAAAATATAGTAACCACATGTGTTGGCCCAACCTATAAAAGTAAGTCAATCTCACCAATAATGTGTTGTGATGTCTCGTCAAATGCTTTGAGCATTTTGATCAAAGAGTATAAATCATCATGTGTATGTCCCAAATTTTCAAGTTACATCAAGGTAAATACATTCTATATGCAATAAAAATTGCATCAAATTTATAAATCAATCCTTACTCAGAGAAGATAGATCCTACTTACACTTTTAACTGGGGATACATTGGAAAATTAGGAACATAACCAATATATATACATGAGACCTAATGTGGGGATATATTACCACAATAATATCACTAGGGAGGGTTCCAAATCCTATAGTCAAAAAAAAACTTTGTAATAACTCTAACTAAGTCCTATGTTTTCATATTCACTATACTAATAACAAGTAAAGAAAAGAAATTTAATCTAGTGCTCACCAAAGCTTATGGCACAAAATGGGGGTTAGTAAACAAATGAAAAAAACATGCATAAGATAATCCTAATTAATTAATGTATATGAAATAGCTTAATGCATGGAGAGGAAGAGTAATATTATTCAAAAGCCATTACTTATGTTAATTTTATCTAGTAAAGAGAGGAGCAAAGTTAGAGATACTTATCTAGAAGACAAACCCATCGAGACTCGATCTCTCCCTTGGGCCAAAGGTGCTTCAAAATATTTTTTATTGTTTGTAAGGATCACTAAGAAGGGCCAAAGCATCGAAGACTTTTCCACAAGACTAGATTCTTCTCCAAGTAGAAACCTTAATCTAAGAATCCTCAAGTAGAATGGTGGAAGATCATATTGTAATGAATCAAAAATTAATAATAACTCTTGATGTCTCTCTAATAATGGTAAAAAAATAGATGTGTTTATATAGGTGGATCTAACCCTAAACCCTTCTGAAAGTTTTGGTTGACAGGATCAACCCAATTAACCTAGTATCATAATTGATAAAAACTCATTAGGTTACTAACTAAGTCATCCATAGGATGACCTAGATCCTAAATAAGTTTTGTTAATAAGATTAAAAGGTCAACATAGCCAACATAGTCATGTAAACTATCAAAAGAGTTTTTAGGTAAGAAGAGGGGTAATAAAGGTGGTAAATGACTGGAGGAGTATACAAAAGAGAAGGCTAAGCTTAGGGGAATGTTTTAGGAGCTGTTTGGATTGATAATAAGTGGAAATAAACTATAAAAATCCTTTTAATCACCAATGGTCTACCCACCCCTTTCCCAATGCACCCATTAAGGCATGCACTCAGAAAGATTGAGACTCAACAGGTTCTTGCAAGATAGACAGCATCAATAATTTATAAAGTTTGAAAATATTGTGTATACATATGCCCCACTCAAATATCATCATGTGTCACTCAAGTTTATTAGGGGATGGTGTTTTGAGAAATAACATAGTAACACATAACACTGAGGCTAAAAAAAGTTGTAGTATTTTAAAGCAAAAGATTTGAAATTAAATGATAGAAAGGGAAATAATTAAAAAAATAAATATATGCATATATTTACTTACCTTTATCATTGGATGGTTGTTTATTATGTTTTTAATTTTGATTATGGATGATGAAGAGACTACTTTTGACAAATCCAAGAGTACAAAATTAAAGAGCAAAAACAAACAAATGTAGGAAAGCCAAGATAATTGGTGTGATGTGGACAAGACATACTTAGAAATTTGGTAAGATAGGGTGATAAGTGTTATGTTAGACCAAATGACCAAGTAAAAATTTAGATTAAATTAGGTAACCAAAAATCCAAAGTTACTAAAGATCGAAAAACTCAAACAAGTAAAACTTAAGTAAGAAAGGCAAACTCAACAAATCAAACTAAGGATACATGTCAAAAAGGATGGTAATCAAACATAAATGTGAAAGTAGTAACAATCCTTACTTAAATAAATAATAGCAATCAAAAAATGGTAAAATAACATTGATGAATAATCAGTAATAATATTTACTCAATCATCAATAGAAAAAGGTTCATAAAAGGGAAAACAACATTGATGAGTGAGAAGTAACCAGCCAACCTCACTCAATAATGGAAAAAGTACATGAAAGTAAAAATAGACTCAAGTGTCCAAAAAAATGGTAGTACAACAATGAAAAATGATAAAATAAATCAAGGCACATCTATAAATGTAGAGTCATAGTGTAAATAAAGTAATCGTAGTCACTCAAGCATATTTTTTTACTCTAAGGATAGATAAAACTAAAATAAAGTAGTGCTAGCATGTTTTTAAGATGTGAAGAAGGAAGTTTAGAAGAGGTGGAAATATATTTAGAATCACACATGCCTATAAAGGGGGGAAATTAAATGGGTGAAGGAGAGAATGAAGTAAAAAACAAGGTAGAGGAAATCTTTATTAAATTTAAGACACTCAAATTAGGTTTGTCAAAACAAGAGGACTATTGACATTAAGCACTCTGAAGAACTTATCTTAGCCACACAAATATTAGGTTAACAAATCAAGTATGTATATCATCCCATGAAGGCTATATGCATGAAAATTAAAATGGACCTACCTTCCCACAATGTGTTCCCTGTCCCTCAGGACCCCTTAAAAAGCCATCGGTCTACTACAAAGATTGGGTACTTGTGCGAGAAAGTAGGAAGCACCATAGATTTTGTTGAATTATCATATTCCAATCTAATGACCTATCACACCCCAATAGACCTCGGCTCTATTGTGAGGTTAATTATGGAGTTTGAGCTTTGATTAGAAATAGGATATGTGCTTAGAATCACATCTTTTGGTGTGATTTTGACTTTTGAGATTTGTATGTTGCCTTTTATATATCATTGCCTTTTGTTTCAAATGATTTGGATTTTAAATTTCTTGATGTATTTTTCTATTCCTCCTCCATAAAAATTTGGAAAACCAAACATGGGTGCTAAAGATGAATTTCATTTGAATGTTTGGGACTTGGTTTCTAATAAAGAGAAACTCAGAGAGCATGGTGTCTAAGAGTCTTGTAAATCTAGGTGAAATAAAAGGGCTATCTTGACTTTGATCTTGTTTTACCCAATGTGGAGTGAAAGGAAAGGAAATAACGATGAATGAAACATGAAACAATTTGAATTACTTAAAATCACAAAAAAGGTGATAAAAGGTGAAAAAGGGATACAATGACAATAAAGTGTGATTCCTTATCATAAAAATAAGAGAAATGTAGGTTAACATGATAACATAGGTTGTTATGCAAATTTCATCAACAAAATAAGCAAAAGCTAAAGTTGAGAACAAATATCAAGAACTTGTAACCATTTCAAAACACATTGTAGAAAAAGGAATGAAAAAAAGATGGTGGTTTTATGAGGAAGGCCTAGTCCTATCCATGGTATTACACTGTAACTATTAAAATAGAAACCCACAAGGGTGCCAAAACATATTTGGAAATAAATAAATAAGAAAAGGATTGTATTTTTGAGGAAGGCCAGGTCCTATCCATGGTCTTACACTATAACTTAGAAAAGAGAAACCCAAAGGGTGCCAAAAAGTGTGTAAAAAGTATGAAAATAAAGAGGATAAAAGTACATCATGAGGAATATCGGGTCTTGTCTATGGTTTTACAATGCAACTCATGAGAAAAAAGGAAACCAAATATCATAAGGAAGGACTAAGGTTTATGAAAAGAGATAAATATTATAGAGGGTAAGACCCATGTAAGTGTCCTGTAAAAAGTGCTAGATAGATAACATATAAAGCATGAAAAGAAGGGAAGGGTTATGTAAAATATTTATTAAGTAATTTTTAATTTATGTACTTTTTGAAAACATAGCCTTCATTGGTTTGAAGGTGATAAGTACTTGGACCAAGAATATATTTGACTAAATAGGGACCCTATCATATTTGGGTGTATTTACCTTCTTTTTCAAGAGTGTAATGTAATTTAAGGACAAGATAACCAACATTAAATGTGAAAACTATAACTCATATATTATATCATTTGGTAATATGGGCCTTGTATTGGCAATTATGTTACAAAATAGAAATATGGTGCTCATCAAGGAGATCAAGAGCATGAATTTGAGATGCATGAAATTATTCATTAGGTATGATGCCATTAAGAGATATACAGAGAGAGGAAATCTCAACTTATAATGAAAGGATTGATTCATAGCCATAGACTAGAGAGAATGGTATTGTCCTAGTGGAAATATGTATGTTAGTTCAATAAGCCCAAAGAGTAGGATAGAGATGAAGGTTCCAATCCATGCATGTTTCATGAATTATCTTTTGGAGAATTTTATTAAGAATTTTTTTTGTGGCCTCAGCTTGGCCATTACATTATGAATGGTGATAGCCTCAATGTGGTAGATAAGTGAATCTTATGGTTGAATAGAAGATAAAGATTTTATTATTTGGATAATAAAAGTGGGATTGATAATAACTTGGTGTAGATTTAAAAGAGATGCTAAAGAAGCAAGGAAATCGGTAATAGAATTTTGATCTTGAGGTATAGGCTCGATGGTGAAATAAATGAAATATTTGGCAAGAGTGGTTATAATTTGATGATAATAAATAATATTTTCATTTTTGCATTGGTAATCACCATTGACTTGGTGGAAAATGAGATAGGAATCACCTAAATCATGTGGGTATTAGATATCTAAATCAATCAAAACTCTCATGCCTAAAATTGAAGCTTCATACTCTGTTATGTTGTTAGTGACATTAAATGTTATGCAAAAACCTAAAGGGATGATTTTTATAAGAGGGTTCATAAGAATACAACCTACCTCAAGAAGGAATTTAGCACCATCAAAGTGAAGGGTCCAAGTATCCTTGTGTAAGTTGAAATTAATTTTAGGAAGTTCTTCAATAAATACTTTTAGTTTAGTAGTATCATGGAGGATAGTGAGTTCATCGAGATTACTTGATTCAAGTTTAGAAGTGAAGTTATGGAGTAATCTTTAAGAGATATGGCTTAGTTTATACCTTCAATATAGAGGATATTATCATCAAGAAGACTATATTGAAGGTGGTCGGTATCAAGCACAAGAACTATGATAAGTTGATCAGTGATGATTTATCCTTTGATCAGAATGAATGATAACATAAGTGGTTTGATAAATCATATAATGTCAAAAAAATTCAACTACAAAATATATGATGAGGCAATCACATTTAACTTTTGTGTGATAATTTTTTATAATCAATGAGGTCACAATTGATGTATTAGATGCTATATTCTCTTCCATTATCATCTTGTTGGGTAAGCATTTCCCCAATTAATATAAGTGTGGAAGAAGTGCATAAGATCAAAGGTTGATCATTGTAAGGGGGAAAAAAAGTAGGTGGGTGAAGCAATGATTATTTCATATTATCAAATGTTTTTTGACATGGATCTATACATTCTAATGCATTACCTTTATTAAGAAGAGAATTGATGGAATAGATACAGTAAGCCATTTCAGGGATGAATCATCTAATTACCCCAAGTTTACCAACATAAGTGTGAATATCCATAATGGATCAAGGGATGGGCATGTTTATGATAGTATTAATCTTGGTAGGGTAAACATCGATGCTATGGAGAGAGATTAAGAATCCTAACCATTATCTAGATGTGACACCAAACACACATTTGTAAGGATGTAATCTAACTTTATATTTAAAAAGATGATCGAAGATGGTGGCAAGATCAAAAATATGAGTCTTGTGACATTTAGACTTTGAAATGAAGACAACCACATAGGTTTCAATAATTTTATGGATAATATCATGAAATATATGAATCATTTCCCATTGATAAGTAGCTCTAGCATTTGTTAGGATGAAGGGCACTTTAACATAGTAATAAGTGCCCCATTCTATGGTGAAAGTTGTCTTATGTCGGTTCTCTAGGGTAATTTGAATTTTATTGTATCCCAAGAAGCCATTTCTAAGAGATAACATTTCATATCTAGCTATGGAATTGACAATGCCATATGTTGAAGCTAGAGGGAAATTATCCTTGGGATAAGCAAGATTAATATTATGAAAATCAATACAAATGAGAATGACCATGGTTACCATTTTTAAAATAGGAACTATGATATAAACCCATTCAAAATAATCCATTATTTTGATAAACTTATAATCAAGAAGTTTGATAATTTCTTTATGACATAAGGTGAAAACTTTGGGTGGAAATTTATGTTGTTTTGGCACATAGGTTTGGCATCAGGATAAGTGATGATATTGTAAACCACAATTATAGGATCAATACTAGGTATGTCCTCATAGGATCAAGAAAATATCTCATGATATTTATCAAAAAATAATCTAAATTTATTATGTTTAGTAGGTGAAATTTTATGAGAAACTGTAATTGGTTGAGGGCATGACAGAGTACCATATTCAATGTGAGTAGTTTCTTTAATAAGCATAGCATTTCCATGTTGGAAGTGGTATGGTACATTAGGTAAAGAAGAAATTAGATTAGCTTTAGGGTCTATGCTAGTGATAAAGTTGTTGAAACAAAGGGATTTGTTTTTTTAATTCCCAAGTTTGTGATGCTATCGATAAAGTTGAGGTTCTCATGCATGAAGTAATTCAAGAATAGATTCATCACTAGGCAAAGTGGGAAGGGGACCAAAATACTTAACATATACTTTGAGATCAAGACTTTAATTACCATGGATATCATATTTATAATTTATATGATGAACATCTATGGCCTTGGCATCTAATGTAATCTTGATAGTAAGAGGAGTAGATTGATCAGATTAGATTGGTATATCATTAGTTTCTTTGATAGGAAAAGAATCAGATGTAATGATGGGATATATAGGTGGTAAATAAGATGTAGGAATATTTGGAGGTTTAGAAGGTAGGACTTATTCTAACACCTAAGGAGTATTAATATGTGGAGAATTAGCATGAGTTAAATGATCTTTAGGATCTGATTTAGGATTCATGGAAATGGTGTGAACATCTTGGTTGCAAGAATGTATTTGAGCTAAAGTTTTTTGATAATGTTGAACATCCAAGTCTTGAGATTGAGCTTGGGCCATGATTTATTTATCATAATAAGTTGGATAAATGGTACATGATTGAGATTCAAGGGGATTTTTAGAAGGTGAAATTTTGATGTTACCAAACTTTTATGGAGACATGATTAAAATATCTTGGAATAATGTGGCCACTCCATAGTCATTGTAAGTGAAATCATATTCTAGGTAAAAAGGTTCCTGAGAATTACATGTAGGGGAAAATTAGTGATCTCATCAATGAGAGGAATAGTGAAATTATAAGGTAATAAAGAAGGAGGAAGCCACTTTGAGATATAAGGAGGTAGATTAGAAGTGTTGCAAGTATGTTGCATATCATTAGGTTCATAATCATATAAATTATCAAGAGTTACCTATAAGTCTGGATTGATGTTGGTGAACTCAGGTAAGGGATCCTTATTGATGGTAGGAATGGTAGGGATGTGGTATTGAGATTTTAGATTAGGAAGTTGAATATTCTAAGGGTTGGGATCAGCCTCATGCTTATATTATTTATTATTATGTAAGAATTTGATGCATTGGTTACCAAAAGAAATGATGGACCTCATTCTATGATTCCAAAGGTGATCAAGGAGTATGTTATAATATAAGGGCAGATCAAGGACCATAAGTTTAGTTTGAATGGTCTTCAGTCCAATTATTAGGAGAAGAGAAATACAATCGAGTGGCTTTTGATTAGTTTTATCAAATCCATGACAAGTAAGGTGGGTTTCCTTGAGATGATCCTTATTTTAACCAAGTTGTTGGATGAGCCACAAAGATGTTACATTAATACCAAAGCTTTCATCAACTAATAATTTAAATATAAGTGTACTATTAATGGTTATTTTAATGAATAGTGGTGGATCATCAACATGGAAAAGGATCTAATCGTTAATCATGTCTTATTAAAGAAATTCAATAGAATTCTTGAAATAAGGACAAATGGGCTCAATGGTATGTCAGATGGTAGGTTAAGGATCCATAGGGGTGGTTATTCATCTATAGAATATGGATCTTCAATTTCTTGTAATCATTACATAAAGAACTTGTAGTGATAAGGAGAAGTATGAACTAACTTCATAAGTGGAATCTTGCAAGGCATAGAGTTAAGTTCTTCGAGAAACTTCTAATGGGATTTAAAATAAGAACCAGTGTGAGGTTTAGAGGGTAAGGTAAATTTTGAAGGAATGGAAGTTTTTGGGGGTTTAAAAGAAGGAGTTGGTTCCTTGGGGGCTTCCAAAGCTAAATGAGTGGTTGTAATATCTTTTAGAATTTTTTATTCTAAAGATGGTTTCTTAGGTTTTGTGATAGGATATTTATGAGCTGGTTTATGATGATAATTGAATTTAACTATGTTAACATATTTATAATTATTGTAATATTGGTCATATTCATCATCAATAGCATAAACATTCTTGGTAGTGTTTTGATTATTAGCTGTGGAAAAATATTTTTGGATATTAGAAGAAAAAGATTTGGAAGCTTGTCATTTTTGAGAAAAAGTAGTGTACTATTGATGATGGAGTTAAATCATGGATTCATGATTGAATAAATAACCAAGCACATAGGAGACAATAAATTTAGTAAGCCCTTGATAAGTTTTAAGGGAATGACTATCAATATGGAACCAACAAAATTGGTTATGTCCATACCATTTAGGAGGATTATTAGGATAAGTAAAGGATTTTGAGGGTGGTAAGAATTATTTCATTTGTTATGTGAAAAGATGAGGGAGTTTCAGCTTTGTCAACTCCTGGTTTAGTTTGAGGAGTATTTCTAGTGATGGTATTAGTAGAAGTTTGAAGATATCCTTTAAGTAATTTGGTATTAGGTTTGAATTTCTTCATGAGTAAGTCTTGATGTTTAGATTGGTCAAAATCTTTGTTAAGTGTTTGAGGAACAAAATTTCAAACCTTATATTGAAATGAAGGAGTTAAATAAGTTATAAAGAGTTTAAATAAATTGTCATTAGTCATGTTAAGGTCAGATTTATAGGCCAAATATTTCCATTATTTGATAAAATAATGAGCTAATTTGATAGGAGATTGCTTAGCATTTATGAAGTGGCTAAGGCAATTTTTGGGAAGAACATTATGTTGAAACTCTTTAAATAGAGGATTAAGTAAATCCTCAAGTTGCCAAATGGAATTTTGTGGAAGTTGGTTGTACCATTCTAATACATCATCAGTGAAAGTTTTAACTAAAAAATTAGTTGTGTAAAAAGTATTAGGTTGGATCCACTCTTTATAAAGATTGTCAAATGATTTGAAAAAGGATGCAAGGTCTTTAGTCCCATCATACTTGATAGTTGGATATATATTACCAATATCAATGGATACAATAAAAGGAGATAAAGGTTCATTTTGGATATTTTGAAGCATTTTTTTATTCATTATAGGTTGAGGAATAACATTATTTGATGCATCTCTAAGAGGCAGAGGAATAAAATTTGGATTGGCTTGAGGATTGATAGCCAGAGGTTGATTAGTCATATTGATCAAATGACATTTTAATTGCATCATTTGAGAGGTTTTAGAAGTTTTCATTATGTTCATTCGGTATATTACTTATGTAGTAATTTAAGTCATATCGATTGGTGGATTGGTGTTTGTAGGAGAACTCCTCAAATTGGTATTATGGGGAGGGTTGTTGGAAGATGGATTACCAGTGGGATTGTTGGATAGACTTATGTCATTTTCTCCCACATTATGTTGAAAGGTCTAAAGATGAGAATTGTCTTGATAGGTAAAAAAAGGATTAGATCTACCTACTTCATCTTGAGGTGTGATTTGAACCATGTTATAATCCACAGATGAAGGAGGGGGATAGGTGATCTGAGAGTGAGGGTTCTCTTGGGAGTAAAAGAGAGGGAGAAATGAATATCCCATATAGTGTCTAAATGGATTCAAGTTATCCAAGAAGATTAAAATAGGGGACTTCATGATGATTTAAAGAAATGAATAAAATGCTAAGGAAAGAGAAATAGATAATTAAGTTTGAATCAAGGTCAGCAATAAGAGTACAGAGTTGACCAAGTTGACCTAGTATTACAAACTAGGAAAAATACAATCTAATAAGGATACAGAGTCAACCAAGTTGACTTAGTACTATAACATGATTGGAAAAAGGGGTAAAAAGTTGACTAGGTCAACTTGGTACTATAGGCATGAATAAAAATAGTTTCTAAGAGACTATGTTGAATAGAACAATAGTCTACTAAAAACAAGAAAAAAAATTGTGATATACTTTGAAGTAAGAAATGTAATAAACACACAAGCAATTGGATCAAAGAGAATGATCCAATTGGGGCACACAACACAAAACCTTGCACCAACATTGGTCAATGCAATTTTTTACAATAATACATAAAATGAGTAAAGAGAAAGTAGTCAACTAAAAATCAGATGATAGCTAAGAGGTCATCTTAAATGTTATATTATTATAAAGTTTTATTTTAAGTGTGATATGGAAGTTGGCTAAAAGTAGGGAACTAGAAAGAAATCTATGGATGGTTTCAAGACTTTTAGGCTAAAAGGGATCTATGTTGGCAATGGTACTCAATTGGTATTGGGGCCTACCCCCTCACTTCACAATCTTATAGTGATAAGGGTGTTATATGCTTTGCCAATATATACCATTAACCATGTGTTTATTCTTAGCTAGAAAACCAAGTTGGTTTCCCCCTTGGTGATGAAATCCATGTAGGCAGGCCTTGGGTAGACAAGTGTTTAAATGAATTTTAAAATTATGTGATTTTAGTTGTGTGTGAAAGAAAGATTAGAATAGTGAAACTAAATGATATATTGAAAAACCACCTAGTTAGACTATGTGAGCTACTCTAAGCATGCAAACAACTAAAATTGAAAGTGTGAAGTAATTACTAGCATATAGTTGTTAATTTCCAATTTAAGTAGGGTACAGAGTTAATTCAAATGAAATTATATGAAAAAATTATAGAATAGAGTCAATAGGGTCACTAATGTACTATTTAAGTAAGATTCCTTAAGAACTAAGTTGACTAGGTCAACCTAGTCTTTTAGATAGAAGATAGACTATAGAACTAGGTCCATTAGGTCGACCTAGTTTGTTATAAAATTCCAATTTTTAAGAATGCAAACTTGTGAAAAATATAATTGTGATGAAGAACTAAATTGAAATAGAGATAAATACAGTAATCATGGTGGGTTAGAAGATGTTGAGGACTATGAAATTTCTATCGAAGTACATTGAATGTTGCTTTCAAGTTCTGCCAACTGTGTCAACTAGGTTGACCTAGTTTTATAATTCCCTATTTGTTGAAGCCTATTTAAGATCATTGAGTTGACCTGGTCAACTTGGTTTTTCTCTATAAATTAACTATGATATTAATTTGACCTTATTGACTTAATCTACTTTTTTGAAACTAAATAAGAGACCAAGTTAACTTATTCAACATAGTCTATTGTTTAGAACTAAAAAAGAGTATTATGTCCACCTATTTGATCATGTAACCTATATCTGATGAAGACCTGTATAAAAATAATAGATTCAAATCTCCCTAGTCAAGCTTTAAATTATCAAAGGACCAATCATCACTGATCAACATGTTGTAGCTCATGTGCCTGCTACCAACCACCTTCAATATAGTCTTATTGGTGATAATATCCTCTATATTAAAGGTCTCAAACAAGTCATATCTCTTAAATATTACATATATAAATTCACTACTAATTTTGAAGTAATTAATCTTGATGAACTTGCTATCCTCCTTGATACTACTAAACCAAAAGTAGTTATCGAAGAACTTACTAAAATTAATGTCAATTTACACAAAGATACTTGGACCCTTCACTTTGATGGTGCTAAATTCATTTAAGGAGATAGGGTATTTTGTATTCTTATGATCCCTCTTGAAAAAATCATCCATTTAGCTTTTTTCTTAACATTTGAGTCATTAAAAACATGGCATAGTATGAAGCTTTAATTTTAGGCATGAGAGTTGCCCTTGATTTAGATGTCCAATACCTACATGCTTTAAGCAATTACCAGCTCATTTTCCACCAAGTAAATGGTGATTATCAATGAAGAAGTGATAATCTCATTTATTATCATCAAATTGAAACTACTCTTTCCAAAGATTTCATTTTTTTCACCATTGAACCTATGCTTTGAGATCAAAATTTTATTGTTGATTCCCTTACTTCTTCAGCATTTTTTTTCATCTACACCAAGTTCTTACCAATCCCACTTTTTTTATCCAATTAATAAACTCTCCATCTTCTATTCAACCAAAATATTTGCATATCTACCACATTGATTTTGTCACCATTTGACAAAGCCCATGGTATAAAGACTTCATTCAATTTCTAGAACACCAAACTTATCCTCCCAACCTTGATTCCCATGAAAAGACTCACATTTGTAAACAAGATTTTAAGTATTTATTTTGATATAACATCCTCTATTATCATAATTTTTAAGGTACCTTTCTCTATTTCTTATGAAAAATGAGATCCCTTCTCTTCTTGAATAAGCATATGTGGTAATTTGTGATTGCCATTGTAGTGGACATGCTACAACCCACAAATGCCTATGGGATACTTTTGGCCCACTCTTGAAAAGGATGCCATCAAATTTTATAAAAAGTGTACTCCTTTCCACTTTATGATGATTTAATTCATTCACCTATGGCTGAGATTTAAATGGTTGAATCTCCTTGTTAAGTTAATAATTGCTTCATTTGTTGCATAGTGAGTGGTATGTGAGAAGATGAGGAAGTGTTAGCTTTGACAGCTCCTAGTTTGGTTTAAGGAGTATTACAAGTGATGAAATTAGTATAAATTTGAAAATATCCTTTAAGGAATTTGTTATTAGGTTTAAATTTCTTCATGAGGAAGTTTTGATGTTTAGCTTAGTCAAGAGCTTCATTAAGTGTTTGAGGAGCAAAAGTTTAAATCTTATATTGAAGCGAAGGAGTTAAAGAAGTTATAAAGAGTTTAAACAAATTATCATTAGATGATGTAATGGTCAGAATTATAGGTGAAATATTTCCATCATTTGATAAAATCATGAGTTGATTCACTGGGATATTTCTTAGCATTGATGAAGTGGCTTGGCTAAGGTAATTTTTGGGAAGATCATTATGTTGAAACTATTTAACTAGAGGATTGACTAAATCCTCAAGTTTCCAAATGGAATGTTGGGGAATATGGTTGTTCCATTTCAAAACATCAGTAATGAAAGTTTTAACTAAAAGTTTAGTTATGGTGAAATTATTAGTTTGGATCCATTCTTTATAAAGATTGCCAAATGCTTTGAGAAAGGATGCAGGTTCTTCAGTCCCATCATACTTGATAGTTAGATATATATTACCAATATCAATGGATATAATGAAAGGATCTAAAGGTTCATTTTGGATATTTTGAAGCATTTTTTTATTCATTATAGGTTGAGGAATAACATTTTTAGAGGTATCTCTAAGAGGTAGAGGAATAAAATTTGGATTGGCTTGAGGATTGATATCTAGAGGTTGATTAGTCATATTGATCAAATGACATTGTAATTTCATCATTTTAGAGGCGTTATAAGTTTGCATTATGTTCATTTTTTGTATGAATTATGCAATAAGTTGAGTCATATCAATTGGTGGATTGGTGTTTGTAGGATAACTCCCTGAATTGATAATAAGGGGAGGGATGTTGGTAGTGTATTATCAGTGGGATTATTAGATAGACTTGTGTCAATTACTCCTAGATTAGGTTGAAAGGTTTGGAGATGATAATTGTTTTAATAGGTATAAAAAGGATCAGATCCACCTATTTCATCATGAGGTGTGATTTGAACCATGTTAGAATCCACAAACAAAGGAATGGAAGAGGTTCTCTACGAGTGAGGGTTCTCTTGGGAGGAAAAGAGAGGGAGAAATGAATATCCCATTTAGTGTCTAAATGGATTCAGGTTATCCAAGAAGATTTTAATAAGGGACTTCATGATGAATTGAATAAATGAATAGAATGTTAAGGAAAGAAAAATAGAGAACTAAGTTAGAATCAAGGTTAGCAATAAGAGTGCAAAGTCGACTAGGTCTACCTAATACTGCAAACTAGGAAAAATATAGTCTAATAAGGATACAAGGTTGAACAAGTCAACTTAGTACTATAACCTAGCTAGAAAAGGGGTACAGAGTCAACCAAGTCAACTTAGTACTACAAGTAAAAAGAAAAATAATTTAAAAGAGTCTATGTCAAATAAAATAATAGTGTATTAAAAACAAGAAAAAAAATTATGATATACTTTGAAGTAAGAAATGGAATAAACACACAAGTAATTGGATCAAAGATGATGATCCAATTGGGGCACACATCACAAAACCTTGCACCGATGTTGGCTAATAAATTTTTTAGCAATATAACATACAATGAGCAAACAACAAGTAGTTAACTAGAAAATAAATGCTAGCTAAGTGGTCATCCTAAATGTTATATTATTATAAAGTGTTATTTTAAGTGTGATAGGGAAGTTAGCTTAAATTAGGGAACTACAAAGCAATCTATGGATGGTTTCAGGATGTTTAGGCTAAAATGGATCTCTGTTGGCAATGATACTAGTTTGGTATTAGGGCTTATCCCCTCACTTCACAATATCGTAGTGATAAGGGTGTTGGGTGATTTTCCAATATATAACATTAACCACCTATTTATAATTGGCCAAAAAACCAAGTCTTCTTCCATCTTGGTGATGAAATCCATGTGGGTAGGCCTTGGGTAGATAAATGTTTAAATGCATTTTTAAATTATGTGATTTGATAGTGTGTGAAAGAAAGATAAAAGTAGTACAACTAAATGGTATATTGAAAAACCATCTAATTCGACTATGTGAGCTACTCTAAGCATGAAAACAATTGAAAATAGAAGTTTGAAGTAATTACTAGCATATAGTTGTTAATTCCTAATTTAGTCATGGTACAGAGCTAGTTTAGACAACATTGTATGAAAATATTATAGAATAGAGTTGACAAGGTTGTTATTGTATTGTAGAAGAAAGAGTCCTTAAGAACTAAGTCAACCAGGATGACCTAGTCTTTTAGACAGAAGATAGAATATATAATGAGGTCGACCAGGTCAACTTAATTCACTATAGGATTACATTTTTGAAGACTATAAACTTTGTGCAAAATAGAACTATAATAAATAATTGAATTGAAATAGAGAAAAAGAAAGGAACCTTGGTGGGTTGTAAGATGCTAAGGATTGAAATTTTTATTGAAGAGTCTTGAATGTTGCTTTTAAGTTCTTCCAATTGTGTCAACTAGGTTAACCTAGTTCTATAATTTTATGTTTATTGAAGCCTATTTAAGATTACTGAGTTGACACAATTGACATGGTTTATTATTTGAAAGCTGACTATGATATTAAGTTGACCTACTCAACTTATTTTATTGTTCTAGAGTTGAACAATAGACTAAGTCAACCTGTTTGACATAGTCTATTGTCTAGAACTGAATAAAATTACTATGTCAACTTATTCAATTTAGTAACCTGTATTTGATTAAGACCTACACAAATAGAACAAATTCATTTTGATGTGACTATGTGTTAAACTTATGCATAAAAGTTAGAAACTATATCAACTTAGTTGACCTAGTATTGAAAATATATAAAAATAATAAAATGATAGAAGTGATAAGCATGAAAGAAAACCTACAAGGGTTAGATTCACACTGGGTTCGTAATTAAAAATACATCAGATCTACAAATTAATCCTAGATTAGAGAAGATAGATACTACTTACACTTTCAATTGGGGATAGATTAAATAATTAGGAACATGACCAATATGGATCCACTAGACCTAATGATGGTATCTCTTACCACAATAATATCATTAAGGAGGATTCTAAAGCCTCTAGTCAAGACAAACTATGTAATAACCCTAACTAAGTCCTATGTTTTCATATTCACTATACTAATAACAAGTAAATCAAATAAATATAATCTAGTGCTCACCAAAGCTTGTGGCACAAGGTGGGGGTTAGTAAACAAATGAAAGTAAACATGCATAAGAGAATATTAATTAATATATGTTTAGGTAAGAACCTAATGCATGGAGAGGAAGAGTATTATTATATGTTATAGATATTTACCTAGAAGACAAACTTGTCAAGACTCAATCTATCATTTGGCTAAAGGTTATTCATAAAAGGTTATTGTGGTTTATAAGGATCACTAAAAAAGTCCAAAGCATCCAAGACTTCTCCATAAGACTAGATTATTCTCCAAGTAGAAACCCTAAGCTAAGACTCTTCAAGTAAAATGGTGGAAGAGCATACTGTAAAGAAGCACAAATGAATAGTAACTCTTGATGTCTCTCTAATAATGGATAAATGGATGTTTTTATATAGGAAAATATAACCCTAAACCCTTCTAAAAGTTTTGGCTAATAGGGTCAACCTAGTCGACCTAGTATCATAATTGATAAAAACTCACTAGGTCATGGACTAGGTTAACCAGGGGCTAACCTAGACCCTAATTAAGTTTTGTCAATAAGAGCATAAGGTTGACATAGCTGGCATAGTCATGTAAATTGGTAAAATAGGTTTTAAATTAGCAAAATGGGTAAAGAAGGTGGAAAATGATGGGAAGAGTGTGAAAAAGAGGAGGACAAGCTTAGGGAAATGTTTTAGGAGATGGCTGGATTGATAATAAGTAGAAATAAGGGACAATAATCCTATGAAGCACAAATGGTCTTCCCACTCTTATTCTGGTGCACCCCTTAAGGCATGCACTCAGAGAGATTGAGAGTCAATAGGTTCTTTTAAGATAAAAAGCATCAATAATTGATAAAGTTTGAAAATATTATATGTATAAATATGCTCCACTCTAATTTCATCACTTGTCAGTCAAGTACAATAGGGGATGATGCTTCAAGAAAGAACATAGTAACACATAACATTGAGGTTGAAAAAAGTTGTAGTATTTTAAAGAAAAAATAACTAAAATTAAATGACTGAAAGGGAAATAACTGAAAAACTAAATGTATGCATACCTTGACTTACCTTTATTATTGTATAGTTATATTTTGTGTTTGTAGTTTTGATTATAGAGGGCACAAAGACTAATTTTAACAAACCCAAAAATTACAAAACTAAAGAGCAAAAACAAACAAAGATAGGAAAGCTAAGATAATTGGTGTGTTGTGGACAAGACGTACTTAAAAATTTGGCAAGTTAGGGTGACATGGGCTATTTTAGACCAAATAACAAAATCAAAATATAGATTAAATCAAGTAACCAAAAATCCAAGGCTACTAAATATTGAAAAACTCAAACAAGTAAAACTTAAGTAAGAAAGGCAAACTTGCCAAATCAAACCAAAGATACATGTCAAAAAGGATGGTAATCAAACATCAATTTGAAAGCAGTAACAATCATTAATTACACAAATATGGGTAATAAAAAACTTATAAAATTATATTTATGAATAATCAATAACAATCCTTACTCAATCATCAATGGAAAAAGGTACATGAAAGGGAAAACAACATTGATGAGTGAGAAGTAACAAGCCAACCTCACTCAACAATGGAAAAAGTAAATGAAACTTGAAATGCACTCAAGATTCCAAAAAAAGGGTAGTACAATAATGACAAAAGGTAAAATAAATAAAGGCACATCTATAAATGTAGAGTGATGGTGTAAAGAAAGTAATCCTAGCCACTCAATCATATCGCTTTGCTCTAAGGATAAATAAAACTAAAATAAAGTAGTGCTAGCATGTTTTTAAGATGTGAAGAAGAAATAAGTATAGAAAAGGGGGAAATAGATTTATAATCACACATTCCTTTCAAGGGAGGAAATGAAATTGGTGAAGGGGTAAATAAAGTAAAAATGAAGGTAGAGGAATTCTTTATCAAAGTCAAGACACTTAAATTAGGTTTGTCAAAACAAGAGGACTCTCGACATTAAGGACTCTAAAAAACTTCTCTTATCCACACAAATATTAAGTCAAAAAATTAAGTATGTATATCATCCCATGAAGGCTATATGCATAAAAATTAAAATGGACCTACCTTCCCATAACATGTTCCCCATTCTTCAGGACCCCTTACAGAGCCATTGATCTACTACAAAGATTTGGTACTTGTGTGAGGAAGTAGGTAGAACCATAGAGTTTGTTGAATTATCCTATTCCAATCTACTTACCTACTGCACCCCAATGGACCTTGGTTTTATTGTGAGGCTAACTATGGATTTTGAGCTTTGATTAGAGATAGGAGATGTGCTTGTAATCACATCTTTTGGTTTTGATTTTGGTTTTTGAGATTTGTATATTGCCTTTTGTATATCATTGATTTTATTTTAAATGATTTGGATTTTAACTTTCTTGATGGATTTTTCTATTCCTCCTCCATATGAATTTGTAAAACAAAACATGGGTAATAAATATGAATTTTATTTAAATACTTGGGACTTTGTTTTTAAGAGAGAGAAACTCAGAGATCATGGTGTCTAAGAGTCTCATAAATCTAGGTGAAATAAAAGTGCTATCTTGACTTCAACCTTGTTTTATCCAATATGGAGTGAACAAAAAGGAAATAAAGAGGAATGAAATATGAAATAATTTAAATTAATTCAAATCATAAAAATATGACAAAGGGTGAAAAAGGGATACAATGATAGTAAAGTGTGATTCCTTATCATAATAATGAGAGAAATGTAGGATAACATGCTAACACATGTTATGTAAATTTCATCTACAAAAGAAGTAAAATCTAAAACTAAGACAAATATTAAGAACTTATAACCATTACAAAACACATTCTAGAAAAAAGAATGAAAAAAAAGGTGGTGATTTTATGAGGAAGCCCTGGTCTTACACTACAACTCATAAAATAGGAACCCACAAGGGTGATAAAAAGTATTGGAAAATAAATAAATAAGAAAACTGTGATATTTATGAGGAAGTTCAGGTCCTATCCATGGTCTTACACTATAACTCATAGAAGAGAAACCCAATGGGTGCCAAAAATTATGTTAAAAGTATGAAACCAAAGAGGATAAAAGTACATCATGAGGAAGATTAGGTTCTATCTCGAGATTTACAATGTAACTCATGAGAAAAGGGGAAACCAAAAAACTAAAAGGAAGGACTAAGGTTTTTGAAAAGAGAGAAATATTTCAGAGGGTGAGACCCATGAAAGTATCCTATAAAAAGTGTTAGATAGATAGTATATAGAAATAATGAAAATAAGGGAAAGATTAGGCAAAATATTTGTTGAGGAATTGTGCATTGGTAGGCTCTTTTAAAACATGGCCTTCATTGGTTTGAAGGTGATATGTACTTGGACGAAGAATATCTTTGAATAAATAGGGAACCCATCATTTTTGGGTATATTTACATTCTTTCTCAAGAGTGTAATATAATTAAATACAAGATCATCAACATTAATTGTGCAAACTTTAACTCATTTATTATGTTGTTTGGCAATGTGGGCTTTGTATTGGTGATCATGTTACAAATAAAAAATATGATGCTCATCAAGAATATCAAGAACATGAAGGTGGGTTACACATAATTCTTCATTGGGTATGATACCATGAAGAGATATACAAATAGAGGGAATTTTAACTTATAATGGAAGTACTAATTTAAAACCATAGACTAGAGATAATAGTGTTGCCCCTATGTTCATATGTATGCTAATGTAATAGGTCCAAAGAGTAAGATAGAGATGAAGGTTTCAATCCATGCATGTTTCATGAATTATCTTTTGAAGAATTTTATTAATAATTTTGTTGGTGGCCTCAACTTGGCCATTACATTGTGTATGATAGGATGTGGAGTATTTGTGATTGATTTTAAATTTAGCACAGAGATGTTTGACATCTTTATTTTTGAAATTACCACCATTGTCTAAAATGATAGTATGAAGGACACCAAAGTAGAAAATGATTTGATTAAGGATGAATTTGGAGATGGTGGTACCAGTGACATTAACAAAGGGCATAGCCTTGACCCATTTGGTAAAATATTATATGGCTATGATTATAAATGCATGCCCATCTTGAGATCGAGGTAATTTTCCTATGAGATCTAATCCCCACATGGAGAATGTCCAGGGAGTTTTGATTGTTTAAAGCTCAATCAGAGGTGAATGAATTAAATCATCATAAGTTGGAAAGGAGTACACTTATTATTAAATTTTATGGCATCCTTTTCAAGAGTGGGCCAAAAGTATCCCATACATAGGCACTTGTAGGTTGTATCATGTCTGCTACAATGGCCACCACAAATACCCCCTTGTGCTTATTCAAGAAGAGGAGAGACCTCATCTTGCATAACATAATGGAGAAAGGTATTTTCAAAATTATGATAATATAAAATTTTATATCAAAATAAATACTTAAAATCTTGTTTTTGAATATGAGTCTTTTCATGGGAGTCAATGTTGGGAGGATAAGTTTGGTGTTCGAAAAATTGAATTATGTCTCTGTACCATGGGCTTTGTAAAATGGTGATAGCCTCAATGCGGTAGATAAGTGAATCTTGTGGTTGAATAGAACATGAAGAGTTTCTTATTTATATAATAAAATTGGGATCGATAACAACTTGGTGTGGATAAAAAAGAGATATTTAAGAAGCAAGGGAATTAGTAATAGAATTTTGATCTCTAAGGATAGGCTTAATGGTGAAAGAAATGAAATCTTTGGCAAGAGTAGTTGAAATTTGAAAAGAAGAAATGAGATTCTCACTTTTAAAATGGTAATCATCATTGACTTGGAGTCAAATGAGTTGGGAATCACCTAAATCAAGGGCAAAACTCATGCCTAAAATTCAAGCTTCATACTCTGCCATGTTATAAGTGACATCAAATATTAAGCAAAAAGCTAAAAGGATGATTTTTCCAAGAGGGATCATAAGAATACAACCTACCCTAGATCCTTGAAGTCATTTAGTACCATCAAAGTAAAGTGTCTAAGTATCTTCATGTAAATCAACATTAATTTTAGGAAGTTCTTCAATAACTACTTTTGGTTTAATAGTATTAGGGAGGATAGAGGATTCGTCGAGATTACTTGCTTCAAGATTAGTAGTGAAGTTATGGAAGTAATATTTAAGAGATATGGTTTGGTTGAGACATTAAATATAGAGGATATTATCATCAGGAAGACTATCTTGAAGGTGGTTGGTTGTGGGCATAGGAGCTATGGTAAGTTGATCATCAATGATAAGTCCTTTAATAGCTTTTTGAGTAATAATTTGGAGATTAAATTCCATGAGAAGAACCATCTACTTTCCAATTATATCTCCAAGAAGAAAGGATTTGGAGAAGTGATGAAGGGGATCAGAATGAATGATAACATAAGTAGTTTGATAAATCATATAATGTCAAATTTTTTTAGCTATAAAATATATGATGAGGCAATCTTGTTCAACTTTTGTGTAACATTTCTCATAATCAATAAGGTCACGACTAATGTAGTAGATGGAATATTCTCCTCCAGGATCATCTTATTGGGCAAGTAATGCCCCAACTTATATGGGTGTGGAAGAAGTGTATAAGATCAAAGGTCAATCATTGGAAGGGTGATGAAGAGTAGGTGGGTGAAGCAATGATTCTTTCATATTATCAAATGCTTTTTGATAGGGATCTATCCATTCTAATACATTACCTTTTTTAACAAGAGAATTGATGGAATAGATATAGTAAGCCATTTTAGGGATGAATCATATAATTACCCCAAGTTTACCAAGGTAAGTGTAAATTTCTATAATAGATCAAAGGATGGGCATTTTGATGATAGTGTTAATATTGGTAGGGTCAACATTGATGTCGTGGAGATAGACTAAGAATCCTAATAGTTTTATAGATGTGACACTAAAGACACATTTGTAAGGATTTAGTCTAACTTTGTATTTAATAAGATAGTTAAAGATGATGTCAAGATCAAAAACATAAGTCTTGTGATATTTAGACTTAGCAATGAGGTCACCCACATAGGTTTCAATAATTTTGTTGATAATATCATGAAAGATATGAGTCTTTACCTAGTATTTTAAGGTCGAAGGGAATTTTAACATAGTAATATATGCCCCATTATATGGTGAAAGTTGTCATATGTTAATCCTTATGGGTAATATGAATTTGATTATAGCTCGAGAAGCCATTTATAAGAGATAACATTTCATATCCCAGTTGTGGAATCAAGAATGGCATGTATAAAAGGTAGAGGGAAATTATCCTTGGGACAAGAAATATTAAGATTATGGAAATCAAAATACATGTGAATGACCATGGTGACCTTTTTTTGAATAGGAACTATGTTAGAAACCCATTCATAATAATCCACTAGTTTGATCAACTTAGCATCAAGAAGTTTGATAATTTCTTTATGACATAAGGTGGAAACTTTGGGTGAAATTTTTCATTGCTTTTTGTGTATAGGTTTGGCATCAAGATAAGTGATGATATTATGTACCACAATGATAGGATCAATAATATGCATTTCCTTATAGGACTAGGTGATGATATCATGATATTTATCAAAAAATAAGCTAAATTTATCATTTTAAGTAGGTGAAAGTTCATGAGAAACTATAATTGGTGAAGGGTATGATGGAGTACCATATTCAATATGAGTAGTTTATACAATAATCATAGCATTGCCATCTTAGAAGTGATATGGTGCATTAGTAAAGAATAAATTAGATTAGATTGAGGATTGATGTTAGCAATAAAGTTTTTAAATAAGGGGCTTTATTTTTTAAATTCCCAAGTTTGTGATGCTTTTGAGGAAGTTGAGGTTCTTGGGCATAAAGTAATTAATGAATAGCTTCATCACTAGGAAAAGTGGGAAGGGGACCAAAATAATCAACATCTACTTTGAGATCAAAAATTTGATTACCATAGCTATTATATTTAGAATATATCTGATAGACATTTATGGCCTTAGCATTTAATGTAATCTTGATAGTAGGAGGAGTAGATTGATCGGATGGGATTAGTATATCATTAGTTTCTTTGATGGGAAAAGAATCAAATGTAATGATGGGATATATAGGTGGTAAATAAGATGTAGGAATATCCAAATACTTGAAAGGTAGGATTTGTTCTACCACCCTAAGAGTATCAAAAAGTGGAGAATTAGCAGGAAGTATATGACCTTCAGGATCTAATTCATGATCCATGGAAATGGTATGAACATCTCAGTTGAAATAATGTATTTGAGATAAAGTTTTTTGATAATGTTAAACATCCAAGTCTCAAGATTGAGCTTGGAACATGATGTATTTATCATCATATGTTGGAGAAATGGTACATGCTTGAGATTCAGGGGGAGTTTTAAAAGGTGAAATTTTGAGGTTACTAAATTTTTGTAGAGACATGATTAAAGGATCTTGGAATAATGTGACCATTATATAGTCATTACAAGTGAAATAATCTTATAGGTAATAAGGTTCTTGAGCATTACATGGAGGGGGTAATTAGTGATCTCATCAATTAGAGGAATAGTGTAATCATGAGGTAATAAAGGAGGAATCCACTTCGAGATATAAGGAGGTAGCTTAGTAGTGTTGCAAAGATGTTACAAGTCATTAGTTCATCATCATTTAAATCAGAAAGAGGGACCTATAAGTTTGGATTGATGTTAATGAACTTAGGTAAAGGAGCAATATTAATGGTAAGAATGGTAGGGATGTGGTATTGAGATTTTAGATTAGGAAGTTGAATACTCCAAGGGTTGGGATCGGCCTCATCTTTATACCATTTGTCGTTATGTAATAATTTGATGTATTGGTTATTGAAAGAAGTGATGGCCCTCGTACTATGATTCCAAGGGTGACTGAGGAGTATGTTATAAGATAAGGTTAAATCAAGGACCATAAGTTTAGTTTGAATAGTTTTAAGTCTAATTGTTAAGGGAAGCCAAATACAACTGAGTGGATTTTGATTAGTTTTATCAAATACATGACAAATTAGGTGGGTTTTCTTAAGATTATCCTTATTATAACCAAGTTTTTACATGACCCAAAAAGATGTTACATTAATACTAGAGCCTTCATCAACTAAGACTTTATGAATAAGGGTAGTATTAATGGCTATTTTAATGAATAGTGGTGTATCATCAGTGCAGAAAAGGATCTCATCATTAATCATGTCCTCTTCAATAAATTCAATAGAATTATTGGAAGAAGATAGATGGATTCAATGGTATGTACTTTGGTAGGTTGAGGCTCCATAGGGGGTAGTTCTTCATATATAGAATATGGATCTTCAATTTTTGGTAATTGTTGCATAAGGAACTTGTGGTGATAAGGGGAAATATAAACTAAATCCATAAGTGGAATCTTTCAAGGCATGGAGTTAAGTTCTTTGATAAATTTATAATGGGATTTAAAATAAGAACTAGTGTGAATTTTAGAGGGTAAGGTATATTTTGAAGGAATGGAATTTAATGGGGGCTTGAAAGTAGAATTTAGTTCCTCAGGGGCTTCTGAATATAAATGAGTGGTTGTAGTATCTTTGAGAAGTTTTTATTCTAAAGATGGTTTTTTAGGTTTTGTGATAGGATCTTTATGAGTTGGTTTGTGATGATAATTGACTTTAACTGTGTTAACATATTTAAAATTGTTATAATATTGGTCATAATTGGCATTAATAACATAAGCATCCTTGGTAGTGTGTTGACTATTAGATGTGGAAAAAGATTTTTAGATATTAGAAGAAGAAGCTTTGGAAAATTATCATTTTTGAGAAGTAGTGTTATACTCTTAATGATGGATTTGAATCATGGCTTCCTAATTGAATAAATCACCAAGCATATAAGAGACAATAAATTTAGTAAGCCCTTGACAAGTTTCATGGGAATAACCAATGTCAATGTCAAATAAACAAAATTGGTTAGTGTTATACCATTTTTGAGGATTATTAGGATAAGTAAAGGGTTTAGAGGGTGGTAATAATTTTTTTATTTGTTGCACAATGAGTGGTATGTGAGAAGATGAGGGAGTGTTGACTTTGATAACTCCTAGTTTGCTTTGAGGAGTATTTCCAATGATGGCATTAGTAGAAGTTTTAAAATATCCTTTAAGTAATCTGATATTAGGTTTGAATTGATTCATGATTAAGTCTTGATGTTTATCTTGGTTAAAATCTTTGTTAACTATTTGAGGAGCAAAATTTCAAACTTATATTGAAGCGAAGGAGTTAAAGCAGTTATAAAGAGCTTAAAAAATTTGTCATCAGTCATCTTAAGGTCATATTTATGGGCCAAATATTTCCATCTTTTAATAAAATCATGAGTTGATTTGGTGGGAGATTTCTTAGCATTGATGAGATGGCTAAGGCAATTTTGGGGAAGATCATTATGTTGAAACTCTTTAACTAGAGGATTTCCTAAATCTTCAAGTTTCTAAATGGAATTTTAGGAAAGTTGGTTTTACCATTCTATACATCACCAGTGAAATTTTTAACTAAAAGTTTAATTATGTAAAAAATATTAGTTTGGATCCACTCTTTATAAATATTTCCAAATGTTTTGAGAAAGGATACAGGGTCTTTAGTCCCATCATACTTGATAGTTGGATATATATTACCAATATCAATGGATACAATGAAAGGAGCTAAATATTCATTTTTCATTTTGGATATTTTGAAGCATTTTGTTATTCATTATAGGTTGAGGAATAACATTTTTTTAGCCATATCTAAGAGGTGGAGGAATAAAATTTGGATTGGCTTGAGGATTGATAGCTAGAGGTTTATTGGTCATATTGATCAAATAATGTTGTAATTGCATCATTTGAGAGGTGTTAGAATTTTGCATTATGTTCATTTATTGTATGACTTGTGTAATAATTTGAGTCATATAAATTGGTGGATTGGTGCTTGTAGGATAACTCCTTGAATTGGTATTAGGGGGAGGGTTGTTGGAAGATGGATTATCAGTGGGATTATTGGATAGACTTATACCAATTGTTATCACAATATGTTGAAAGGTTTGAAGATGATAATTGTCTAAATAGGTACAAAAAGGATTGGATCCACCTACTTCATCTTGAGGTGTGATTTGAACCATGTTATAATCCACAAACGAATGAGGGGAAGAGGTGATCCAAGAGTGAGGGTTCTCTTGGGAGGAAAAGAGAGGGAGAAATGAATATTCCATATAGTATCTAAATGGATTCAGGTTATCAAAGAATATTATAATAGGTGACTTCATGATGATTTGAATAAATGAATAAAATTCTAAGGAAAGAGAAATAGAGAACTAAGTTGGAATCAAGGTCAGAAATAAGAGTATAGAGTCGACCAGGTTGACTTAGTACTAAAAAATGGGAAAATATAATCTAATAAGGATACAAGGTCGACCAAGTTGACTTAGTACTATAACCTAACTAAAAAAAGGGTTACAAAGTTGACTAGGTCATCTTAGTGTTATAAGCAAGAATAAAAATAATATGTAAGAGACTATGTCAAATAGAATGATAGTGTACTAAAAATAAGAAAAAAATTTACAATATACTTAAAAAAAAAATGGAATAAACACACAAATAATTGGATCAAAGAGAATGATCTAATTAAGGTACATAGCACAAAAACTTGTACCAATGTTGGCCAATGCAAGTTTTTAAAATACAACATATAATGAGTAAAGAGTAAGTAGTCAATTGAAAAGCAAATTCTAGCTAAGTAGTCATCCTAAATGTTATATTATTATAAAGTGTTATTTTAAGTGTGATAGGGAAGTTGGATGAAAGTAAGGAACTAAAAATCAATCTATGGATGGTTTCAGGACATTTGGGTTGAAAGAGATCATTATTGGCAATAGTACTAGCTTGGTATTGGGGCCTACCACCTCACTTCATAATCTCATAGTGATAAGGGTATTGGGTGATTTTATAATATATACCATTAACCACATGTTTATACTTGGCTAAAAAACCAAGTTGACTTCCTTCTTGGTGATAAAATCTAAGTAGGACTTAGGTAGACAAATGTTTAAATGCATTTTGAAATTATTGATTTGGTAGTGTGTGCAAGAAAGATAAAAATAGTGAAACTAAATGGTATATTTAAAAACCACCTAATTAGACTATGTGAGCTACTCTAAGCATACAAACAATTGAAAATGAAAGTGTGAAGTAATTATTAACATATAGTTGTTAATTCCCAATTTAAGCATGGTATAGAGTCAGTTCAGATGACACTATATTTAAACATTATATAATAGAGTTTTCATGGTCCCTAATATACTATATAAGTAAGATTCCTTAAGAACTAAGTCGCCAAGGTCGACCTAGTCATTTAGATAGAAGACAGACTATACAACTAGGTTGAACTAGTTTGTTGTAGGATTGTAGTTTTAAAGACTACAAACTTGTGTAAAATAGAACTGTAATGTAGAACTAAATTGAAAGAGAGATAAATAAAGGAACCTTGGTGGGTTAGAAGATGCTGAGGACTGTGAAATTTCTAATGAAGTGTCTTAAATGTCACTTTCAAGTTCTACCAACTGTGTTGATTGAGTCGACCTAGTTCTATAATTTCCTATTTGTTGAAGCTTGTTTAAGATGACTAAGTCAACCTGGGCGACCTAGTTTGTTATCTAGAAGCTGATTATGATACTAAGTCAACATATTCAACTTAGTTTTTTGTTTTAAATCTAAATAAGAGACTAAGTCAATATGTTTGACATAGTCTATTATCTATAACTGAATAAAAGTACTATGTCAACCTATGCAATCTAGTAACCTATATCTAATGAAGACCTACACAGAAATAACAAGTTATTTTGAAATGGTTGTATGTTAAACTTGTATGTATAAGTTAGAAACTATATCAACTTGGTCAACCTAATATCATAAATATAGAAAAATAATAAAATGATAGAAATGAAAAACATGAAAAAACACCTACAAGGGTTATATTCATGTCAAGTTTACCAGAATGTATGCAATCAAAAATGCATCATATCTACAAATTAATCCTAGCTCAAAGAAGTTATATCTTACTTACACTTCCAACTGGGGATACATTAGATAATCAAGATCATGACCAATATGGATCTGCTAGACCTAATGAGGGGATATCTTACCATAATAATATCACTAAAGATGGTTCCAAAGCCTCCAGTCAAGCAAAAATATGTAATAACCCTAACTAAGTCCTATGTTTTCACATTCACTATACTAATAATAAGTAAAGCAGAGAAATTTAATCTAGTGCTCACCAAAGCTTGTGGCATAAAGTGGGGGTTAATAAATAAACTAAAGTAAACATGCATAAGAGAATCCTAATTAAGCTATGTATAGGTAAGACCCTAATTCATGGAGAGGAAGAGTAATATTATTCAAGCCATTACTTATGCTAATTTTACCTACTAAAGAGAGGATAAAATTTAGAGATACTTACCTATAAGACAAACTCATTGAGACTCAATCTCTCCCATGACCAAAGGTGTTTCTCAAGATGTTGTTGTGGTCTGTAAGGATAACTAAGAAAGGCCAAAGCATTTAAGAGTTCTCCACAAGACTATATTCTTCTCCAAGTAGAAACCCTAAGCTAAGACTCCTCAAGTAGAATGGTCAATGAGAAAATTATAAAGAAGCGTAAATGAATAATAATTCTTGATGTCTCTCTAATAATGGTAAAATGGATGTGTTTATATAAATGGATCTAACCCTAAACCCTTTTGAAAGTTTCAGCCGATAAGATCGAACTAGTATCATAATTGACAAAAACTCACTAGGTCAGTTAGGGGTCGACCTAGACCCTAAATAAGTTTTGTCAAAAAGAGTATAAGGTCAACATAGTCATGTAAACTATCAAAAGAGGTTTTAGGTTAGGAAAATTGGTAATAAAGGTGACAAATTACTAGAGGAGTGTGCAAAAGAGGAGGCCAAACTTAGGAAAATGTTTTAGGAGCTAGTTAGATTGATAATAAGTGGTAATAAGGGACAATAATCTTATGAAGCACTAATGGTTTGTCCACCCCTTTCTTGGTGCACCCCTAAAGGCATGCAGTCAAAGAGATTGAGACTCAATGGGTTCTTGTAATATAGAAAGCATCAGTAATTGATAAAGTTTAAAAATATTATGTGTATATACATTCTCACTAGTACCATTATCAATCATAACACTATGTATAATTTGATGATCAAGGTATGCTCAACAAAATAATGAATGAATATTTGAGTCATCATCTACAATCTCACTATCATCAAAGGAAATAAAGAGTCTATAAAACATAGGAGGTGTTATACATGTATAAGTGACAAAAATCCCATCTAATGGGTTCCCATAATGTGGTGGACGAATATGTACATGATATGCCATGTTAAATTCCATGAATTTCTTGGAATGATCTTGCAATGTATTTTTAAATATCTTCTAGTTTTGATGGTCACTAGGTTGTGAACTTGATTCCTTTAGACAATCATCAAAGGTGATCTTTTGGTTATCAATAAGGTCTTGGATATTATTTTTTAATGTATAACATATGTTCTTAGAATTACTAGTTCCATGGTGATAGTCACAATATGTGTTAGCATCATATCATTTTGATAGAGGTCAACTCATATCAACCTCTATGGGAGGAACAATGTATATGAAATGACACTCCACAAGATTATTAAGTATTGAAGCTAGAGACTCAATTAAATGTTTAAATTATCTCATAGGTGCATTAGATACTATGAAATTATCAGGTTATTATGACATTTTATTAACTGTTTTGGTTTTTTACTTTTGTTTATGTAGTTTTGACCTTGTATCTTGGTTTGATATGAAATTTGGTAGAAGATGTAGTCGGTGTGTTTGATACATACTTAAGTTTGTTCAAGGAAATAAGTTTCATTTCTCAATCTAGAGTAATATGGCATAAGTCATCAAAATATTTGAACTTCTTAAAAATAATAGACTCATGTAATGAGGTAAGAAAACATTTCCTAAATATAGTTTGAAGCTCTTTATCTACCATTTTAATTTTATTTTGGCTAACATTATTTTATACCTCATGATATATTCATTGATAGGTTCATTGGTTCCTTGTTTGATCTTATACATCTATGCATATGACATCTCTTCAATTATGTTAATGGATAAATGTGCTATAAATTGATCTACTAGTGGTTTGAATGATTTCCCTAATTGGATTGGTAAGGCATAAAACCATATTAAAACATAGTCATTTAGGATCCTCAAAAATAATATAGTCAAAAGTTTATCATTTGAATCATAATTAAGGCTTGCTAAATACAAATATCAGAGATGTTATTTAGGATCACTCTTGTCATCATAAAATGTGAACTTGGGTGAAAAAAACTAGTTGTCAAAGGATGCAAATATATTTCAGGTGTTAGAGGATTATGTAATACATATTGTAAATCAATAGAATGAGTTTATTTCAAAACATTATGTTCAATGTTACAGTAACCTTAGATTCTAAATTTTTTTATAACTTGGATAAGAGTTTATATTGTAGACCCATTGAGATTATGAGTAGAGACTTAAGAAGACACTAAATAGGATGAAAACACCATTTCTATTGATGTAGGAATTGAAATTAGTACTTGGTTTGAAGTATTAATTGTTCCCATAGAGAATATGGTAATGGTTGTTTGATCTTTGGGTAACAATGGTTTAAAAACTTATCTTGTGCTCCCACTATATGTAGTAGGTAAGGTTATGTGCAAGGGATGGTAAATTAGAAAAGATGTGCTATAGGCATATCCAATTGTTAAGGTGTGGAGCCTAAAAGCTTCACCAAGGAGCGCATTACCAAAGTTGCAGGTTTACACAGTCATCGGCATCGGTCAGGAGCAGTTGAAGAGACGCAGGCGTCGGTAGGGATCGGCCGATGTCGGTTAGGTACAAGCAGGCAGGAACCGACGTCGGTTACCTATGCATCCAGAAAGTGATTTTAGAGGACAGAACCGAGTGTTTGCATGATGAGATTAAGTTGTAGTCTTAAGTCTGCGTCTCTATTATTAGTAAGACTATTTTTAGAGACCTTATTCAAGAGGCTTAACTATTGGTTGTAAGTGCATGCTCAAGTTTCCTAATTCTATATGTAGGAAAGATATTCTTAGCTTATTGTAGTAGTAGAACATTGTGTTGAATGTTGAAGAACAATACAGAATTGTATAGGTGAATCAATCCAGGTTGTTGGAGTTGATTGTACTTGAGAGAGAGAGCTCTTGAGGGAAAGAGATATAGAGAGAGATCTGTACATCTGAGAGAGGTGTGGAAGAAAGAAGTTTCTTCAATTGTATTCCTTCTATAAAGAGTTTAATACAAGTTTTTAGGGTGGTTTCTTGTATCTCTTGTTCTTTGTTATTTATCATTCTAGTTACTTATCTATCTGATTTAATTCTATAGTTTATTGCTTTCATAAGTGTGATCAAATTGTTGGTTGATCCCCATCATGGAGGAGATATACATGTGATAAGTAAGATTAGGTTGGTCTACAAGGAGATGTGTGAATGCAAGGGTCAGACAGAGATCAGCGGGTTGGCCAGGATCCAAGGTGACAGCAATACATCAGAGCAGGATTATGGTAAGATCTACTTGGAGTACCGGTTTGTACTCAATTGTACCGGATGTAAAATGAGGTGAACAACAGCGTGTGTTAGCTGTGTGTTGTGACCTATGAGAGAAGATTACTCAGGTGGGAAGATTACTGGGAGCCCTTGAGGAGGAAGCCTCACAGAGGTGGAGAAGAGTGTGATCTCTTTATTGTAATTTCCTTTGTAATGAGTTGAATATAATTATGTGTTACCTCTCAGTTTTTGTGTTATTTCTCATTGATAGTTATTTGTTCTTTTGGTATTTTCGCATGTTTAAGTTGCTTATACATTGGTAATTATGTGTGCTCTTAAATCTGACAAGTTGTGTTAGAACTTTGGGAACTTAGGGTCTTGTCAAATGGTATCAGAGCGAGGTTGGACGTTCTCAGAGCGAGCTTGACTAATAGGTGGTTTAGATCTGTTAAGTGTTGTTGATTACAAGTTACTCACAGGGGTTGCTATTTGAGTGGGAGTATAGCAAGGCAGAAGAATGGAGAAATTTAGGCACAGGTGTAACACCATAGGGTGTGTGGTGGGTTGTCTTCAAGTGGGAGATTGAAGAGGAATACAAGCCAGGATGCAGATTAGATAGAGTACTGGTATGGGTATAGGTGTAGCTCTTTATCTCCAAGTGGGAGATTGTTAGGGTGTGGAGCTAAAAGCTTCACCTTGTTGCAAATAGAAGGAGGAGGTTTTTCACAGCTTGACAGTCACCAACATCGGTAGGCCACAACCGACATCGATCAGGGGAAGCGCAGAGGAAACTAGCATCGACAGGAGATCGACCGACATCGGTCACCTCTAGGAAGATAGGGACTGACGTCGGTCACCTGTAGCGGTCAAAACTATTGTTGATGAACAGTCAGTTAAGTGAACACGGAGTTTGCATGTTAAAGACCAGTTCGAGTCTTTGAGCCGCCCGTCTAAATTAGTGTATGCATGAGATCTATATAATAGAATTATGGGCTGTATTGTTAAGTGTTGAACTTGTAGAACCCAAGTGTGGAGCTTGGAGAGTTATTCCCATGGTGGAATCAAGTAGGATTCCCCATGTATGTAAGATCAGGTTTGATATGCACAGAGTTGCAGGATCATGGAGGAGATCTACATGTGATAAGTAAGATTAGGTTGGTCTGTAGGGAGATGTGTGAATGCGAGGGTCAAACAGAGATCGGTAGGTTGGCCAGGATCCAAGGTGACAACAATACATCAGAGCAGGATCATGGTAAGATCTACTTGGAGTACCGGTTCATACTCAATTGTACCGGATGTACAATGAGGTGAACAACAGCGTGTGTTAGCTATGTGTTGTGACCTATGAGAGAAGATTACTCAGGTGGGAAGATTAATGGGAGCCCTTGAGGAGGAAGCCTCACAGAGGTGGAGAAGAGTGTGATCTCTTTATTGTAATTTCCTTTGTAATGAGTTGAATACAATTATGTGTTGCCTCTCAGTTTTTGTGTTATTTCTCATTGATAGTTATTTATTCTTCTGGTATTTCTGCATGTTTAAGTTGCTTATACATTGGTAATCATGTGTGCTCTTAAATCTAACAAGTTGTGCCAAAACTTTGAGAACTTAGGGTCCTATCACCAATGGTCCCAATATTTGTATTGATAAAGAACAATGGTTGTTCACTAACACCTTTTGATTTTTGAGTTTTTAATATAGTATTAAGGATATTATTGGGATCTTCAAGATTAACATGAATGTGTTATTGAAATAATTCAATATATTTTAATTTTTTTTATCTACTTGGTCATGATCATTATTTTCATGTGTTTTATTAGCCTCGGGATCAAATTCATCTTCTATGAGAATGGTTTCATTATGTGGCTCATTACAATTATTAACAATCATTACTAGAATAATTTGACATGGTATTAGCTTGAGACTTTTTGGTCTCCTAAGAGTAAACTCAATATATTCAATAATAATAACACCTAATTTAGGAATACACCTAGGTTGCATAAAAATGAGAGAAAAAATGTGAATAAGTACAACAAACATAAACCTTAAAAGGTTGAAGACCCTAGAGTAAGCTAGGATTTGCATGAAGGGACATATTGGTCAGGTTTACTGAATGTTTAACCCTTTTTGGATATATATGTGATTAAGATTTAAGGGGATATAACAGACTACACATAAGTATGAATAAAACTATTCTATATCAACCTAACTAATTGTAAATTTAGATAAATGAATATTTTAAATTAAAATGCTATTACATGTTAAATATATAAAGTACCAAACTCAAAATATGTTCTATTGATTACATTTCTAAGGATAATTGACACTTATATAAATTTATAATGTGCATTCAAATTGAATTATACAGAGAGGCAGGAACATGTACCATCATGACTATGATATAATAGTTAGATTTTAGAAATGATGTTTCTAGAACTATAGAGACTATTTTTGACTTTGGGAAACTACCATTGATTATATTATTTATGTTATGGTGCCAATGTCTAGTATGGAATATACATTAGATTGCAATTCAACCAACATAATTTTTATGGATTTTATGTCATATTTCTTTTAATGTATTCAAAGTTGAAACACAGGCTATATGTTTATGGATCAATCCCTATGTCTTCACCATTCTTCACCCTTGGCATATGTTTTCCAAAAATGGGTTGTTAGGTTCATGGTGTTAAGATGACCTCAAAGACCCATTTATAAATGATCACTACCTACATGTCCAATACTCCAAAGAGGGCCTCAGACAGTTTTATTTATCTTCTATGTGTGGGAGTGTGTTTGAATAATGATGTACTATTCTATATGTATATGCGTGCAATGATCTAGCTTGTAACTTGATAAATACCTCTCATGGGCTATTATTTGAATTATTCAAACATTTTATATGATTGTTCCTATGACTGATAAATAAATAGGGATAGATAGGGTATAATAACTAAGTTGTGCAATTGATTGAATGAATCTTGATAGGTGCTTTCTTGGTATTTTCTAGATCAATAATGATAAGGCTTAGACTTTTATTTATATTTCACCTTTTGAAAATATCTCATTGTAGGGTTTAATAATATAAATAGGTTGACCCATAAGTTTTGAATAATTTTCAATCTAGATGATTTTAGGTGACTGGGCACTAGATAATGAGTTAGACACTAATGTCAATGAAAGTGTCCCTCTATAGCATGTAGTGTCCAAAAGGCTAAAAATAGGTATGGATCTGTAACTAAAAATGAATGATATATATCAAGTTTTGAGATTCTTTTAGTTTATAGGTTGTTTATATCATCATAATGATATGGTTCAAACTATAAGATAATTGTTTAAACATTGTGAGATGGTGAATATGAGCTTTTTAATAACAGTAAGGTTTAAAACTAAAAAGTAGAGCCCTAATTGGTATTTGTCAAATGTATAAGACTGAGATGTTATAAATATTCAAATTTAGTAGCTACAATAATTTGTATCAAGGACGAGATAAAGGAATAAAATATAGGAAAACCCCATGATTACCATGAAATATAAAACTCTACCCTAGTAGTTGAATACATTTCCAAGTCAATGGGACAAAGGATTCAACTGATCTAGGTAAAGCAATAAAGATTGATCCTTGTAGTAACATAAGAATACTTGATCGAAGAAAAGGATTGTCTCACATAGACATGACTATTAATTTATAAGGTAGTTATTTGTTATTTATATCCCAATATTTTAATATAATATATATAGCATAATAAAGTTGAAGTGTAATAAATAAGTGAATTGAGTTACAAATAATATTAATATTTGTAATAACATAGTAAAAGAGTGGACATAGAGTAAAGAGTATGACAATATAGAATAGAGAGATCTACATAAACTATAATTTATATTATAATTATATAAATAAAGAATAATGAGAGTAGGAATCATTGTGTATTATGCACTTATTATTGTGAATGATCACACTTATTTTTATTTTATGAATGCATAATATATCTAATTATATAAAAAAAAACCTCTACGCCACATTAGTTTCAATTGAAGTTAACTTGAACAACTTAAAACATTTGTAACCAACATTTTTAGATTTTATATCAAAAATATATAATGCCATGCATCTATACACTATTTTAGTTCAATATATGAAAAATGTACAAACATGTATCTCATGTCTTATAAAATGAGTGCATATATCCCCAAATTCATCAAAATATGTGCATATCTAAAAAATGTGTGGCCTATAAAGTGTGTGTATCTTCCTTGTGTATGCCCCCAAAATCTATCTAAAACCTATCAATATATGTCCCACTCTTGTTGGGTCAGTTGATCTAATGTCATATTTTTTTAGTGCTTAGTTTTCTCGTATGGGAGTACATACACCCCTTTCATATTTTATTATGTTTTATTATTAGTGTTATTAGTTTATTAAAAATAAAAAGTGAATTATTTGTGTTTGGTTTGGTTTAACCCATTAAGTAGTTCGGCACATACCCCAACCATATTTTGTAATCTTATAAAATATTAATTTTCAATTTAAATGTTAAGGTTTCATGTTGAATATATTTTATATTATTATGGATATTTACTCTCCATTATCATTCCTAACAGTGGATTCAGAGCCATGGTAATGGAGGAGAGAGACAACACATATGAAGATAGGAACATCTAAGCATTTATTTTTAAAATTTCTATTATATTTTTTTTATATGCTTTTGTGTGCCCACATCCCTTGCTAATGAAATAAATGGCCTAAATATGTCTTATTAATAAATATTGATCCCTATTTCTCAAATTTTATGGTTTGAAATCCATCTTAAAACATTATTTTTCCATTTTTATAGCTCAAAAATAGTAGTATGTCCCAAGGTCAATTTAAAGACATTTTATAGTGAATAAATAGCAATAATACAACCAAATGATGCATAAGTATGATTTTACAAGAATTTTGACTAATTTTTATGGTTTCTATCAGTAAAAATCCATTATATGCACTTTGTACAACCTTAGATGACCCAAATATCAGATGCACAATGTTTTAGAATTTGTTAGACATTTTGTATGATGCAAAAGGGCATGACATTACCTGGTGTATCGCAAAAGCTTATTTGATATTTCATTACTTCATTTTGAATGCAATTTATCCCCACAAGAAAGAAGAGAAGCAAAAATATTCAATTCACATAAATATTTTGGTAAAAATATTTTACATATATTTAGACAAAAATATTTTACATGCACTTTTCTTTTTCTTTTTTTTGAAAAATCAAAAAGTATACTTTAAATAGCATATCTTCCATATATATTTCAAAAGTGATTCTATAGGAATTGGTTGAGTTGTTTTTTTGGTCACTTTTAAAATGAGAGGTCAAGGTTCAATTCCTTTAAAATTATTATTTTGGTCGAACTTCCATTTCTTTCTTCCAAAGAAAGTAATGTTTTTGGAATATGTTTTTTAAAAAGGGAATATTAAGTTTTTTTAAATCTTTATCAAGGAATATATAAGGGTGTAAGTGTAATTATTTTCTTGAATTTTTTCAACCTTTGCATAATAGGTCCCAAAATCAAAAAATTTGTATTATAAATCTACTAAAAGGGTCAAGACCAAATCCCAAGTAGTATTCTTATTTTGTCATAATATTTTATGAAATTATGGCTAAAATTGTAAGCCTTATTTTTTAAACCAAATGATCAACTCATAAAAATTAAAAAGAATGGAACCTCAATATCGAAAATAAACTAATATG
The DNA here is from genome assembly GCA_037957365.1 of Torreya grandis. Lineage (NCBI taxonomy): Eukaryota > Viridiplantae > Streptophyta > Pinopsida > Cupressales > Taxaceae > Torreya > Torreya grandis. Next base: position 663,540 of record JARHVA010000301.1, on the reverse strand, counting down.
AATTATGGTAAATTGTGGAAAAATAAAATACTCCACCCATAGATGCATCCAAAATTCTTGAATTCTAAAAATGCAACAAGCATACACTCACATTGTTCAATTCATCATGTTTATTCAAGTAAATATGTGCATTGAATTATTTAAGTGTGATGCATGGAAATCCTAGAAAGCATTAAAATATTTGTATGATAAATAACCTACGTATAAAAATATTAATCTCAATGAAGTTGTTAAATAAAGATCTTAACACTGGAGAAGATGTCTATGAATACATCTCACAAATGAAGACATTGAAGTAATAATTTTTTAACCTTAAATTTAGATAATAGGATATCAAGGGTTAAAGGGGTATTATATTAGATTTTACACAAAGATGGTGAACTAACCTAATGAGTAGGCCAATTAATAAGAAACTTAGACAAATAATAGTTTAAATTTATACAACTGAGATTTTTAAAAATAGTAAAGTATAGTTATTGATAGATATTGTAATGAATTATAAATAAATAATATTAGTTAGTTTACTATGCTCATATAATTTTGATTTGGAATATGCTAGAAGTGAAATGGAAGATGATCCTAAAATAGTCATCAATTTTGAGAATATTAGTTCCATTACCTTGGATGCTTGTGTTAGATTTAGATAGTTGCATCGACACATGTGTCTAACACTACTATAGGTGTCTTATACAAAATAATAATTAGATCTAGATGTAACCAACTAGATCTTTTCAAGTTTGTTGTTGCCTTTTTTTTGATATATATAGATCACACATAGGTTATCTCTCTTTTTTAAATTATCAAACCCTAGGTTTTTCACCCTTGGAGTGACTATGGATAAAATAGGTTAGTGGGCTCACAGTGTCAAGATGTTCTAAGGACCCCTTTGTCAATAGGTGTTGCCTACATAGCCAATAATTTGAATAGGTCCTAAGAGTTATGTGGTTCCCCCCTATGTGTTGTCTTGCATGTACACAAGGATGTAATGTGTGATAAACAAATACATGTAGTGACCTAGCTTGTAACTTGGAAAATATGGCTCGTTAATTGCTCTTACAATGCTTCAAAACTATTTTAATACTAATCCTATGACTAATATATAACTAGGGATGAATACGGCAAGTTTTCTCACCTAAATGCTTGATTGAGTGATTTTTAGTATATTACCTTATGATTTCCCAGTATTTTTTATGCAAGGAATGAATAAGGGTTGATCTTGTATATATAGCAATCCCTTTTAGAAATATATCTTAATAAAGCACTTAGTCCAACCTTTTAGATATTTTTCATTTGAAAATTGGATGACTTTGGGCAATGGATACTTTAGAATAAAAGTGGGCACTTGCATTGACATGTGTCTATCTAGTACATAAGTGTCCAATAATCTAGAAAATAGGTGCAGTTAGAACTAGTAGTGAAAGATAATAATCAAGTTTAGATCTTTTTTCATAATATAGAAGGCCTAGTCATTAGAATAACAATGGTTAAACTAAAAGATAATAAATTTGGCATAAAGAGATAGTGAACATGAGCTTTTTAGTAGTGTATAAGTCTAGTACTAAAAGGTACAACCATGATAGGTATTTACCAAGTACAAAATTAAGTTAATATATAAATCATATTTTAGTATCTACATTCCCCCCCACTTTAATCGAGTAATAAAATGCTAGTTTAAAAGAAAGAAATGTATACCTGGGTGTGCATAACACACCTTATCTATTACATGAGCCCAAATTAAGTGCTTTGATAGTGATTGAAATATAAATAATAACATGTTATACCATTAATTAGTTTATGAAATCTAAAATTAAAATAATTTGAAATGCTTTAAAGTATAAAGAGAAAGGTTAGGAGTACATGTGTGTTGATGCAACCATATTTTATTTTAGAAATTTGATTTTAAATGGTGCCTCATTATGAAGCATTGAATCTAGGATTAGGAAAATTATGATCCTAAAAATGCATAAATATAGAGATACTAGAGGACACATTCCCCCAACCTTTGTGTAAATGTGATTTGTAACATGTCCATTGGGATTGTTTCATATCAATTGTTTAACCCAAATATGTGCATGATTTGGTGACTATGAGAGATTTAATAAACTCATAATATATATTTAGTGAGGGTGGATGATTTAATCAAATCTAACCTATAAGTATGGTAAATTTAGATGGTTTAATCAAACCTAACTTATAATTTTTGTAAGATTGAGTGATTGAATCAACTCAACCTTCCAAAGGTGAACCAACTAGTCATTAGATTAGCTCAATAACAATCCATAACAGTCAATCATGGGTATAATAATAATCCATAATTGTATTTTAAATCTTGATATTGATTTTATTTTGTGATTTTAGGTTCCCTTTACATGGAATATGCACCTTATATATGTCTCAAGCTAAAATATGTATAATAAAAGTATAAAATATTACCACAAATATTTATTTGAATTATATAACAGTGAAATCTTGTGAATTTGAAATTGGTGAAAGTATGGACGACATGTTTTTATGACATTATTCCACTAAATATAGAGAATCTAAGAACTAATGTACAATGTGAAGAACATGTTTCCATAACATGACCCCACTATAATGTGGAAATGCAGAGTACCAAATAAGTGTGGAGGTCATGCCTTTTTAATGTTCCCTCACTAAAATCTAAAACTATGAAAGTGTTAAATTCATGCCTCTATGACATGCCCCCATTGATATTACCCCCCCTCCCTATTTTAAGGTTAAGGTAAGTATAATATGTTATTTTCCTTACCTCAAAATGATAAGATAATTATATAAGTCATGTATGGATCATGTAACATATAGGGTAACATGTCTAGGTAGATATAACATTAAAGCATGCAATATGTTATCAAATCAAGTCCTAAAATGCATGATGTAGATCATGGAAATTTATATAGAGTAACATTAAACCAAGAATATGTATTATTAATAATGAGTGTGCACACCAAGAGGATGTGGGTAGGGCTAATGTTGCTAGGAATGTTGATGTATCAGATATGATAGTTGGAGTGGACAATGTAATAAACCTGGAGGGCCCTAAAATGAATAAATATTGTGATGTACCAAAGGATAGGATATATTATGTTTTTTAAGGTTTGAATTTTCTTGAATAAGTAGGTAAGAAAGATGAAACTAGGCAAAAGGTGATTGGAAATAATAGAAATAAGGATGTATATTTTTTCAAGCAAAATCAAAGCATTTCTATGAAATTTGATACAGTTATGGAAGATGTAAAGAATCAAGATATTTTAAATATAATTTGGAATGAATTGGACCTTCATAAGGCCATTCTTTTTTTTTCATGAAAGATCATAAAATACTAGAGGAGGTGAGCAATCTGAGTGAAAATGATGGGATTTTTTATACCAAGGTGGACCTACTAGATATGAGTTCTTAGTTTATGGAATTAAAAAAAGAGTGGATATAATGAAGAGAGAAAATTCAAACCTTAATAATAACCTTGCTTTACTTGTGGATTTTAGTCACATTTCTATGAAAAAAATTTGTAGAGTATGGAGGGGTTAAAATTGTTAACTAATAGAAACAATGAAGACTTTGACAGTTCTAGGGATGGCAAGAAGATGAAGGGTATGGATATAGAGGAAGTTGTTCTTCATAAATCTCACTGAATGCAAAATAATTTTATGCACTTCATAGATAACTGGATGAAAGCTTATGACACTTATAAGTGTCCATGATGTTAGAGTGTTTTTTAAATACTTTCTTATTTACTTTTAGATATTTTTGAGTTATAGTTATAGTTTCTTCTATGTTTTTTATTTTTTTGGGTAGAATTTATGTTATATCTAGTCTTTATGACCTAGTTTGCATATATTTTGTACTGGGTAGGATCCCTCTCAAAACCATCTTTTACCATTAATAAAAAAAATTACAATCTTGTCAAGTAATAAAACACATATACAAGAGCTTTAAAAATCAAAGAATCAAGAAATGGTCGAAGGATACTATTGTCACTTTGAGTTTCACCCTTTGACTAGGTGTTTTAGGTCTCCTCACCCAATTGACACAATGGGAACTCTTTAAGGTGACCTATGAATAAAGAGAACCTCTAGAGAGGGTCGACTCCCTTGATGTTATACCTAAGACTAACACTACACCTATTCAAATTTACAAATAAAATGGAGAAATAAATCATGAAAGTAATTACTAGAATGGGTGATGTACCAAATTTTGAGTTTCATCTACTTGATTATGATTGATACTATGGACTAAAACAAGATTTAAATCTGATTTCACAACTCCAAAATAGTTCTTTTAACATAAGTGTTGCAATATGGAAGCTATAACTAATGCATCAACTAAGAGGGATAATAAAGATGTCTATAGGAAGACACTAGTGAATATTTCCACACTTAACCTTTAAAATATTACTTGAAACACACCATATGACCTGTAAGAAGGTGACGTACTCACAAAGAGGCAAGAATAAAGAGGATAAATAAAAAGAAGTTGAATACTATAATTTTCATTCATCAATAATTCAACATAAAAACACTATATGCAATATGGATAATCATAAATAATCTTGTATTCAATTCAAAATAAAGAAATCAGCATCAATTTGGTAGGGCTATTCCATAACCAGCTAGATCATCCTTTATAAGCCATTCCAGGTCAAATATATAGAAGGAGAAGGAAGAAGCAATTGAAAAGGAGGTGAGAGAAAATGTCCACAATGTTGGTCCCCAATGCTACCATAGGTATCCTCATGTAAATCAGAAATAAAAACTAAATTTAGGTCATATATATCTCTAATACATGGTTCTTACAAGCTTCCACTCTTTGGGAGGAGTTACAATTCTTCATTCATTTCTTCTCATGACCATGTTCAGTCATTATCCCCATGTTGCATAGAAAAGGTTTATTCTTGTCTTTGAATAAGAAAAAAATGTGGATAAGTTATCTTAATGGAGGAATCATGTCCCCATCTTCCCTTTATACTTGTAACCTCACTCATGTTTGTAACTTCTCACATGATTTAATGGAGGAATCATGTCCCTAGCTTCCCTTTAGACTTGCAACCTCACTCATGTTCATAACTTCTCACATGATTTGTTCCATTCTCAAAACATTTTGAAACATAACTCTCTTAACACATGGATAAGACCTATTTTTAAGTCATAAATAAGGTTAAAGGTATGAAATGTGTTTAAAACCATGATATAGGTCTTATTAGACCTAAAACTCCATGTTTTTGAATTGATTTTTTTCCATATACATGCAATTCCTCTTTCTATTTCAAAAAAATTTAAAAAAAAATTGTTTTGGATTTTATAATGTCTTTAACACACCATTACATTTTCCTAAGGACTTGGAAACACCTGCACCATATTGAAACAACCTTATAAGACTTGAATATTGAGTTTCAAGACATTTGGATCATCCATTCTTGAATTATGCCACGTTTTGTCCTCTTGAAAATTATTTTTCTCAATTTTAAGTAGACTTGGATAGTATTTTTATAAATTTTTAAAAATATATTCAATCTAAATTTTATAGGTTCTATAGGCTTAAATCTCAAGTTATCCACTTTTTTGTGAAATCTACGTTTGTAGGGTACCAAACAGGCTAGTTTGTTATTTTTTATATATTTTGAGTTATAGAGGGTCTAAATATCTAATTAATTTTGAATTTTAACCTATATAAAAATTTAAATCATTATTTTTTCATGATCAATCACACAAAATATCAAAAACACTCATTTTTAGGTCTATAACAACTCAAAAATCATGAACAATAGACCTAGAGAGAAACGAGCATAACTTGAGTTTTATTAGGTCTAAAAAACTCATTAATTTTTTTATATGACATATAGATACACCTATCTATCCTAAAATATCTATATGCATTAAATAAGTCAATAAAACCTTCCAAAAACACTCTTTTTAGGCCTACAATGTTGACACAATCAAGCTAGGCATTCATACTCAGTTGTCTCTTAGAAATTTGGACCTATAGCTACTTATTATAAGATTTAATGGGATTTATGAGGTATTAAGAGTGTTATTAAACTATTATCCTAAATTCAAATATTTTTAAAATGCATTCAAATATTCCAAAATCTAGCATTTGGGGTTTTGAAAGGTTTTAGAGGCTATTAACTTGTTGACGATGGTTTGTAAAACATGGGCCAGCTAACCTTGAACCTATGCCAAAAAAAATTAGGGAATCAAAAAAATTTATTGAATATAGGTTCCCTTGAACCCCTAATTTCATTTTTCCTAGAACATCTCCTCTTTTATGAAACAACTTCATCAAAATGGCTCTCTTTCTCTTTCAAGTGACCCGATGTAGATCTTGAATGGTTTTTTGCCCTTTTTAGATCTAAAACTTCTATCTATGCATGGTTTTGAGCTTGAGGAGGCTATAGGATGGTTTTTATAGGATTATATCACCCTATCCCATGTTCTCTTGGTTTTTACATGCTCTGATTCACTATGAAAACATGTTTAGTCTCTTTAAAACATGCTTTCTTTTGCTATGAAACTTATCTATTTGGAACAATACCCTATTGTAGCTACATACCAGGTGTCCATGGAGTCTTATTTGATTTTTTAATGAGATTATAATGAAATATAACCTTTGTGTTATGTTTGGACATTAGATAATGAGCAAAACATTTTCAAATGTGAGCTATACATTAGAAAAATATGGAATGACATCTTGGTTGAGTGTATGGGCATAAATAGGGTACCATATGATCTTTATCAAATTATAAGTGGCCTAAAATAACCTCATTTAACCCCCATGATGATGTTGACTCTTCACACTTGATATCTCTAAAGGGAGTCACTTTTCCACATTGCAATAAGAAATAGAACAAAACAAAGTGAAACCTTCATTTCTCAAAAAATACCTTAAATTTTTATAAAACTTTCATAGATGACTATTTAAAATATTAAACAAATAATTTTTTTTTGAACAAACCATGATCAAGGATGGCTAAATTAGCTAACATTTTTAGTGACCTCTAGGGATAGTTTTCCTACTAAAAATCTAAACTAGTAGCCTTATAAGTCCATTGGGATATGGAGTCATCTATCACTCAACAACAAACATGATTTAGACCTTAAAAATTGACTTAAATCCCTTAGAATAAGTTGAGATAGCTGATATCACCTTCAAAACATATATAAAAAATAAGACACACACACAAAGTAAGACATTGCACAAAGAAAGACACCACACAATGCCAAGAGTCATTTATGGAAAAGAGAGTAGAAACAACTAAGAAAATTATGCTAGAATCACTTGGAGAAAGAAAAAATTATCTTATTATGTATAATATCTCAAATTCCTACTCCACCTAGATCAAAAGGAAAACTTTTAGAATCACCTTGACTCCATATGATAAAATGGGCACTTGATGGATGGATTCTATTAGGTTACTTCTTGTGAGGTGAGAGGTATGTCTTACCTCTTTAGATGTTTGCATGCTCATGATCTTCTTTATTGACAATCAAACATATCTCCTTCATTTATTTACCTATGGAACAATCATGAAAGTTAAGCACAATTTCATACCTTGTCCAAGCTTGATTATTTGATGAAAATAATGCAATTTATGCCTTATTCAAACGATACTCCTAATAAGTCATGATAAATTGAGGAAATTCTCTTTGAAATTCAATTGGCATATTATAATTTATATTTTCATTCGACCCTTTAGGACATGTATGTCTAAGAAGGACCTCAATTTTTTAAATGAAATCATAATGTTATAGTATTGACTTATTATGATCATCCTCTTATCCATTTGGGAGGGAAACAACCTCTATGACACCCTCATTTTTCTCCTCATGAGCTGTAGACTTGTCAATATCTTCAAATTCTTTGCAAATGTCAAATTATGACTAGCACATGCCATCAAAACCTTCTTGATCCCCACTTTGAGCCTCTTGAGGTTCACTAGGAATCAGTACATCTTATTTTATGTCTTTATTTAGTCCATGTTTAGGAATATTACCTTATGAAACCACTACTACAATCTGATATTCTTCTTCTTCTATGCTAAGTGGAATCTCATGTATCCAATAAAACTCTTATTCATACCCCTAAATGCACTCTTAACTAGGAACTATTGAATCCTCTTCATCTATATACTTTTTCTCTTCTTATCCACTTGATATATATTCAGTAATGTTCAATTCCACTTCTAATGCAACCACCACTTGAAAATATTCATCATATCCTTCTTGAGGTTCATTTTCAGTTGAAACTTAAAATTAAAGCTCTTCATCATGTTCACTTGAATGCTCATCATGCGCTCTCCATACAATAGGTCCTCTAATGCAAATGGAGATGGTGGGATGGCAAGGGGTTCCAACTAGTGGATTATGGGTATAATACACATTTTCAAATGGAAAGTGAGTCATTAAGGGCTCTCCTTTACTTTCCTTCTATACAAAAGGTCCTCCTTCAAAAAGGGATATGATGGAATGGCAAAATGGTTCATTTGGTAGAGTGGGATCAATATGCTCATGAGTTGGCTTAGGTTTTGAATGAGTACTCTTCCAACTTGCAAACTTGGGGTTAATATACACATTTAGGATCTCTTGGTGGAGAGGAAAAGAGGCTTGTACTAAATTTTATGTATTCTCATATTTACATTTAGCAATCATCCTATCAAATTCTCATATACCTTCATGTTTATGAATAATTCCAACTTAAGGAGTGGCTAAGGAGCACAAAAAACTTGGAAAATTTCTTGGTTTAGATTCTATAAATTTATCCCTCTTGATTTTGGATTGGCATATGAGAATTTGGTGATAATCTTGGAAAATTCTTTGGTTGAGAAGTTTGAGGAACCTGATGAAGAAAGTTTCTAAAATAATGCTCTTCTTGATCAATTATTACAAGCTTGTCCTTGATATCACTAACAATTTGAGATAGGCTAAGATCAAGAGAAGGATGACTTAGAGAAAAAGTGGGTATATAGGACTGATGGCATGCTTGGAAAGGTTGGTATGAAGGTTTACAAGCTTGGTAAGGTTTTTGAGGAGGGAAGGAAGGATAGAATCCTTGGAGGTAAGGCTGATTAGATGCATAATTAGAGTCATATGAGGGGAAGTGGGATAATTATAGGGCTTGTATAGCTCTTCATGTGGTTGATATGGATCAATAACTTGGACCAAGTTGAAACCTACTTCAAACTCAACCATGAAACTTCATGTGGAAGGCAAAAATAAAAGCTAATTTCTTGGAAAGAATAGTTGGGCTACTAAAACCAACTAAATCAAATCAGAGTTTCCATTTATTCTTGTACAAATGTCCCCAAAAGTTGATGTATTGAAAGAAAACACCAATAATCCTTTAATAGATGAGCTACTTTGAGTACTTATCCCATTGGGCATGATAAAAATTGTTGTCACTTTAAGTTTCACCCTTTGATGAGGTGTTTCAATTCTCCTCACTTAGTTGACACAATGGGAACATTTAAGGTTGTGGGTAACCTATGATTAAAAAGAAGCTCCAAAGAAGGTTTGATCCCTTTATGTTGCACCTAAGACTAACACTACACCTATTCAAATTTTCAAGGAAAATGGAAAAAGAACGTATGAAAGAAATGACTAGAAGTGGTATTGTACCAAATTTTGAGTTTTTTATACTTGATTATGATTACTACTATAGACTAAACCAAGACTAAAATCTGGTTTAACAACTCCAAAATAGTACTTTCAACATAAGTGTTTCAATATGGAGGCTACAACTAATGCATCAACCAAGAGGGATAATCAATAGGTCTAAAATAACACACTATTCAATATTTACACATTTAACCTTCTAAATACTACTTGACACAAACCATATGACTTGTAAGAAGGTGATTTACTCACAAAAAGGCAAGAACGAAGAGGATAATTACAAGGAAGTTGAATACTATCACTATCGTTCATTAAAAATAATCATAAAAACACTAGATGTAAAATGGAGAAGGTATAAATCAGTTTGTATTCAATTCAAAATCAAGAAATCAATATCAATTGGGTAGGGACACACCATAACTGACTAGAGGATCCTTTACAAGCCATTCAAAGCCAAATATATAGAAGGAGAAGGAAGAAGCAAGAGAAGATGAGATGAGAGAAAATGTCATCAATGTTGGTCCTCAATGCTGACACATGTATCCTCATGTAAATTAAAAATAAAAACTACATTTAGGTAATAATCCATCTCTAACACATGGTTCTTGTAAGCTTCTACTCCTTGGGAGGAGTTACACTTCTTCATTCATTGTTCCTTATGACCATGCTCAATAATTAGCGCCATGTTGCATATAAAAGGTCTATTATTGGCCTTAAAGGATTTACCAACATGGATCAAGTGTCTTTATTGAGGAATCATGTCCTTAGCTACTCGTTAGACCTGTAACCTCACTCATGTTTCTAATTTGTCACATGACTTGATCCACTCTCAATGCCTTTTGACACATGACTCTCTTGACACATGGATAAGACCTATTTTTACGTCATAAATAAGTTTAAAGGTCTAAAAAAAATTTAACACCATGAAATAGGTCTCATTATACATTAAGCTCCATGTTTTTGACTTGATTTATTACCATATACCTACAATTCCCCATTCTAGTTTAAAACCTCTTAAGAAAACATTGTTTTAGATTTTATAATGGACTTAGCACACCATTACAATGCCCTAAGGACTTTAAAATAACTTAACCATATTTAAACAACCTTTGAGGACATGGAAATTAATTTTCAAGACATTTGAATCCTCCATTCTTGAATTATGCCACTTTTGGTCCTTTTGAAGACTATTTTTCTCTTTTTTAGCAGACCTAGACTCTATTTTTAAGTTTTATCTCTTATCAAGTACTATACAAACATTATACCACTATAAAAATTTATAAAATTTTGAAACATATCTTCAGTCAAATTTCATAGGTTTTGGAGCCTTAAAACTCAAGTTATCCACTTTTTTGTGAAATCTAGGTTTGTCGGGAAACAAACAGGTTAGTTTGCTAAAAATATATATTTTGAATTCCATAGGTATAAAGAGATTATTCATTTTGTTTTTTAATATATATGAACCCATATAACAATTTCAATCATTATTTGGTCATGATCAATCACAAATAATATCAAAAACACTCATTTTTAGGTCTATAACAACTCAGAAGTTAGGAATAATGGACCTAGAGAGAGAGAAATAGCCATAACTTTAGTTTTATGGGGTATAAATAACTCATTAATTTTTTATAGGGCCTATAAATACCCCTATATATCATAAAATAACTAGATGCATTCAATAAGTCAATACAATCTTCCAAAAACACTCTTTTCATGCCTACAACATTGACACACTCAAGTTGGGCATGCATACTCAGTGGGCTCTTGGAAATTTGGACATATATCTTATATTTATAATCCTTGGGGGGGTTTATAGTGTTCTTAAACTATTATCTTTCATTTAATAAGTTTCAAAATACATTCAAATTTTCCAAAATTGAGCACCTGGGTTTTGAAAGGTTTTAGAGGATGCTAACTTGTTAATGATAGTTCATAAAGCATAGGCCTTCTAACTATGAACATATACCAAAAAAATTTAGGGCATATAGGTTACCTTCAACCCCTAAGATAATTTTTATTGAAATATATCCTCTTTTATGAAACAACTTCATCAAAATTGCTCTCCTCTTACAATTGATTTGATGGAGATCTTGAATGTTTTGAGATTGAGGAGACTGGAGGATGTTTTGGTAGGTTTATATCACCTAATTCCATGTTATCTTGGTTGTTACATGCTCTGATTCACTATGAAAACCTGTATAGTCTATTTAACACATACTTTATCTTGCTATGAAACTTGTCTAATTGGAACAATACCCTACTATAGCTACATACTAGGTGTCCATGGAATATTTTTTGGCTTTTACAATGATATTATAATGCACAAGAACCTTATTTACCTTCATTTCTTTTGTTGTTCTATGTTTATACATTAGATAATGAGCAAAACATTTTCAAATTTGAGTTATACATTATAAAAATATGGAATGACATATTGCCTGAGTGTATGGGCATAAATAGGTTACCATATGATCTTTATCAAATTACAAGTGGTCTAAAATAACTTTATTTAACCCCCACAATGATTTTTACTCTTCACACTTGATATCTCTCAAGGGAGTAACTTTTCCACATTACAATAAGCAATATAAAAAAACAAATTGAAACCTTAATTTCTCCAAAAATACCTTAAACTTTGCTAAAACTTTCACAAATGACCTTTTAAAAGGTTAATCAAATCAAAACATTGTTTGAATAAACCATGATTAAGGTTGGATAAATTAGCCAATATTTTTGGCAACCTCCGAGGATAGTTTTTCTACTAAACATCTAGACTAGTAGCCTTACAATTCCATTGGGCTATGGACTCACCTATCACTCAGCAAAAAAACATGAATTAGACCTTGAAAATTTACTGCAATCCCTTAGAACAAGTTGAGATAGCTAATATCACCTTCAAGACACACACAACAAAACAAGACACATATGCAAATCAAGACACCACATAAAGGAAGACACCACACTATGCTAAGAGGCATTTATGGAAATGAGAAGCAAAAAAAAAGATTACTATGTATAAAACCTCAAACATTGTGATAGAATCACTTAGAGGAAGTAAAAACTAGCTTACTATGTATAAGACCTTAAAGGCCTACTCCATCTAGATCAAAAGGAAAAAATACATAATCTTCTTAACTCCATATAAGTAAATAGGGACTTGATGGATGAAGTCTATAGGAAGCTTGATTTTGAGGTAAGAGGTATGCCTTACCTTTTGATATGTTGGCATGCTCATAATCTTTTTGATTGACAATCAAGCTTATCTCCTTTATTTCTTTACCTATGGACTGATCATGCAAGTTAATCACAATGTCATACCTTATATAAGCTTGATTGTTTAATTCAAATAAGGAAATTTATGCTCCTAGTCAGCCATGGAAAATTAAGACAATTCTCTTTACAAGTCAACTAGTGTATTTTGATTTGTATTTTAGTCTACCTTTTAGGAGATGTAGATCTACTAAAGACATCATATTTTATAATGAAATCATAGTTTTATTATCCTGACTTGTTATGATCATCCTCTTGTCTACATGGGAGGGATAAAATCTCTATGACACCCTCATTTTTATCCACATGATCTTTAGACCTATCAAGATCTTCAAATTCTTTGTAAATTTCAAAGTATGACTACCACATGCCATCAAAACCTTCTTGATCCCCACTTTAAGCTTATTGAAGTTCATGAGGAATCACTACATCTTATTTTGTCTTTACTTAGTCCATGTTTAGGACTATTACCTTGTGAACCTTGGTACAATATGATTTTATTCTTCCTCCATGTTGAATGGAAGCTCATTTGTCTAATAATACTCTTAATCATACCCCTGAATGCACTCTTGATTAGGAAGGATTAAATTCTCTTCATTTAGATACTCTTCTTCTTGGCCATTTGATAAATTTTGAGGAATGTTTAATTACACCTCTATTGTATCCACCACTTGAACATCTTCATCATATTTTTAATGAGGTTCATTTCTAGTTACAACTAAAAATTGAAGCTCTTCATCATGTTCATTTGAATGCTCCTCATTTGGTCTCCATATAACTAGTCCTCTAATGCAAAGGGAGATGGTGGGAGGTCAAGGAGTTGTAACTGGTGGAGTAGGGGTATAATACTCATTATCAAATGTAAAGTGAGTCATTAAGGTCTCTCCTTCACTTTCCTTCCATACAATGGGCCTTCCTTTAAAAAGGGAGATGGTGGGAGGGCAAAATGGCTAATTTGTTAGAGTGGGATGAATATACTCATATGTTGGCTTTGGTTTTGAAGGATTACTCTTACAACTTGAAAACTCGGGGGTAATGGACTCATTTAGGAGCTCTTGTGAAAGAGGAAAATAGGCTTGTGCTAAAGTTTATTTATTCTCCTTTTTTCATTTAGCAATCATCCTATCAAATTCTGCTATACCTTCATCTTTATGAAAAAATCCAACTTGAGGAGTGGATGAGGGGCTCAAGAAACTTGGAAACTTTCCTAGTTTGGATTATAAAACTTTCCCCCTCTCTTTATTTTGGATTGGCATATGAAAAATGGGTGAGAAACTTGGAAATTTATTTGGCTAAGGAGTTTGATAAACTTGAGGAAGTAAGTTACCAAAATTATGCTCTTTTTGATCAATTTTTGTAATCTTGGCCTTGATATCACTAATAATTTGGGATAGGCTAAGACCTGGAGAAGGCTTACTTAGATAAAAAAGTGGATAAATAGGACTGATGGCATGCTTTTAAATGTTGGTATGAAGGTTGATAAGTTTTGTAAGGTTATTGAGGATGGAAGGAAGGATAACATCCTTGGAGGTAGGGCTGATTAGATGCATAATTAGAGCCATATGAGGGGAAAGTGGGATAATTATAGGCTTGGTATGGATCTTCATGGGGTTGATATGGATTAATAGCATGGACCAAGTTGAAACCTACTTTAAACTTAGCCATGAAACTTCATGTGGAAAGAAAAAATAGGGTACTTGCTTGGAAAGAATACTTGGGTTGTTAAAACTAGTTGAATCAATTCAGATTCACCATTGATTCTTATATAAATGCCTCCAAAGGCTAATATATTGAATTAAAACACCAAAAATCATTTAATATATGAGTTACTTTTACTACTTTTCCCACTAATCATGCCAAAAATTATTATCACTGTGATTTATACCCTTTGAGGAGGTGTTTTAGGTCTCCTCACCCAATTGACACAATGAGAACTCTTTAAGGCTATGGGTGACCTATGACCAAAGACAACCTCTAGAGAGGGATGACTCTCTTGATTCTACACCTAAAACTAACACTAAACCTATTCAAATTTTTAAGTAAAATGGAGAAAGAAAGCATGAAAGTGATGACTAAAAGGGGTGATGCACCAAATTTTGAGCTTCCCCTACATGATTATGATGGATACTATTGATTAAAACAAGACTAAAATCTAATTTCATAACTCCAAAATAGTCCTTCCAACATAAGTGTTTAAATATTCATTCTATAGCTAATGCATCAACCAAGAGGGATAATATAGAGTTTTAAAGGAAGACACTAGTGAAAATTTCCACACTTAACCTTTGCAATACTACTTGACACACACCATATGACATGCAATAAGGTTACTTGCTCGCAAAGAGGTGAAAATGAAGAGGAAAAATGCAAGGAATTTGAAAATTATCACTTTAATTCATCAATAATTCATTAGTAGAACACTAGATGTAAGATGGAGAAGGCATAAATCAGCTTTTATTAAATTCAAAATTAAGAAAGCAACATCAATTTGGCAGGGCAATTCCATAGCTAGCTATAGGATCCTTTACAAACCATTTAAGGCCAAATATTTAGAATAAAGAGAAAGAATAAGCAAGAGAAAAGGAGGTGAGATAAAATTTCCTCAATTTTGGTCCTCAATGTTTCCACATGTTTCCTTATGTAAATCAGAAATAAAAACTACATTCAAGTCATATTCCATCTCCAACACATGGTTCTTTCAAGCTCCCACTCTATGGGAAGAGTTACATTTCATTCATTACTCCTCATGACCATGCTCAATAATTAGCCAAATATATAATACAAAAGGTTTATTCTTGGCCTTAAAGGAGTTACCAACATGGATCAAGTGTCTTTATAGAGGAATCATGTCCCTAGATGCCCTTTAATTCTGCAACCTCACTCATGTTTGTAACTTGTCACATGATTTACTCTATTCTCAATAACTTTGGACACATGGATCTCTTAAAACATAGATAGGACCTATTTTTAAGTCATAAATAAGGTGAAAGGTATGAAATTTTTTTAACACCATGAGATATTTCTAATTAGACATGAAACTCCATCTTTTTGACTTGATTTCTTGTCATCTACCTACAATTCCTCATTCTAGTTCAAAACCTCTTACGAAAACCTTTTTTGGATTGTATAATGGCCTTATATCACCATAAAAATTCTCCAAGTCCTTTTAAACACTTGAAACATCTTGAAAAAAACTTATATGACTTGCATATGAGGTTTCAAGGAATTTGGATCCCCCATTCTTAAATTATGCCACTTTTGGTCCTCTTGAAGACTATTTTTCTCCATTTTCAACAGACCCAGACTATATTTTTGAGTTTCATCTCTCTTCAAGAATCATAAAAGCATGATACCACTTATAAAAAAAATTAAATTTATAAACAGACCATCAGTCCAAATTTCATAAGTTTTGGAGGCTTAAAACTCAAGTTATCACTTTTTTGTGAAATCTAGGTTTGTAGAGCAACAAGCAGGCTAGTTTGCTAAAAATATATATTTTGAGTTAAATAGGGTATAAAGAGATGATTAGTTTTGTTTTTTAACCTATATTAACCCCTTAACCATTAAAATCATTATTTGGTCATGATCAATCACATAAAATATAAAAGAATACTTGTTTTCAGGTTTGCAACAACTCAGAAATTAGGAATAATGGACCTAAAGAGAGAAATGGGCATAACTTGAGTTTTATGGGGTATAAATACTTGATTAATTTTTTTATAATACATATATATTCCCATATCTATCCTCTAATCACTATATTCATTCAATTAGTAAATAAAACCTTCCAAAAAAACTCTTTTCAAGCCTATGATCTTGACACAATCAAGTTGGGCATGCATACTCAATTGTCTCTTGGAAATTTGGACCTATAAATACTTGTTACAAGCCTAAAAGGGATTTATGAGGTATTTATATTTTTATTAAACTATTTTCCTACATTTAACAAGTTTCAAAATGCATTCAAATTTTCCAAAACTAAGCACCTAGGGTTTTGAAAGGTTTTATAGACTACTAATTTGTTAACGATGGTTCATAAAGCATATGCCCTCTAACATTGAACATTAGACACATATTTTTAGGTAATAAGGGTTATATTCAACCCCTAATATCATTTTTATTATAACATCTCCTCTTTTATTAAAAAAATTCATCAAAATGGCTCTCCTTCTCTTGCAAATGACTCGATGGAGATATCAAACAATTTTTTACCCTTTTTAGACCTGAAAATTCTATCTATACAAGGTTTTTAGCTTGAGGATGCTGGCGGAGGTTTTGGTAGGCCTATATAACCTTGTTTTATGTTCTCTTGGATGTTAAATTATTTGATTCACTTGAAAACCTACATAGTCTCTTCAAAACATGTTTTCTCTTGCTATGAAACTTGTCTATTTGGAAAAATACCCTACTATAGCTACATACCAAGTATCCATGGAGTATTCCTTGGATTATATAATAATATTATAATGCACAAAAACTTTATTTACCTTCCTTTCCTATGTTATGCTATGTTTGGAAATTAGATAATGAACAAAACATTTTCAAATGTGAGTTTTACGTTAGAAAAAGATGGAATGACATCTTAGCTAAGTGTATGGGAAGAAATAGGGTAACATATGATCTTTATCAAATTCCAAGTGACCTAAAATAACCTTATTTAACCCCCATAATTATGTTGACTCTTCAAATTTGATATCTCTCAAGGGAGTCACTTTGCCACATTCCAATAAGTAATATAACAAAATAAAATGAAACCTTAATTTCTTAAAAAATACCTTAAACTTTATTAAAACTTTCATACATTATCATTTGAAATGTTAAACAAATCATGACATTGTTTGAATAAACCATGATCAAGGGTGGCTAAATTAGCCAACATATACCTCATATAAGGGGCATGATCAAAGGCCACATAATCTAAGGGATATGAATTAGTCAAATGACCATATATTATAAATTGACATATTCAAATGTCCACATACAACAAGCAATGACATATTCAAATGTCAAAATAGGAAAGCATGGTATTAGGGCCACAATAAATGGATCATATTCAAATTATTGAACAAGAAATAAAATTTAAGATAATAACAAGTAAGGAGCATACTCAAGTAAGTGATAAAATGGTAAATTAAGATAAATATAAGAAACCAACATTAACCTAGAATATTAGTTTCTAATCATATGTGTTTTCAAGTAATGTTAAGTACATAACATATCATGTACACTGTGAAAGGTATAAGCATGGATAGAGGCATGTGTAAGTATATAAAGATCAAACATGATAATGGAAAGTGATCATGGAATAATATAACCTGAGTATATCATGATTAAAGAGGTATATGCCCCTGACATACTTAGGATATGAGTGGAGGGAATTCCAAACATCTATATGTGAATATATCATGTATCTGGGTATGCCTATATCACACTCAAATGAAGTGTGAAACATATGTGTATATAGTAAAAGAATGATATGCTATCTACTAACATAAAGCAAACAACATATGCATAATAAATAGTATAACTAGGAACATGTTGAATTTATTTTGGTATTTTTGAATTTTTTGATTGTTTTTGGTATTTTTGGAATATTTTATTCTTAATTTTTTCTTGGTTAAGGCAAAGTCTATCCAATTATACCATCTAAGGAATTCTCATCTAAAAGTGATTTAAACACTAGATACGACATAGTAAACTAGTGGTATTGAGATGCATGTATAGGTTTAATATTTGGTGTTGTAGGATTTGTAATGCTCTGTGTATGTGTCATAGGACTTTATGGTCTCTAAGGATAATATAAATATTATATGTTCATGGAACCCATTATTTTGTTATATGTATTGTATATGAAGTAACAATAATAGGAACATGTTTAGTTTCTCTAGATAATTGAGTATGTTACGTAGTAGTATATAAGGATTCTATGTAATTCCTTGCATATGCTTGATGTCATGGTATCTTGAGTATGGTTCACCTAGGTAAGGGGATTACATATTGCTTACCCTTTCATGGAAGATCAACCTTAGTATGTTTGATAATTAGTTTCCTTAGAATAAGTTATTTTTGTTTATATGGAATTTTAGGAATTATGAACACTTTATTTGTATGAATTTATTTAATACACCCATCCACTATGAAAGTTACTACTCAGAGCTTATGTATCCAAGGTTATCACAATAAATTATCAAACACTCATGTGTATGGTATAATTGAGAAGGTAGTGACCACCTATGTTGGGATAACCTATAAAGATAAGCCAATATTTCCAAAAACCCGATGTGAGGTCCCATCAAATATTCTAACCATTTTGGTTGAAGGATGTAAATCATCATGTGTACATCCTAAATGTATAAGTAATTTCAATGTGCAAACATTTTCTTTTACACAATTATCAATTATAACACTATGAATATGTTGGTGATCAATATATTCTCAAATAAATAATGAATGAAGATTTGATTCATTATCCACAATCTCAT
The DNA here is from genome assembly GCA_037957365.1 of Torreya grandis. NCBI lineage: Eukaryota > Viridiplantae > Streptophyta > Pinopsida > Cupressales > Taxaceae > Torreya > Torreya grandis. Next base: position 644,159 of record JARHVA010000301.1, on the reverse strand, counting down.
TGTCATCAAAAGTAATAGCTCTCTAAATGATATGAGGTATATGTCATGTATAAGTACCAATAATCCCATCTAATGGGTGCCCATAATTTGGTGGAGTATGTACATTATATTCTAATTGCACTCTTGGATTCTTTTGAGAATGGTCTTGTAATGGATCACTAAACATGTTTTGGTTTTAATAGCTGTCAAGTTGTGACCTTAAATCTTTGTGAGGATCATCAAATGTAAGTTGCTGGTTATCGATAAGGTCTTGAATATTATTATTTAAGGTATAAAATCAGTTATTATAATTCCCATCACCTTAGTGATACTCATAACAAGCATTGGCATCATATCCATGAGGTAGAGATTTACTCATATCAAACTTTATGGGAGGAGGGAAATATATGAGATGAAAATCTAAAAGATTTTTAAGTAGAGAAGTTGGAGACTTAGATAATCATGTAAATTCTCTCCTTGGTACATTAGATAATATAGTTAAACTAGGTTTTTATGACACTAAATTAATAGTTGTAACTATTTTATTTTTGGGTTCTGTAGGTTTGACTATGTAGCTTGGTTTGATATAAAACTTGGTACTGGATGTAGTCAATTTATTTGATACATACTTAATATTGTTTAATGAAATAAGTTTCATTTTATGATTTATAAAAATAAGCTATAAGTCATTAAAATATTTTAACTTTTTAAAAATAATGGACTCATGTAATGGGGAAAGCAAACTTTGCTTGAAGATTTCTTGAAGTTCTTTATTTTCCATTTTGTTTTTCATTTTGGCCAGCATTGTCTTATATCTCAAGACATATTCGTTGATAGGTTCATCAGTTCATTAATTTATTTTTTCACTTTGGGAATATGATACCTTTTTATTAATTTTGATATAAAAATGTGCCAAAAATTTATATGCAAGAGGTTTGAATGATTTTATAGATTGGATTGGTAAATCATTGAACCACCTTAAAGAATAGTCCTTGAGGATCCTTGGAAATAGTTTAGTTAAAATTTTATCATTGGAGGCATAATCAAGTAATGCCACATATAAATATTGAATATGTTCTTCAATAACACCCTTTCCATCATAAAATGTGAACTTAGGTGCAAAAAAACTAGTTGGCAAGGGGTGTTAATATATTTCAAGTACAAGAGGATTATACAACACCTCTTGTAAATCAATAATATAAGGTGACTTCATATATTTTTGTCCAATATTTATAAACTTAGCTTGAAAAAGTTTTATAGTTTGGAAATTAAGTCTTAAAATAAGGTGTATCCATATTTTGAGTTGAGATAGGCATTGAAACCAGTAACTGGGTTGAAGTGCCAACCTTTCCCATGGAGGATGTAGAAATAGTAGGATTTGTTTAATGGAATAATGGTGTAAAAAAATAATCAATGCCACCATTATAAGTATGAAGTGATTATGTGTTCAATGGGAGGGTGATTGATATGGAATCAATTATAATACCACCTAAGGATTCACCATAACTAAGGGAGGATGCCTTGGCCTTGGCATGTTTATTGATTTCATCTCTTGTAACATACAAAAAAGCATCCATTAAGTCCTTGTTATTATTGAGATGAGTAACTAATTATTATTTATTTAGATTTGAAAATAAGTTTTTTTGTTAACATTTTTCATTGCTTATAAATGAAAAATCTAGAATTTGAAAAAGTAATTTACAATAATTATAAAATAAACCCCTAGGTCAATCTAGGGTTTAGAGACCAAAGGTCAAGTTCACCAAACTTTTAACCCTAAATTTAGATAAGGGGATTGTTGACCATTTTTACCTTAGGCCAAAATGGGTAAACCCCCTATAGTAATAATCTTGTATAGGGGATTTTTATAATGTCACAGGGTATGTTGTAGCTTAATTGATGTCATTTCATATGCCATTCTAATCTTAGTCATGGTCTTGTTAAACCCTTGTGCCATTTGATATCTTGGGGGACATTTTAGGTTCATCTATGCAAGTGGTAGGTCTTCATGGTGATCAATGTAGTTATAACATAGAAAATTTTTTATCATGCCTCAAATAATTCATCTGATCTTTCAAATATCAAGTAGTAGCTCAAAAACAAGATTTGTGAAGCTAGGCCATCATAAGGACATCACGTGGAAACCAGAATGAATCAACTCACTTGTGTAATTTTTAAAAATACTCAAAAAGCCTCACATGACCATCATATCATTTATGATCAATTTTATACATACCAAGATCACGCTCTACAAATTTCACATCCTAATGAGTCTTTTATCTTGATATCTAAGCCTCCTAAGTTTAGCTTGTTGATTCTAAGGGGCTAGGCCATCCTAGACATCATGCAAGAGAAAACAGACCAGTCCACTTGTTTAATTTTTATCTTTGCTTAGAGATCCTCTTGTACCCATTATATAAATCACAATTATAGCTCTACATACCAATAACATGCTCTAAAAGTTTCAAGTTTGCATGAGCTTTCTAGTTCAAGTTAAAATCTTCTAAAGTTGGACCTACACAAAAGATATTCCCACTAACGTCAAGTTTAAGCTTAAACAAAACTAATCCTTTTGAGATTAAATTTTATGGTCATGCAAGCATCAATTATGGTCACATGAACATTATTTTATAAGAGTGAGCATGTCAATTTTAAGCTCATGAAGTAGACACTAGATTTTAAATAGTGGGTCCCAATTGATCTAATGGTCCTCACTCAATCGTACATCTTGATCCAATGGTGTGAGATGGGTCAAATAGTCAAGGAGATTGAGAGATTAACACATTATATAAGCACATAGGGATAGAATATTGATAGTGGATCCTAAAATTAAATATAGAGATGCCACATGGTGTAAGCTTGGATAGAGTTGACAAGTCAAGGGGCAATATCGATGGTTGGCTCTTGATTGTACAGATCAAGATCAATAGAGATATCATAGGTAAAAATGTCAACAAGATGAGTTGTCTATCAATGGCCAATTAAAACAAGGGTGATCCTATAACTTTTTATAGGATTCAAACTAGGAACCATTTTTAACCAAGGCAAATGGGTATTGTAGGGACATCAATCCACCATTGAAGCTTGATCCAATGCCATGAAAAGAACACAATGATGCAGACAGCCAAAGAAATCATAAAGGGACCACCATTACGGATAAATATGGACCTTTGAATCAAGGGTTTATGTCATAAAGGGATATTTTTTTACTATGTTCACCATTTTTAGAAGGATCTAACTTTTCAAAGTGTGCCATGAAGGCATACACGTATTCCCCAATAGTTTTATCTCCCAGAATAGTTACATGAAAAGGACTTTATCTCCACTTTTTCATGCCATGATGAACTAATAAAGAGAATTTAACACCAAAATTTAGCTCAGAACCACTTGATCCCATCATTTCAACCATCAGGGAGCATCAATGAGGTAGTATGTAACTATGCAACCACTCAAAGTGACTTGGATCAATCAAAAGGTCTGAATGAGCATAATTTGCAAAATTAATTGTAACTATGGTTTAAATGTTTGAACTGATTGATTCCATTTTTTATCACCAACACTCCCTTTCTCTTGCTTCCTTTCTTCTATAAATATAGCTCTTGAGCTATTGTAAATGGGTACCACACCATGTATGGTAAATCCCTACTAAACTGATGTCATATTTTACCTTTGAACATTAATGCAAGTCTATTTCTAAATTTTGAACAATTTTCTAAGTTTATAAGTGATGTATAGTGATGAGATGTGATAATTATTTATCATTCTTTCCCTTATCTTTTCATGTTTGAGAAAGACTTCTTAGTCTAATAGATCATAAAGAGTGTATTCTAGCGTGTAAATATTTTTCAAGTGTATAAGTGTCCTCAAAGTGTGAAATCTAACCTCTGATTAATTTTCCTTGTGTTGTTTCTCATATCTCACCTTTATATTGAAATACTCATGTTAGAACCCATTAAGACTTAGAAACTAGTTTGTATGCCTTATTTCATCATGGTAGAAATATGATGGTCACATGGAAGAATTTTTGTGCATTACCTCATTTATAATAGGTTTAATTTATACATTCTCTAACTCTCTTCCCCACAAGTAAGTAGTAGTTTAAGTGATAATCCTTACATGATATATTCATGGAGCTAGCCCTTAAATCTAGAGGCTCAATTCCAATATAGGTACACCCACATAACTAGAAATGTTCCCATGTTGCCCAAATATGGAAGAGGATTGAACACCCTCTTCTAGGGTGCAATATTTGGTGACAATAGTTATGGCACATTTGGTGGGATCCATTTTCTTCAAGACAACTTGTCAAGGTGAATATTGGTCTTGACAACATCAAGCTATAAATTGGTGTGTTACTCAGCATTTAAAAATTCCTTTATGGTAAATTTGGTTCAAGGACATTTTTAATAAATGTGCCCTCATAATTGATGGTTCTCACTAGGTCATCTTATACTAGAACATCCAATCCTATAAACCCACCCATTCAGCCTAAAATTTCTCTTGTAATTTAGTATCCACTACCTAATTTGCCCTTTGAAGAATGAGTAGATTTTTCTTGAGAAGAAGGGAGTGAAGAGACCGAATAATTTGAAGATCTTGAAGAAGCAGACATGACTAGACCTCATGATTTCCCTACCTTCAATACTAAAAATATAATTCAACTTCAAGTATATGATGTTATCCCTCCTAATGCCAAGAAAGGTGTGCCTACATTCAATGGTGAGATTCATGTCACACCTAGTGAACACATTAGGGATGTTTTTAACTTTTACATTTTCCATAGTATTGTTTGAGAGAACATTTCAATTATAATTCTTTCCATGTCCCTTAAGGGGAAGGCTCTTTATTGGTATAGGAATCTAGAAGGGGGATGCATCACAATAACAAGTTTGGAGTGTTGTTGACTTCCAGATTTGGAAATGAAAGTGACCATTCCTCTCTCATACATCAAATCAATGCGATAAAAAAGGGACCCAATGAAATAATTCATGACTTTAATGAAATATTTTAGAAGACTTGGCATAGATTTCCTCCTCCCATGAAAGCACTTGTTATCTTTGTGTTCCCTACTTACTTGAAAGCCATTGGGACTGAAATTGTTATCATGCTTCAATATATGGGAGGTTACACTCTTCTTAAAGCATATGATCTTGTTATCAAAGTTGAGAATAGTCTCATCTAAGCTAGAATATTTCCTCCTAAGGTATTTATTCCTCTTGTGTCTTATACTTCTGATAATGCTCCAAATTTTTCCCAAGTTCTTAACGCCAATACCAAAATTAAGGTTGCTCCTACGCAAGCCAAAAATAATGTTGACTGGAAAGCAAATTTCATAGCCTCAGAGGCTCAAAATAGGCAATATACTATGAAACAATGTGCTTATCATAATCCTTAACCCTATCAACAATAATATGATCAGAAATATGGAAGATGAAAAGGTTAATGGCAGCCTAACTCTAACAGGCCTGCAAATGTGTACAATCCTAATTCCACCACCAATGCAAGAGAGATGATACCTATGCATAGCAACTTGGTGCAAGGAGAAAATTATTAATAAAGCCAATTTATGTATGTTAATTAAGGTAGAGAGTAGGCTCTTATTTATCAAGGGGGATTTACTCCTCTCTTATCAACTGAAGATGAAGTCATGATGCAAATAAGTGAAGGTGGACATCCTCAAGGAGAGATCTTCACCAACTTCCTAGTTGAGGACACTTTTATGATTAATCAATGAACCTATGTTATATACAACCATAGATCCAATATAAATGATTTTTTTGGTTATATTAATGTGCCTACAAGATCATTCAATCCTCTTGCAAGGTAGAAAGGCATGGTTGCCAGTGTGATAGTTCAAAAATCTCATATACCTCCAACAAGTCTAAATATGGTAAGGTCTATTCAAGGTGCCTATATTACTAAAGTTATGAGCAATTATTTACCTCCAAAGACATAATAAAAGGAGATTAATAATGCTCTAAACATAGTGTATTCCTTGAAAAGTGCTAAATCATCTATCTCCTTAGGGGATATCCTTCATATGCCTGACCAAAAAGAATTGTTACAAAATCAATTATCCACTATTCCAACTAGTCATTCATCTTCAAATAAATGTAGTAGTCATGTTATACTTACATATAATCCTAACACTATTATTAAACCATATACTAGTACTAAGAAACATCCACAATTTTACCTCACTCTCATAGTGGGTGATAAATTGGTTCATAATTACATAGTCGATAGTGGGGCTTTCACTTATGTCATGCCCAAAGTTGTAGCTCACAAATTTTGCCTAAAATATGAGCCTAAAATCAAATAATTAATCCATATATATGGTACACCTTATAATACCATAGGTTTGATCAAAAACTTGAAGTTTTTCTTTCATGATTGTCCTAGCTTTCCTATCCTTCAAGATATAGTTATTGTTGACCTCCCAACCCACTTTGTAATTTGCCTATCAAGGGAATTCATAACCAAGACATGTGGTTATCTCTCAACTAACTAGTCTTTCTTGGCCTTTAAAACAAGGTATGGTGCCAAGGTGATAATTAGGACACAACCCCTTACAAGGTTTCATATTGAGCCTTACATTGAGACAAGTTCTAATTTGAATTGTGTTGTTCATGAAGAAACTGGATCTAATGTGGATTATGGTGATTTTAAACTTGAGGAAATTTTTTATCTATTTTTGGATTATTATATTATAGATGCATATAGGCATGATCCTTGTAAATACTTTGAGCAAACTAATCTAGGGACTTACATCATGTATGAGGAGTTATTTGAGGGAGCTGAGGTAAGTGTCAAACATTCTCATGCTGCTAAGTGCAACTATATAATTCATGAGTATGATTGTCATAGGTTAATAAATATAATTGAGCACCAAAGTGGGAAGAATAATGTTTTTATTACTACTATTGATGAAGATGCTCTAGATGATGACACTTATGAAGAAGAGGAGGATGACTTATGGATAATATTTGAGACCATATGTCAAAAATTTGACAAGATTGGTAATATTCCTTCTTCTCCCAAGAAATGTATGTCTGGTATGTTTGTTGATGAAACTAATTAGTAGGCTCTCAGGTGTTCTATAAAGTATGAAAGTAAAGGGGGTGTTGTTAAGTACGGTGGACATCAATCTATTATTCAAAAGCCTATAGTTCTAGAGGGACATAAGGAGGTCAAGGTAGATGTCATTATGCATAGAGGATAGTTAAGAGATCCATATAGTATTGAGCCATGTTCAAAGAGGTTGGATCATAAATTATAAGAACTTGATACTCCCAAACATCAAGTATATCATATGAAAGAAGATAGAATGGTTGAGGCAGTTATCATCATGCCTATTCTATAGTATAAGGAATGTATATCATATATAGAAATGATCAAGAGGATTGCAACTCCAACCAAGGCTCTTATAGAGAAATAAATATCATTCATAAGGGTCCTAGATAGTTCATTTTTATACCTAAGAAGATTCAAAGGTGATAGGCTTCTTGATCACCTACATATGCATGTGATTGGCGATGAGCATGCTCCTCATGCTAGGCTACCTTCATGGAATGATAAAGATGCTAGGGGAACCATTTTTGACCCTGGTTGAGGTATGATCAAATGTTTCACCTCAAGATGAGGTTTTGTAAATAGTTAGTTTAGGTGTGTGTTTCTTTTCTTATTGTGTTGTGTTCCAATAATTTATTTTAAAGCACATGTGCATTCTTTGCTATGTGTTTTGTTCCTATTGTTTTCTTATGTTTTATGTACTATTCAAGGCATTTTATATGTCAAACATATTATACATGTGATTCCATAGCCAAATGGATTGGTTTAGGCAATTGGTCATGGCATAACAAGCATACCACCACTGGGAAATCACCAAAGATGTTGACCATTTTTACCTTAGGCCAAAATTGGTCAACCCCCTATAGTTAGTATCTTGTATAAGGTTTTTTGATAATGTCATAAGGTATGTTTTAGCTTAATAGATGTCATTTCATATGTCGTTCTAATCTTGGTCATGGTCTAGTTCAATATTTATGCCATTTGATATCTTAGGGGTCATTTTAGGGTCATATATGTAAGTCACAGGTCTTCATGGTGATCAATACAGTTAGATCATAGAACATGATTGATAATGCCCCAATAAATTCATCTGAGCTTTCAAAGATCAAGAAGTATCTCAAGAATAAGATTTGTGAAGCTATATCATCATCAGGATGTCACATGGAAACTAGAATGAAGTAGCTTGCTTGTAAAATTTTTAAACATGCTCAGAAAGCCTCATATTACCATCAAATCATGTGCAATCAATATTTTAAATACAAAAATCATGTTTTGTAAATTTCACATCTCGATGAGTCTTTTATCTTGAGATATAAGCTTCCCAAGTTTAGTTTACTGAGTCTAAGGGACCAAGTCATCTAGGACATCATGCAGGAGCAAATAGACAGTCCATGTCTATAATTTTTATCTTTACTCAAAAACCCTTGCATGACCAATGGATTAAACATAATTTTAGTTCTATATACCAAGAAAATTCTCTAAAAGTTTCAAGTTTACATGAGCTTTTTGGCTCAAGTTACAAACTTATAAAGTTGGACCTACATAGTAAGACATTCATGTTAATGTCAGGTTTAAGCTTGAGAAAAACTAATCCTTTTAAACTTAAATTTGATGGTTGCATAACATCAATGATGGTCATTCAAACATCATTTGACATGAGTGAGGATGTCAATTTTAAGCTCATGAAGTAGCTATTATATTTGAAATAGTGAGCCCCAGTTTATCTAATGGTCCTCACTCAATCATACATCTTGATCCAATGGTGTAAGATGGGTCAAACAGTTAAGGAGCTTGAGAGATTGACATGCAGTGTAATTTTGTAGGGTTTATAGACTAATATTGGATCCTAAAATCAAATGTGGGGTTGCCATGTGGTGTAAGCTTGGATAGAGTTGATAAGTTGAGGGGCAAAATCGATGGCTAGCACTTGATCGTATAGATCAAGATCAATGGAACAAGTATAGCTCAAAATGTCAATAAGTTGAGTCATATATCGATGGTGAATTAAAACAAAGGTGAGCCTGGAACTTTTTATGGGAGTCAAACCAAGAATCATTTTCAACCAAGGTAAATAAGTATTGTAAGGTCATCAATCTACCATTGAATATTGATTCAACACCATAAAAAAAATACAATGATGTAGACAAGCATAGAGAGCATAAAGAGATTGTCATTAAGGCTAAATATGGACCTCTGGCTAGATTTTTTATGTCATAAAGTGATATTTTTGTGACTATGTTTTCCATTATTAAAAGTAGCAGTTAGCTTTTCAAAGGGTGTATTGAAAGCATACATGTAGCCCCCAACGATTTCATCTCTAAGACCAGTTGTATGAAAGGGACCCTTCTCTCCACTTTTGCATGCCACAAAAAACTAATGAAGAGTAGTTAGCACCATAACCTATCTCAGAACCACTTGATCCCACCTTTGTAACTATCAAGGAACATCGATGAGGGAATATATAACTATACAACCACTCAAAGTGACCTAGATCAATAAAAATGTTTGTTTGAGCATAATTTGTAGAATCAATTGTAACTATGGTTCAAACATTTGAACTAATTGATTCCCTTTTTCAATGCCAAGGTTCCCTTTATCTTGCTTCCTTTCTTCTAGAAATATAGCTCTTGATCTATTGTAAAGGGGTACCACACCATTTATGGTAGAGCCCTACTGGACTGATGTCATATTTTACCTTTGAACATTAATGTGAGTCTATTTCTGAGTTTTAAACAATTGTCCAAGTCTGAAAGTGATGTTTGGTGATGAGAAGTGATAATTATCTATCCTTCTTTCCCTTATATTTTTATGTTTGAGCAAGTGTTCTTAGTCTAATAGGTCATATAGAGTGTAGTCTAGTGTGTAAAGCTTTTTCAAGTGTATAAGTGTCCTCAGAGTGTGCAATTTGACCTCTGGTTCATTTTCCTTATGTTTCTACTCACATATCACCTCTATATTGAAATACTCGTGTTATAACCCATTAAGACTTAGAAACTAGTTTGTATGCCTTATTTCATCATGGTAGAAATATGATGGTCATGTGGAAGACTTTTGGTGCACCACCTCCTTTAGATTAGGTTTAATTTATGCATTCTCTAACTCTTTTCCCTAAAATTAAGTAGTTGTTTAAGTGATAAGCATTACATGATATATTCATGGAGCTATCCCTTAAATCTAGAGGCTTATTTCTAATATAGGTACACCCACATACCTAGAAATGTTCCCATATTGCCCAAATTTGGAAGAGGATTGAACATCCTCCTCTAGGGTGCAAGATTTGGTGACAACAGGGATATCTAGGGTTAAAGGGGTATTATATTATCTTTTAAACAAGGATGGTGACCTAACCTAATGGATAAGATAATTAATATAAAACTTAGACAAATAATATTTGAGTTTATGCAACTGAAATTATTAAAAATAGTAAAACATAGCTATTGATAGATTGATATTATAATTAATTGGAAACAAATGATACTTATATAGTTTATTATGATCATGAAATTATAATATGTAACATGATGGAATTGGAATGGAAGATGATATTATAATATTTTTTAGATTTTGGGAATATGCATTATGTTGTCTTGGATAGTTATGTTAGATTTGGATAGTTGCATTGATGTAGGTGTTTAACCCTATTACATATGTTTTATATGAAATATTAATTAGATCTAGATGTGACAAACAAGATACTTATATACTTTATATCAAATTTATTTTGATATATATATAGATATATTGCATGCATAAGTTGTGATTATGGAAAAAATGGGTTAGTAGGCTCATAGTTTTGAGCTACCCTAAGGAACCCTTTATCAAAGGAAAATACCTACATATCCAAAAATTTGAAGAGGGGCTCATATTTATGTATTTATCCCCTGTATTTTGGCTTGTGTGTGCATAAATATGTGTGTGATAATAAAAAGCATGCAGTGACCTAACTTACAAGTTGGAAAAAATGGCTTATGAACCGCTCTTTGAATACTTCATACCTATGGAATACTAATCCTATGAGTGATATATAAATAGGTCATATAGATCAGGTTTTATCACTTGAATTATTGATCGAGTGTTGTTTGGTACATTACCTTGTAAGTCCCCAGTGTTTTCTAGGTGAGGAATGATTGAGGGTTCATCTTGTATATATATACCAATCCCTTTTAGAAATATATTACACTAAATTAATTAGGTTGACCTTTAGGATATGATTCATTTGAAAATTGGATGAATTTTAGACACTGGACACTTTGTAATAAAATTGGACACTTATATCGATGTAGGTGTCTATTTGGGATGCAAGTGTTTAGGAAGTTAGAAAATAGGTACAATTTTAGAACTGGTAGTGAAGGATAATAACCATGTTTAGAGATTTTGACATAGTGTAAAAGGCATGGTCATCATAATAATAATGTTTATACTAAGAGATAATCAATTTGGCACAAATAGATAGTGAACACAAGCCTTTCAATAGTAGCAAAGTCTAGAACTAAAAGGTACAACCATGATATGTATTTTCCAAGTTTAAAGACTAAGGTACTATATAAATCATATTTTAGTATCTATAATAATATTGAATCACAAGTGTAAAAATAAATGATGATACTCTCATTTAAATCACTTTGAATGGCCTTAATTATACCTATACAAATTTTGTATAAATGTTGCATTTTATTGATAATCTTAATGGAGTAACATTTTATTCCATTTGTGAATTGATCACTCAACATGAGCATATATTCATACATAATAAAACTCAACCTAAAAAATATGCCTAATTCATAAAGCTAAGGACACAACAACTCCAAAGAGGACATGAACAAAGGAATTTTTGAACCATTCTCTGAAACATTATTTGGGACATTCTCATTGGTATTCTTCATGACATTCTCTAGAGTCCTCAAACTATAGAACACGACATAAGCATTCTTCTAAGTATCATGTATGTTATATTGATTCCTCATCTTATGGTTCTCATAAAAAAATAAAGAACCAAGATGTTATAAGTGTGCATGTATTGGTCATATTGTTGATGTATGTCCTTCTCGACACCCACTATCCAAACACAAAAATAAAATTGAAATAAATTATGTTGGTCATTCTAGTAGATATTATTTAGGTTATTCCAACTAATTGGGTTATTCTAACACATCATATGATTATTATGCATCTTATATGTCTGAGTTACATGGTCTAATGGACCTGATGATCAGTTATGAAGTCATAGATATTCACCCACGTTGAGTGAGTTGCTAACTCAATGATAGGGTTTTTATATACTAAAAGTTTTGGCTTGGATTTTATTGATTTAAATTCCATTTTTGTTTTTTTTTAGTTAATTTGATATTCCTGCTAAGGATGATAGTGAAATTGGATGAGAAAAACTTCATCATGTTAATCATTCATGCCATAATGCATGGGGTAGTGGGCTTATTGGAAGTGACATCGGTTGATTGGTATAATGATGTATAGGTGGCAGTTGTAAATGCAATATAAGATTTTTATGACTTCATAGTCATAGATCTAGATCATCTTCTTATGTACCCATTTTTATAAGGGGGATTTATTAGGTTGGTTTATCCAATGTCATATTTTTGTTTAGTGCTTAGTTTTATAGTATGGGTTACATACACACCTTTCATATTTTAATATGTTTTGTTATTATTTTTGTTAGTTTAGTAAATTTAAAAAGGTGATTTAGTTGTGTTTGGGTTGGTTAAAACTGTTAGGTATTTCAGTACATACCACAATCATTTATTGTAAGCTTATAAAATTTTAATTTACAATGTAAATATTAAGGTTTCATAATGAATATATTTTATATTATTCTATTTATTTACTCTCCATTATCAATCCTAACAACTCTAATATCCAAAACCCTTATCAAATCTCTATAATCTATATAATCAGTGTCAAAATATATATTCCCTTATTTTTTAGGTTTAATTCTCTATGAAAATCACACTAATATGCCTCTCTTTTGAAGTGAGGGATGTAATTTGCAATTCACTCATCTTAAAATAAAGAGTTAACTCTATCATGGTATGTATAAATATGGAAGCATGCATAATCATGTGAACATGTGGATAATATGTCAGCATAATAATGAATATGTCATCAAAATATGTATTAAATATATATAATCCAAGGCATATAAGTGTCATGTTAAGTTGTATATATTAATTAGGGACACAGTAGGAATCATCATTAATAAATTTACTTAATAAGACTACACAGGAAAGGTGCATGATATGGATCATGGTATTTCACATAAGGGAGATATGTGTGATATGGATCAAAACACTTACAAACTTATAAATCATAAAAATAATCAACAAGCACAATAATCAATTTTAAGTCCATGATGCACACAATAAAAGCACATGCAATATCACACAATGTCACATATAAGACCAAGGGCTACAAGGGACAACAAATGTCACATAGAGAAGGCCAAGGGGCTACAAACAAGGGATAATAAGTGTCACACACACAAATCCAAGGGTTTTAAAATAAGGTACAATAAATGTCACACACACAATGCCAAGGGGTGCATACAATAGACAAGCAATGACTAACCTATTATAAAGGGAAACAACATTGAAGAGGCATAAAACATGTAAGTTAGTTTACACCATACGAGTATGTCAATGTCACAACATAGTAAAATAGCATATCCATGTAACATTATATAAGTTATGAGCAATAGAAATACATGTGTAATCAATAAATGTAGCTCAACATGGTAGATGAAAATGTCATAGAAATATATCATGTAACTTATGGAAGAAGATGCCCCCATCATTGGCATGGCCCCTGAGTAAAGGAATGGTCCAACATTTATGTATCCATGTATCATATATATCTATATGCTCTACACATAATTCATGTATACCATGAAATTTATGTGTGTATATAAAGGATATGTAATCTACCAAACATGTGATAAATAACATATATGAAAAATGTAACTAAAAATATGTCATGCTCAGGTTTTGATTTTTTTTTTTGAATATTTCATTTTTTGTATTTTATTTTTTTGGGGTATTTTTAGAATATTTGAACAAATGTTCATAGGTCATCAAAATCACCAAATGTGTGTATTTCACTGAGATTGTCTTTTAGTGTGGCATTTTCCTAATGGTTTAATTAAAGCTTAACTTTTTCATCCAATGATTTATTATATTTTCTACTCAGATATAGAATTTTTGGAGGTGACTCTTGGTCATCATTGTTATTATCAATTAGAATTCTGACTGCATGCCATCTATATGGGAAGGTTATGTTATAACTTAGTTTATCCATTAAATATTGCATAATTTATAACCACTATTGTCCTAATGTTAGTTTTAACTAATTGATGGGGTGTATTACCCATATGCATATATCAAAAATTGTTGGTCCACAAGAGATTGGAAGGGTGATGTTTTCAAATGATCCCAGACAATGTAAAGTTAGGTGTAATTGATCGATGATATATCATAACTATTTTAAGTATGTTAGACTGCATGTGCTTGGATGTTCACTCTCATCAATTTGAATGTGATGTTGATATGCCCCCTCAAAATATAATGTAGTAGTTAGTATTTCTTATCTCAAATTATTGTGACTTTTATCAATTCTTTGAGATAATTTGAAACTTGGTTTTGACCACCCTTGTTGTGGTTGAATTATTTTAATTATTACTTTATTCTTGTATTTTTGATTTTTTTTTATAGTTCTACAACTATATGTTCCATGCCAAGTGATCCTATGGTAATCAAAATATGATTTCCATCCTTAATGTGATAAACATTGTAAGTCTCTATGTATAATAGTTGGTAATGCAATAAATTTATTGTAAAGTACCACTAGTAAGATAATTATTGGTTTGTTTTGAATATTTGTCACTTATATTGTGGTAATATGTGTTGTCCCTTAAAATTCCACATTATTCACTAAATTATGCTAAACCCTTTGATATATTTTGAAACATGTATAATTTCTATTTTTCTAGAATTATACTTGACTTTAAAAAAAAAATTCTAAACGATGCTTGTATCATAAGAGAATAATGTTGTATAAAAATATTACAAACTATTAACATTTATATTATATCGATGATCTCACATTGGTGTGTTTCTTTTGCCCCATATGGATTATGGTTGAGTATAAACATTTGAATTATCAGTGTTATTTATATATGAACTACTTAGTACTCTCCAAGACCAATAGGTGTAAACATATTATGAGATAGGTGCACATCTAAATCAATAGGATTTAAATTTACCTTATGCAAACTATCATCTAGTATAGTTTTCATATCATTATCATCTTTAGTATCATACTAATTTGTGACTATATAATTAAGATATTCAGAATTGACCAAAAGAGGGAGTTTTAGATTTTTTTATTTTATTTGGTAACTTTTTATACATTCTTTGTTTCTTCATTAATGTGTATAAATGGTTCCTTGCCATTTATTTGACTTGATTGACCCACCTCGTATGTTTGCATTTTTTATAATGGGATGGGTTGCATTGGTGGTACTATAGAATAATATTTAGAATGTGATGGATGACTATGTCACTTTTCAATATTGGAAAATATCTTCATCTATGTGAAAAGTATACAAATAATCATCATGCATGAATTTCACACATCAGTGCAGTTTTTAGGGAATTACTTCCATATTATGTATCCAAGGTTGCCCCAAAGGTAAATTATAATGTATATGATTAGGCATAACCTAAAATAAATTAGGTATTATTTTGGTTCCTAATTCCACATCCAATAATATTTACCTAATTACTTGGTGTGGAATGTGATGAAATCCTTGTATGTTTTGATCTAGATTTTGAATAACATCCATATTGATACCAAATTTTTGTAAGAAATTAAAGTTGCATATATTCATTCTTGAGCCATTATTTTCCATTTGTTTTGAACTTTAACTTGAATAAATGATGGGAAACCTTTTCTATTATGTGTCATGAAGGTAAGTCTTCCTTGTCAAAGGAAATAATTTTTTTTGTATCTTTTTTTAACTCATGATAGAAGTAAAGTATGTCAATTATATATTACTATGAATAGTGGTCTCACATAATATATCCTTGCAAAATATTGATTGCTTTATAATTTAAGAATATAAATATTAGCATGGATATTATTTAGTTGATCAATATTATCATCCTATGAATAATTATATGAAGTTGAAAAGCTCAAGTCTTTAGTCACGAGAGAGCTCTGATAGTAATTCGCATATATATCAAGTAGCAAATGTGTTTTCCTCTTGTATTTTGAGACCAAGTATGTAATTGATTTAGTTAGGATCAAATATTAACTACCCAAATCTTCCATTCTTTGGAATTAATTTTAGATAATGAATTTGCTACCTGTCTATTCTATTTTGAATTTGATTTTTGTGATGCCAAATTTTATAGGGTTGTTTACCACATGGTGATTTTTTGTTGTCTTTTATTACCCAGTCAACTTGTTGAGTCCTCCATTATGACACATGTCATTATAATGCTTAATAGTGGAAAGTATATTTATTTTTTTGTATTCACTTATTTATAAAATGAGACGTGGCCTCTTATATCTTAATCATCAGGAGTTGATCGCTATGTCCTTAGCTATTGCAATCTTAACTCAGTGAGATGTGGACATGTGGTATGATCCTACACATCTACTTAGTTTATTGTCTTCATGGTTTATGTTATTTAATGTTAGCTACAGATGAGTGAGATGTCAACATGTGGACTGCTCTCACTTTCTTGCTTAGTCACTAGGATTTGTAACTTATGTCATTGTATATGCATTGTAGATGAGTGAGATGATGACACATGGATGACTCTCACTTATTCATATAGTCAAGAAGCTTTGTACTATGTACCTAGAATTATTAGTCATAGATGAGTGGGATGATGACACATGGATGATTCTCACTTATCTAAATGGTTGGGAAGCTTTGTACTTTGTACCTAGACCTGTTAGTGATAGATGACTAGGATGATGACACATAGATGAATCTTGCTTATTCAGATTGGAAAGAATATATGTACTCTATACCTTGACATGTCAATTGTGCATGAGCAAGATGATATTTAGATGAATCTCCTTACTCAGGGAACTCTGTGATTTATCCATTTAATGTGTAATGGGTGAATGATTAGGATTGATACATATGGCATGATCTTATTAGCTCAAAAAGTTAGGAACCCTTGTGCCTTAGTCTTTTTTTGTATAAGCCACAAGTAAGCATGATGGAAACATGTGGATGGTCCTCACTTGCTCAATTACCTAGATGAAAATAAACTTAGAACTTTGATGATGGATTCAAATGAAATTAAACTTAAAACTTTGATGATTGCTTCAAAAGGGAGATGGATAGAGATGTGTGGTATGATCTCGCCTGCTTACCCTATCTAAATGCTTATAATACTTTCCTATTCTTAGGTTTGATGATCATTTAAGTGCAAAAGAGACATGTGGAAAAAAATGGTGTTGACTTGTAAAGGTAATATAGCATGAAAAATATAAAACCACCTTTGACAAGCACCTAGTTAGCTTAGTTATTCCAAAATAATGTGAAAACCTGATTTTGATAAGTACCTAGATTTGAAAGTCAAAGTTCTATAAGAATAATTCAATGTTAATCCTTGATTTTGACTTAAACATAAATAAATGACTCATAGCTTGAATTTAGACTTACTTTATCAAAATGAACATGAAATTTTTAGGCCAAAGTAAGTCCTCATTTAAAAATTTAGAAATGGGGGGTTGGGAGTCACAACACATCCCAATTAGTGGACTCTACTTTTCCCTTACATAATATATTACTGCTTCATTGTCCTCATTTTAATGTTTAATTAAAATTTATGCACTCAATAGTTTTCTATTTAGCGGTTATAAAATAAACGTGGTTGTGGTGGAGGCCAATATCTTAGGCATGCAAATTTAATATTTGATACTACAACAAGATTTAGAATATTATCCACTTGAAGTATTTCATATATTTCACATACATAAATAATAGTATTCAACCTTCCTTGATATTGTTAGTTCCTATTAAAAAAGGATTATAAGTTTTTTTTTATTAACCTATTTTTTGTTTAATCAATAGGAAAAATTGAGACATGTATTATTTTATTCTATTTTTAAAATTATAAAATTTAGCTTATGAATATTAGAATATTCTTCTAAATTTTATTTAATAATTTTTTCTTCTTAATTTAAAAACCTTTATTTGAGCATATTATTATCCTAACTTTAAGTTGCTAGTGATTAATTAATTTGTGTCTCATTGTATATTTTTTTGTTCAGCCACATAATTATTTTGTGAAAATATTTCTTAAACTCCACTTATTTTTGCATAAATTTTGATCTGAATAAATAATATTTTAATATATAATACTTTATTATTATAATAATTCATCTAGCAACAAATAATATGTACCCTACATTTAATAACTCTGACTAGTAACACTTATTAGTGACACTTATTTTCTTTACTTTTACTTTTGCTACTTTTGGAAAATCGTAAGATGACCAATGACTTTTATCCAAAATAAAGAAGCCATAATTAATTTAGCACTTTATTTTTTCAAATTCAATCAAACCTCATTTCAATCAAAATGCTTTAATTTCCTGTCCCATCACTCACTCAGGGCAACTGTTTTAAATTGAAGTTTTGGATAATGGATTCGGTGAAAGGTTCTATTGATTGTGCACTTTCATTTTGAATACTAAATTAAGGTATTATAATTGTGCACTTTCATTTTGAATAATGAATTAAGGTATTATAATATTATATTAGATTTCAAAAAAATTACATGTGTTTTAGTATTTTTTTAATTATTTATAATTAATGTTTCAAAATCTAATATATTTTATATTTTACAATATTAACAGTTTTATTGTGAGAGATCATAAAACATAATTTTTAAATTTAAATCAAAATATAACATTTAGAACATTATTTCCTAATCCTTAAATCACTAATAATCAAACATAAAAAAAATTATAAAATAATAATACATATATTCATATTTTAAAAATCCCTTTTAACATACCCTCCTCACCCAACCTAAATGATTGTAACCTTAAATACTTTACCCCTTCACCCAAATATAACACAAAAATCATAAAATTAAATCATTTAGGGTTCATTTGGGGTTGAGCTCCATTGGTGACAGTGGTTGCGATGCACCTCCCCAAATATTGTAAATCTCTATGCAATCTCCCAAAATGGTAGAGTATAATATTTTCTAGGATAGATTTCTCTTTATGGACAACTTTATAGGACATATTTCACTTGATGGTCATGATGACAGAACCTAAAATGGTTGCATCTTTGCTCATCTTCAACTCCATGGCTGCTTTGTATAGGTATTCAGTGTTAAACCTGGTTATGTTATACTATTAAATGGGTAAATATTTCTCATTATGAATAATTTTAAACCCTAGTTATGCTACAAAGAGAGGAGGTCCAAATTTATATGGTTATTGATAATAGTGGTTTGTGTTGCAGACGGATAGCATATAATATGAGATATAAAGTGTATTGATTATGGTTGAAGCTTGCACTGCCATTGAGAGCATGAAACATCTAGTTTTTATTTCTTCTATTTCTACAATTATTTGTGGAGGACATGGTATGTTGATGAGGACCAAATTTTAGATGAGAGATGCTAGACAAACTTTGAATTCTGTCGTCAAAATAAGGTAGGAGATTCATTTTATTTTTTAACTTAAATAGAATAATTAAATAAATATTTTTATTAATGTAACAAAATGTTAAATATAATAAAAATAATTTAAAAATCCATTACTATTTCAGTAAAGTGTTGAATGTAATCAAAGAATTCAAAAATAACTAATTCTAATAAAAATATATGATTTAAAAATATATTGGAAATTTCCAAAGTTTAAAACTCAATTGTTTCAATTCAATTTATTCAAATGGAAAATGGTTTACAATTTTTTTGATAATTTTTTATTTATTTTGAAAACAATTTATTTTAATCCTTTAAATAAATTTTAAATTATCTGTATTAATGAAATAACATTTATTCTTAGAATAATATAATGGTGGTTATTAACCTTTTCAAAATGACACTTTACTATGTTAAAAAAAATTATAATGTATTTACTTTTCTTTGAAAATTTTAAAGTTTTGATCCTTAAATGGTATATTTCTATGGGATTTATTAACTATAGAATATTCAAAATTTCAATTGAGTTTTATTATTTAAAATATGTAAAAATTATTTAATCTATATTTTGAAATTTGTAAATTGATGAAAAGAAAGATGTCTTATTTATGATATGTTTTTTATTAAGCAGGAAAAGAGGGTCTTGGGCCCTTTACAAAGCTACTTCATGGGCACAAAAAGCCTCTAGCAAGGCATAAAAATCACACTAATAGCATATATACAGTATTACAATGGAAAACGAGAATGTAAAAACATAGGCAAACACATAGAACCATCAAAGCAACTATGGGCTATTAGTAGTCCCATATTTGGCAAATAACTCAACAATTTCCTTATAGTCACCAAGGCTATTCACACCCACATCCCTTAACTTGTTTTAAAAATCCTTCACCATAGCAAACATGAAATCCACATGATAAAGAGACTTGGTGACATATTCAAACCATTACATTCCATTTTTTATGCATTTTGTCCATTTTGGCCTTGATTGTCATGACTTCTTCCACCATCATGACACACAATGAGTAGTTACCTTTCTTTTCATGGCTTCAGGTCTCTACAACATCTTCCTCCATCTCATATGAGTAGGGCTCATTCATTTCATGGAAATGGCTCATTCCCTCAGCTTCTTACTTTGACTCTAAGGGAGACCCATCTTCACCAGCCTCAGAAGTGTCTTCAAAAAAATTAGAGTCATTAGAGATGGCAATGCCTTAAGGGTTCCAGGATGGGATTCCAATAATACGATTGGACCTACGAACACCCACATTACCCCAAACTTCATTCTCCACCAGATTAGGACCCAAGTCCAAAACTTTCCCCAACTCCTCAGCACCCCTAGGATCCTCCTTCACAGACTTAGCCTTTTTAGGCCGAACATTGCCTTCATCCTCAACCACCTTCTAGGCCCTTTTAGCAGACCCCTTCATAGCCCCTAACTGGGAATCTCAAGCTTACCATAGGTTATATTATGGGAATTAGCTTTAGAAACATGGGTGAATCAATTAGGATGTTATAGTCTTCAATTATGGGCCCCTCCAATAGAGCTTTAGGGGAAATTTTGAGGGTCCCAATAAGTTTCTTGCCTTTACCTTTAACAGCAGGAGAAGGGTATGATGGGGAGCCTTATAATAGATTAACTTTGATTTACTTCAAGAGACACAAGGCCAAATAAAAGTGGTATAATCTAAAGATGATGCCTTGGTGGATGGGAATGAGGGGGAAATTAGGATTTTTGGCTTGTATTTCCTTGGCTGACTTAATGGAATTCTTCAGAGAATACAATAGGAAAAAGGGGAAGCTAATTTCCATTCTATTCCTAAAATGGTTGAGTAAAGAAAATTGGTAGTGGTAAAATACCTTGAATCTTCCTTAAGGAGTGAAGAACTTTATAATCATGGACAAATAAGCCCCCACAGTGTTGGAAGCTTCTCTCTATCAAATCCCCCATGGAGCTTCATAGTAACCTCACCTTACCTAAAGAAAATCCCCATGTTTTTTAGGTCTGATACTCTACTACATTAACTAATTTTTTTCCCTCTAATGGGGAGCCCTATGGCTTTCCCAATCACCTCCTCAGAGACTTCAAAGCCAATACCCCTATATGGACTTGTCCAGAATTCTCCTCCTAGGACTCAGCAAACTGATACGATAAATTCTCATTATGACCAATCATGTTGTCAATGAAGGAAGCCACCTCACCCTATTGGATAATGTGCTAGACCATAGGGTCCTAAAAAAATTCCTCCAAAGACTTCGACTCAAGCTTGACATTATCAAGACCCATATTCAAAATTAGAGAAACACAAAGCCTATGAGACTGTTTAAGGAAAAGAGCAATGGAATGCCTAACAAGATATCCAGTAAGATTAAAAAATCCTTTCAAGCCTATCAAGAATGGTAAGAGTTTTGAGCTCATCATATTGAAATAATTATTGAAATCTATGTAGCCTTTTCCATACTAAAACTTAGCCTCAATACTGATCCGCATCTGCCATCTCATGTAATGATCACCAAAGACGGGATGTGTTAAGAAATAATTCCCCTCAATCCAACTTGACCTGTCAATGTCTCTTCCTCTAATCATCATTTGGCCACTTAACTCCCTACCCATCTGACTATTCTTCACTATAGTCTGCCTATCTATCATCCACCTCTTCCACTTCGTTAGGGTCTAGTCAACCGCCCAATCAACGTGTCTTTCTTTTCTTAGTTTCTAAGTAAGTCAATATTTAGGCCAAATCTTTCTCCCACCTTTCAAAAGCCACATGGGTATCTTTGTGTGTTTACTAGCTATCTCCATTCGATCTTTAGTCACATTCCCATGCCAATTTTTAATTACCATAGTAGTTCTAATTACAATGTCTTGAACTTAGAATCCAATAGTTCCATAAATATATTATCACCTTTCAAGGGGAAATAATCACCCCCACTCGAACCAAGTGATATGTTATATTTTATATTTTTAATTCTAAATTTTATTGGAGTTCCTTTGAGTGCAATAAAAATGTGTTAAAATAGTGATATTTGTGGACTATCCATTACAAGAAATAACTCAATGATTAAAAACGTAAAAGTGACATTCTTTTTTTGATGAATTTTTTTGTTTTATTGAAATAGGTTTTTTAATTTTTATCGATATCATTTGGTATAATGAAATAGCATCAGTTATGAGATTATTTTAATGCCTTTCAATCCTATTGAAATAATTATCAAATATGTGAAAGAATTTTGTATTTATCTTGTTTATCTTTGAGTAAATGGGTTTAGTTTTATACACAATGATTTTGTGGACTAATTTTAGAATATTTTTTATTAGTAGAGATTATTAAAAAAAAAATCTAATTGTAAATGGATATAGACAATACAAATAATGAAAAATTTATCTTTTTTATTAAATTTTTTTTAGAAAAGAAATATTTTTTAATCATATTTTTTAAGTAACACTTCTCTTTGAATGTAAAGAGAATTGGACTGTATATATCAATATATCATTTTTTATTGTAACTATTTATATTTTATAATTTTCTATAATTAATAAATATATCAATGAATAAGATGTAATTTTAAAAATAAAAACTCAAAAATGGTAGGTTATGTTATATTTGGGGCTTTTAATGGCATCTTACAAGTTTTAAGACATAATGTATGTGAGCGAGAAATATATTTTGTATTTTTAAACACTCATATTGACCTTATTACATTTAATTATCTCATGTGCTTTTAAACACCATTTATTATTGGGAATTAATATTTTCCCTTCAGCTCATTATATTCTTCTTTGAATCAATTATGCTTGTAACTAATGTTTGAAAACTTTGAATAGTATTTTTATGATTGAATAATAATTTTTATAACTGAATAATACTTTTATGAATGTCATCGAATGGTTTACAGGAAACAAAGGGAAGTGAGGAAGAACTAATTTATCATGGTTCTATGGTGAGGTTTTTTCTAACCTCACTAAGGCAATGAACTGTTTTATCATTTTTTTCTTGTGTTTTGAGTTATGCATATATATTAAATTCAATTTGTTAATATATAAAAATTAAACATGCATCCATAGACATAAATCAGTTATATACCCTCAATGTCTGTGTATGCTAAATATGTTCATTTATATATGTGTATGTCTCAGTGTGTATGCTAGTATTTAGAGGTGAATAATGTAAGGTTTCATATTTTGTATTGATGATCATCATAACATTTGTATTAGTATGTATGTTTAAATTTACATACACATATATATACAACACACACACACACACACACACATATAAAGTGCACATACCTAACCCTGAATGCATGTTTAAATATAAATATGCATACATATATAATAGACATACATACATGTATGTATATATGTGTGTCCATATGTGTATATGTATATAAGCATGTGTATGTCTATATGTGTATGTGTATGTATGTTTAATATACATACACATAAATATATAATAGACATACATACATGTATGTGTATATGTATGTATATGTCTATATGTGTATGTGTATGTGTTTTTAAATATACATACACATACACATACACATACACATATAGGCATACATATAAATATATACATGTATAAACACACATACATACATCTATATGTGTATGTGTGTGTGTTTGTACATACATAAATACAGATGCCACTATCACTTACATCATTACAATTAGCAACTGAGAGACCAATGAAAAAATATTTTTTTACTTAAAATAGAAAAAATGGGTGACATCAAAATAAGCTTGGACTAGTTTTCTATTCATAGAACATGAAAGTTATAAAATATATTTTGAAATATTATTATATCTTACAAAATTCTTAGTACCTACTATTACTATGATAGTATCAAACCATTACTTCCAAAAAACATTGCTATGTTAGTATTAAACTAGTGATGGAAAGGTGAACTCTTTTTCAATATTGTGTGGTTTCTCACTACCTTCTTTTAAATCAAGCATTGTTGTGTCCTCCATTATGAGTGGTCATGGCATGTTGATTGTGCCTATTGAAGTAAATAACATATGGCTTGAATGAGAAAACTACATTTGACTTGAAGGAGAATGCATGCTTTTTAAACTATGTGAATGCATGGTTGCTGATATAAGAAAATGCATTACTAATGAAGAAGCAAACTAAATTTGGTTTGTAGGAGAAGAGGGGTTGAAAGGTTGGAAATTAATGAGATTTGCATATTTTGGATTGAAAATGTTGTATAAATCTAACATGATTGGGTGTTGTAAAGGAAGAGAATTTTATTCATTGCTTAGATGCCTTTGGCTCTACATCTCCATTTCAATCCTATCTTTCTCCTGTTGAAGTTTGTCATGTTCCTTATTTTTCTATTTTTCTTGTTGTTGTTTTACCTTCTTCAATTCTTTTCTTTTTATTTTCATCACTCTTTCTAATTTTTTTGATTCCCTCTTTTCTTGTTCAATAATTTTATTTGTCTTCCTCTCTTTTATTTGTTCTTTTTTCCTTAATTTTATCTCCTCCAAATCTTTCTTCCATGTTTCTTTTTTTCAAGCAAGTAAAAGTACTCATCTGATGTAATAATTTGTGATTGTTTGTTCAACCTTTTCAATCCTATCTTTTTCCTATTGAAGTTTTTCATGTTCCTTATTTTTGTCTTTTTCTTGTTGTTGTTTCACCTTCTCCAAGTCTTTTCTTTGTCTTTTCAACTCTCTTTCTAATTTTTTTGATTCCCTCTTTTCTTATTAAAGAATTTAATTTGCCTTTCTCTTTTTTATTTGTTCTTTTTCATTGATTTTATCTCCTCCAAACCTTCTTTCATGTTTCTTGTTGTTCAATCAAGTGCAAGTACTCATCTGATGTAATGATTTGTGATTGTTTGCTCAACCTGATAGTTTTGTTGCTTGTGTGAATTGCTCTCTCAACAACCCTCTCAAATCATAGCTTTAGGAAATTACGTAATGACCCACTCACTCTCTTTCTTGGTTCATCATTGTTGGTTTGTTCTTATGAGTATTCTACATAATTTTCTAATAATTCCAAATTTATATATTTGAGATGATATTCCTCTAATTTTGCATAGTAGTAAACTATTCCATTTGGAATAGTAGGAGGGGATGGGATAAAAATTGATACATCATCATTCATGATGTTGAGGGTAATCCCCATGCCTACAACAACATCTTTCACCCATTGCAATTGACTGACTTATGTTGGCATGCTCAACCCATCATCAACTATTATAGCTTCTTGTGTTTGGCTCACATGACTTGGTGTGTTATTTTATTCTTCAACTTGTGGATGAATTTTCAAATATATTATCACTTTCCCTACACGTTCATTTTGATTAGGCCTATTTGATTGCTTAATTTTTATAATTTTTTTTGGATTTGTTGGATATCTTCCCTTCCATATCCAGCCATCATAAGTATGTTTTCCATCACTATTTCCTCCTCTTCCTACTCAACACTTAATGTAACAACATGTGGATGTATTTTTTATTACCTTGGTTACATTATTAGATCTCTTACCACTTTCGCTACTTGTTAATTTTGATTAGTCTTTTTTGATTGTTCATTTTTTCAATTTCTCGCTAAATTTGATGGATTTCTTCCCTGCCATATTCGGCCAACGAAAGTATGTTTTCCATAGTTGTTTCCTCCTTTTTTTAACCAACACTGAATGCATCACTAAAGCATATGTCATTAGAAAGTGCATCTTGATTGAGAGGACAAATACCAGTTCTTTTCGATCTAACTTTAATATTGGATGGAATTAAAGCTCTTTCGAAAGCCTTGAAGCTAAGTGTTGCCAATTCATATCTTCCTATTTCTATATTGTATTAAGAAATATATTTTTATTGTTTTAGAAATTAATCATTGTTACCATTAAGTTTAAATGTATTAATTATTATTAACATCTTCATATCTTTATGTTATATATATATATATATATATGTTATTGTAGAAACAATATATCTCAATCAAACTATTAATATTTTTCTCTATTTATTATTATTAATTTGTGTTTAGAATTTAATATTATACTAAGTTTATATTTTAAATTAATATGAAAATTTAACCATAAACAATTTCAAACACAAAATTAGGGATTAAATTCTACATGACACTCTTTTGTATATAAAAATGATATTTATTAATCTATTTTACAATTTTGTGTTCTTTTTTTCAACTCATATAAATTATTTATAGGAAAATAATAATTATTATTATTATTATTATTATTATTATTATTATTATTATTAAAATATGGTTTATTAATATATTTAGCTTTGCATCAAAGTAATATCATAATTTTGGGTTTATAAAAATGGAGTACTTCTAATGTATAGTTGAGTTTAATTGGGATTTGGTGAAGAAATTTGAAGTAAGCAAACAAATAAATCTTAAAGTGGGTTTTAAAAAGAAGAAAATTATTATAATGGAATAATTTTTTCATTAACATAAGCATGAGCAATGGTAATAATGAAAGTTTTGAGTGAGATTTTTCCATGGGTGTGTGAGTCCTTGTTGTTGATGGTGATTTCATTCTTTGTTTCTCTTGGAGATAATCACTAACAAATTGATGGGTTGTATTTCCTAATTGATTTATTTGGTTATGTAATTTGTAATTATCCTCATATATACTAAGGGATAAATAGGTTAAATTTTATCTTTTGATAAGTAATATTTATTTGCATGATGGTGTGTGTAGATGATGGTACGTGCTGGGAACATGGTGTTAGAGTTCTTAGTATATACAAATTTTATTAAAAATAAATGTTGTATTATTTTATTTTTATGGTTTCATGTATATACCTACATTTGTTGTGTATATTTTATTTTTGATAACATATGGGAGGATACAAGGCCTTTGAAAAAAAAAAATCTTTTTTGGCGTATCCCAGAACCATAACATTTTATGAGAGCACATTTATTAGATAAATTAATTTGATTGATTATTATTCCATTTGATTGATATAACATGTACACAAGGCATACCACTTATTCTTCCAAAAGAGATATGATTAGGATATTAATGATTAATGTTTAAAAGTCTTCAAATATATAATTATGGGAGGGAAAACCAAATTCAAATCGAAAACTTTAGCTCACTTCTCCAATGGTCAATTTTTCAATCTTTCATGTTCATGAGCGTTTGGATTTGTTTTTGGGTTAGGTGAGGAGTTTTATTTCATTGTAGAGGTGGAGGATTCATTATATAATAGTCTATTCATAACTTCCCTATTTCTCAGTCAACTTTAAGTAAAGTGGTTTCCTCATCTACTTCTGTTGGTAGTTTTGGGCTCCAAAAAGGTTTTTTAAAGTTGGTTATTATAATTAGTTCATATTCTCATTCATCTAAGTTATCAGGGCTCAAGTGTGTACAGTTATCCCTTTGGCATTCTCTTTGCCCTCATTTTATATTTCTCAATTTGTGGTTGTGCAGATGGTTAACGATGTCAAGACTAATGTGGTGTCTTTTATTAAGGGCAATTCAAATTTTGGTGAAGTTGAGTTTCCATATAATTTTGAGCATAGAGTCTTTGCTATTTTCTATGTGTTCTATGTCATGACCTCAATTTGAGTGTTCTATTTCATGACTTTAACACTATCGATTTCACATTTGTATACTACTTGGCATATTTCTTAGTTGTTTCAATAGCTA
The DNA here is from genome assembly GCA_037957365.1 of Torreya grandis. Lineage (NCBI taxonomy): Eukaryota > Viridiplantae > Streptophyta > Pinopsida > Cupressales > Taxaceae > Torreya > Torreya grandis. Next base: position 615,775 of record JARHVA010000301.1, on the reverse strand, counting down.
TTGGATTATTATTGGTTAATGTCAAGACTCTATTTTGAGTTATTATTATGTTAGATGGCATATTGAACATGTTTATATTATCATGGATGATTTGATTCAATTCATTATATAAATGTTATATGTTATTCAAATTTGAATTATTATCTTATTAAATACATTATTTTTTTATATATTGTTGGTGTATCATTAGGATGATTGTAGGAACAGGAAAAAAGAAAATGAGCTAGGTTGGATTTGGTGCTCATTAGCAAAGGGAACAAAGGGTAATAATTAGTTATTGATCTTTGAGTAACGATATTCTGAGCTTTATTTTGATTACATATTTCTTGACTGTTCATTTTTATATTTAGTTAGTTGATGAGAAAATTGGTTTCATATTAGTCTCTAACTGCATTCTCATCCTTGATCTAGTTTTCATCTTGACTACTATAGTAATATTTTTGTTGATTTCATGTGGAATAATTTTAATCTTGGCATTGCTTTACATTGGCTTTGATCTTTATGGTTTGTTTGGAATGTCTTGAGTTTTACATTTGTTCTATTATGTTGGAAGTTTGTGTATTCATTTAAATATTTTAAAGTTGGTTTTGCTTTCAAGTCTATAGCATAGTATGGTCATGATGTCTTAATCTTTTTGTTGACTTGGTTAATTAGCTTGAAGAGGGGACCATGAGTCTTTGGGTTTTCATTAGTTTGATTTAATTTTTGGTATTTAAACTTTAGTTTTGAGTTCAATTAAGATTAGGTCATGATGACCTGAATCCCAAAGTGAGTTTGGTCAAGTAGCTTTGAAGTCTTTTATTTGGGGCATTTTTGGTTTTGTAGTGATCTTGGTTGGCCAAACCCTATATGAACTCTAGAAAAATTTTGATGGAAGCAATTGGAGTCTTAGTAGGACTGGGTTGTGACTACGAATTCTATTTTTTAGTTACATTTTTTGGTGGAGATGATATTGGGTTATTTATTCACAATGTTAATTGTTAGTAACTACAATGCAGGACCACTATGGGATTTATTGGTAGTCAATGGAGTTTTTGAGGGTTTGGTTGGGTGCATAAAAGAATAAGAGATTATTATTTTTTATAAAAAGAGTAATAATTTTTGTTTGCATTGAGGTTGCATTTAGTAAATAAGTGGTTTTTTGTAATCTTTGTGTTGGAGCTTATTGCCATGGTTACTTCACATTCTATTGAAAAGGGTTGAAAATAAAGGTAATAATGAACCATTATCAGTTCATTTTGAAGTCTATCAACTTCACTATGAACTAATAATGCAAGTAATCAATTTATAAGTTAAATATGCTTATATTTGGAATGTGATGAGTTGTTTTATATGTAGTATGTATACTTAGGTGTGTGTTTGTTTTTATTATGACTCTATTAAACGGGTATTTGGGACTCATCTTAGAATAAGCCACAAGATTTATTTTTGAATGGGATATCCCCTCAATTAGAAAAGAAAAGGGTGTCAATTTTTTGTTGTCATTATGCTTTTTTGGTTGTTTTGATGGAACAACTATGTGATATGGTTATGGTAAACATTTTATTTTTTGAGATTGTTGTTGCATAAAGTTGTGATATGGTTGTAGATGCTTATTTATTCTATTGATAAGGTCTGAAACTTGTATATGACTTAGATGGCCTTGCATGATAAAAATTGCTTGTATAAGCTCAAAATGGGTTTGTTTATTGTTAGAATCTTATTTTCAGTTTATAAGTTTCATTATGTAAGTTTTTGAGTTTGAATCTTTTCCATTTTTGGTGTATATTTCATAACTCTTTTTTAGGGTTATGCCTCCTTTTGGTGTCATTTTGATTAGTATTATTGATGTCTATTCTTTTGGAGGATAATGATTGATTTGAAAACAAAAGTGTCATGGATATATTTAGTACTATTGGTTATCAAATACATGTATGGTATATTCTCTTGCATATATTGTTTGAAGTCAACAAGTTAAGAAATCATTGCTTGATCTGAGGAAGTTAAATAGATCCGTCCTAGGTTGAATGATAGTATTAACAGTAATCATTTGCACTCTTTTTTAATGCATTATCTTAAGTTAATTATTTGTCATTCTTTATGTTCTTGGATCTCAAAGCTCAAAATCTTAGTTTTTGAGTTCACCCTTATATGAACCCTACTATTGAACTTTACATCCAACTAATGGATGGGGTGGTCTAGGGCCACCAATGGGGGCTCATTGAGAAAAATCGGTGGGTAGTTTGCATGCTTCTCTTTGGAAGATAATTCAAGTGCTTAATCTCTCTAGAGGTATATTTGATTCCTTTTAATTATGGTTTAGAGTCCAAACATGATGTGAATCAATATCTCAAAGATAATATGTTGTATAAGTTGTATGTGTTTTGATTACATGATGAATGTAACATTTATTTATGTTTTTATTTTATGGGCAGACCTTTACATTGATTTAACATTTTTAGAAGTTCAAGTATTTATAAATGGTTATCCTACAAGAATGTACTCTTTTGATTCCAATCATTTAAATTGTTTTTTAATTTAGCATGTTGTATTTTAGGAAAATGGACCTATCACTTATTTTGAAAAATAATAGATAGTTCTTATGTCTCAAGGAAATTGTAATGAAAATCTTAGTATTTCCATTCTCTTATCATTCTTATAAATGAATAAAGGACAAATAGTTGATAATGTATTATTTGGTTTTCTATTATATCTTAGAACATTATAGTTCAAAAGGGTAACTTAGAGAAATTATAAGTTATCATTCTCATCCTTTTGGAATTGGTATTCAAACATCATAAGAATAAAGTTATATTTTATATAATTTTATAGTTTTTACGTATGTGAGATTTATTTCAAAGTCATGTTATATATATGTTAAAGTTACTTAATCTTGAGAGATTATTACAAGTTACAAACTAAGATATTCAAGTGGAAGTGATATATTTTGAATTGCCACTCTATTTGTGTTCAATGAGAATAAGCTATAATTATATTTTTAGAATATGCATGGATGTTCATGAGTTACATATTCATTTGAAACTTGTTTTTGATTTTTGGGTTATTTTATATGCAACACAAAGAAAATAAATCATAATATGAATATTATATTTACTAAAATCATTATTTTTATTATTTAAATTAGATTATTTTATTGAAGGATTCTTTTTGGTCTTTGAGTTCTTGTAATATTTCTCATTATCTAGTGAAGATAATCTAATCATTTAGAAAGTTGGACTGCCTTCTTATTTTCCTTTCATGTAAATATTTATACTAGTGATAGTAAATTAATTAATACAATGATAATGATTGTTTTTATTAGTTACCAATGTTATAATAATTGAATTATTATCAATCTTGTCATAATTATTGAAGATAATGTGAGCTAGATGATGTGTTTTCCATGTTTGCATGACCTTTATAATCAATTATCTTATTAAGTCACAAATGAAAGAAGAAATAAAGTGATAAATTAATATATTAAATAAATATAGTTGTATCCTCTTGTCTTTGTGAAACAAAAAATCTATTTCATGTATTAAGTGATAGTAAGTTCACTTATGTATCAAGTGACTTAGCTGAAACATTGTTTTACTTTATGAATTTATCTAAGTTGTTAATATGCAGAACAAAAGTACAGTTGTTGAAACATAAAAAGAATGTTAAAATTTAAAAAAAAAATTGATGAATGTTCAGTATTTATCCTAATGTAAATGAACCATATGAATAACATAATATACATAGATTATGTTATTATTATATGGAATGCAGGATGGTCAATGCTTACACATGAGTAGATGTTATGAATTCAATTATTATGTGTAATTATATTTGGAGACAATTTCAATTGATGCAATATACACATGTGAAATAATGTTCATCAATGCCAAGAATCAACATTATACTATAATTAATTTAGATTCTTTCAATAAATTGATTTAATTTTGTCATGTAATAGCTATAAGAGCAAGGATCCTAGCTTAACTCATGATGACATGAGTAGGTAGCCATAATTGATGGACAATGACTTTTATTAACATGTATTATTGGAATAATGTCAAATAGTTTGAACTATATTTATTTTGGAATAAACTTGAAGTTCAAATCTTGTTGTTTGCATAATTATGTAGATCACTGAATGTAGAAGCTTAATATGATGACTCTTGTATTGTGAATTGAATTATTTCTTCTTTAACTTATTGTGAACCTTATTGATATTGGATTTTACCCTTGATTATAAATTATCTTACTTTCATGGTCATAGGACAAATTATTTATGTCAATTACAAGCTTTTGGTCAAGGCTAAAAGTTGGTATTGCTACTTTTTAGGAATGTCATAGTTTAGTGATCATATTTGAGTGTACGAATGTATGATTAATACACTGATACACCCCAATATAATTAATTATTGGATAAATTAACTTCATAATAGAATTAGTAGGAATTTTTAAACTCTGTTGAATACCTATGTTTGGTATAACATAGTTAAAAACTTGATCGCACTTGTTGGTAAATAGTTTTTCTTCTACTAGGTTTGAATGGTGTTAGTAACTTGAAGTTGTTTTATAAAAAAAATTGGGATGCTACAGTCTATATGGGCTTCAACCTTTGGCTTCTACTGAGTTTGGAGCTAAGAAAATATGAATTTATGTGGATTACATTAATGTTGTTAACCCTTTCCATTCTTACAATGACTTCTACAAATCTTGCCTAGCTCCTGGGTTGAATGGGATTCATCCTTCCTTAGTTGGTGTGGCTATAGGTATTATAGCTCCCTCTTCCTAGGCCCAAATTCCTCCTTGATCCTTTTTGATTTGAGATGTCCCTATTTATTCCTCTAAGGATATCCTAGTGGTTAAGTTTTTTGACTAGGCAATCCAAGATATGGAATCAGATATAGGAAATAGGTCCTTATTTTGTAAATGCATTGGAACTTTCACTTCTATTCCTTATCTTGCTAATTGGGACAAATTAGTTTATAATTTCTCTACTCATCCTATGTTTTACATGCTCCATTTTGGCTTCTTCCAAGTCATTTTTGATGTTGCCTCTGATCGAGATATGGTTTGGTCTTTAGGTCCATGGTTTTTTTTATAATCATGGGATTTTTTTATACCCATGGTCTCTTTTCTTTGACCCATCTAAAATTGAGATTATGTTATCTCCTATTTGGATCAAGCTCTATAATTTCCCCATATTGTGAAAATAGGAGCACATAAAGTTGGTGATTAGTTGTATGGGTGTTTTGTGAAGTTAGATGAAAGATCCATGGGTAAAAGGTTCGTGAGATCTTGTACAATTGTTGATCTCTCTAAGCATCTCCTTCATTTGGTTAAGGTTTGCTTGACTCATGGTTTCTGGACTCAATTCCTAAATTTTGAATGTCTTTCTTTTCTTTGTTTCCATTTTAACCTCTTTGGTCATTGAGTTGTTGGTGTCCCTTCAAACTAATGAGGGTTATCTTCATCTCTTTCTTATCTAGTTTAGAAGAAGAAAGATGGGGTCTCTGATCAGGCTTTCACTTTGTATAATCACAACAATTTCTTTCATCCTCCATATTCCTTTATTATTTCACTAGCTCATGGGGTTCCTTCTCATCTGGAAGAGTTATCACAGGTTGATCTAGAGATTTTTTTTCACTAAACCCCCTCATCTAATTGTGGATGATTTCACCTCTTATTTCAAGTAAGTATCTAATGTGGGAACTTCTAAAAATAAGGGTTGTACATCAGATGCTGAACTATTGAGATCAAAAGTGGAGACTATGGTGAAAGATGGCATTCAATGGACTATGGAGGATGTTTTTTATTAATGAGGAAGGAGATTAGTTTCCTTCTGTGGTTAATTCTTCATGGCTTATTAGGATATTTTAATCTTTGTATGAATTGATATTGTATATGGTTCTTTTACTATTACATAGGTGTTTGTAGTCATGTTTTGTAGTTATTCTTTATGTGTTTCTTCATTGTCAATTTGTTAGGAGTTCATTATGTCTTCACTGGTTGGGCCTTATTACAAATTCATTGTATCTAGTTTTGAGTTACTTTGTGTACCTATTGTTTTCTTGATATGTGTAAAAGGGTAGAGTCCCTTTTTAAAAAACTCCTCTTTACCCACAATAAAAAAATTATTTTTATACTGCCATCTAAGATTCCTATAAATTATAATTAAACAAGTTGGGGGAATGCATCATATGGTTTTAATAATTAATTATGTTAAAAAGGTGAGAAACATTCTATACTCTTTCAATTTATTAAAATTATAGACACCCACCACCAAAAAAAAACCTTCATGAAATTATTTGTGTTATTTTACACCAATTTAGTATACTTGGTTATATATGGGTAATTTGATCCAAATGGGGCACTATGGGCCTTTCTATTGACTTCAACCTTGTGTATACCCTATCTTATATTTTTCACATCCTTATTTTATTTTATGTTTTAAACCCTTTTTAATATAATTAATTATGTTCCTCTCTTTCACCATTTTTTAAATCCTAGTTATTGGAGGTTGACACAAATGATAATATTGTTTAATTTCAATTCAAATGTCACCTATAAGTATATAAGTATTGTAGTTCATATAATAAAAGAGTATACTTTTGCACATAAATCATAATCACTAAATAGTGATCAAGAAATCATTAGAGCACTCATCTTTTTAAGAAGCTAGCATTTTTATTCATAGCACTTTTGGTCCATAACTAGAGTTTTATCATAGTTTCCATCATTTAGAGGCTTTATAAATGACTAGTTAGTTCATATTATTTATTACCTCTAGTGCAAGCCTATAAAATCATTTTTTTCCTTAAAACCTTTAGATATTTTTAAAATCTTATTTTATTATACTTATATAATAATAAATAAATATTTTTCAATAAATATTTATTAGTTATTTATTTTGTATTATTCATGAATTGATTGATGATTATGCTAAATGTGATTAAAACTTGTTTAATTATTATTTATATATTATCACGTTTGATAATATTTTCAAGTATATCTTTGATATCTTGACAAAAAACTAACTAAAATTTATTAGTATGTGGTTGTAAGGTATTCTCTTTGTGAAGGTTGTGTTCTTAAAGAGAGTATCATCAAGAAGAGGAAACTGATCTAGAAGATAAAATAAAGAGGCATTATCTTTATGGTTGTAAGGCATTATCTTTGCTTTTATGGGATAAGGCACATGATAAAAAAGGATAGCATGATAATTTCAATCCCTTATGGATTCACCCATATCAAATATCTAAAATCCTAGGTATCAATGCATTTAATTTTAAGGAGCTCAAAGGTAATGACTTTGCTTTTCCAATCAATGGATAGTTTTTGAAACATTATTTCATAGCTACTCCAACTGGAGACGCTCATGAATGACTATAAGCACACATGTAGATATAGAATTAGATTAATTTTCCCACTTTTTATAATACATTTCATACTTTTTGAGATTAATCTTCCTTGTATTTTTAGATTAACATTTCATGTTTTTTGCATTTATCTTTCATAGTTAGTGGTATTGATTTCTAGGTTAGTTTTCCTAAAAATTGCATAATAGTCCAATCAACTTCTTATATTGGGGTTATGAAAGACCTAAAAAATCAAGGGGATAATATAAGAGGAAACATAATTGACATCCACCAAGATTTGTTCTGGCAGTGCTTGAGGTTATGGGATTGAGGTATGTGTTATGAATAAATTAAGTTCTACCTAAATTGAATGAGTCCACTAGGCCTTTAGGATATGATTTGATACACTTATATGAATTGTATAAATAATTTTAATTTCCAAAGATCAAACTACACTATTACATGTTAAAAATTGGATGAGAGATAATAAACATTGAAATAGATGCACACTGATAGGGATATATTGATAAAAAATAATTTTATTTTTTATACACCCAGCCAATGGTGATTCCAAACCCTTGTTCCATCTATATTCTACAAAAAAAACCATGAAAAATTATGGAGAAATAATAATTCAAGTAACCTCTACCAAGGCTATGAATGCCTAGCTGGTAGTAGAGAAATTCTTAGAGTGAAATCAAAGGTAATTTTATCGAGGATATGAATGACCGGCTAGAAGAAAAGCAATTCCCATGCTTCCATTATTATTTGGTTATAAAATCTAAAATCAAAATGAAACCTAGAGTGTTTATTCAGGTCTTTTTCAAAATTCTCATAACAAGGGGAAAATGAATTTCATAAAATCACACATAGATCCCATGAATAGAAAGGGTTAGTATGTTGCATGAAAGAGTCATTTTCAGTGGACTAGTTCACTTATTCTTTTCTTGTTGGGACTAAAGTTCATATATGATGTATTAACTGAGATTTTGGGTTCTCAAATACTCTAGCATATTTCCCCATTAAGTTGCCATTTGTTGTGCCCTAACATACCCCATTTTCATGAAATTCAAATAAGAACCCATTATTATTAAGACATGTATATTCATGGTCAGTATCAACCTTAGGAATTCCCATATTGATTAAATTTATACAAGACAAGGTTGTCTAATTTTATTACAACTTTTCCAAAAAAGAGAAAATCAAAATTTGGGCATTGTTATTGAATTATTTATCACCTTTGAATATTTTCTTTATTAATATATATTGCATTCAATATCATGTTTTGATTTAGAGAACTAACAAGACTATTGAAAATATGTATCTTGTTTAAGATTTATTGTACAATAAGTTCCCAGAATTTTAGATCTTCATTGGGCCTCCTAGATCATGACAGGTGTTAGCATTCTATTCACCCATAATTGATGATGGTTATAGTAAAATCTCCAAGTCTTCCCAAATATATGGATTTGTGAGATTCATCCATGTGTCATCATCATATTAACCCTGAGCCTAAGTGGAAAAGTACAAATCACATAGTCATATAGAGAAGTATAGAAACGACAGTCATCCACGTGTTAAAATATTGTAAACCCAGGATGAGATCAGTGTTCATGGAAAGTTATAAGTCTTTGAGCTCCTATAACCCTAGGATTACTCAACATGGAATATTTTAGTCACTTAGATTCTATGGGGAGAAATTACATGGTAAATTAAAAAAGGGTATTGAGACTTTTGAGATCATGGCAAGTGGTAGAATCTCATTGACCTAGATTATGGAGGATCATGATATGATGGTTATTATAAAAACTCCTTGGATCCCAAGATCATGTTAAATGGTAGAATCCCATTCACCCAAATCAAATCAGTGACTATTTGATTTCTCTCCAAAATCTTGAGGGCCATCTAAGTGTCATAATCATAGAAGTTAAAATCTTGATAGGCAAAGTACACAACCAAAATTATTAGTCTCCAAATAAACATGAATCATCCATATATCATGATCTCATCAATCAAGGATCTTCCAATCAAAGGTACATTGGTTAGAACCCTATTTTATCTAGATTACAAAAACCATCCATGTGTCTTCATATCTAAGGCTTGAAACTTGTCAAAAATATGGTATAGAGTAAATGCAACATTTTATCTGGAACCACAAGATTGTTCCACCTGGCATCATCCCATTCATTTTCAACCTTATATAAAGGGTACATAGTCTAAATTTAAAATCCCCCTAAGTTCATGAGATCATGACACATGGTGAAATATCATTAAGTCACGGCTTGTAGAACATTCAAAGTAGAGTTACTAAGCTGAAACCTTTGATTAAATGAGATATCAACATGTGTCATAATTTTGGTGGTCCAAAAACTACTTAGACAAAATATAGTTAAAAAGGTTCCAAAGAAATTCCAAGCTCCTAAGGACCATCCACATGTCAAAATATCATCAACCCATATATTTTCATTTGAAGGTACAATACCATAATCCCTAAGACTCTAGAACTGTGAGAATTTATCACATGACATCATCTTATTCACATAGATACTTTCATTAAAGGTACATAGTTTGGATTTTGAATAACCTTGAGTCCCCAAGATCATAATAGGTGGAAAATTTTTGTTAAATCATACCTTGTAAATCATATAAAACATAAGTATAAAGTGGATCTCTTTGAGTAAATTAAATCTTTAAATATGTCATTATATCATAAGGGCGTAGCCAAAACACCTAGGCAAGAGATGATACCCAGGCTAAAAGATAAGGAAATAATAAATTGATACCTATCACAAAGTGATGATTGAGCCTTCAGAGTTAATGAAAAACTACAATGCAATAGAAAATACACCTAAAAAAGTGTTAGAGGTATAATCACTAGGGGGTGAATCAATGAATCAAGATATTTCAAAACTTTAATCTAAATCCTTAAAACACTTAGTCATACACCATAAGCAATAAAGAAGCAAATAACCCCCTCATAACAATGAACATGAAATATAAACAAGATAACACAAGATCTATGTCGGAAACCTTCTTAGGGGAGAAAACCCACTCTCAAGCATGTGAACACATGGATTACTTATCCTATAAGATGATTACTAATATGAGACTTTAGTGAAGCACCCACTTCACAAGGATAATCAAACCCTAAAGATGATAATCACCAACTTGCCTAAGATGTTGAGCACCAACACAACATCTATGAAATGAACAACTCCAAAAATCTGATTGCTTCTCAATCTAATGGAAAAAGCCTAAAAAATAACCTCCTTTAATCCTCTTCACTCATTCAAACCTTCACACACAAGTAAGGCATCCAAAATCACCTTTTGGATCAATATACACACCTTCACTTATTTTCATGCATCAAACATATAAATTCAATGTAATAATTATGACCACAAGGTCATACATGTAATCCACACTCTGATCTACCTCTCAAGACATCCACATGGCTTTCACAGCCTTCACAAATATTTTGCTCATCTACACACTTTCACGTGTTCTCATGCATCAAACCTATAAATTCAACATTATAATTATGACCATCATAAGGTTTTATATGCAATCTAAATTCTGATTTACCTCTCAAAACATCCTCATGGATCTCATAGGCTTAAAAAATCTTTTGTTCATCTACACACTTGCTCAATCTACCTCTTCTAGGCTCATTAGGTACAATGACCTATGTGTCCTCCTGCATCAACTTGATTAGATAAAAATGACTGATCCTCTTTTATCTCTGATTCTTCTAAATGACATATACCTTATCTTTCAAATGTTCTCTCCTTCACTTAGCATAACTCTCTCTCAACACCACTCCAAATAGGCCAAGTATGCCTAGTATTTATACCATACACTCATCTAACCCATAGTGGTCATCTAATATTCTTACGATACTTGTTTTGCCTTTGAAATATGTCTTTATAAACATTACATGTAATAAACTCACACTACTTATGTTGTCCATACCTCAATAACCCTAAACCACCATTAGGTCTGGGTGAGACCTAAAACAATTAGGCCTACTCACCCATACCTTACAACTTCCACTCCTTTGGCCACTTTCAGCTTCTACCAATGATTTAAACACATAAAAACTATCTCCAATATACCTTTTATAACTCTCTCATGGATCCATACCACCTGGAACACCAACTCAACACTTGGACCTACCAATTAGGTCTCCTCACTCTTTAGGCCTTCAAACATATAAAATATAGTCTCAAAATTCTGAAGCAACAACTCAAATATTTCACATATCCATATGATTATATCACATGGGTGAAACATTTAGGACATATAAAACATCTTCATGTTCCTTAGACATTCCAACATAGGATCTAAGCACTCAAATCAACTCTCTCAAAATGACCACACAAACTAGTCATATATAGTCAAAATATAGTCAAGCTATTTTGACTCTCCACAACTGAATATGGGAAACATAAGATATACACTACCTTATAATTAACCTTTTATACTTCCTTGACATCTTCATATTCATTTGTCTCCTCAACTCTGCTCAGAACATCTTCAACTTACCTCTACAAGATGGTCACTCAAATTGTCAGTGTATTCAGTAAACATAGTCAACTTATAAGCCTTTGTTTATACTGAATATGGATTGGTAAAACCTCTAAAATACAAAAATATGGTACTCATGGAGTCTAAAACACTCTAAAATATTTATTTCATATTTAAACATTGAAATACCATCAAGAATTCTTTAATTATCCTTTTCAAGTCTCTTGCAGAACATGGTCAAACCTTTAGTCAACTTTGGAGATCAATAAATTTGATTTTTAAAATATTCAAAACTTATAACTATATTTTATAGATGCACCTTGAATCCCTATTCAACTTTTGTTTTTACACCATCAATAAATTTTTCTTATATCAAAATATATAAGAAAAATACTAAGCACTAGTTTATCTTTTTGCTAATTCAAATGCCAACATTCACTGGTTAATGCAAAATCATCTATAGACACGTGTCTTCATCTCATGTTCTCACATAGCTTAATATAACTCTCTATTTTCCTTAATATCCTCCTAACTTTAAATTTCATATCTCACCATTGATCTTAGATCCTCGCTTCTAAGATCAAGTTACTTGGTAACCCCACGTGGCCTCTATGTACCATGTAATCAGTCTCAAATGAACTTCTACCACTTGGCATCCATGTGTTCCTGATAAACATTACATTAACTTATTGAATAATTCACACCATTTATCTTCCTTTTCATGATTGAATTTATTTTGTCGATCTTGATCAACTGCTTAAACTCTGTGAATGTGACACATGTCTTCATTGCATTCATTCTCAGGGTCTTTGACTAATAGACTTCATGCTCGCCGTTGATCTTTGTCTGATAATTATAATGCTCAATTTTATATCCTTATCTAGTTATATTAATTTCTTTCTTTATATATTCATTTCTTGATTAAATTCTCACCATAGATATTTGATATCACAAAATTAGCTTAGTATGGGAACTTAGTGAACTCTATCTGAGAAGCAAACTTTGCACCTTAATAAATTTTTCTATGCTCCATGTCTGGCCCTAAAACTTGAACCATATGATATCCTCACATATGATAATATATCCATATATCAATATTCTCTTAAAACCTTCACACATGTGAATGTTTATGTTATCAATCTGCTCACTCAGCGTTATCTATCAAGATGACTACTTGAACCTAGACACTCATATGACTACTCTGATGAATTCCTTTCACTTCCAAAAGCACTCCAAGCACTCAAACCCTCCATAGGGTCTCTAAAACATGAACATACAATAAATAACATCCACCATATGCCTATCCAAGTCAAACACTAAATAATTATGTAAGAACACTGAAGCACACTTTGTCATTGACATTCTAACACACATGACACCTCATCAACATCCTTGGTCACCTTGGAGACATCATTGAAAAAACTCCAACAATCTCCCCCTTTTTCAATGATGTCAACACCAATACAAATATTATGCTTAGACTCTATCTCTCTCTCTCTCTCTTCAACCACTTTCTCCCCCTTTGACATAATGATAAAGTGGGCTTAACTTCTGACCTGTGGTCCTAAAAATACTTCAAGGACCAAAAATAGGAAAGGACCACCTCTAAGAGATGATACAAACTCCCCCTAAAAATTTTCATACCTCTTCTTACCTTGATCTTCTCAAACATGCTCCATGACTACACTCTTCTTTGATCAAACTCTATTCTATGAAGACAAAACATATAAAAGCAACAAAAACTACTTGAAGTCACCTTGGAAACATTAAAAGGGACTCCCCTTACATTATGCACACCTATTCAAGCCTCTATAAATATATAATTTATCTCTCCCTAAGTCTATACTCTATTTGAAAAACATCTTCAACAATTCATCTCAATGAACTAGGTCTACCAACAACTCTTCAACATTGTCCACACTCAGTCAATATCCTTATGAAACCACAAATAGATCTCATATCTTCATTAGATCAACTTAAAAAACTAAATCAAACATGAATAACTCAAATATGTATATCAAAACAATTTCCTTTTATCCTCTATAAGCCATCATGGTTTAGAACCTTTTTCAAAGCACTCTCATAAAACTATCTCATCTTTAGAACATTGTGAACTCCATGATAGACACAACTTGTCATATACAAAAATCTAAGACCTTATTCATGATACCAATAATATGGAAACACATTATCATCATAATCTATACCAACCTTGCCTTTAGTCTTCATCATTTTGACCTATCAATTTAAGCAATAGAAATTGACAAGTTCTTACCTTCATATTCAAAAACCCTAAACACACTTTGAGCATAATAGAACAAGATCAACACGCCTTTTTTATGAAAATAGAACATTTTGAGAACTCACCATCATAACACTTTTAAGTAGTTACATAAAACTCATTTCTCTCCCTTAACAAAGCACATCTTCTCATGACCTTTCTTATCCTACAATATCAACCAAAACTCAACTAGCATCCACTATGCTTCCTTTTGCTGACAAGTGTCTCCTTGAAGTCTTAAGAGAAACACCCCTAATCCATAATGTCCTAGAAAATGTGAAACTAGGAGTTTCCCACAATTCCTCATATTTTCTCTCCCTCTTGGACAACTTGAGCTGATGATTCTTCTTCTTCTTCTTTTGCTTGACTGAATCAACTTGTTTGTCTTCTTTATCACTTTCCTTTTCTTCTAAGATAGTATTGATAATACATGGAGAAAATAAATATTCTTGGCATACCTTTTATCTTAAAGTATCAGTCTCACATTTCAAAACATCAACACTTGACATTGTCAACTAATATTCCTTATAGGAAACTTGCTCAATAGCATCAGTTTGTTTACTTAAGTTTGCAAATACCTTAGGACAAGTTTCAACTACCTTGGTCTTTTTAGTGAACTTTGTATTTTTATTTTTAACATGAATACATAATGATTACCCTTGTCATTATTCAACATATATATTATCTTCTACCATGGTAAACAGTCCACTTAGACCTACAGACTGATCATGGCACATACTTTTCACTTTTGGTTTCGATATTTTAACTTACCTTCTACCTTGCACTCTAGGAGCCTAAAATGACTTATTCTGACTTGATGTCCTTTGTTTTCAAAACTTATCAATGTGATCAATTCCTAGACAATTGTAGCAAACCACATCTTCTTGATGGAAACTCAGCTTGTCTTACCTTGTTAGTACGAAATCTTACACTGTGTCTTATGTCACGATAACTATATCACTCACTTTGACTCAAATCACTTGATTGATGAATCCAATCATAATTATAAGCAAATTCATTCATGGAAGGTCTTCTTCACTCTCTAGCCTTATGACCGAATTGATTACAAGTGTATCAGTAACCATTAAAGTTTACATACCTCATTACATTTGGTATTATAATTTGATTTGTCTTCCTTCTATTAGAAACTTTATTTCTTGACTAATTTTTGATCTTAAAAGTCTGATTATTCTTATTCACATAAGTATTCAAGTCATCATGAGTAGTATTCTTTTGTTATTTTATGTATCCAAGACCAGTTCTATCACTTGCATATTTTTAACTACTTAGAATGTTATCTAGATGAATTGATCCCTTTTCAAACTTCACAAATGACTTCACTTGACTTGAAGTTTTTTCAACTAATCTCTTAAAGAACCAATCTCATTAACATACCTTGAACATTTAACTTCTTTGGCCTTCAAGTTTGCATTCATAGTCTCCAACTAATCATTAAGAAGCTTGATTGAATTTTTATAGTCTTTGAAGTCTTCATCTATTCTTTCCTAAAACATAATGAATTAAACCTCATAGTCCTTTATTTGAGACTTTAACTTCTTGGCTTTATTTTTCTCAATCTTTAGATATTCAAGGGCATTCATCAACTCAGTCGCATAGTTTACCTTATCTTATTCATCATTTGTATGACCTAAACCACCTCCAAACCATGTAGATTCTTCTTGATATGAGTAGCTACCTTCTTCAGCCATGAAGAGAGCTTTATTTTTAGTAGGACCATCATCTTTACGATCATTCTCAGAATCACTGCCATCATTCTCTTCAGATGAGCTACAATATACCTTGGTGTAGAGACTCCTCTTGTCCTTGTAAAACTTCTTTTGGCCATTATACCTTTTAAAACTGTTATTGCTCTTATTAGACCCGAATTTCTTCTTGTCATTATCATGATCTTCTTCATGTTCTTCATTATCATTTCCTTTATGCTTATGAGGACACTTGTTAGCAAAGTGACCTATCTCTCCATAATTGAAATATTTGAAGGGAATTTTACCCTTAAACTTTCCTAAACCTATTTTTAGTTTTCTTGTTAATAGAGTTATTAGTTCATCATCATCAATGTCAGAAATCTCATCATCCTTGACCTTATCAGCTTGGAACATCTTCTTTAGCATATTTTCTATATTAAAATATACTTCTTTCTTTGGTGGTTTGTCCTCATTAAATCTCATCTCATAGGTAAAAATAATGCCATGCAATTCATCCATCTTCATTTTGGTGAGATCATGACTTTCATTTATAGTAGAAACTTTTGAATCAAATTTGAAAGTGAGAGACCTTAATACCTTTTGCACTACAGTGCCTTGTTCAATAACCTCTCCCATGCCTTTGATCATGTTCACTACCTTATCAAATCTTAGAAGATAGGAAGCCACAGTATCCTCTTCCTTCATTTTAAGATTTTCAAATTGCCTTCGGTAGGTTTATGGTTTGACCAACTTGATTTTTGAATATCCTTCATAAATGAACTACAATTTGTCCCAAATATCCTTGGTAGACTTGTAATGGATTACCTTGGTGAAAATAGCCTCTAAAATACCACAAATTATAGCATTCATAGATTTAGAATTTTTCTTACTCATCTTCTTGTCTGCAACACTAGTTAGAGGCATAGGTGGCATGCAATAACCATCCAAAATAGACTGCCAAATGTTAAACCCCAAGGACATGATGTATGTCTTCATTCTTGCACTCCATAAAGCATAATTAAATCCATCAAAAAATTAAGCTTGATTAATAGAGAAACCTTGAGAACTTGTCATTGTACCTAATATTAACTTCAAGTGGTTAAACTTGTACATAAGGTCTATGTTGTGTAAAAATCTCTTATTTAGCTTTTGTGCCTAGTCATGTGCTTAGCAGTCAAGCCAGATCAATTTTATACTTGGTACATCTAGGTGTGAGCATGTTAAATTCTATTGAACACAAAATTTAACACACTACTATGCTAGCATCAATTTCACACAAGGCATAAGCCTTGTGCACTTACCCAAAGTGCAACAGCAAAGGAACCAGGCCCACATTGGGCTAATTGAAACATGACACAACCTTGGGGTCAATAGGACTTGGTAATTTATGAAATAGCTTAGGTGACATATTAGTGTTAGGATATTCTAAAGAATCTCAATAAGTGTGATCCCATTCAAGGGCATAATTCATATGGTGCAGGTTCATATCTGGCTAGGTAGAACTCTTATTGGCACAAGCTAGGGGGATAATGAGTTAGGGGTCATTCAAGCACTTAGTCAAGTCATGGGGATGGCTTATGTTCAAGTGTTCATTATTCAAGTTAGTTATCTAGACATGTGTCTTAGGGCCTTAGTGCACATCAATCCCAACACTTAATCTATTTCATAGGTATGTTGAAGTCACTATATGGCATAGCAACACCATTAGTGACCTGGGATGGACCTTTGCACCATAATACATTTAAAGCATGGAAACCATATCATTATTCCTATAAAATTAAAGTCACAAACATACAACAATGCTAACTATATGTAAATAATCAATACCCCATTGCTTCAATAACATTCTTCATTAATTCACAGTTTCAACACATAAAGTTGAGGACATGAATACAAGCATGTGCTCATGTTTGAAACTACTCATGCCTAGTGGATCACAGGTAAGATTGGGCCATAAATTCCAAATTATAAACTAGTTCATATAGATTAAGAAGTACTAATAGTGGCTCTTGATTTTAGTAGAGCTTTGTTAATCGTAATAACCTCTTGCTTCTTCAGGTTCAAGCTCATTTAAATAAGTAGAGGAACTTTTTTTTATAGGTGGGATGGGTACATGCCAAACGTTGAGCTATTTTTTGGGGTTATTATGTTTTTGGTTCCACTAATATGATACCTATACTCTTTAACCTCCATGTGCAAGCACTCAATGATATTCTCCTTCAAACTTAGGTACTCATAAACTGCTTGCCAGCTGGCATAAGATCACTGAAGATTCTTCTAGTTGGTGCTAACAGTTTCAAAAGGGAAATCATTTTCATGACTACCACATGCTGATATGTGCCAAGTTGGTGTGTTCCACTAGGTAAGTTACAAAAATGGGGCCTAACATTACCCCATACAAAATTCCTAGTCCACCTTAGACTAGTCTTTCAGTACCTTTGGTGCACAAAACTTGGACACACCCTACTCAAGTTCTACCTTGAAGTTTTCAAAGCCTTGGATAGTGAGTTTTATCTCTTCAATGGTTCCTTCTACTTCAATTGATGTGACTTCAAGGGTGAGCATGTCCATGATTTTAGTTATTTTTTGAAGGCTTCAAGCCTCTCCCTTGTTCACCTTACCCCACTATCTAGGATATCCATTTGCTCACTTGCCTTCATTTATAAGGAATGAAAGAGTTCCTCTAGGTCTTTTTCTTGGGTATTTAGTTGGGTTCTTAGGGTGTTGACCTTCACCATCACTTGTACACACTTAGTTATACCTAATATGAAAGAGTGTTAGAACAAGGTGTCTTTCTCTTCATTTTCCATTTTAAGGTGTGCATCGATGACTGATGTTTGGGTGGTGAAGTTAAAAAATATGGCATCTGCTTCTTCCATGCCCTCTTTTAGTTTGGTGAAGAGGTCTTCTACCACATACAAATTTTTTTTTAGCTCTATTTTTATGGCCTCACAAGGGTCATATTATTCCTCTAGTACTGACTTCATCTAGGAAAGCATCTGCTCTAACATTGCATAAACTTGATCAACCTCTTTCATCTCCTAGGTATCCACACCATCCAAAAGGGATGGCTCCACCTCTTCTACATGCTCTATCAGTTTTTGGAGTTTTAGCTTCATTGCCTTTAATTCTTCCTCTACTTTAAGCATAATGCATTTCCACCTGGTGGCATGAACATCATTGATAATGTTATTGCATGCCACTTCAGAGGTAATTTTGAGGAGGGCATAATCCAACCTCAAGGCATTCATATCCCTAGGATTCACTAGTTGGTATTCATAATACCTCTCATCTAGTTTCTTCATGATTTGGATTGCTTTCTTTGAAACCTCAAATTAAGGCTCATCCATATAGAAATCAAGATCAAAAGAGACTTGATGGTGCATTAGCATTATGGTAGTTTTGGGGTGCATGTACTCCATCATGTAAAATTCATCTTCTTCAATGAATCCCTTTTATGATTTTCCCCTATAGCTTAGCTCATACTCCTCTTCTTCTGCTAGCTCCTCTTCTCCACTGGTGTTGGTGCTCCCTCTAGTGCCTTATTCCTCTCTTTCTTCTTCTTGGGTTCTTTACTAGACTTCTCCCCTAGTCCACTTATTATTATTCTTTAGTGCTCGGCTCACTATCATGTTCTTCCTCTCATAGGGGTTCTTTAGTGGGATTTTCCCCTTGTTTATTTCCTCTTATTGTGGCTCTTCGATGTGAGCTTCCTTGATGCCATAATCTCTCTCCTCTTACCCCAATGGGGTCTCTACTTCCTTTTTTTATAGTGTTAGTATCACGTTATTTATCTTTAGGAACCCCTTTTGGACTACGGTATTCCTATTCTACAACTTATTTTACCGTCCTAGTGGAGGTGTTAGGCACCTTTTTTGGTAATTTTTCCTCTCTAGGTTTCACACTAATGATAGCCTTATTCTTCTCTCTTTCCTTCACCATCCTATCCCTTTCCTCCTGGGTCCCCTTTTCTTCTTTTTCCTTTTTCTTAGCCTTTTCCTCTGTAGCCTTTCTTTCTACTTCCTCTTTCTTGGCTTTCTCCTTTTCAACCTTCCTCTATGTGATTTATGCTGCACATTTATTTTCTCTCACCTCTATCTCCTTGGCCCTCATGGCCTCTTTCTTGAAGTGTAACTTTAGTGCCGCATTAATGTGCTCCTATCCTAGGCCTATGTCCTCCCATTTATCTTTAACTCTTCTTCAATTGGTCCATCTAAATGTGTTGCTTCTTCAGGCCCTTCTCCTATTTATCCTTCCTCCTTTCTTCCTTTTCCCCTTCATTTTCTATGCCTTGTGCTCCTCCTCTTCTTTACTTTGCTCCTCAACCTCAACCATTATAATGACCTCTTTCAACATCCCATCTTGGTCATTTATTATTTTATCTCCTTTAGCTCCTATGCCCTCTATATCTTAGCTTCACTGAAGTCGAGTTTCTTCCATCTCTGCTTCTTCTTCTCCAACTCATTCTGAGGTGGTGGGGAGGGAGTCCCTTCACTTGATGAGGATTCATCTTCCTCGAGCATGATATATACATCCCTCCTAATTATTTTTTCTTCTATCTCTTCTTCCTCCCCTTCCTCTTTTATATCGAAAAGAACTATCTTGGGCATCAAAATATGCACCTTTCCCTTCATCTTTGCACCAGTATAAGTCTTTGGCATAAATTTCATGTGCTTTTTGGATAAGGTTGAAGGAGAGGCTCCTTCACCTGATGTAATTTTTAGCTTTAAGTGCTCCTCTATTTATTCTAAAGTTTCCCCCCTCTTCTTCTAGGAAGACTTCTTCATTTCTAGTGTAGTTGAAGTCCCTTCGTCATCGATCTATACAGGAGGATTGGTGCTCTATGTTGCGCTTTATTCTTGGGCCACCATCTTCTTTGTCTTCATTTCATAGTAATCCTATAGATGAAGCTAGGTATGGTTGCCTTTATGAGGGGATCAATGTCTATGTAATATGACTCATCTTTTTCATTTTTTGTGGCCCTTCCATTAGTGTAGACAAAATAACTTCATAATATGTGCCTCTCCATATCCATTTCCTTGACTGGAATGTCTAGTTGTTATACATTGGGGATCCACCATAGTGAATATCTAAAATATCTCACTGAGAAGATGTAGGGGATCTTTATCCACCCTAACATGTTGTCATCAACCAACAACAAGCACACTACACAATAGTGTTACATCACATCAAAGGTCATCATTTTATAAAGGCTCTTGGGGAGCTCCTAAGGAATGTGCCACTCTAGTCTAAAGGCTTATATGTATTTGTCACACCATCAAATCACATACACTTTGTATTTGGTGATAAAGGAGGTGGGGCAAGTGAAGTATCTATATTTTTGTGTCGAGGAATCATTATTTTCTAGAAAAACTAAGAGATTATCCTCATTCCCATCCAAGATTTGAATTTCCTCCATGACAATCAATATAAGGATAGACCCCCACTTGAAGGTCCCCTTCACACTATAACACTCTAGTGCATTTTAAAGAAACTTCTCAGTGATGAACTTTGCAATATTGAATTGTACACCTTGCACCATGTGATATGCAATGCATAAGTATGTCTTTGATACATCAGTCCATCGACTGCCTAGGCAAAATTTAGAACTTACAAGGTACACCACCAACCTCCTGTTGAGGTCCTCACACTTGGTGATGGGGAACATGAAACCCCCTTATATATTATTTGAGTTGATTTACACTCTTCACCTTTTCATCATCATCCATCACTTAATGGATGTCTCTTCTTGTTGGGAGGATGGGTGGATAAACCAGAAGCACACAATTTGATTACTAATACCAAGCAACTTAATATGCGGAAATTAACCAGATTCACCAAGTAACTAGAATTCAGAATAACACAGCATATGAGAGACAATACCAAATTGTATTAACACTTTATACAGAAAAGAATACAATAAAGAAGATGCCACTTCTTCTCCACCACCTTACAGAGGTTTCCCACACCTCAAGTGAACAGTAATTCTTCTCCCCAAAGCTCTCCCTTCTCACAGGTCCCAACACCCAACTCAAATACAGAGTTGGTGTTCACCTCCCGTGCTCCACGCACACCACAAGTGCTCCACGCACTCCACAAGCACTCCACGTCTTCCACAAGTACTCAAGGTACTTCAAGTAGATCTCCCATGAATCTGCAACAACCTGCAATTCAACAGACCATACTTATGGAAGGAACTCCCTTGCCTTCCTCTTGCTCTATCCGAGTACACACCTGTACTCCAAGTAGATCATGCCTGATACTGCTCCCTGTAGTGTTGCTGTCTGTATGACCTTACACACCTGCAAATCAATCAATGGTTCTATTCACCTGTGAACCTCAACCTTGCACACACATACACCTGCAGATCAACGATCTTACTTACCATGTAGATCTCCTATATAGGCCATGCAACTGTGACCAAGATCCTACACTCTTGAAGAACCCAGCTGGCTCTCCAATCCAGCACCAACACACCTGGTACTGTGGCACTAGGAGGAACGCACCATAGCTCTACCTCACACACAGAAGGAGCTTATAATTATGCTCTCTTACTCCCTAGCACACTTTTCCAATACAACCATGAGTCTATTATATAGATCTCATCCAAACAATGATTAGACATCTAATTACAATAATTAGATCCGCAGCTATGAGTCTAAAATTAGCACTCATCATGCAAACTCTTGGTTCGTTAGCTCACTGCCCGTAATTAACTCACAGTCAAACTACACAGGCGACCGACGTCGGTCCCTGTCTGCCTGGGGTCGCCGACGCCGGCCGATATATGACCGACGTCGGTTGCCTTCCTGTCTTACCCTGCCGACGCCGGTTGGCCAGACCAACGCCAAACACTTCTGACACTCAGCAACTCATTCTGCAACCTCCTCCATGTCTGCATCAGTGAAGCTTTTAGCTCCACAATCCTAACACTTCTAGCATCTGGGAGGCCAATTATTCTCTTAATTAGCTGCACCAAAATCTTCATGTGCCTACCTACAAATTATATGTAATCATTATGGATGCGTGAGAGTAGGAACTATATGATTTCCTTTAGATTCTTGAAATAGGTCAATTCATAGATTTGAGTTGCATTGGAAGCGGTCAACTTGTCTCAAGTTGAGACATCAAACAAGGCATCACCTTATGATGTCGTGTACCCTGTATCTACCATCCAATCTTGTGCCAAGTCTTATAAGTGACTTGACATCTAATGGTTATATTCCTTTAGCTAGCATATATACACAAATGAATGAAAACTCTCCCCTACTACAATTTTTGTAAGAAATTGGATGTACTGATATGACATCTTTGTTAGTGCTTTGGTGTCAGCTTTTATGATGTTAACTACTTCGATCGACTACACCTTGGTTTTGGTGGATGTCATTTATTCCACAATATTAACTGACTTGGGTTCTTGTTACACCTTTTCAAAGCTTGATGTCTTGCATTTCTTCATCATCTTGAATCTAATTATGTTTAAACTTGGTAGGCATGGGTTACTGAAGCCTCAAATGATGGTTGGAGCTTCTATTATCATGAGATATATGACTATACCTTCATCTCCTAAGTTGCATTGGCCATCAATGATGACCTTGGTGATAACTCCTTGTTCCAATTGTCTATTTCCTACATAATTATATATCTACACCTCTTCAAATTGGCCTTACTATGAATGCAATCCTCCTCAGTATGTTGTTGTTTTACTCTTGGTGCTTGAAGTTCTCAAATTCACACTGTGATAGGGTTTTCACCTTTGAATCTTTGGTTTCTTGTTTAGGTTCACTCTAAGTCTTGAATTAGCTTAAACTTTGTAACCTAATCAAGTCTTCCATTTACCATTTTATACCCTTATTTTCCAACTACCATCATTAATGCAAGATTTATCGCTTAGGTACCTTGATTTCTTAGAAAACATGAAAATTAAAAAAATCCTTGAAAATTCTTTATCATCAATGCATTAATAGAATATCTTTGTGCCTCTATCACCACTTTATTAAATGATCCCTAATGGTAATTTAGTGAAGTGGCATTAAATTCAAATGGTCACTTCTTTCTTAAATATGGGTGGATGCCAGTTGTCTTAGATGATTTCCTTTTGGGATTATTCACTTGGCATGACCTTTAGCTTTTATGTGGTAATCTGGGTGAAACACCTCACATGCACATGATTTAACCTCCTTGATTCCAATTTATCCTCTATTTTTTCTTCTATTTTAAGCATGCTTCTTTGTCTTGATTAGTTCCTTGCACTTTATCTTACCTTGGCCTATCCTACTCCATATAAATCCCTTACACTAGCCTTTTAGTGCTTTATCATTTATTCATATAGTCTTGTGCATAGCCAAATTATGCATCTTCACTTTTTGTCTTTCACCCAATCATGTTGAGCATCTTCACCTTATTCCTCTTATTCTTACAACTTTAAAGTTTTGAAGCTTCTTTGTGCCCAAGAAATTAGGCATCTAGCCCTAGGTGCTTAGATAGCAGATGGGCTTGACTCACCCGACTAGTATCATGACTTTCTTCTATAGAAAAAATGTTTGAATCAAATTTTAAATTGGGATACCTTAATACCTTTTTCACTATAGTGTCTTCTTCAATAACCTCTCCCATTCCTTTGATCATGTTAACTACCTCATCAACTCTTACAAGATATGAAGCCACAGTATCCTCTTCCTTCCTTTTGAGACTTTCAAATTGCCTTCGGTAGGTTTATAGTTTGGCCAACTTGATTTTTGAATATCCTTCATAGATGAACTAAAATTTGTCCCAAATATCTTTAGAAAACTTATAATGTATTATCTTGGTGAACTTATCCTCTAAAAGACCACAAATGATAGCATTCATAACTTTGGAATTGTTCTCACTTAGATTCTTAACTACAACACTAGTTAGAGGCATAGGTGGCATAGAATAACCATCCAAAATAGATTTCCAAGTGTCAAACCCCAAGGACATGATGTAGGTCTTCATTCTTGTACTTCAAAAATCATAATTGGATCCATTGAATAATGGAGCTTGCTTAATAGAGAAACCTTGAGAACTTGTCATTGTACCTAAGATTACCTTCAAGTGCTTAAACTTGTATATAAGGTCTAGCTCTTATACCAATTATTAGAGGTACAATCACTAAGAGGGGGGTGAATCAGTGAATCAAGATATTTCAAAACTTTAATCTAAATCCTTCAAACCCTTAGTCATACACCATAAGAAATAAAGAAGCAAATAATCAACTCATAATAATGAAAATGAAAGATAAGCAAGATAACACAAGATCTATGCTTTAAACCCTCTTGGGGGAGAAAAACCACTCTCAAGCCTACAAACACATGGACTACTTATCCTATAAGATGTTTACTAACATAAGACTTTAGTGAAGCACCCACTTCACAAGGAGCACTAACCCCTAAAGATGACAAGAACCAACTTGCCTAAGATGTTGAGCACCAATACAACATATATGAAATGAGCAACTCCAAAAATTTGATTACTTCTCAATCTGATGGAAAAACCCTGCAAATCAACCTCCTTCAATCCTATTCACTCATTCAAACCTTCACACACAAGAAAGGCATCCAAAACAACCTTTTGGATCATTCTACACACCTTTGCTTATTTTCATGCATAAAACCTATAAATTAAACATTATAATTATGACCACAAGGTCATACATGCAATCCATACTCTGATCTACCTCTCAAGACATCTACATGGCTCTCACAGCCTTCATAAATATTTTGCTCATCTACACACTTTCACTTGTTCTCATGCATAAAAATTGTAAATAAAAAATTATTATTATGACCAAAAAGTCATAAATGAAATCCAAACTTAGATCTACCTCTTAATACATCCACATGGCTCTCACAGCCTTTACAAATCTTTTGCTCGTCTACACATTTACTCAATCTGCCTCTTCTAGGCTCATTAGGTCCAATGACTTATGTTTCCTCCTACATCAACTTGATTAAATAAACATTATTGATAATATTTACTCTTTTAGGGTCCTGAATGACATGTACCTTCTCTTTTAAAGTTTATCTCCTTTGTTTAGCATAATGCTCTCTCAACACCACTCCATATAGGCCAATTATGCCTAGTATTTATACCATACACTCATCTAATCCATCTTGGTCAGCCAAGATGATTACCTTACTTATTAAAAATTTTAAATAGGTTTTAATACATGTTAAATTTAATAAACCCATGCTCCTTAGGTTTCTCATTACCTCATTAACCCTAAACCATCATTAGGTCTTGGTGAGACCTAAAACAATTAAGCCTACTCACCCATACATTATAAATTCAAATCCTTGGGCCACTTTCAACTTATAAAAATGATTTTAACACATAAAATTTATCTTAAATATACCATTTATAAATCCCTCATGTTTTCAATACAAATTTAACACTTGAACCTACCACTTAAGTCTCCTCGCTCTTTAAGCTTTCAAACACAAAAAACACAGTCCCAAACTTTTGAAGCAATAACTCAAATATTTCACATATCCATATGATTATATCACATGGTTTAAACCTTAAATACATTTTCAACACCTCCATGTACCTTATAAATTCCAACATAGGCTCTAATCACTCAAATCAACTCTCTCAAAATGACCACTCAAACTGGTCATAAATAGTCAAAATATAGTCAAGCTATTTTGACTATTCATAACTAAATATGGGAAACATAAGATATCCAATACATTATCATGAGCCTTTTATAATTCCTTGAAATATTCATATTCATATTTTCCTCAACTCTTCTTATAACATTTTTAACTTACCTCTGCAAGATGGTTACTCAATCCGATAGTGTATTTAATAAACATAGTCAACTTTTAAGCCTTTGTTAATACTAAATATGGATTGGTAAAACCTCAAAAATCCATACATATGGTCCTCATGGATTATAAAACACTCTCAAATATTTATTTCATATTTAAGCATTGAAATACCATCAATAACTCTTTAATTATCCCTTTTGGGTCACTTGCAAAATATGGTCAAACCTTTAGTCAACTTTAGAGTTCAATAACTTTGATTATATAGATATTCAAACCTTTTAACTAGATTATTTGGATTCACCTTGAATTAATATTCAACTTTTCATTTTATACCATCAATAAATTTGTCTTATATCAAAAGATATAATCAAAATACTGAGCACTGGTTTATCCTTTTGCTAATTCAAATGCCAACGGTCAATAGTTAATGCAAAATCATCTACAAACACATGTATTCATCGCATGTCCTCACACATATTTATAAAAAATAATACTTATATGATACTCATAAATTTAACTTTCATCACTCACCATTGATCTTAGATCCTTGCTTATGAGATCAAGCCACTTGGTAGCCCCACATGCCCTCTGCGTACCCTATAGTTAGTCTCTAATGAAATTCTACCATTTAGCATCCCCACATGCCTGATAAGATTTTTTTTGAATTATTGAATAATTCACACCATTTTTATTCATATACATGATTTAATTCACTCTTTTGATCTTGATATACTGCTCAAACTTTGTGAATGTGACACATGTTACCATGGCATTCATTCTTAGGATCTTTGACTAATAGACTTTATGCTCGTCGTTGATCTCTGTCTGATAATTATTATGCTAATTGTTAGATCCTTATATATTCATATTAATTTTTATTTTTTTTCATCACCCAATTAAATTCTCATTGATATTTTATATCATAAATTTGACTAAGTATGGGAATTTAATGAATTTTATCTAAGAAGCCAACTTTGCATCTTAATAACTTTTGCTATGCTCCATGTCCAAACTTCAAAAGTAAACCATTTGATCTCCTCACATAGTTTAATATATACATATATCATTATTCTCTTAAACCTTCACATGTGTGAATTTTTTATGTCATCAATCTACTCACTTAGCTTTATATGTTAAGATGACTACTTCAACCTAGACACTCATATGACTGCTCTAATGAATTACTTTCACTTCCAAAAGCACTCTAAGGACTAAAAACACCCCATAAGATCTCTATAACATGACCATACCATCAATAACATCCACCATCTACCTATCCAATTCAAACATTGAATAACTATGCAAGAACACTGGAGCACACTTTGTCATTATCATTCTAGCACACACGACACCTCATCAACATCCTTGGTCACCTTGGAGACATCATTAAAAAACCTAAAACACAAATATGACTTGGAAATTTAAATTAAAATGAGAAATAAAATTAAAATTAGTTGTTGCATTAACTTCACATCAAATGGGCATTCAATTCTCCAGCTTTAAGAAATATATACAGAATCTTGAGATCATCAAATCACTTTGCTATTAATCAGCAAACTGCTAACTAAAAATTCAAGCTATCAAGTATTTATAAGCCCTATTTTTCCACTAAATAATTTTAAAATTTAATCAAATAAAATATTTCTATGAATTTTACAACACAATAATGGCTTTTTCATTTAAAACACCTAGTCAACCCCCTTCCCAATACTCAATTACAGGAACAATAGAGTATCTCGACATGATTTTTGATAGGGGCATTTTTTTCCCCACCACTCATCCCTCTAGGATGATATTGAAAACATCAATCCATATTTATTCTAAGACCAAATAAATGATGATAAGAAGAGATACATGGATGAATTACTGCAATTAAAATCTATGGGCCTCCATAATACAACTATGAAATCAGAGGGAATACCATGTATTAACCTATTCCATGATTTATTTTTTAATATAACTACTATAAGAGATGTATTACACATAAGGATTCAAAGGAACATGGTCACTTACATTTATAGTGATATTTTTGAGAAATATTATGCTTTTCAGTGCTAAAAATGGCTTACAAATAGGTCGTGGCCAATTCCTAGCTAGATCATAACACAATCAAGGAAAAGATTAAGCAATGGTTGGCTAAGTGAGAGAAATTGGATATTTGAGGCACCGTCTCTTTAGTTCCTATAAAAAAAATTAGTTTAGGCATTAGGATAGCTATGGCTTTTCTAAATAGGTTATATAGGTTTGTTAGTATCACCTATAGACATGAATAATATATGCCTTTATTGTATATAACTCTAAATTTTGATAAGGTCATGGCACTTGTAGAGGTCATCAGTGTTAGACTTAAGACACAGATACTAAAATATGAAGAAAGGTGACCAAGTGTAAATTTTTACATAATGTCATATGTAAATGATGCCATCATGGGGACAATGCATACAAGTTATGCGCAACTCTAGGAATCATCCGTAGAGTATGTCAATAATAGGTTTTGTGATGACTTCTCCTTGTTATATATTTATATATTTAGGAAATAAATTAATAATATTTTAGAATAGGTATATCCAATGGTATACCAAGATATTTATAGGTGCTCCATGCCCCAACTTTAAGATAACATAAATAAAACTATTAAAAAAATGGGAGACTGTTTTCTCTATCTTTATTATACTATAATTAGGATAGAAGGAACTAGAGCTACCCCTTTGAATCTCCCTCATTTTTTTCCTCAAAAGGTAGCTGATCAAGAGATAGCCTTCTAAATTTACAATGGCATAGATGAGGACCTAGATACTAAACATCAAGGATATTATCATAAGGTTCCTCTGATCATCACTCAGATGTAATACACACTAAGGAGGCACCTCAGCTTACTCAGGAGGATTAGAACCCACTATGGGTTAATCGAGGCACAATATAGAGATTGAGATCCCAAGGGCAAGGTGAGGTAATACCTCGATGACCTTACAAGGGAGTCCATATTCCATATGGTCATAATAGTTATGAGCATGGCCCCATATTCATGAATGTTAAACATGTTTATAAGGTCTATGGGAAAATGACTCAGTATAAAATGCCTTTGGTGGTATCCCAAACCATCCATTATGATTAATCCATCACAAGGGGTAGATAAATAAAATAGTGGAAAAAAAAGGTTACAAGCCATCAATGGCCTCAACCACATGCCCCAAATCACCAAATAATGATCTGTCATCCCCCCCATCATAGACCGAAGTTACCCCAGAGAAGGAAAGTGCCTCTCAATAGGAGGTAAATCTATAGCTAAGAAAGAAGATTCTAAAGGGAATACCAGCACCTTAGTTGATGACAATAATGTAGTTTCTTATAATGATAAGAGCATTAGCTCTTGAAAGTCAACAAGTTACAACATTATCTTTGGCACCACTATCCCCATTGACTACAATCTATTAGGTAAGTCTCTTTACATTTGTTCATGGTTAATTTGTATCACTATCTTCTATAGTTTCAATTTTAGCACATCCATCTCCTCCACTTGTGTTTTCTACAATTACAATGTATGTATCCCCTATTTCTCCTATCATTTTTACATTTTCACCTTCCAATGTCAAATTCACTTCATTCCCCACTCCATCCACTTCATGGCAATCCCTTATGACTGCCAAACCATCCAAAGTCACCTATAAAGGAAGCCTAAGACTCCTCTAGTTTCACCTTAAAATTTTACATTAGAAGAAAGACCTATTGAATGACTACTTACCAAAGGAGGTCTTCTACATGAGAAATCATAGGGGATAAAGGAGAGGCCTAAGATAAAGATAAAAGAAGTGGAAGTTATCCAAGTATTGGGGAATGATGATGAAGATAAAATATGGGGAAATAAAGAGGAATTGGTCTCTAGAATAAACATAGAGCTAGAAGAAGAAACCAATTTCTTTGAGATAATGGATGAAGGATAATATATAGACATAAATATATTGGGGGAGGATGAAGGAATGAAACAAATAATGGATCTTAGAGACTAGACATTAGAGGTGGATGCATAGTCCACATTGTAACATGTCCCTGCTCTATGCCTTGCTCAAGCATCTACATGTTTAACTCTAAGTCTCTCCCTTGAAGCCACTACTTCAATATCACCTGCTCCAATAGATAGAGTAGCTACTATTTAAATTACAAAGATTCTCACTAAAGAGGAATGGCAGACTTTGAATCAGGTAATGTCATCCCTCTCTTCTATTATTATTAAAGATTTTTAAATGATTAATCTACCATCTAGTATCCCAACTATTGCATCTCTCTCCCCTTTTAATACCATGTAGAGGTATTGTAAAGAAAGTCAAACATTGTATTCCTATGCTTATATTGAGTAAACTAAGCAAAAAGTTCCTGATTCTTTAGATATAGTCTTTGATTCTTTATATTATTTTATTCATTCAACCATTTCCTCAATAACGATTAGGTTTCAAGACCCTAAAAATAGAGTCTATTTTGAAGATTTGGTCATTGCCTCTATTTTCAACCCTTGATCCCCATCAAGGCCATTGCCTAGTTGGATTTATTCATATCTCAGTTAACTCCATCTAAATCCTCCATAATTACTATCATCATAACTTTGGGGTAAACTAGATACATAGTAGAGACTACACCCCAAAATATTCTTTCAAAATGGAGTGGGGTCACTCCTCCACTTCCCAAAATCCCCATCTAAATAAGTGTTTCCATGATTCCACTTAGTTTCATACCACATTCCACTACTCTAGAAACCAACCAACTAAAATAATGGGTAAAACTTATTATGTCTACCTAGGTTAAGGAGTCACAAGAGAGGAAGAAGGACATGATGGGATTGGTCCTCATTGAATTTCCTATGATAAGTACCCACTTCGAAAAAGAAGAGTGGTACAATTCAAAGAGTGAGGAAGAGGAAAGGAGTGGAAAATAACATAGGTAATGAAGTAACATTAGAAAAAAGTGAAAATATATTCCCCCTTGATAAGAAATAAAATAAAAGCTTGAATGATCCCTAGAGTATATGGAGGACTTATGTGCTTTTGTAGACACAGTTAGAAAGGTGATGAAGGAAATGTATAGAAGTTAAGATTAAGCTAAACAAATATTGATACAACAACAAATTATTCAAGATCCTAGAGAGATTGTAGATAATGTAAAAAATGTAGCCACTAGGCTATATGACATTTTGAAGATAATTAGGGATTTTAGGGGTGGGTCACAACCCAAATGGGGAAAAATAATAAAGTTTTAGAACCAATGCATAAGGAATAAGAACTTGAGAAAATACTTAACTTATTCATCTCAATGCACAAGGAATAACACATACAATCATTTGAGTTTGATGACTACAGAGGAGGTAGTTTGGGCCTTAAACTATGTAATTTTGAAGAGAGATGGTGCTTTCCAATGGAACTCTCAAATGAATGGTTTGATAACCCAATTGACAGGTCAATAAAAGGAGGCCATTTAGATTTTTTAATATATGAGGGTCATCATCATGATAAATTCTATAGGTAAATTTATAAATAATCCCAATTTTGATGCTTTTCTTAAAGCAGTTACAAATAGTTTTAAAGTAGAGGTGGAAGGCATTGTGTATAAAACCAGTGAGGAAATTTTTTAGCTTATCAATTTTACAAAAGACAAAGTGATTAAGTAGATGCACTTACTATAAGATTTAAATCCTCTAAAATTAAGCATCCAAGTTTTATGAGTGAAGTTGGTAAGATATTCAAACTTCTATGCTCAATTTTGGCATTATAAATAAATAATTAGAGGTTGCCTATGCATTATTCAAAAAGCTAAAGGTTGTTGAGGATGTTGCCATGATAGTGTCTACTACTCAACCAACATCTAAATTAATAATTTAACCTTAAAGTTTATTTCATTAAACACTACCTACTCCTCTTCAGTCTATTGGTGTTACATCAATGGTGATATTTGGCTTGTCATCTATGATACTTCCATCAACTTCAGTTGCCACATCGAGTTCACATTTTCCTCCTTCAGGTGGTACCAAGTTGGCACCTTAGTTAAATATGGATGTTTATATCTACATGTATTCTATTGTCATGAAGACTTAGATCTTTGTTTTATTTTTGGGCATGTATGTATTTATATTATAACTATGTAATTTTGTTTGACTATTCTATTTTGTGTCATGTACATGCATACTATGCATGAGTCCTAAAATTGAAATCTATAATTTTAGACTTTACTTGAAATATGAGGCAACCCCTCCCAAAGATTATATATACTTATATCCTCTATATTCCAAAAGAAGGAGAATTTTGGTTGTTAAGATTAATAAGAAATTATGAGGATTGTTCTACAATTGGTCTGGATGTGCAAATCTTATTCTTATCTAAATTTTTGAGTCATCAAATTTGTTTTATCAGTCTGGTATCTTATTATTTTGTTTATGTATGTTCATATTATTTGATACAATTATTCATATTATGCAGTAGCTATTTTGAATGCTTTATGTGTAATAATCATAATCTCCCTTTGTAGATGTGTAATTACAATCTCACAAACATAACCACCTTTGATTATATGCTCTAAATTTCAATGTATTCTTGTTTTCTTGGACTCTTAATTATGTTTTATTTTATATGTGCTAATAGTAACTTGAATCAAGAATTGGTTCTTGACTATTTGTCCAACCCCTAGTTCGAGATCTAGCTTAGAAGGGTTTCATCTTGTTTAACTCACAAACCTCCTTTTATTCCCTAACCTTCTTCCTTTTGAGTTTCTTTTGATTCTATTAACCTTAGGTTAGATTCATCATCAATACACCATCTTAAGTATTCCTAGAATCATGTCATATATGAACCATCCAAGGTAAACAACTGCTCCACTTATTGATGTTCCACCACCAAGTTGTTTACAAAACCCAATACCTTACAACTCATTCCTTGGAGTGAATATGTTTTCACCAATCCTAAAACATTAGAGGCTACCTCATAAGGTTCCTTGATGTGAATAAAACCCACATCAACACAACTTAGTAACACTATGTCATTGAATAGAGTCATAAAAGGAATAGTAGTGAGAATAGTGATAGAGTGAGTTGTAATATATATGATGATTTTACATGTCATATACATTATATATATTCTAATATAATAATTATTCAAAAACACATCCTCATATTCTACCTATTGATATTGACCTCAATTCATTATCTTGTTTAATCTAATAGAAACCAACTATGGCTAAAAAATGTGCCAATGTTAAATGTCACATTTAAAAAAATTACTCTCAAAAGGCCATTTGCTCAAGAACCAATAGTTCCCATTAAGTATGGCATGTCATGTTCATCGTGGCATGCCCTATTCGGGCAACACAGATCTTATTATTTGCATTTTTGACAAGTATTTTTGAATAATGTTGTATAAACATTTAAATCATTATAAATACAAATACCTATTGATTTAAACAACACTTTACATTTTTATTATTAAAAAAGTATTAATATATAATATTATATAGTATATATTTAATATTTAATTTAATATAATATAATATAGATATATTTTTATATAGTATATATTTTTATTATGTAATAATGTATTTATACACACATATATTTATATTAGTTATTGTCCTAAAAGTGCAAGTCATGTTGGAAGGGGTATAATTTCATGTTTTGGTCAAACAGGGTTTCATAAAGTAAATGTGTAAAGTGGATGTAATTAGTGAAGAAATAAGTGAAACAAGCAAATAAATGGGAGATAAGACTCACTCTATTTCATAAAATACCAAACAAAAGGTGTAGGACCTAAAAAAGGGCTTAGGGTGCATATTGGGAGGTCAAAGACATTGTCTTGTAAAACAAAAGAAATTAAGGAAACCTTGGAATAAAATATGGAGGAAACCAAATAGATGATTTAGTTGGCCTTGTAAAGTTCCAAGGGTATAAGCCAAGGTAAAGGACACTATCTTTTCAAAAATAGGTGAAACCAAGAAAATGTTGGAATAAAAAGTAGAGGATACCAAGGTTACAATGCATAAATAAGATTGGAGGAGTGCCATTTGTTATTAATACCATCACCATAAATAAATATAAACATGCAATGGATTACAACACAAAGCACATATAGAGTTGGCTAAAGCAGAAGACTTAAACAACACCCACTCATAAAAAGATACCCATTTTCATAGAGATAACGCCTGCTTCAATCATATATTTTGTAAATGAAACATTTTAGTGGAATATATAGATTTAATTTATAGATTTAACATGTCACATAACATTACACATGTATTTACCCAAGCTTATTCAAGTCCATCCCTTGAAATCCCTTGTCATTACCCCTCACCATCATTGCTCAACTCACTTGAATAAGAAATCTTTCACCACTTCATGTTTTATATGGCATTCCCCTTCCCCACCACGTCACCATTCCTCTAAATTTTCACAATGCACACTTCATTGCCACATTATATGAAGGAACAAACTACCTCATTTTCCACTATCACCACCACACAAAAAATATGATTCATGTTTCTTAACACTTCATGCACAATATTTGATATGGGATCAATGGTCATGGGTTTAGAGTGAGGTACAATTATAAATTTATAATATTTCACTTTAAAAAACCCTTCTTTACCAAAATGGAGAATTACATCCATATCAAAGACTTAGAAGGCAATTTAAAATGGAATGGCAGCAAGAATGGTAGGTATAGTGTCAAAGAAGGTTGTAGAATTACAATTTTTGAAGTTTGAGATTAGGTATGTGAAGAAGGTGACCCATTTATGGGTCATTGATTGTTTGAATGTGGGGGTTCACTAACTCTTTTTATGTAGGAATCCACTATAAATTGTTTTTGAGTATACTTTTATGAGTTTATTTAAGTCCAATTGTTTAGGTTTAGGTTTGAGCATGTGACCAGTAGCTAGAATAATCTATATATAGAGTCTATATATTTTTCATGTAGAATCTAATATTGTGATTGTGTATGAGAGGGGTCTAAGGTCTAGTGACGCATTTGTAGGGCACTATCTATTTGTGACCTAATTTCTAGATTCTAGGAATTTCATTATGAATTATTTGCATACATAATATTACAGATCTAAATATTATGTTTATTTAGGTATCATTTACTATAGTCCCTCTAAAATATTTGTTTAGGGTTTTAGATAGGTACTACCATAAAGTAAAATTATTTTCAAATCATGCATACACATCTATTGGTATGTTGGCTGGGTAGTTTTTTATTTGGATTTTGGGCATGTTTGTGGGATTGAATTTAAATGATGTTATGGTAATTGTTGTTGACGATTTAGTTTTAAATATGATTCCTCTCCTCTTCTTCATTTTCCTTGATAGATACATCTATGGGTAT
Organism: Torreya grandis; assembly: GCA_037957365.1. Classification (NCBI taxonomy): domain Eukaryota; kingdom Viridiplantae; phylum Streptophyta; class Pinopsida; order Cupressales; family Taxaceae; genus Torreya; species Torreya grandis. The sequence continues at coordinate 579,784 of JARHVA010000301.1, read as the reverse complement.
CCTATATGCATCTAATTCTGCTTTCCAAATTAAATTGTTAAATTATGCCTAATCTCGTCTAATATCGACACTTAATCCATATATCATGTATTAACATCACCTATTCATGCCCTTAAGTTAATTAATTAATGATCCTAATTACATGAAATACCCCACTCTCCACATATTCATATTTTCTTAATATTTTAATTCCTAATTTACCCCACTTTCCACATAGTTCCTAATATTCTAATTCCTTATTAACCCACTATTTAATCGCATGTTCCCCCCAAAAAAGAGTCTAGAGGTTTCTAACCTCTAAAACTTCTCCCTTATCAAATTTGAAATTTGGGATGGAAATTTACCCTCCACTTCCCTCAAAAAACATCTTTAAATGCAAATTGTATCCCCAAACATGAACACAAGGAATGAATATAAGCTTATGTTGCCTTCATCATTCTCCTCCATTGATCTAAAATCAAAAAAAGCTTGTAATCCATCTTTACATCTATAGACCACCTCTCATACCCTCTTGCATCTATTATAGCATCCAAGTATTCAAATAATCCATTAAACTATCCATCTTGAAGCCATTATCAATAAATACATAATAAATCCAAGTAGCATTGGAGAATCAGTTGGAAAATCTTGGAGGGAAGCCAAAGAGGAGCAAGGTGATGGTAAGAATATATTAATAATTTTGATTTTTGGATGATTGTGTTCTAACTTATTCTATTGATAAGTCATGCATACCCTCACATGCCAAAAGACATCATCCCTGAGGCCCTTCCATGAGAACCTCTCTCTAACCTATTTGTATGTTTTGAAGTATCTAGGATATCCTTCCAATGGTAAGTCATGGATGGATCTTAGAATCTTCTCCTTAAGTTTTCATTTAGGAACCAAATAAATTTTACCCTTGTAGTAGATAATGTCATCTACTACCTTATACCTATCATCTTACATTTTCCCATTCATTAACTCATAAGCAAAAGTGTTTTTGGAATATTCTACCCAAAGGTGAGACTTCTAATCAACTAAAATCTCAGTAAGGGAGCATGTAGCAGGTTTCCTAAAAAGGGCATCAACAACAATGTTTTTATTTCCCTTCACATACTCAATGTTGAAGTCATAGGTGTGTATCTTAATGACCCACTTTTGTTTCCTCTCATTCAAATATTTTTATTCCAGGAAATATTTTAAATTATTGTGATCAGTCCTAACCATAAATCTCCCACCTACCAAATATTGTCTAAACTTTGCTAAAGCATGCATAATAATGAGCATCTCTTTGTTATATATGGAGTATATTATCTATCTATCCCTAAGATTCAAACTCTCATACGCTATCAGATGTTTGTTCTGCATCAAAATTTCTCCTATACCCTCACCCAATACATCATACTCTAGCATAAAGGGCTAAGTGAAATTAGGTAGTGCTAAAACTAGACAAGTGCTCATCACCTCCTTGAGCCTATCAAATGTCCACTAATCCTCATTAGTCTACCTGAATGCCCCTTTCTTCATGAGGTCTATTAGAGGTTCACCCAACTGTGAAAACCACTTAACCAAGAATCTATAATAGTTACATAGTCCAAAGAAACCATGTAGCTCTATGAGTGTCCTGGGTGGTGGCCAATCTAAAATCATCTATATTTTCTCATGATGCACTTGTACACCCTAAGCACTAATCAAATGACCCAAGTATAATATCTCTATCATACTGAACTTGAATTTTAATGCCTTAATATATAAATATTGGGACTTCATGATACCCAACACCTCATTCAAATGTCTCAAGTGCTCCTCCCATGTACCGCTATATATGAGTATATCATCAAATAATATTAGAAGGAAATTTTTTAGCTATTTGTTGAAGATAAGGTTCATGCAAGAATGAAAATTGGTGGGAGCATTGGTCAAACCAAATGTCATGACCAAGAACTTGTATTTCTCATAGTGACACCTAAATATAATCTTATGTATATCATGTTCCTTGACATTGATCTGATGATACCCCGATCAAAGATCAATCTTTGAGAAGTAAATTGCCCCATGAAAATCATCTAATAGCTCATCAATCCTAGGTATAACATGTTTATTCTTGATGGTCTTATTATTTAGGGCACATTATTCCATACACATCCTCATGGTTCTATCCTTCTTCACCAAGATAACTAAAGAAGCAAAGGGACTAGAATTGGGTTTGATGTGCCGCATATCTAATAACTCCTTAATGGCCTTTTATATTTCTTATTTGAACTTATTTGGGTGCCTATAAAGAGTAGTGATAACCAATTTGGCTCCCTCATTTAACTCAATGGTGTGCTCAAAACTTCTATCTAGAGGTCTCCTTGGAGGAATCTCATCGAATACCAAACTATGTTTATCCAGTATTGTCTAAATGTCTACACGATATGGCTCACTACTATCTAAAGATACATTAGACATAATCAGACACTTTGCTTCCCATGCACATCTCCATGCCTAAATATGCTCTCCATCCTCTTAGCTAATATGATATTGGGAACAACATTAGACATACCCCTCAAAACAACCTTCTTTTCATTTGATCTGAATTTCAGCTCCATCATTTGGAAGTTCTGAGAGTACTTCCCTAAGGAATGAAGCCATTGAATACCTAAAATGGCATTAGTGTCTCCTAGGTCAACTACATATAAGTCATATGTCACCGTGTAGTTACCCAAAGTGATATCCAGTTGGGGAACTCTCTGAGTGCAAGCCATACTAAAACCATATACTACCATCACATTAAATCCCTTAAATTTTTATATAGGGATTCCTCTCTTGGTCACCAGAGCTAAGTCTACAAAATTGTGGGTTACCCCACTATCAACCAAAATTATAACTCATTTCCCCTAAAAGACTCCACACACTCTAAAAGAGTTAAATATGGGAGTACATGAAAGAGTAGTAATGGTTCCACCCTTCACCTCCTTAAGTGACTGCTCACCATCTCTCACCTGCTCATCATCTAAGACATTGTGTTTACTACCCTGTACCTATTCTTCTTCCTCTTTACTATCAGAAAATAAATCTATTTAATGTACATTAACCTTTCCCACACATCTATGACTTAGTTCCCAAGGTTTCTTATAACTGAAACATAATTTCTTTCTACTTAATTCATTATGAGCCTCATCATCCAATCTATCTTTTTTAGGCCACTCCTTCTAGAAAGGTTTCTTGTCTTTATCCTTCTTTTATGGAAATCCCTTTGATTGAAATTTATGCTTTGAGAAAGAGGATTTCATATCTCTTACCTTATAATGACCTCTTAAATTGTAGATGGAATGAGGGCCTTTATCCACCCTCTCAATGGATCAACTAGACCATCCATGAACAACACTATCAGTCTCCTCTCTGAAATATTTGTCACTAGCACAAAGAGTATCTAAAATTATATAATATAGCTGTCCACTAAACCCCACTAATTAAGTTGAGATAACTCATTAAAATGGATTTTTGGATCCTTATTATTGAACTTGTCAATCAACCTCTCCATAAATTCTACATAGGAATCAATCTAGTCATGGCCCAAGGTCACCTTTCCATGATGCCACCACTCATGTGCATTCCCATCCAAATGTATCATAACATACTTGATGGCCTCATCCTTTAGAATTGGGTTAATCTGAAAGTAAGTGTCCAATTTTTCACCCATGCCCTAGTTGTGGTTTTACTTGAACCATCATAATATGGAATAGACAACTTTCCCACCTTCCTCTACAGGTCCTGATTGTGTGGTCTACCACCTTTTTTTGGCATATGCCTCATCCTAAGGTCCATGTAATCATATAAAGACATCTCAACTTGGAATTTCATGCCTAAATTTCTCCAATCATGTAGGATATAATCCTATAGTTCTTGTTGTGTTGGCTCATGCTCAACTTGAGGAGTGATTCTATGAGGGAAATTTGACATCAAAGGCCTTATGTTTGTTGATCTAGTTTTACTACATGATCTTCCTCCTCTATTTTTCACTAAACCATCTCCATTTCCATTATTTCTTTCATTGCCTTATTCTCCACCTTGATTCCCACCATTGTTGTTATTAATGGTTGTCATGTGTTGTGTCATAAGGGCTGCCAATTGAATTAATCTTTGTTGTCAGTCATGTTATCCCCTTGTAAGGTCATTGAACATGACTCTAGTGCTTGGTTCTATTGTTTCCAAAATTTGTCACTCATTTTTTGGGACAACATATGAACTATTTTGGTCCTACAGGCCAAAATTATCTCTTCCCTTCTTAAAAAATTATTCTGAGCATTTAAATTATTCATTATTCAAAAAAATTCAGCTAAGGGACTACCAAGTTCAACAGGTGAGCTCTCACAAAGGAACAACTTTCCAACATTTAGGCAATTTCAAGCTTGGTTCAACACCGAGGTTCAACTCAAAGGTCCATTGGCAAGCTTCAAACAAAGGATTGAACCATTGAACCATTAAACCCCACTTCCAAAAGGTTCAAAGGTTCAGCGGGTTTAAAGGTTTAACGACGTCAGAAAGCTTAAAGAGTTAAGCACTTTGGAAAAATTTCAAAGTTTAACCACTTCATCAAGTTCAATGGCTTCAAAAGACTTAGAATAAAAGAGAAGAAATATTGAACCCATTGAATCGTTGAACCTTGAACCAAAATGGTTCAAAGGTTCAAGGTTCAATGAGTTCAATCGAAGTTCGAAGAGTTGTTCCAATAAGTTGGTTCAATTGGTCGATTCAATCAGTTGGTTCAAAGGGGTCCCCCAAAATTGAAAGGGCAAGTGCCCTTGAAGAGGGCAGTGAACAAAAGGCAAGTGCCCTTGTGGAGGGTAGGGAACATTTGTTCAAAGATCAAAGAGAAGGCCGAAAGGGTAAGGTTTCCTTCAGACTTTTTGTCTGAAGAAATTACCAAGTAAAGGAACCAAAAAAATTCTTTTGGAAAGATTTTCCAAGAAAGAATTTCACAAAGGCAAATCCTTCGGACAAATTGTCTAAAGGAATGATCAAAAGTCTAGCGGAAAAGTGGCTAAGGCAAAGGAAGATTTCCTTCGAACAAAATGTTTGAAGGAATTCCTTTAGACATTTTGTCTGAAGGATTTGAAGGAAAAGGCCACCCGAAGAATCCTGAAGAGTAGATACCCTTGCAAGGGGCTCTCGGCACCTAGAAAATGGACCTTTCTCAAAGACCTGAAGGGATACCTTCCCTTCGGGGTATTCCAAAGACATAAAGCTGAAGGAATTTCAAGGCTTCAAAAGACTTAGCCAAAAAAAAGGATTCTCAGAAAGAGATTGAACTGTTGAACCTTGAACCAAAATGGTTCAAAGGTTAAAAGAAAGCTCCGAGCAAAGGAAGGAAGTGAAAGATTCTAGAGACCAGTTCAAAGGGATGGTTCAACCAAAGAGCAAGGAAGTGATTGAACCAAAGAACTGATAAAGATTGCTTGAACCATTGAACTATTGAACTAATGAACTTTCAAAAGTTCAAAGGTTCATGGTTCAACATGGTTCAAATAACCAGCAACTATTGACGTCCCTGTGGATGTCAAATTTAAGCCTAAGAGCTCCAATTACAACAAAAAAGAAGAGAAGGCTACAGGAGATATTGAAATATCTATGAGAGAGTTATTTTTAGTAGGTGAAACAGTTCACCAAGTAGTTATCTGAGCACACCAAATTAAGGATGTGGCCTATTTTATTCCATAAAGTAAAGGTAAAGTGGACATCTACACAAATAAGAAGGAAAGGACCAAGTGACCTATACTTTGGAGGAGACATATGAGATGAATTGGCACGCCACAGTTAAGGCCGATGCATTGTTCTAAGCATGGCCCCTTGACAGAACTGAAAATGCATTCAAGGCATTAAATGCAGCATGGGCCATTCCATGGAACAAAGTGCCAAGCCTTTTTTGGCTGCCATATATTGTAATCTCTTATTTTATGCAAAGGAGATCCCTCCATTATAGAAGTAAAACTCTGCCCAAATTGAAAGGTGATTACTGAGACTTTGAGCTCAGATTGTTGATCATATTACTTTATCTGAATGAGAAAGCAAGTTACTTTCAGACTTTGTGCTGTTATTGCTTGTGTTACTTTAGGAAATTATTCTTGTGTCCATTTCTTAGGAGCATTCTTGTTTATTTAATTTAACAAGTAGAACTAGTGGAAGTAATCAGGAAGGTGTTCTAAAGCCAAATGTGGAAAGAATTTATGTTGTCATAATTGTCTTCAATGTGTTTTTAGTTTATTTCTGTATAAAGGATCTTGGGATGACTTTATGCCCCTATTATCCTATGTATTTCACTCTTTGGGAAGTTGAGGTGGAGACTTTATGTTACACCTCATTCTGCTAGTTACTGCACCCTTGTTACCTGTTGGTTACCCACTAGAAAGAACTCATGTGCCCTGCTACAAGATCACTCCTGAAAGAAGAGAAGTGCCTTCAGTATTATCACTAGGATTTTATCTTTTATCTGTGAACATCATCTCTAAAAAAAGAGAGATGGATGGTGTAGTCCTACCCCTGAGTGTTATTTTTTGCTTATATATATAGTATATAGCTCCTCATATTTATAGGGAACCTCCCCTTGATAAGAGGAGAGATTTGTCCACCTATGATGTGGTAAACTTGCACATTTGGCTGACCAATCTCCCTATGTTGTGGTTGAAGAGACCTATTTTGCTCATCAGTTAGCTGGTGACAAAATATTCACCCAATAGTTTTTGGTGACTTCATTGGGGAAGAGCACGCAATTTGAAGCCTCAAGCTTCAAGCTGAAGTAGGGTCAATTCTTTCCCATTTTTATTCTACAATCTAGAAAATTCATGCTATACTAGAAGATAGAAAGCCCAGGGTGTTGTTGAACCTATTTTTGAGTTGGTGCAGCAGGGCAATTTTGATTTTTTCCCTCCCTAACTTCAAGTTCAACGATCCAAGAGTGTTCCTCCTACCCATACTAGGTCACCAACACAAGGCAGAGCTTCCTTTTATGTTGTTAGCAGAGCTTTTCCTATACATTCTCCACCCATATTTGTTATCCCCCTTTTCCATAATCAAATCATGGTAGTTCAAGGCCCCTTGGGTAACTCTTTCGGCCCACTCAATTTAACCCCACCTTTATATGAGCTTCCATGTAGTTCAAGGAAGAATTTCCCCAAATTCTTTAGTGATGGAAAAGTTCATCTTGATGAACATATTTCCACCTTCAGCATAGCCTGTGGTCTGATAGGCATGGAGTATGAGGACGTAGCAGTCAGGCTATTTATGGAAACATTGTAAGGTGATGTTGTAGACTGGTTCTACCATCTATAAGCCCAGACCGTGACTGACTGGAACACTCTTAAATCTAAATTTTAAGCTAGGTTCAAGCTTGTAGAAGATGTGCATGTTTTGCTGGCCTAGCTCACACAAATGAAGAAGGAACCTCATGAAAATATGAGGGACTTCATTGCCAAGTTTGACAAGCTGAGGAACTAGATTCTTACAATTTCTCAGCCAAAACCTAAAAACCTTAAATGTTTCTTCATCAACTCACAACTACCTAAAGTGAGTTTTTTGCTAAGATGGGCTGGCCACATAGACCTTGCTGCTTCTCAGGATTTGGCTACTGAGGTAGAAGATGACCTTATCTTGGTAGGAAAGATAAGGAGAGATCCTAACAGAGGTAAATCCTCTTCATTTTTTGAATACTCACCTACAGTCACCACTTATCCAATGGTGCAAAAGTTGGAAAATGAATTGCTAGCTATTAGAAAGTAAATGGTGCAAGGGATGTCATCTGCTCCTTCATACAGAGATATACCAAGGAGGATATTCCCCAATCAGTCATACCAAGTCCATGTTGCCATGAATCAAGGGCAGCCAAATCATCTTCCTCCCCTTGAGGGGAAATTGGCCATTAAAGCACCTCCAACCAATTCAGTAGTCAGATATCTTGAAGTAGAATTAGATTTCTCCTTCTAGCCTGAGTTGAACCCAGAAGATGATGCTAATCTCTTCATAGAGGGAGAAGAAAAACTAGCTGGTGACTCCAACATTGGTTTCTTGAATTACCAGGATAAAACCAAAAGTAAAGGTAAAATAGTTGATGGAATATACGTTGTATTTACCCCATCCAAGAACTAGTTAGCCCAGCAAATTGATAAAAAAATAGAGGAACGACCTCAACTAGCAATTTCAATTGCTAAGTGGGGAACCACTCTGCCTTTCTAGCCAAAGGACCTGGTGATTGTAAGAAAGGTAAGTACATCAAACATCCCTACACCTTCTACTTAAAAATCATAGACTAGTCCTCCCCCTCCCAAAAACCAAAAAGATGAGCTTCCATCCTCTGTTCCTAGTTCATTTCAGACATTTGACATAATTGACCATATAAAGAAAACTAAAATTCAAATGTCTGAATTAGAATTCCTGCAATCCAACCCTAAGCAGTTAGATAAATTGGTTCAATGTGTAAAGAACCAAGCCATCCCTGTAGGACAAGCAATTCTAAAGGTAACTTGTGATCCCCCCAAGAACACATCCACAAAGAATAACCTTGTCATTACTCCTCCTACTGCTCCCAGGAGGACTGAACCATTTTATGTCTCCCTATTGATAAATGGACACCAACTAAATAATTGCATCATAGATTTTGGTGCATCTAAAAATGTCATGCCTACCAAAGTGGCAAAATCCCTTGGTCTCACACTGACCAAGACATTTATGAGATGCTTTTTCATAGAGAACAAACAAGCGCCACTATTGGGACAAATCAAGGATGCCCAATTTGCATTTACAGCATTCTCAGACAAAAGAATTAAGATGACTATCCTGGTGGCCAACGTCCCAGCATCATATAGCATCCTTCTTGGGCAAATTTTCTATAAGGATGTCAGTGGAAAATTAAGCATGGACCTATCTGAGGTGAGGATCCCAGTCAAAGGCATTATACAGATATTACTCCCTGAAAAGGAAGCAAAATACGTGGTCACTTAAACATCAGCGCCTGAAGCTCAAATTTTATGAGTCTTCAGGCATGGGTAATTACTTTTTATCTATGGAGGAAGTCCATGAGACATCTGATGAAATTCCCAAATGGGTTAACTTGAAAATTGGTTCAGATGAAATAGCAGAAGGATTGGTGGAGTGTAGTGTAAGTGTAGAAGAATCTCCCCCTCCAAATGAAGAAGAACCTAAGGAAAAATCAATGTCTGATGAGGTATGGATTCTGGAATTTGATGGTAGTTGCTCCTCTACCAGTTCAGGAGTTGGGATTGTGTTGATATCTCCTCAAGGAGATATTTTTCCTTCTTCATACAAGTTGTAGTTTAGCAACACCAACAACATAGCTGAGTATGAATCTCTATTACTTGGATTAAAGGCTGCTCGATGTTAGGTTGTGGAGCTAAAAGCTTCACCAAGATGCAAACAAGAGAAGTCACAAAGCTTGCAAAGGTTGCAGAGAGTTGCAAAATCAGTTGTAGGGCAACCGACATCGGTCTGATCAGTTGACGTCAGTCAGATAGTAGCGAAGAACCAACCGGCATCGGTTACCAGTTGGCCGACATCGGTCATGGAGGAGCCGATGTCGGCAGCCTGTGCGTGAACATGCAGTTTGCATGTTGATTCCAGAGAGTCTATTTTTGGACTACTAGTTTGCATGTTAAAGGCTAGTCATAGTCTTGAGTTACACGTCTAATTATTGTAATTAAGTTAGTCTAATTACTGTAAGCATGAGATCTATATATGGACTCATGGGCTGTATTGTAAAACTTGTAACTAGGGAGTAAGAGAGCAATAAGCTCTTTCTGAGAGAAGAGAGCAATGGTGTGTTCCTCCTAGTGCCATAGTACCAAGGTGGGTACTGGTTTGGAGAATCAGTAGGGTTCTTCTTATTTGTATGATCTTAGTCAGCAGATGAGCATGGCTTCTTTTGGAGATCTACAATGGTGAGTAAGGTCTAGTGATTTACAGGTAGCAGTAGAGAGCAGGGGATCTACTTGGAGTACGGTTGTGTACTTGGTGTATTGGTAGCGTGTTATTGACTGGTTGGAGAGGTGAACATCAATTCTGTATTGGAGTTGATTGTTGGGACCGAGAGAGAGAGGGAAGAAGGTCTTGAGGCGTGGCGAACCTTTGAGGTGGAAGAAGAAGTGGCATCTTCTTTATTGTATTTTCTTCTAAGTATTTAATATAATTGTGTATTGTCTCTCAAATCCTGTGTTGTTTCATATTTCTAGTTACTTATTGATTCTGGTATAATTCCATGTTTAGTTGCTAATACAAGAAGTAATCATATGTGCTCTATTTGAGGAGCAAGATCCTGACAAGTTGGTATCAGAGCTTTTGGTTGGGTTGACTAACAGGTGGTTTCAGATCTGGTAGTGTTTTTGATTACAAGTCACTCGCAGGGGTTTCAAATTGAGTGGGAGTATAGCAATGGCAGAAGAAAGTAAGCTACAAATGGAGAAACTGAATAACATGAATTGTCTGATTGATGGAAAGAAAGAGCAGGTAAAAAGAGATTGTTGGTCGGCAGAAGATCAGCATGTAGAAGCAGATGTTGCAGGGGTCGTTTCATAGGTTGCTCTGGATAAAGTAGAATCTTGGTTTATAGATTCTTTTGCCTCTTTCCATGCAGCCCGAAATAGAGCATCTTTTCATGGGTATGTCTTTGGAGACTTTAGAGAGATTTATTTATGGGTTGGAGAGCCTTGTCAGATTATTGACGAAGGAGAAGTGAAGCTGAAATTGCAGACGGATGACACACAGTGGTTGAAGGAAGTCATGCAGGTACCAGTCTTGGAGATGAGTCTAATTTCTTCAAGAAATTTGGGTGATGGGAGATGCATTGTAACTCTCACAGTGGATGCACTTGAATTAGATGGTGGTAAGAAAGTAGGTATCCTTTATCTATCTACTTACATTACTGATTCACCTTCTATTGCAGAGATGTGGCTTCATGGGCTTGGTCACATATGTAGGAGGGGAATGCAGGTTCTCAAGTGGAAGACAGATGTTTTTGACAAGCTAAAGAACTGGAAAGCCTTGGTGTTCATGGAGGAGATGACGGACAGAGATCAAGTGAGGGAACTAAATTATTTTGAGTAGGGCTATGTTGATTTGAACAGGATTTTGATCCACGGAGAGCTCACGAGTAAAAAGTTATCACTCACAGGTGAACACAGGTACCGACATCAGTCAAACAGTAACCAACGTCAGCATAAGGAAGACTGATGTCAGTCATGAAGGAACTGATGTCGGTAAAAAGGATACCGACATCGGCCAAGGAAATGACGTCGGCAGTCAGGGTCAGTGCAGAGAACTGACATCAGTCGGGAGTAGATTGTGAGATGGCTGAGATTGGTCACTGGAACGGATATTGGGCAGACAGCACACTGTCAACAGGTCTCAAATGCTCATGTCGAGGTCAAAAAGGGTAAGTGAACCTCATATTCATTGTTCACCTTCTTTATATTGCTTATTGATGGTCAAGAACCAGGAAGATGCGAAGAGGTAATGTATGTAAAATCTAGATACAGTGGGAGCTTGGCATGGATGAGGAGTGTGAGTCCTTGGAGAAGAACCAAACAAGTGTTCGTTGGTAGAGTTGTCAGCTGGAAGAAAGCACTGAGAGACGGAATGGATTCCCAAGTTAAAGAAGAGAGTGGATGGATATGTGAGATGAAAGGCCAAGGTATATGGTCTTGAGGAAGCTGAAGGACAGTGGTACAGGTTTGAGAGGTAGATGACTAAGTATGGCTTTAGTCAACGTCAGTGTAACTATTGTGTTTATCTTACCAGGTGGATAATGATTGCAACATTATTTTGTTACTGTATGTGGGTGATTTGCTAGCAGGTTTGTACATACAGGGTTTTGTTGAGCTAAAGGTAAGGTTAGTTTAGAGGTGTGTCATGAAGAATTTGGAGCAGCGAAATTCTTTGGCATAAGAGTCATAGAGATTTTATCTCCAGTGGGAGCTAATGTGAAGACAGTGTTGGTGGGGTTCATGAAGCAGGATGTAGAATCAAAAAGCACACCAAGGGCTGGACAGTTCAAACTTAGTTTAGAACAGGGTTCAAAATCACATGAGGTCTAGAGTAGACCTATATTTTCCCAAGCAGTGGGAGTTGTCAGAAAGTATGGAGCCAATTCAGGGAAGGAGTATTGGAGGGCAGTTCAGTGGATTCTCAGGTATCTGAGAGGGATCAGCAGCAGGGATTCTTATTATGTAGGGTCAAGGTCTTTACTACATGGATATGTAGGTTTGGATATGGCAGGTTACTTGAATGACAGGTATAACATCACAGGTTGTGTGGTGGTTGGTCTTCAGGATTGATCTTGAAGAGGGATACAAGCCAGGGAATAATTTAGATGGTGTACAGGTACACGTATAGGTGCAGTTGTTTATCTCCAAGTGGGAGATTGTTAAGTTGTGGAGCTAAAAGCTTCACCAGGATGCGAACAGGAGAAGTCATGGAGCTTGCGAAGGTTGTGGAGAGTTGTAGAATTAGTTGCAGGGCAATCGATGTCAGTCTGATTAGCTGACATCAGTTAGATAGTAGCGAAGAACCAACCGGCATCAGTTACCAGTCGACCAACATCGGTCATGGAGGAGCTGACGTCGGTAGCCTATGCGTGAACATGCAGTTTGCATGTTGATTTTGGAGAGTCTATTTTTGGACTGCTAGTTTGCATGTTAGAGGCTAGTCGTAGTCTTGAGTTGCACGTCTAATTATTATAATTAAGTTAGTCTAATTATTGTAAGCATGAGATCTATATATGGACTCATGGTTTGTATTGTAAAACTTGTAACTAGGGAGTAAGAGAGCAATAAGCTCCTTCTGAGAGAAGAGAGCAATGGTGTGTTCCTCCTAGTACCACAGTACCAAGGTGGGTACTAGTTTGGAGAATCAGTAGGGTTCTTCTTATTTGTATGATCTTAGTCAGCAGATGAGCATGGCTTCTTTTGGAGATATACAATGGTGAGTAAGGTCTAGTCATTTACAGGTAGCAGTAGAGAGCAGGGGATCTACTTGGAGTACGGTTGTGTACTTGGTGTACTGGCAGCGTGTTACTGACTGGTTGGAGAGGTGAACATCAATTCTGTATTGGAGTTGATTGTTGGGACTGAGAGAGAGAGGGAAGAAGGTCTTGAGGCGTGGTGAACCTTTGAGGTGGAAGAAGAAGTGGCATCTTTTTATTGTATTTTATTCTAAGTATTTAATACAATTATGTATTGTCTCTCAAATCCTGTGTTGTTTCATATTTCTAGTTACTTATTGATTCTGGTATAATTCCATGTTTAGTTGCTAATACAAGAAGTAATCATATGTGCTCTATTTGAGGAGCAAGATCCTGACACTCGAGATAAAGGCATCAAACTTCTTCATGCCAAAGGAGATGTTGAACTGGTGGCTTGTTAGGTAAGAAACCTATATCAAACTAAAAATTATAGATTATGCCACTACCATAATTTAGTTTGGGATCAAATTAAAATCTTTGATGCTTTTAGCATCTCTGCCATACGTAGGGAATTCAATGAATGAGTAGATGCACTAGCTGTTTCAGCAACTCTCTTGGTTCCTCACCCTAATTTTAAGGGAGAGAGGTACACTATTGAACTGATCTTTTGACCAAGTGTGCCTGACAATGCTAATCATTGGCAAGTGTTCAATGGTGACAACAAAATCATTGCCTTCTTAGAGCAAAAAAACAACTTTGAACAACTTCATTTCAAAGGCAATAAGCTTCAAAATCTTGAACCAGCCCCTGAATCAAGTGCAGACACAGGTGAAGAATTCCTACAACTTAAAGGAAACAAAATCCTAAAAGGCTTGGTTTCCCTTGAGAAACTATTTGACAAACATGATAGGTTCATCAAACAACATCAAACAGATTCAAGCTCCTCCCAAGAGTTTGACCAAATAAATCTAGGTACCAAAGAAAATCCCAAGATGGTGAACATTGGGAAGTGTTGTACTTAGGAAGAGAAGTTTAAGTTCACTACTCTACTTTACCAGTACATAGATGTTTTGGTGTACTCCTATGATGATCTGAAGTCACTCAGGCCTAAAGAAATTTGCCATGAGATTCCTCTCAAGAGTGATTTCGTACCTCACAAGCAAAAATCTAGGTAGTATAATTTGAAGATATCAGGTACAATTCTATCTAAAATATAGAAAATGTTGAATGCTAAGATAATTTTCCCAATCCATCATTCCACATGGATTACCAACATATTACCTGTGAGTCAGAAGAATAGAAAAATTTGCCTCTGTGTAGACTTTAGAAATTTAAATCAGTCATCCTTAAAGGATAACTATCCTCCACCCATCATGGATCAAGTCCTTCAGACAGTGACTAGTTCAGAAATGTTATCAATGTTAGATGGCTTCTCAGGGTACAATCAAGTTGAAGTTGGTAAAGCATACCAGCATAAGACTACCTTCACCACACCTTGGGGCACCTTTTCCTATCGAAGAATGCCATTTGGCATGATAAATGTTGGTACCACTTTTGAGAGAGAAATAGACCTTGCTTTCAAAGACAAAATGGGTAAGTTCATTGTAGTGTACCTAGATGATTTAATAGTCTTTTCCAAGCATCGTCCTGATCATGTGCACCATTTGCAACAAGTGCTAGAACAATGCCGCCAGAATGGCATTTCTCTAAATCCCAAGAAGTCTATTTTAGAGTAATAGAAGGGAAACTTCTCAGGCACATTATATCCCAAGAAGGCATAAAGATTGACTTAGATAGATTCAAGTCGATCCAAGAACTTGATTTGCTCACAAGACTACAGTTCACTCTTTCTTTGGAAAGGTGATTTTTTTACGAAGGTTCATCCCCGAGTTTGCCAAAAATACTTGCCACATTATGGACATGATGAAGGGCAAAGCCACTTTTTGATGGACTACAGAAGGTAAGTCAGCATTTGAAGACATCAAAAAAGTGATTGCCCATGCACCAATTCTAGTTTGTCCATATTATACCAAAAACTTTATAATATATAGCTATGTTTCTGAGCATATACGTTCAGCAATTTTGGTTCAATAGAACCAAGAAGGTGTAGAAATTCATATTTCTTTCATGAGTTGTCCTCTTAAAGCTCATGAGCTAAAGTACTCAAACATGGAGAAGTATGCTTATGCAGTGGTAAAGGCAGTGAATCATTTCTGCTTTTACATCCTAAATTCACACACTACTGCCCTAGTTCCTGACACCATAGTTAAATTGATATTAACTCAACAGGAGTTTGGAATGAAAAGAGATAATTGGATTGCTAAAATCTAAGAGTTTGATCTAATCATCAAACCAACAAAGCTGGTGTGGAGAAGGGGCCTGTGCCAATTGATTATTGATAATAAACTAGAAGAAATAGAGCATGGAGAAGAAGAAATTGAAGACACACCCATAGTCCTCTTTGTCTCCACCACGAATGAGTGGTATTCAAGTATTGCTCATTTCCTTACTTATGGTGAGTATCTTACTCACCTATCTCATAAATAAAGGAGGACTGTCAAGTTAAAAGCTATCAATTTTATCATGTGGGACAATGGCCTATATAAGAGGAACCTTGATGGAGTGTTCCTTCACTGCGTGGATAAAGAGAAGCAGAACCAAATTTTAAAATCCTTCTATAATCTATCCTTTGGAAGACATTTTTATACTCTTGTAACTACCCATAAGATTATGCGAGCCAAGTATTATTGGCCTACTCTATTTCAAGATGAATACAAATGGGTACGAAGATGTGAATTATGCCAATAGTTTGTTGGAAGACCCAAATTAACTACTCTGCCTCTTAAGCCAGTGGTGATAGAAGAGCCATTTCAGTAATGAGGAATCGATTTTATTGGTGTTGTAAACCCATCATCGATTGATGGACATGATTATGTCCTTGCAGCCACAGATTACTTCACCAAGTGGGTGGAAGCTATTCCAACCAAGCATGCTACTTTAGAAGTAGTGTGCAATTTCCTCAAGGAAAACATCATTTCTAAGTTTGGGGTCCCAACCAAGATTGTCACAGACAACGTAGTTTGTTTCTCTTCCCAAGAGATTACTCAATCTTGTTTTTACTATGGGATTACCCTCTCTCACTCTTTTGATTATTTTCCACAAGGGAATGGCCAAGCTGAACAAGCAATAAGAACTTGGTGACTATCATCAAGAAGCTGGTAGATGATAACCAATGAACATGGCATAAAGCATTGGTTGATGCTTTATGGGTAGACAGAATTACACCTAAGAGGGTAATTGGTATGTCACCTTTCCAACTTCTTTATGGTCTCAATGTTGAGATACCAATCACCCTAGAATTACCAGCATTGAAATTGGCTAAAGCAGTCGAAGATCAGACATATGAAAGCTCCATCAATAAGAGGATCATGTGCTTGACTAAGCTAGATGAGTAGTGAACTATGGTGATAGACTGAATTGTTGTGCATCAAAGTCTGATGAAGAAGCTCTTCGACCAAAAAGTAAAAAACTGTGATTTCTAGATTAGAGATCAAGTCCTGTTATGGGACAAGAGAAGATAACCAAAGGGAATGCATGGGAAATTTGACTCCCTTTGGAGAGGCCCATTTACTATCCATCAGCTAAATGGTGAAAATAGTTTTCTATTGAAGTATCAAGATGGCATGTCCTTTTCTATGCCTCATAATGGGTAGCATCTGAAGCACTTCAATTCTTAAAGTATCAAATAAATTTACCTGTACATATGTATATTTGTATAGTCTTTGGTTCTATTTTGTGTTGTTCATTTTCATTTTTGGTGCCTTTATTTTTTGGGTAGAATGACTCCATAGCCCAATGGCATACTTAAATGCATTAGATATTCTAGTTTCTACTCTCCTCAACTGTTCTAAGTTTTCAACTGAAGGAAGTTCCCCAATTGGAGCTAGCTGTTGTTTCCAAAATCTGTCACTCATTTTTTGGGACAACATATGAACTATTTTGGTCTTGTAGGCCAAAATTATCTCTTCCTTTCTCAAAAAATTATTCTAAGCATTCAAATTCTTCATTATTCAAGCTTTTTTAGCTAAGGGACTAGCAGGTTCAATAGGTTTAACGACTTCAACAGGTGAGCTCTCACAAAGAAACAACTTTCCAACACTTAGGCAATTTCAAGTTTGATTCAATGCCGAGGTTCAACTCAAATTTCCATCAGCAAGCTTCAAACAAAGGATTGAACCATTGAACCATTGAACCCTACTTCTAAAAGGTTCAAAGGTTCAGTGGGTTCAAAGGTTCAATGACTTCGATAAGCTTAAAGAGTTAAGCACTTTGGAAAAATTTCAAAGTTTAACCACTTCGTCAAGTTCAATGGCTTCAAAAGACTTAGAAGAAAAGAGAAGAAAGATTGAACCCATTGAACCGTTGAACCTTGAACTAAAATGGTTCAAAGGTTCAAGGTTCAATGAGTTCAATCGAAGTTCGAAGAGTTGTTCCAATCAGTTCAATTGGTCAATTCAAAGGGGTCCCTCAAAAATGAAAGGGCAAGTTCCCTTATGGAGGGTATTGAACAAAAGGCAAGTGCCTTTGCGAAGGTCAGGGAACATTTGTTCAAATATCAAAGAGAAGGTTGAAAGGGTAAGGTTTCCTTCAAACTTTTTGTTCGAAGAAATTACCAAGTAAAGGAACCAAAAGAATTCCTTCAAAAAGATTTTCCATAGAAGAATTTCACAAAGGAAAATCCTTCAAACAAATTGTCTGAAGGAATTCCTTAGACATTTTGCCTCAAGGAATGATCAAAAGCTCGACAGAAAAGTGGCCAAGGCAAAGGAAGATTTCTTTTGGACAAAATGTTTGAAGGAATTCCTTCAGACATTTTGTTTGAAGGATTTGAAGGAAAAGGCCTCCTAAAGAATCTTGAAGGGTAGGGACCCTTGTGGGGGGCTCTCGGCACCCAAAAAATGGACTTTTATCAAAGATCCAAAGGGACACCTTCCCTTCGGGGTGTTCTAAATACATAAAGCTGAAGGAATTTCAAGGCTTCAAAAGACTTAGCCAAAACAAAGGATTCTCAGAAAGAGATTGAATCGTTGAACCTTGAACCAAAATGGTTCAAAGGTTTAAAGGTTCAAAGGTTCAAAGAAAGCTCCAAGAAAAGGAAGGAAGTGGAAGATTCTAGAGACCGGTTCAAAGGGATGGTTCAACCAAAGAGCAAAGAAGTGATTGAACTAGGGAAGCAATTAAACCAAGGAACTGATAAAGACCACCTGAATTGTTGAACTATTAAACTAATGAATTTTCAAAGGTTCACAGGTTCATGTTCAATATCGTTCAAACAACCATCAACCATTGATGTCCCTGTGGACATAAAATTTAAGCTCAAGAGCTCCAATTACAATAGGAAAGAAGAGAAGGTTACAAGAGATATTGAAATATATATGAGAGTTATTTTTAGTAGGTGAAATAGTTCACCAAGTAGTCATCTGAGCACACCAAATCAAGGGCATAGCCTATTTTTTTCCATGAAGTAAAGGCAAAGTGGACAGCTGTGAAAATAAGAAGGAAAGGACCAGGTGACCTATACTTTGGAGGAGACATATGAGATGAATTGGCATGCCATAGTTAAGGCCGATGCACTGTTCCAAGCATGGTCCCTTGACAAAACTGAAAATGCATTCAAGGCATTAAATGCAGCATGGGTCATTCCATGGAATAAAGTGCCAAGCCTTTCTTGGCTACCATATATTGTAATCTCTTGTTTTATGCAAAGGTGATCTCTCCATTATAGAAGCAAAACTCTGCCCAAATTGAAAAGAGATTACTGAGACTTTGAGCTTAGATTGTTGATCATATTAATTTATCTAAATGAGAAAGCAAGTTACTTTTAGACTTTATACTATTATAGCTTGTGTTACTTTAGGAAATTGTTCTTATGTCCATTTCCTAGGAGCATTCTTGTTTATTTAATTTAACAAGCATAACTAGTGGAAGTAATCAAGAAGGTGTCCTGAAGCCAAATGTGAAAAGACTTTGTGTTGTCACAATTCTCTTTAGTGTGTTTTTAGTTTCTTTCTATGTAAAGGATCTTGGGATGACTTTGTGCCCCCATTATCCTTCGTATTTCACTCTTTGGGTAGTTGAGGTGGAGACTTTGTGTTACACCTCATTATGTTGGTTATTGTACCCTTGTTCCCTGTTGGTTACCCATTAGAAAGAACTCATACACCCTATTGCAAGATCACTCCTGAAAGAAGAGAAGTGCCTTCAATATTATCACCAAGATTTTCTCCTTTATCTGTGAACATCATCTCTAAAAAAAGAGATATGGATGGTGTAGTCCTACCCCTGAGTGTTATTTTCTGCTTATATATAGTATATAGCTCCTCATATTTATAAGGAACCTCCCCTTGATGAGAGGAGAGATTTGTCCACCTCTGATGTGGTAAACCTACACATTTGGCTGACCAATCTCCCTATGTTATGGTTGAAGAGACCTATTTTGCTCATCAGTTAGCTAGTGACAAAATATTCACCCAACAGGTTCTACCCTTTCTCTTTCTCTATCACCCATATTCTCCTCTTCTTCTGATTCTAAATTAAATATATTATCAACTTCTCTATGTCTATTACTTGTATAGGTGATATACTCTATGTTTTCTAGATTCATGAAAAGTTTTTACCATCAAAACCACACAAGCTGGTAGGTTCATAGGATCTGATACCATTGTAAGAATTTGGCCAAAATTTATGTGCTGAATTTTTACATGCAAATCCAAAACATTGACATGCAATGCTCAAAATTGACATATAAGTGTCGACCACTAACATACAAAGCTTAAAACCAACATGCACTAATATGCACTATAATATTCTCCCAAATTACACACATGTATTATAGTATTACACCAAATCCCACTCATTTACTAATATACAATACAATATAGCTATAAATCATATGAAATTTTAAAAAAAAAACAATCATACCCAAGTGAAGGACATCTATAGTAGATGATGGAGAAGCCATGAAATCATTGAAGTAACACTAGAAATCACTATAGTGATATAGAATCACTGTAGTGAAGTAAAAAAATCATTTTTTAGGTATAAAATCACTATAGTAGGCCTCAAACATGCTAAAATCTTCCATATTTTCACTCCAAAACTTAGAAACTTGACTTATTACAGGACTTCACAAATTTTGTTAAATCTATAATAAACCTCTATGAGAAATATGTATGATATCTACAACATTGGATAGGGTAGATAATTTCACTACTAAATCTATCAATCCCTTCGATTTTTGTTTGAGGGTTTCCAACTCCAATGAAGCTTTCTAAATTTCATAATAGTCTGCATAAAACTCCAATGAGCTCTCTTTTTCACTTTTATTTATTTTTGAAAGAAACTTCTTGTAACCCCATTTAATATTTCCCATTGAAATAAGCTTTAATCTCCTTGTTATAAAGTGACTTTATAAAGTATCCTTTTTTAAATTACCTTAATGCCACTTTATAACATCACTTTAAGTTAATTATTTAATATTACCTTTTAAAGTGTACTTTTTCCACGCAATATCAAATAATTAAATTAATTAATTCCCTTAGCCCCAACTATAGCCTATGAGAATTAAATAGGCTAATAATTCCTCCTATAGTGATCATGCATAAAGATGCTTCTCAACCATCCAAGCATTAAACTCGATATACCTCTCATAGTAATAAGTTTGCATTCAGTTTGAGTGTATTTAATAAGAATGAGTTTTAAATTGTCATTTTAATTTAACTTAGCATAAGTTTGATAATATTCATTTAATAATTTATGTCCACATGAATCTCTTCAAGCTAAGGTTGGAATAGTCATTCATGAGAGTGATGTTCCACATCGTAGTTTTAAATAATGCATGCTCTAACATAATAAGTCTTAATTAATATTGTATACTTAATGTCTTTTTTTTTGGGTGTGTATAAAATGTGGACCTTATTTTATCTAATCTATAGGGGTATGCATGTTAAATAAGTCATTTCAAACTACTAATTTGTCAAAAAAATTGGCTCAAGTGTCAATTGTTGAGAAATATAAATTTTATTTTTAATCTGTTTAAGTTTCAAATTTTGTAGGTAGCCTATTGAAATCATTAGACTACTAATGTTATTTTTTAGTTCACCCCTCAAAGTCCACAATATAAATCACTAAAAGGTCAAAAACAATAACCTATGTGCTCAATAGGATGATTGGTCAAAGGTTAAATTGGTTAAACTACTAATCTTGTACTTTGCAGATGACTCGTCCCATAATCAACTAAAAACATTATTTTAAATCATTTGTTTGATTTTTTATGTCAACACACTAAAATTTATGTGTGTCTATAGGTCCCATCAATCCAAGGCAAAACATTTTAAACTACTAACAACATTTCTACAAGGTTGATTGTCAAAGTTGCTAAACCATCTACGAGCAAGGTGAATGATTGAAGATCGCTTATCTTAAAACTACTAATCTTTTATTTTGCAAGTCGATCGGTCCTAAAATAAGCTAAAAAATTATTTTTTTTATCATTTTCTTGGTTCTTGATTGGATTATAATAGTAAACACCCTAAATTAATTGGGATAAAGTTTTTTTTTTGACTAAGTGTCACCCAAGGGCTACAGTGGTTTATGCTCTCCTCCTTGTGTCTTTGTGGTGATTCCTGAAGGATAAAAAACCACCAATAAACCCTCCCCAATTTTATTTCTAAGGTACAATGCAAATGTATAAGTGACATCCATGTGCTTTCCATTGGTCTCTAGGGGTTGTTGACATGGATTTCATCACCATGCATTGGACCACACTCCGTGTTCTGGTAGAGTATAAATATCAAGACAACTATAGTTAGGTGTTAAAGTAGAATTCCCCATAAAGGGTTTTATAGAGTGAGGGGCATTTTGGATCTAATACGCAAAGTAGTTATACAACATCCTGCACATATTTTGGCCCCACCATACCTAGCATATATCAGGGACTCCCCTAGTGAGCCTATTTAAACCTAAAATAGGACCTTAGATCATAATAGGTGTTTTGCTACCAGAGTCAGTATCAACTCCTAAGTGACTGTCAAGTATAGATGGGGTCAAGAAGGTTCATTATATTCTATAATGGTTCATCAACCTATAACCTCACATGTGAAACATTTAGATGGTGCAGGTGTTGGGTTATACATCTTTTTGGTTAACTCATAATAGGGCTTGTGATTGGGCATGCTTGTGTGCATATTGTGTTAAGGCCCATAGTTTTTGTGAATTGAGTCAACCTACCCATTTTATTACCAAAACCACTTAGTAAAAACTTAGGATATACCCCATCTTAGGACAAAACCAAATTATTTCATTTCCATATCACCATCCACACCTTTTGGATATGAGACTTTGTTTTGGAACCTAAAATTTAGTGGTCACTCATCATTCTCTATCAAACATTGCCAAAGTTTACAACCTTGTTAGGTTTTGTCTATCACCCATCATCTTACCATATTGACTATTCATATCTAGCACCCATCTAAATCATCATCATTCTAGTGTGAATGGCATCTTGCCATCTCATCCTTTTTTCTATATTGAACCCTTATAGGTTTGTTACTTTGGTAGTATTTAACCACTTTAGCCTTTCCATCCTCAAATTCCAATCTAAGACATATATAAACACCTCTCTTGACCACTTTTTAGTCTTATGATAATATTTGTATCCAAATTTATCTCTTTTTTTCCCTCCTATATCAAAACCACACTTAATCACTACTCTCACATCACCTTCACCATCCACCATGTCTCTTAGAACATGTGCCCAAATCTTAAGAATGATACAAGGATCTAATCAAGAAAATGTCATCCTTGGGAATCTAGGTAAATAAAATTAGGATAATGAATAAATACATAGCGACATGTATACCTTTGGAGAGGAAGACCGGTTTACAAATGATTTATTCAATAGTGATGAGGTTAGGGCTCAATTTGACTAATACATTTATGAAAACCATGATAAAATTATTGCCCAAGTCATTGGAATGGGGGGCACACTATCCTCTACCTTTGATACAAACATCTTACAACATCTCATCCAATCATCCACTATACCTACCACTCTACCCCTATCAGAATAATGTCAACCAAGAACAAGAAGAAGATAACCTTATGGATCATGAACAAGAACTTGATGAAGCATAAGAACCCCCATAAAATAATCATGTTGACGCTGATAGGAGAATAACCACCTTGGAGGATCAATTAGACCAATTGACTCAATAAATTAATTCCCTCACCTCACAATTTTGTACTCAAAATCAAAGACCCACTTCACCAAGACAACATATTATAAATACCCATCCCAATCACTCAAGGCCTAGAACAAGCCAATAATAAGCCTCCAATCCCCTAATGGACCCCTCATTCACTCAAGAGTGGAGGATGATGAAATATACTCTTCAAAATATTGATCCTCATGCCCAAGCAATGAGATATAAATATGAATACTATTGTACCTCCCCCTTGGACATGAGTATCTTGTAAGTGCCTTTTTGACACACTTTGAGACTCCAAAAATTAACAAATATAAAGGGAAAAGGGATCTACGAGACTATGTGCAATAATTTTATGTAGCATGTCATGATATTTCCTATGATGATGCTTACCTTCTCAAACTCTTCCCTGAAAGTATCATAGGGCTTGTACTAGAATGGTTTATGCATCTACTTAAAGGGTCCATATCTAGCTTCAAGGAGTTAATAGAAAGGTGTGTGGGACACTTATCCTTCAACATTAAACATGACATCTCGATCATATAAATTTACAATACTAAACAAATAAATGGGGAGAGTTGGGCCTCATTATTATAATGTTGGAGAAGACTCACCAGTTGATTCCATTGCATAGTTCTTGAGAAGAAGTTGACCAAAATATTCATTGACAACCTTAATGTTGAATTGAAGTATCAACTAAAGCTACATTGTGCCAAGTCTTTTTATGAAATCATAGAAAAAGGGATCCAAATTGAAATACACTCATTGAGAAAGGAACAATTAAACTATATACTTGAAATGAACATAGTCAGAATTAGGATAATACTTTTTTGGGCAAGCCAAATATGTTCAAAAAAAAAATGTTGTAGGGGATGGTGTAACAAATTCTAAACATGTATAGATAGTACAGAAAGCTTCCCCTATTAAAAAATAATTAAATGTCTCCACTATAAGGGTACCACATGAAAATCCAAAACCCTGAATGGGAAAGAGGCCTCTAACTAGTCTTGTTGTACCTATAGAAATAATCATACAAAAATTAATCATTGTTAATATGATTACTCTCCCTAAAATTTGACCATTAGATGATAGTAAGCCATGACCAAATTGGTATCACAAAGATGATTTTTTACAATATCATAGAGTCAAGGGATATGATATCGACAAATGCATGTAATAAAGGCACTAAATTTAAGACCTAATTAAGAAAGGAGATATAGAAGTAGAAGGGGAGAGTCCAACTAGTTAATCCAAGAATCAGTAGCTAGGAATATATCAAGACCCCTTGCCTAAGCATGATTAGAGGCAAAACAAACCACTTAAGGATCAGGGTCATACTTCCAATTCTAATAGAATTGACTATCATTGCATTACATACCATTATATTAATACCATTAAAACACATAACCCCCAAGAGCCCACATATATGCCATCCACCATCCTTAAAAATTAATAGGGTGATAATTGACTATGTAGTAACTACATGGTAGGGCAAGATTATAGTTCTTGGAGTACCACCAAAACACCCATCGACCTCCACAACTCAAAAATTCAATATCCCTAAAAAACTCTTGAGCTCTTCCAAAAAATCATATGGCATCATCTAATAGCTTGAGAAGACTTTGGCTCAAATCTCTCTTATGGATCTTCTTAAGATATCATCGATACATCAGGGGATTCTTAATCAAGTCCTAAATGAATTCAAAGTTCTCAGGGATATTGACACAAGCCAATTTTAAGAATTGGTGGGTCATTTATCTCCTTCCCAACAAATCACTTTCAGTACATAGGATATAACACCTATAGGCCCACACCATAACTATCCATTGTTCATTAAGATTTCTATTTCCAATCATAAGATCCTATAGTTACTCATAGATGGAGAGTCAATATTGAATTTGTACAACCTTGAATTTCTAAATAAATTGGGGTACTCTTAGTCTTTATTAGGTCCTACTTTGATAAATATAAAAACATATGATGATAATGAGAGGCTATCTACAATCACTATTTGTCTTCCTATAGTTGTGGGACCCATAGTCCACCAAACTTTGATCCATGTAATGGATGTTTATCTCCTATATAATTTACTTCTAGGACACCTATGGATTCATGAAATGAGAGTAGTACCCTCCACCTTCCATCAATGCTTAAAATTGCCTCATTTAAGAATGGAGGTTACCATCCTTGGTGAGATAGAACACTTTTGTACCTATCAAATGGAGGAATGTAATCCTACTTACTATTGCCCTAATACTCATAGTTCAAATTATAATTTCAAAGCTAAAAAATATATCCACCCTAATGATCTACCATCTGTGTTGGGTTTTTATTCTTAATATAGCTTTGGTGCTAAAGTGTATCCCAACAAGCTATCATGCTAGCCCTTTCATGCAAGACTATGGTCTTGCATGCTCACCTAAAGGGCACAACTAGAGGTTGGTTCTTGCAGGGTTTGTTGCATAGTAACATTAACTTAGTTGTATTATTTATGTTAAACATGTTTTTAAATAGATATTACATATAGGAAAAGCTAGACTACTTTCATCCCTAGAGTACTAAGCTCAATCACCATAATTATGTAGATTAATGTCATTGTAGTTTAGAGTTGTTAATTAGAAAAAGAAAAGATTAGTTTAGATTTCATACTAAGTTCTAATCACCAAATGTTCAACCCAACCTATCAAAGTTACATAGCTTATCCATTCAACTGAACATGAACACAAAAATGTTTTATAATATCTACAACTCATATATTAAGTGTAAATAAGTATCATTAATAAAAAATCCATCATCACAGTGCTTTATCATAGGGGTATTTATATTTGTTTATCCTTAACCAAGTATTTAAAACATTAATGATAGAAGTAATTGATTAATGAACTCTCAACAAACTAAGAGTCATGGTGCTATATCAACTAACTTCTCCTAAGGACCCAGGCTTTTGCACCCCCTATATACTCATTATATGCTAGATCCTTACTACCATGTGTTCATATCCTTGCAGGCTAGTGTAAAAACTATGATGGATAAGGTCTAGGTGGCCCATATGAATTATTTCTTAACCACTCCCACTTCCCATGCACTCCTCAAGTCTTTTGGAGAACATTTTGTAAAAGTTCCCAAATCAGATTGAGACCTATACCATCACATAGGACTCATCAAGAGCTTTCCAACAGTATGCAAAACTTTGAAAATAGATTCATCTACTCCTTGTGTAGCCAATCCAAGTTCTGGTCAAAGCAAGTCAATAAGTGGTCAAATATGGTCAAAATAGAAAAATTAATGATCTTATAATGTTTATTAACTAGTTTCATGGTGTGGATCTCATTGAAAACTTTCTGACACATTTTACGGTTCAAAAAATGAAGTCTATATATGCAAGTTATGACCAGTCAAAGTAATGATGTGGTCATAAAGTGACGTGGCAATAGAGTTACGTAGCAAATGAAAAACCATATTAATATGGTTACAATATAAACCATCCTATATTGGTGAATAATTATCACCCCATATTTTTAAATACATGGGATATTATTAAAATTCCCATATTAAAATGTAAAGGGATAATATAAATCCCATAAAAAATGGTAAAATGGGATATTATCCAATCCCATAAAAAAAGGTGGGGATAATGAATAATCCCACTATTTGTGCACCTCCAAAAAGTATATAAAGGGGTGAGGAGTTATTTTTAAATCATTGGGAATTGAAATTAGAATTGGAATCCATTCCAAGGTTTCAAATCTCTCATGGAAGAGTCGAGAGTTGAGAGCCGAAGAGCCAAAGGGCCAAGAGACGAAGAGCTAAAGAGCCAAGAGCCAAAGAGCTAAAGAGATGAAGAGCTAACAGCTAAAGAGCTAAAGATCTGAGAGAAAAAGAGCCAAAGATCCAAGAGCCGAAGAGCTGAGAGTTGGTTCTAGCCATATGCTGAGTTTCCTAATTTGAGTTCGTTTGAGCCATTTTTTAAGTCTTGAAGTAAGACTTTTGGTGGAGAACTTCAAGAATGCAAGATTTATTTTTGTGACAGGAAGGTGGAAGGCTTGTCCATGAGTTTTGAGACTTTTCAAAGGTCTGTTGTTGAGTGTTATGCAGTCTTAGAGGTTTGCTTTAAGAAAGTGGAGAATATGTTCAAGAGTTCTGAGATTCTTCAAAGGGTTGAACATACACATTTGGAAGTGTTTCAAGAAAGTGGAGAATCTATCTGAGAGTTCTAAAATTCTTTGAAGGTCCATAACATATGAATTCATTATTGTTTTGTAAGGTTTGCCTTGTACTTATAGATATTTAATAATGAATTGATTTAGCTAATTTGTGAACCTGAAGACATAAGCATTATCAAACTCTATAATCAACTCTTCTACAGTGTGGTTGATATTCTTGCATTGCTTTTCTTTAAGTTGATTATTTTATGGATTAATTTTGGTATATTTGATAAATTACCTACAAAGATCCAAGGTAAACTTTTTGCATGAAAATTAGTGCTAGTTTATGGATCAAGGTGACCCATATGAATTGTTCCTTAACCACTCCCACTTCCCATGCACTCCCTAAGTCCTCCACTATTATTTCAAGTCTTATGCTCTCAGGTTCCTCATGACTAATTCTCCTTTGACTTGGTCCTCTCACGTTGGTGCTTCTTTGCCTTAGTGCTTTCACACCCTGCAGGTTCCATGCCATAGTCTTCCGCTCAAGGTTCTTGGGGGCTAACATCACCCTACACTATGCTCGTAGTCTATCTCAGACTAAGTCTCATTGGTGGCCTTTGCCAAAAATTTAGGCCCCATCTTCTCGATTAACTTCTTGACATTGTCCTAATGTGACAATGTGTCGAGTAGCTTGGTAGTTATTACCTATATGGCCTCCTTAAACTTCTTCATCTCCTCGGGTTGGATAGATGTCTTATTGGCCTTCTTGACCAATTTGGCTAGGGACACATTGACATCCTTATGGACATATTTGAGCATTAAGAATTTTTTGATAACCTATCCTTAAAGGGCTATAAAATTGGTATTTAGTTGTTGATAATGTGTATTGATCTTTTCTTCCATCATCTCCATATCCTTGAATGCTTTGGTGAATTTGGCATGATCCCTTATTAAAAGTGCAACATCAACCATTTGCTACCTCTAGGCTTCTTCTACTTGGAGCTAAGCCTCTAAGATCTTATTTAGGCACACTAGCCATTCAAAAATTCCATCCAAAATGGTTATGACTTCCCCAACTCTCTCTAGGGCATGCTTTTAGACTTCAACTACCTCGGTGAATTTCTCTACTAACTCTAGTCCCTAATATTTCAATGAGGGATACTCCTTGTAGCGCTTTAATAGGAGGTTCACCAAGGTTTCCAATTTATTTATGGTATCCCCATCGAGAGGTACACCATCCACAAGCACTGGCTCATGTCCCAAAATTCTCTTACATAGATTTAATGTTTTAACCTTCACCTCTACAACTTCTTTTACCTAATGATTCAATGCAGCCACCTCCTTGATGAGTGCCTTATTGGTGACAACTTCCTTATTATATATACCCATTACCTAGGTATGTTTCTTCTCTATGCTACATGCATCAGAATCTGACAAAATGTTCTGGTGCATGACCTATAAGGCCATCTTCAAAAATGTTGCACTTGCTTATAGAGGGATGATTTTTGGGGATCTACCCATAGTGGTTTGGGAAACATAGGAGCTTCAGGTCCTAAAGAAAGGATATCTTGGGGATCTCAAAGGTGCGCTCTTCATTGTACATGCCAATTAAAAAGGACACATATTTGCTTATCTCTAAGGTTGCATCATAAGGAAATAAGTATGGCCATAGATATAACATCCTATCAGGGATGTCTAGTTGATATGAGTTACATAGATTAGCAGATGCATCAATTATGGGCCTTCTATGGACCTAACCATCTCTTTCTCTTTATTCAGGTCACATTCCAAGACCTTGACCTCTACATCAATATCTAAGGAAGTGATACCAATAGCCATTTCACTCATCTCTTTCTCTTCACCATCCTCCTCTTCACCATAAAGGTGCTCAACATTAAGGGGAAAGTCATTAGAGGTGGACTCCTCCTCTCATACCAAGGAGGGTGTCTTCTCAAAATTGATTTCCAATGCTTCCATTTGAACTAAAAGGACTTCGTGTTTGGGTGTTTGCTTTGTGGCTCATTGATGTGCAACCCCTAATGAAGAAATTTTTTGAGGAGATGGTTGTGTAAATGTTTTAGGGGGTGAAGATAGAGTTGGAGAAATGTGTGGAGGAGGTGGGGGTGAAGGGACTTATGGCAGTGGAGATTTGGGTGGAGAAGGTTAGGGATGAGAAGGGCACGGTGGAGATGGGCATGGTGGATATGGTCAGGGAGGTGAGGGTCTAGGTGGTGAGGGGCTTAGTCGTGGTGCTTGGGAAGTCTTCTATCACTTTTGTGGTGCTTGTTGACTACTTGCACTAGCACCATGCTCAACCCACTTCTTCTTCAATGGAGGTGTTGGTGGGAGCTTTTCTTTAGGTTATGCACCCTTTGAGTCCTTCCTGGGTCACAACATATAAAACAAGTTATGTACTTATTCTCCCACTAGTATTTGCTTGACCTTTATGTATGTCAGGTCCATCTCCTTCTCCCTGTATGCCTTCTTACCTAGATAGACATACATTTATTGGAGAGTATGACTATTCAAATCAATATTTTTGGCTTCCAAGCCAATAGGTTGTGCATCATGGATCCATTTTATAAATTTAATGAAGTAATACATAGAGAGGGCATATGGTAACTTTATCCATGCAAAGAGTTCTCTGTAAGGGACCATCCTGATGCGTGTGAGAGAGAAGTTTTGATTTACTACAAATTATGTTTTCTTAGTACCAAATCTTTTAGGAAGCACCATTCATTCCCAAATTCCTCCTTAATACCATCGAACCAATACTTCATTTTTATTTTATAAGAGGGGGTGATGTACCCTGGGCATGTGAATACCTTAAAGCGCTCTACTAGGGACTTATTCTCGAGTGGATATGCCCACTTTAGTGCTCTTATGGTATAGTCTGGTAAATTGATCTCATAAAAAACCATCAAAAGTAGAAATACACCCCATAAAAACTTGTAGTTAGGTATCTGATGGGTCTTCTCTATGTCCTCAACAATTTTTGGCTAAAATACATAGCCTAATTATATTTTAATCCCTGAGTGACTTGGTGGGAGATGTAGAGGTGCGCCATGTCAACATCCTTCCAATGATCAATCCCACCAATCTTGGTCATGATGATCCATACCATAACCTAGAGGGAAAGATCTCCTAGTTTATTTATATGCATAACATGGCCCTACTTTTGGTACATAAATGTCATGGATATCTTTTAGACCTCATCAATGTCCACCAAGTCATTAGCCACATCTAGACCAGAACATTGTAGTCTTGATACCTTGTTTATCCTCTCGAGTATGATCTTCATAGTACACCTAGTAAAATAGAGGTAGTCCTCATGGACATACAAAAGAGGGAACTTAATTGCCTCCATGGGTTTTCCAAAGTAAGTATGATAAATTAAAATTTTGGAATAACCCTACAACATCCAATGCATTGAAAATCTCAACAGCATACACCAACTGGTTCTTGGTGTTCTAGCACTTGACTCTATAATCATTTTTTAATTTAACCTCATTTTTAGGTTGATGATGGTTGTAATAATTTTTTTTGCAAGAGGGAACCTTGGAGACCTAGTTCTCCATGTGCAACACTGACTCAAGATATTAGATTTCCTCAATCAGTAGAGGTGGGGGTGGAGATGATTTAGTCTTATTGACTTATCATGCCATACTTACTTCTCCCCTTTCCATGCATTGTGCTTGCTCCTCTAGTATCTCTTCTCTAATGAAAATTGTTTCTCCTCCAAGTACCTTTTCTTCCTTTGGTATTGCGAGTAATAGATCTATCCTTAGGTCCTTTTCCTTAGGCCACATTACCCTCTGAGGAGCCTGAAGGTTGATGCATGACCATCCAACATTCCCAAAGGAGTATGAGGTTACTATTTTTGAATTTGGATTTTTTACCTTAATAATCATCTAATGGAAAACTTTCTCTACAACCTATAACTTTTCCTTGTTGTGGCTATGTCCTAAAGTTATCCTATGTTTTCCTCATGTAGACCAACTTGTAATACATGTATAGAAATTGGTAATGCTTCATATATTTTGTTGTGGAATAGAATGAACTTGATTTCCTCTCAGATCTTGGTCATATTCACTCTTGGCTCTATTAATCTCAAATAAATGTAAAGTTAAAATGTAAAAATGAGTTAAATTGTCTATTTATAGGCTTGATAGGGTTAACAAAAATTACTGTCCCTTTCTTTTCACCCATCACTTCTTATCATAAATGTTTTTTTTTAACGACTACCAATCTTTGATTGTCACTTCTGGTAATTAATGCATTTAATGGTATTGTCATGTCACGTCATTGGCACATTTTTCATCATTACTATTCTTTTTTGCATTAATGGCACGCCCTATCTTGTGCCTTCCTATCAAGTGGAGCACAATTGTGTCCTACAATTTCCTTGGAGTGGAAGATAATTATGTCTTTCAAAATTTAAACTAATGGTAGGAATACACTATCCTTAGCTATATAGTTTACATGGCATAAATGACTTGCATGCCTTTAATCACTTACACGCTTAGGTACCTTTCACGCCTAGGTAACTTGCACACTTAAATTTCATTCATAAATTCAGATCTCTTACCCCACACAAAAACTGAGTCGTGGTCCTCCATGAAAAGACAAATATAAAATTAAAGATAATTACATTAAAAAAAATGTTATGCACAACAAAGGAAACATGATTATTGAAAAATAAGAAATCCTAAGCTAATGGCATAAGCCTTATTATTTTATAATATTTAAATTACTTAGAATTAAAATATGGTTGGAGTTGGCTTCCACTAAAATATCCAAGAAAGAACTAGTTGTCGAACCTTTGTAACCGACAAGCTCCAGTAGGTCGAATGATGTGAATGATAAACAAACCATCCTAGTGAATCTAAATTTTTCCATAATGGCATGTAAACATGGAGTCATATAGTAAGAACTTCATTCCCAGGAAAATGTTTTATGCTTTATGTGACGATCATGCCATGATTTATGTTTGCACTTTTCCACATCCTAACTCCAATGAGTGAGGAAATGGGCTTCATCAATATGTAACAAAGTATTGAGGCATGATTTCAAGGATGAATCCTCATCCATTTATCCTACACGTGTAATGTGAAGAGATGACACCAAAAGTTCAACTAGAAGGACTACCTGTTTGCCATATACTAAATTGAATGGGGTGATTTTATGTAGGCGCCTGTAAGTTGTTTGGTAAGTCCACAGTACCACAAATACCCTATCATCCCAGTCATTTTGGCCAATATTACAAATCTTCATCAGAGTGGTGCCTAGGATCTTATTGAAGGCCTTGGTAGTGCCATTGGATTGAGGGCGGTATGATGTTATTTTGAGGTGTGGATCATGAACTCATTTAGTAAAATGGGAATTGTTTCATTTAGGAAATGGGTATTGTGATCACTTTTGAAACCTAGTGGGCATCCAAACTGAGTTATGATATGCTCCCAAATCAAGCATGTAATAGTGGTAGTAGTATAATATTTTTTAAGCACAATTTTAGCCTAGTGCATGAGGTAGTCAGTTGCTATAAGTATATAATAGGAACCTATTCATCATATAGATGGAGTGATGGGGCCAACAAAATCAATGACCCATTTCTCTAATGGTTCCTGAGAGGGGATTGGTCATAGAGGCATAGAAGATCCTTGGTTTGGTTTCCCTACATGTTGACATATGTCACATTGTCTATCATATGCTTTAACATCTTGAAAAAGAGAAGGCCCACAAAATCTAGCCAGTAGAACTGTATGTGTGGTAGCCTCTCTATCATAATGTCCTTCAATAATACCTTCTTGAACTTCTTGAAGTACCTTGGGATGCTCATGTTTCATAACACATAATCAAAGAACCTCATCATGACCAAGTTTGTAAAGATCCCCTCCTATGAGTTGAAAAGGGGTGGCATGGACCACAAGTTGTTCTTGGCCTGAGGAGCGAGATAGGATGGCACTAAGCTAGAGGTTAAAAAGGTGACAATATCTTCCAACTCTTCAAGTACATGAGTAATATGGAAGATTTGAACATTAGGTAAGTTATCTTCAATATCACGTGGTGGCTCTCTAGACTCAATTTAGGACAGATGGTCAGGTCCGCAATTGGCTTTTCCAAGTTTGAGCATGATGGAAAATTGAAACTCTTAGAGCAACACTATCTAGTGATAGATCCATCTATGTAGCATAATTTTATTGACAAGGTAATTTAAGGCCTCATGATATATATAGAATTCAAAGGGAGTGGCTAATAAGTACTATCAAAATTTATGCAAAGCATAGACCATTGATAGTGTTTCACACTCCATGGTTGTGTAGTTCCTCTTAGCTGGAGTGAGTTTTCTACTAACAAAGTATATTGGATGATCTAGGTGACCTCTTAGTTATAAAGGATTGCACCAACTACCATTCTAGATAAATCAACATGGACATGGAATGGTTTTTTCCAATTAGGAAAATAGAGGATAGGAGTGATGAATAGTCTATCCTTTAGTGTCTTAAAAGCTTCTTTACAAGATCAAGTCCATATGAAGTGCTCATTATGCTTTAAAATATCCTTTGGGGACACAATAATCTTTGCATATCTACAGATGAATTTTTTATAATAACCAATATGGCCCAGAAAGGCACAAACCTCACATTGAGACTTGGGAATTAGGAGGTGAATAATAATAGACACCTTTATTAGGTCTACCAGAAGTCCATCCTTATAAATAATGTCTTAGGAACACACCAAAGGGTGTAGAAAATAGGCACTTATTTAAGTTTAGTAATATTTGTAAGACTCGACAGTGCTCAGGCATAAGTCTTAAGTTAGATAAATGGTCCTTGACCAAGCCATAAAATATCCAATCATCTAAGTAGACTTTAAGAAACTTATGGATAAAATGCTTAAAGGCTTCAATAGCTACCCATGAGAACATAGCTAGTGTGTTTTTGAGCCCAAAGGGCATGATAGTATATCCAAAGGATCCCCATTCAATGGTAAACATAGTCTTTGATTAATCCTCTTTAGCTATCTAGACCTGATGGTATCCCAAGAAGCCATCTATGAAAGTATATATCTCACATCCAATAACACCTTCAAGGATTTCCTTTGTGAAAGGTATTGGGAAAGGATCAGTGACATAGGATGCATTAATTACTCAATAGTCTATGCAAATATGAATGCATCCATATTTATTTATAATAATCACCATGGGATTGACCCATTCAGATTCATCAATGGGGGTGATTACTCTTGCACATAACATACTACCAATTTCCTCTTTGATGCATGCCCGTAGATTAGGATTCATCTTATATGGCCTTTTTTTGACTGGTCGAACACCATCAACCAATTTGATATGCATATTTACTAAGTATGGATGAATTCCTTTCATCTCATTGTAGATTTTTGGAAAGATATCTTGATATTCCTTTAAAAAATCAAATATTTTTGAAATTTTAGTGTCAATCCAGTAATTAACTATGGTAGCCATATTTAGTTATTGCTCCATGCTGATGTTGCATTAGACAGTCTAAATGGGTTCAGAGTATGGGTTGTCTATATCAACACTCATATCATGAACAAATCATGACCCAAATTTATTAAGAACATCCAAATGATTGGATAAAGGGTCAAGTGGATTGGATCCTTTACCTTCTTCTACTTGAAACACTAGTTTTTGTTTCCCCAGATGTATATCTTCATGTCAATCATGATCAGGGATTGGTACTAGCATAGAAACAAGTTGTGCTAATGGTTCATTGAAGAGAATTAGACCTTCTTCAAGGATGTTATGGATATATCTTAGGGGATCCTCAATGGGACTTGGGTCACCACCAACATCTTCATGCATGGCCTGGAGAGTGAGGCACAAATCCATCTTTGGAGAGGAATAAGATAGTGCCAATTTCATGTTCTCCTTCAAGAGATGCCAAAATTGGGTACCCATGTGTTGTTCTTAATAAACATACCATGCCCATTCTTATGTTTGTAAATTTCCATAGAATTCATGCACCCATAAGTACTCTGGTAAGTATGACTCTTCATCTCTCCACATTCTCTTGCAAGCTTCTATATGGGGTTCATGTACTAGTAATCTACTATAGTTGATTATTCCCCTGACTTTATTATCATGATGGAATTGGTGATGCAAGGTAGAGCATACTTGGTCCCACTAAAGGAGTTGATCATGATGGGTTCACCACCATCTTGTAGTTATACCACCTAAGAGGTGAATCAAAGATCGAATACGATTAGTTTCAGTGTGATAAAATTCCTCAAGGCACTGGATAAAGTCATGGACTTTCATTTGTCCATGGAAGTATGGAGCCTCATCGAGTCTCTCTAAAGGTAGATCTATTATTGGTCCCCTCATGACTTGTCCAATAATAAGTTAAATGAAACTATGATGTTTATGAAGCTGACATGGAACGGTCTCCTAAATTCTAATGACACTACACACTCTTCTAGTGAGGTCATAATTACTATGAGCCCAATAATTACAAGCATTGTTTATAGTGTCAGAAAGGGACTGAGTGTCCATCCATCAGAGGATGCCATTAGGAGTAGGGTCATGTTACTTTTCATCTCTAGCAGTGACATTATAAATATGGTTTATATCTTCTTTCACATTAATAGGTTTGACGTATGGGGGCTCATGTGTTTGATTGAGAGGAATAACAACGTGCTTATCAGCATTCTCAAAACTGATGTAGTACTTTTTAAAACTTAAATTTTAATTGTTTTCATAACACCAAGGTCTCCCCAATAAAGTTGAGAAGTCATCTACCAATGCTAACTCAAGAACCTCAAAATCAGCTTTGAAGGGTACTCCAAGTATATTGATCATTGCATTTTTGAGGACTTCAATTGGTAGAGAATGAGTTTAATTGGCCATGAATTGTACGTGAGGTAAAGGTTGTAGTGTCAAACTAGCCATTTTTCACCATGCTTCCTTTGTGAAGACATTGACTTCAGCACTAGTGTCAACTAGGATGTCCCTAATTACCCAACCATCAATAACAACATTCACTAGTATCTCCTTATCTTCTTTAGGTGTAGGAGGAACAGGGGTATCTTGCCACTGAGCATGATTCAATCAATGATCCTTAGTATTACAATTCATTATAGGTTGAGTGTTAATTGGAACTTGTATCTGATTCTTAATCCAAACACTTAGTTATGGAATAATGTCTTCATCTAGCATATGTTTACAAAGCTTTTGGAAGTCATCTCATTCCAAGTTTTATGGCTTTGTTGCCTTCTGCATATCAGCATATTGCATTACTCTTTTATCTTTGATAAATTTAATCTCTCTTTAGAGTTATCTCACCAATGTCATAGTGTCTTGTAGCACATCCTTTTATTTCTGGGCATCAAGATACTTCCTCGCTCGAGGCTCCTCATATTGTATGTTCTCAATAGGAGTGGATGTGGATTGACATTATCCTCCATTGTGTGTAGTGATATTCACTTGTTATGATGTTGGGGTGGTTAAATTCACATTCCAATGTGTTTTATCTATACAAATAATACCTTCAACCTTTTCATTTCTCTCCTTAGTGATGGCTATGTACAATTCAAGACACTCCTCCAACTGATGGTCCTTTTTACAAAAAGCACATGTTGGGTAAACTGGATAATCTATTTGATAGTGGTCTATGGATCCACACTTATAACATGTTCTTGGTGTAAAAAAACCACCTCCTCATCCTAATCCTCTACCTCAACCATGATAGCCACCATTATCCTAATTATTGGCTATAGAGGTTTGGTGCATACTGCATGCATGTGCTTCATGGATGTCACTAATTAGTTGACAATCATTAGTGGCATGAGTGTAGGCATCACATATTTTATAATATTCAGACACCTTTGAGTGTGTTACTCACTACAAAAGTGGACAAGAGCATATATCATGCTCTTAATGAAAGATTTCATTTGACTGCTTCAGTATAACACAAATGTTCTTATGCAGGCAATTACTTCAAGTGTGTCCTTCAGACTCACAATCAGTGCACCAAAAACCACTACGAGTATCATATGCATTATTTTTAGTTAATTTCTCAATCTATAATGTCATTGAAGCTATATAGGATTCCATGAAAGGGTTGATCCCAGTATCAATACTACCAATCAATTTAGCACAAAGGGTGGTTTCCAAAGCCTCGTGTGAGATAGTGAAGGTATTTTGAGATAATGTTCATCAAAATGGAAGTAACAATCCTCCCACAAACCATTTTTCATGATAAGTAACATTGATTTCAAATGACAACTTTGAAAATAGTGTTTTGAACCTTGCATCATACTCTCATACACTTTCAGTAAGTTCCTACTTTATATCCTTCAGGGTGGCTATACTTTATTGTTCAAATTTAAAAATATCAAATTCTTGAAGGAATGCCATTTTAATTTGATCATATTCTACCACTGCTTGTTGAGGGTCAAACTTTATATACCATTTGTGCACTCACTCCAATAATGTAGTTGTATATTGGGTGGCTTTTCTCTTAGAAGAAGTGATGCCTTATGCCCTCCAGATGAGTTCATATTTATGGATGTGTTCTAAAACATTTTATACACCTTGATATTCAGGTAAGTGAAGTGTCATTTCATAATATACGTGGATGGTTGAGGTGCTTGAACTAGTGGTTATTGAGGACCTCCAACTCATATCCCATGAGGTGAAAGTCCATTACTTCCTCCCATGCCACCTCCCAGTCTACCTCCAACACCTCTAGAGCCTCCAATACCTCCAGTAGTAACACCTATGCCATGGGGCATGGTGGTTGGTTGATTAATTACACTTGGGCCTATGTTCTATCCACCCTAAATGTTAGGTCTACTAGGCATTCCAAATTACACCATAAAATTCCCTTAAAGATGGAAGGAAAGTGTTAAGTCCATATGAGTGTCAATTAGATTATTTTTAATACCCCTTACAAGTTTAGTCTCTAATTCTACACTATATGTGTCCCAATTATGTATACATATATCGTCTAAGTCAAAAGCATGAGCGTGCACTATGCTTGGGGAGTCTAGTTGGTTCAGGCTTGGTTTTTAAGTTTATATCACTGATGCAGACATGGAGGAGGTTGTTATGAGGTTGCTAAGTTGCAGGGAAACCGACGTCAGTTTGATCAGCCGATGTCGGTCATATACAGTGGGAAAGGCAACCGACATCAGTTAGGTATCGACCGACGTCGGTCATCTCCAGCTTGACAGGGACCGACGTCGGTCGCCTGTGCGGTTCCATAACTACCAGTTCACGAACAGTTAGTTAATGAACCGATTGTTTGCATGTCAAAGGCCAATTTTAGACTTGAAGCTGCGAATCTAATTATTGTAACTAGGTGTCTAATTATTGTTTGCATGAGATCTATATAATAGACTCATGGGCTGTATTGTAAATTGTGCTAGTAGAGTTGAGCAGGCCAGTTCCTTCTGTGTGTGAAGAGAGCAAGGGTAGCCCTCCTAGTTCCACAACAGTGCCAAGTGTGGGTGCTAGTTTGGAGAATTAGAAGGATTTTTCATGTATGTATGATCTTAGTCAGCAGGCGTGCAAGGCCAAGTTAGGAGATCTACATGGTAAGTAAGATCATTGATCTGCAAGTGTATGTGTGTGTGAAGTCTAGGTTTGCAGGTGTGCAGAACCAGGTTGATCTGCAGGTGGCAGCAGGATCAAGGTGACAGCAACACAACAGGGAGCAAGATCAGGTGGGATCTACTTGGAGTACGGTGTGTACTCAGTTGGAGAGCAAAGAGGAAGGCAAGGTAGATCCTTCCATAAGTAAGATCATTTGGGTTGCAGGTTATTGCAGTTCATGGGAGATCTACTTGAAGTACATTGAGTACTTGGAGTGCATGGAGCACTTGTGGAGTGCGTGGAGCACTGGTGTACTAGCAGTAGTGGATACTGACTGGTTGGAGGTGAACACCAACTCTGTGTTTGAGTTGTGTGTTGGGACCATAAGAGAGAGAGCTTTGAGGAAAGAAGTACTATACACTTGAGGTGTGAGAAGCCTCTGAGAGGTGTGAAGAAGAAGTGGCATCTTCTTTATTGTATTCTTTTTTGGATGAGTATTAATACAAGTTGTGTATTATCTCTCATATTCTGTGTTGTTTTTGATTTCTAGTTACTTGTTACTTCTGGTTAATTCCGCATCTTAAGTTGCTTGTATATGGTAATCAATGGGGCTTCCGTGGGTTCCTAACAGTTGGTATCAGAGCTAAGGTTGCAGGGAGCAGATTTTGTATTTGGTTACAGGTCACTCTCAGGAGTTTTTGATTGAGTGGGAGTATAGCAACGGCAGAAGAAAGTAAGCTATGAATGGAGAAACTGAATAGCATGAATGGTCACTTACGGTGTTATGGAAAGAAAGAGCAGGTAAAGAAATATTGTTGGTTGGTAGCAGATCAACATGAAGGAATTGAAGATGCAGATGTTGCAGGTGTTGTTGTACAGGATGCTCTGGGATGTTTCTTGGATAAAGTTGAATCTTGGTTAATAGATTCTATTACCTCTTTCCATGTAGCCCCAAGTAGAGGGGTTAGTGAGCCTTGTCAGATTGTTGGCAAAGGGGAAGTGAAGCTGAAATTGTAGGCGGCCAACACATGGGTGTTGAAGGAGGTCATGCAGGTCCCAGGCTTGAAGATGTGGCTAATTTCTTCAGGAAAGTTGGGTGATGAGAGATGCACAAGAACTCTCACAGTGGATGCACTTGAATTAGCTGGTGGTAACAAAGTAGGTATCCTTTATCTATATACTTATATTATTGATTCCACTTTTGTTGCACAGGTGTGGCTTTATAGGCTTGGTCACATAAGTGAGAAGGGAATGGATGTTCTTAAGTCAGATGGTAAGAGATCAATTTCAGAGAGCATAGACTGAGATTTCTGTGAGCAGTGGGATGCTACAAGAAAGGATTGGATTTATTGCAGGAAAAGGAAGACTGATGTATTTGATAAATTTAAGAACTGGAAAGCCTTGGTGTTCTTGGAGGAGATGACGGATAGAGACCAGTGGATGGGGCTAGATACTTCTGAGCAGGGCAGTTTGGACATGGGTTTTGATTCAAAAGAGCTCGTGGGTAAAAATTCATCACTCACAGGCATACACAGGTACCAGCATCAGTCAAGGGTAACCGACGTCGAATAGATAGCTACCAATGTCGGTCATGTGCAGACCAGAGAATTCGATGGTGTCGGGCAGGTGGAGACTGACGTCAGCGAGATAACCGGCGTCAGCGACCTAGAGAGTCACATGGAACTGACGTCGATCGGATGCAAACTGTGTGGTGATCGAGGTCGATCACTGAGATGGATTTTGGGTGGACAACAAGCTATCAAGGAGTCTCAAATGCCCATGGGGAGGATTGAAAGTGCAAGTAAGCCTCAAATTCATTGTTCCTCTTCTTTATACTAGTTACTGACTGCAAAGCAGGAAGGATCCAAGAAATAGTGGGAGCATGGCATCAACAGGATGCAGAAACAAACGGGAGATTTGGTAGGGTTGCCAGTTGGTATGAAAAGCACTGAGATGAATGGATACCTTAGTTAAAGAATAGAGAGAATGGACACGTGAGATGAAAGGCCAAGTCATATGGTCTTGAAAAAGTTGCAGGATAGTGGTACAGGTTTTGATAGGTGGATGACAAAGCAGGGCTTTAGTCAGTGTCAGTGTAACCATTGTGTTTGTCTTACCAGGTGGATGATGATAGCTACATTATCTTGTTACTGTATGTGGATGGTATGCTAGCTAGCAGGTTTGTACATACAGGGTTTTGCTGAGCTAAGGGTAAGGTTAGTTCAGTAGCATGTCATGAGGAATTTGGAGTAGCAAAATTCTTTGGCATGAGAGACATGGAAGATCATAGGTTGATGTCTCCAGTGGGAGATGATGTTAATCAGGTGTTGGCGGGGTTCAATACACAAGATGCAGAACCAGAGCACACCAAGGGCTGGACAGTTTAGTGTTCGAAATCACATGAGGTTTGGTATAGACCTGAGTTTGCCCAAGCAGTGGGTGTTGTCAGAGAGTTAGGAGCCAATTCGAGGAAGTGGGTTCTCAAGTATTTGAGAGGGACCAGTAGTAGGTATACATGCTATGCAAGGTCAGGACTTCACTACATGGGTTTGTAGGTTCGGATGTGGCAGGTTACTTGGATGACATGAGGTGCACCACAAGATTTGTGGTGGGTGGTCTTCAAGGTTGAGCTTGAAGAGGGATACAAGCTAGGATACAGATTAGATGGGGTACAGGTACAGGTATAGTGCAGC
This sequence comes from Torreya grandis, assembly GCA_037957365.1. Classification (NCBI taxonomy): domain Eukaryota; kingdom Viridiplantae; phylum Streptophyta; class Pinopsida; order Cupressales; family Taxaceae; genus Torreya; species Torreya grandis. The sequence continues at coordinate 538,175 of JARHVA010000301.1, read as the reverse complement.
TATTTATCTCCAAGTGGGAGATTGTTAGGTTGTGGAGCTAAAAGCTTCACTGATGCAGACATGGAGGAGGTTGTTGAGAGGTTGCTAAGTTGCAAGGAAACTGATGTCAGTCTGATCAGCCGACATCAGTCATATACAGTGGGAAAGGCAATCGACATCGGTCAGATATCGGCTGACATCGGTCATCTCCAGCCTGACAGGGACCGACATCGGTCACTTGTGTGGTTCTAGAACTACCAGTTCACAGACAGTTAGTTAATGAACCAATTGTTTGCATGTTAAAGGCCAATTTTAGACTTGAAGCTGTGAATCTAATTATTGTAATTAGGTGTCTAATTATTGTTTGCATGAGATCTATATAATAGACTCATGGGCTGCATTGTAAAGTGTGTTAGTAGAGTTGAGCAGGCCAGTTCCTTCTGTGTGTGAAGAGAGCAAGGGTAGCCCTCCTAGTTCCACAACAGTGCCAAGTGTGGGTGCTGGTTTGGAAAATTAGAAGGATTCTTCATGTATGTATGATCTTGGTCAGCAGGTGTGCAAGGCCAGGTTAGGAGATCTGCATGGTAAGTAAGATCATTGATCTGCAGGTGTATGTGTGTGCAAGGTCTAGGTTTGCAGGTGTGCAGAACTAGGTTGATCTGTAGGTGGTAGTAGGATCAAGATGACAGCAACACAACAGGGAGCAAGATTAGGTGGGATCTACTTGGAGTACGGTGTGTACTCAGTTGGAGAGCAAAGAGGAAGGCAAGGTAGATCCTTCCATAAGTAAGATCGTTTGGGTTGCAGGTTGTTGCAGTTCATGGGAGATCTACTTGAAGTACATTGAGTACTTGGAGTGCGTGGAGCACTGGTGTACTGGCAGTAGTGGATACTGACTGGTTGGAGGTGAACACCAACTCTGTGTTTGAGTTGTGTGTTGGGACTGTAAGAGAGAGAGCTTTGAGGAAAGAAGTACTTTACACTTGAGGTGTGGGAAGCCTCTGAGAGGTGTGAAGAAGAAGTGGCATCTTCTTTATTGTGTTCTTTTCTGGATGAGTATTAATACAAGTTGTGTATTGTCTCTCATATTCTGTGTTGTTTCTGATTTCTAGTTACTTGTTACTTCTGGTTAATTCTGCATCTTAAGTTGCTTGTATATGGTAATCAATGGTGCTTCCATGGGTTCCTAACACCTTACAAGTTTAGTCTCTAATTCTACACTATAGGTGTCCCAATTATGTATACATATATCATCTGAGTCAAAAGCATGAGCGTGCACTATGCTTGGGGAGTCTGGTTGGTTCAGGCTTGGTTTTTAAGTTTATATCATCTAACTGGATTTTCCTTTGTATGATAAAAGTGACATGAGGTATGGTTTAAAAGTGATGGGGTCCTTTTTGTGTGTTTTTACTTCCCTATGAATCCTAATAATACTTCTTAAGTTCTCTTGATCTTCTCACACTACTTACTCCAATAATCCTCTATCAAGATTCATCATACTTCCACTTCTGTAATGCCTATTGACTGGTTACCATTATGAACCTATAATATTTTACCAACTCTTCTTCACTCCTCGTCTAAATGTGCAATTCATGCAAAAGCGGTTTAGCTCTCCATTGGCATAGTTTCAAGTCCACAGTCAATAAATAACATCTTAATTTCTAAAGTGAAATGTCTAATGTAATGGCCATGTGCTTCTCTAAGGAACTATAACTTGTCTTATTTAAGACATGAATAGGTATTTACAACATACTCCATAATATAGATGTTCAAAACTCCTCTGCACCAAATGTTGACAGCTCGCATCCATGGAGTTCTAAGTCATGCTAACACTCTTTATCATTCTAATGTCCAAGATTGTCTTCTCCCAAGGTTTCATGATTGTCCTTGAGCATACATAGATAGCCAAGTATGAAAATGAACTAGGATCTTAGCAAAGAAAGTTTAATAAAATGCACTATAGAGATTCTACTCTACCCACTGTCATGTAGAAACTTCTAGTTCAAGGTAGGGAAATGCAAAATTATCTTCAACTCTTGTAATCCATTGTTTAATACTCTCAAGGGTGATACACTCAAACATATTCCATGACTATGAAACAAGTGCTTTAGCTCTTGTAAATGAAACCAAAATGTTGGGTTTTTATTCTTAATATAGCTTCAACGCTAAAGTATAGCCCAATAAGCTAGTGTATTGACCCTTTCACTTAAGACTATGGTCTTGCATGCTCACCCAAAGCACGTAGCTAAAGGCCGATTCTTGTAGGGTTTTTTGCATAGTAACATTAACTTAGTCATATTCTTTATGTTAAACATGTTTTTAAATAGATATTACATAAAGGCAAAGATAAACTACTTTGATCCCTAGTGTAATAAGATCGGTCACCATAATTATGCAGATTAATGTCATTATAGTTTAGAGTTGTTACTTAGAAAATAAAATATTAGTTTAGATTTCATACTAAGTTCTAATCACAAAATGTTCAACCCAACCTATCAAGTTAGACAACTTATCCATTCAACTAAACATGAACACCAGAATGTTTTATAATATCCATAATTCATATATTAACCATAAACAAGTATCATTAAGAAAAAATCCATCATCATAGTGATTTATAATAGGGGTATTTATACTTATTTATCCTTGACCAAGTATTTACAACATTAATTATAAGAGTAATTTAGAAATGAACTCTCAAAAAACTAAGAGTCATGGCACTCTATCAACTAACTTCTCCTAAGGACCTAGGCCTTTACACCCCCTATATACTCGCTCTATGCTAGATCCTTACTGCCATGTGTTCATATCCTTGTGGGATGGTGTAAAAATTCTGATGGATAAGGTTTGGGTGACCCATATGAATTGCTCCTTAACTACTTTTACTTCCCATGCACTCCCCAAATCTTTCACTATTATTTCCATTCTATGCACTTGGGTTCCTCGTGACTAATTCTCCTTTGACTAGGTCCTCTCGCATTGGTGATTCCATGCCTTAGTGATTTCGTGCCTTGTAGGTTCTACACCATGGTGCTTCCATGCCATAGTCTTCCACTCAAGGTTCCTTCTGTGTCATGTCAGTTCTGTGCTAAAATGTCAAAACACTTAGCCAAAAAATGGGGGCCAATAATCTACTTCAAATAAATCCTCAAATATCACTCATCTCAAGATCAAGTCCAAAGGTTGTGGAGAGTATGAATATAAAACCCTTTGTGTTGAAAACCTACCACTCTCCCCTTGAAACTATGGGTCCTTAACCATGAGGAAAGATAAACCCGTTATTTATCAATCAATTTGGGTCCATAGCCTTTACTAGTGCATGGATGCTTTTAGGAGAATGCTTTGATGAACCTGATGATTCATGGCTCATTATTAAAGAGGAATCCCTATAATTTCATAAATATAAGCACCCTAACTTCAAAAGATGCTTTAGAATATGAATTATAAGGGTAAATGAATAGGAAGGGATGAACAAGGCAAGCTTGAACCTATAGGGGTTCAAGAACATCCAAAACATCTTGGTTTAGGGAACAAACCTCTAGATATTGACTTAAGCACTATCATCTTGGATGATTATTCATTTATTGAGGAGTCTACCTCTGATGAAGAAATTGAAATATGTTCTATCTATAGTCTTTATGAGGACCTGGCTGCCACCAGTCTCTTTTTTGAGACCACTATCAATATCTCTATTCATTACCACACCCTTATGTACTTGGATCAAAAGAATGAGCCTTCCTTTGACATATTCTAAAGTGATGAAGCCATTATTGAATATCGAGGGCATGAGATTCTATGCCATCAAGAGACCATAATAAAGGGTTCTCTATTGCTCTCAATGAGTCTACATGTTTTGGAGGGCAATAAAGATCTCTAAATCAAATCAATAGAGAGGAGTATGATGTTGAAATCCCTCTCCAAATACATAAGACATTCAACCCACTCCTGAAGAATTAAAATCCTATTCAAAATCAGATATGAAGCTCCTAGATGAATTTACTTTATAAATAGAGGAATTACCATCACCCCCAACATATCTATAGGACTAGTCACTTTCCCTTATTGAGGAGGTTGTTGAAGTCAATCTTGGAACAAGTGAAAGTCCTCACATTGTCAAATTGGGGGCAATTCTTAGATCTGAAGAACAATAAATCATTATTGAGCTTATCAAATGAAATATAGATGTATTCTCATGGAGTTATTCTAACATGCTTGGGCTAGATCCCACCTTGGTAGTGCATCATTTAGTGGTTCATCCAAATGAAAAATTGGTTAAACAAAAACTTCATAAAATGCACCCCAAAGTGGCCCTCTTGGTTAAAGAGGAGTTGCAAAAATTCTTGGAAGTCAGGTTTATCTGTCTAATTAACTATTTTGAGTGGATATCTAATATTGTCCTCATGGACAAACCATAGGGGGAATCTGAATTTGTATTGATTTTCAAAACATAAATAAAGCATTCCCTAAAGATGACTTTCCATTGCCTAATATAGACACGACCGTGGACTCTACTTCAGGCTATGAGATGTTATCCCTCATGGACAGTTTCTCTGGTCACAATCAAATTAAAAACACTCCCAAAGATCAACACAAAATGGAATTTATTACTCCATGGGGGACTTTCTATTATCAAGTGATGCCTTTTGGTCTTAAGAATGTGGGAACTACTTACCAAAGGGCTATGACAGTAATATTCCATGACATGATGCATGACATTGTAGAAGATTACATGGATGATATACTGGGAAAGTTTAAACTTTTATCTGAGCATCCTATAGTCCTAAGGAGAATATTTGAGAGGCTCATGGAATATAAGGTTAGACTAGATCCTAAGAAATGTGTATTTAGCATCACGTCAGGAAAATTATTTGGGTTCATAGTATCTGAGAGATGTATTGAAGTATATCATGTAAAAGTAAAATTTATTGTTGAAATGCCTCCTAACAATATGAGCAGTTGAGAAGCCTTCAAAGAAAACTACAGGCTATTCATTGGTTTATATCTCAAATGGCAGATAAGTGTCACCCCTTCACCCATCTCTTGAAGAAGGGAAATCATTTCAAGTGGAACTCAAAAATTCAACATGCCTTTGATAATCTAAATCAATATCTCGTTAAGCCTCTGGTTATATCACCACCCATCTTAGGTAGTCCATTACTTTTATATATATATCTGCAATACCTTGTGTTATAGGGGTCTTACTAGCTCAACATAATGATTAAGGTAAATAATGAGCAAATTATTCTCTAAGCAGGACCTTAATATCATATGAGCTTAACTATACCCCTATTGAAAAGGCTTGCTTAGCCATAGTCTTCACCTCCCAAAAACTCAGGCATTATATGTTGAACAACCAAGTCAAGCTCATAGCAAAGGTTGATCCCCTCAAGTACATGCTATCTACATCAACTTTAACTAGTAGAATGGCCAAATGGATTATGTTATTAAGTGAATTTGATATAGAATATGTAAATAAAAAGGCCATTAAAGGACAAGTCATTATGGATCAACTTGCATCATAACCTATTGTAGACATTAAGCCTCTCATCATGGCCTTCCTAGACGAGTCCATACTGGCCACTAAAGAGTCAAACAATTGGAAGTTATATTTTGATGGCTCTTTCACCACACACGAGTCAAGAGCTCCTTTTGGTAACCCCACAAGGTGACCTAATCCCTAAAGCCTTATGAATTATTTTCCCATGCACCAATAATATTTTTGAATATAAGGCACTGATTGCTGGGCTAAAACTCACCATTCAATGGAATATCCAACATATTTAGGTCTTTAGTGACTCTCAGTTGATTATCAAGTAGGTGAACAAAGAGTTTTAGATAAAAGATGAGAAATTACTTCCTTATAAGCAACTAGTGGATCAGTTGAAACAAAATTTCTAGATAGTGACTTTTGAGCAAGTCTTAGAGGAAGTAATAAAGTCGTCGATTCAATGGCCACTATTGGTTCTTTGATAGATCTTCCAGAAGATGTACTTGAAGGCAACTTTTTAATTAAACAACTACTATTATCGACTCATCAATAAATGGCTCATTATCAAATCTGTGCTATACTTGATCCCGGTCTACCTTAGTATCATGACATTTACACTTATCTCCATGACAACATTCTACCACTAGACCTCAAGCCCCACCAATGTAAAGCCTTCAATCATCGCACATCCCATTATACCATCCTTGGTAGCACACTCTATTAGGGAGGCTATGACAAGACCCTATTGAGATTCTGACATCAGAGGAGGCTATTCTTGTAATCAAGGAGGTCCATGATAGTATCTATGGTGGTCATGTTAGTGGGATGGCCCTAGCCAAGAAGTTACTCCATACTAGATACTATTAGCCCATAATAGATCATGATGCTTGTCAATATGTGCGTAAATGTGTTGCCTATCAAAAACATGGTAATCTCATTCATGCTCCCATATAATAATTATAGCCTATAATAAGTCCATGGCCATTTTCCATATGGAGACTAGACCTAATTAGCAGGATCAATCCTAAATCCTCTGATGGACAAAAGTTTATAATTATGTAGCTACATAGTACTTTACCAAATGGATCAAAATAATTTATCGTTAATCTATACCACAAGTCTCCAAATATCAAAATTTATTTTGAATAAGATTATTTGCCATTTTGGAATCCCATCCAAAATCATATCAGGCAATGGAAAATATTTCAAAAATCACGAGGTCAAAGATTTGTGTAACCGTTATCACATTGAGCAACATTTCTCCACACCCTATTATCCCCAAGGTAATGGTCAATCAGAATCAACTAATAAAATGATTCTCAAAATTCTTAAGAAAATTATCAATGATGCTGGTAGAAATTGACATTTATAACTATATCCATCTCTTTGGTCTTACAAAACTAATGTCAGAACACCTACTGAGGCCATTCTGTATTCCCTAGTCTATGGCACAGAAGCAATCTTACCCATTGAAGTTAAGATCCCTTACAAATCTCTTTGTGGGGCATAATTATTGATCATAATTATAGACAAAAATGGCTACACGAGCTCGAGATATTAGATGAAAAAATTCAAAATGCCTTGGATCACCTTCAGGCATATCAGAATAAGCTCAAGGGCCAATATCGCAAGAAGATCCAGTCCATAGAATTTGACATTGGTGACCTAGTATTGAAGGAGAATAAAAAAACACCAATGCAAAGAGAGAAAATAAGGGTAAATTTGAAGCAAATTGGCTTGGGCCCTATGTTATCATTAAAAAATTTGGGTCAGGCACCTATAAATTGGCCATATTAGATGGTGATGAGCTGGATGAGCCCATGAATATTATGCATCTAAAATGTTTTTATACTTAAAAGGATCCAAATAACCTTCATCTATGAGTCCCCACTCTTGGGGGCACATCCATTGCCACTCCAATTGTTTCATCCTTTAAATCCATTCCCTCACTTCCATATGACCTTAGTCCTAATAGTGGGTATATAATATATACTTAGAAAAATCCAAGAGATATGAATTTCAACTTGGGGTAAATCATTGTTGAAAGTTCGAAGCAGATATCTATTGAGGAGTCATTTGGAACATCTAATCCACTTTTTAAAAATCTACTCATTTTATTTTGGACATCCTAATACATATCACAATCGCATTCTCCTCGATGACTCTTCTTCCTGTTAGCCTTAATTACATACAAATTCATCCATTCCCCATTGATCCCCTAAGCAGACATCTAAATTAACCAATCCTTCCCTATCATCCCTTGGTTCATCGATCACATTATTTTCCTCTATCCAATACTTCTTACTCTCGCTTGACACACTATGAGCTACGCCCATCATTAAAATTATCAAATCCTTATCTTTTTGGTATGATGATCTCCCAACATGCGTCCTTGCTTGAGATATGTTGAAATCTCATAGCCTTTATCATTTTGGTCCATAGCTCTCCTTGGCATGCATCCTTTCTTAGAATATGTCAAAAGCTTGTGGCCTAATTCATCAATTTGTTTGGTTTGTGGTTCTCCCTTACATACATCGTTGCTTGGGATATGTCACATAAACTTGTTGCCCATTCATCACATTCAGGATTACAACTCTCCCTTGCATGCGTCCTTTTTGGGATACATCTAAAGCTTTCAACCTCTTGTCTTATCCCTCTTTATTACGATTTATTCCCCCTAGGATGTATCAACACTATGACATTATTGTCCTCACTCCCTATGCATATATCTCTACTAAGGGCATTGCTAATTTTTAGTTCACTACTCATGTCAATTTCATCTTCTTCTCATCAATCTCAAACCTATCATTCCCTTATCTATTCACCTCGCCCACATTTATTCCTTTCAAGTGGCCATCCATCTCATTCTTTTCTACATGTCCCCTCAAGGGGGCATCCTATGTCCACTAATTTTCTAACACCCATCCATGATCGTCTTTTTTCTTTGAAAGACCATTACTCCTTCTTGTCGCAATGCATACATAATATCACATATCTAAATATTAGGTTTCTTTAGGTATCATTTACTATAGTCCCTCTAAAATATATGTTTAGGGTTTGAGCTAGGGACTACCATCAAGTAAATTTATTTGCAAACCGCACAAACCCATCTCTTGGTATGTTGGTTGGGTAGTTTTTTATTTGGATTTTGGGCATGCTTGTGGGATTGAATTTAAACAATGTTATGTTAATTGTTGTTGACACGTTGGTGTTAAATTTGATTCCTCTCCTCTTCTTCATTTCCTTGATAGATACATTTGTGGGTATCCAGTGTAGATTGAATGCCTATTTGGGAAAGAAGTCATGACTATCAGCTTTTGAAATGATTTCTCTACATAGATACCCTAGACCATATTCCTCAATGAATTTCCTTAGACATAATTGAATAGTTCAAAACAGAGTTTGCATCACTATGTGATGCTCTTGTAGTCTCCTTGTTGCTCATAAGTGTAACTAAGCAATTGAAGCTTGATATAAGTTCAAGAATGAATGAAATAAATGACTAGAGAATTTCCTAATTTTTATTAAAGATCCCCAATGCCCGAACTCCAGGGCTTTGGCCATGTACCCTCATTATTTTACATCATCATAAATCTAATTTCATTTCAACATTTGACATGCACCCTCATTATTTGATGTTGTTGTAAATCTAATTTCATTTCAACATTTGAAATTTACAATAGCAAGGTTTGAATAGCGTTATAGGAAAGGTAGTAATAGATTATAGACATTAGTATTATAAAACTAGAAAGGAGTAATTTATCTATGAGGTCTTAAAATAGTTATTTGCTTGCGAAATTTATTTGAGTGAAGGCATACTATTTTTTATATTAATATAAAAAAGACTTTGTAGTAACACTCTTAATTTAAAATAATACTTATATGGCAATGGTGGCTTTTGGATTCTTTGCACCCTGTCTTAAAATGTATTTTTACACTGATAGGGATAACCTATTGTGGTAACCAAGGTGATGGGAGGAGCAAGTGTAATAATGCAAGATCTCAATAAAAATAGTTGACCTTAAATCTGATGCCCATTTGTCCATTATAGAGCAATTTTCCTTCTTGTTTGGAGAAGGCAATAAAAAATTCACTTTAGAGCCATTTTCCCTGGGCATATGTGAAGTTTGAACTCTCGTTATCTTCTTAAGAAGATTTTTTTGAGCCCAATATAATGGTTCAATGAGATTGAGGCCATCCATCCTCTGTTAGCAAAAAAAATTGCAAAAAGTGGAATTGTTAATCAACATGAAACCCGTAAATGTGCAAAATTATATGTCAAATCTAAATTAAAGACCTTGAAATTGATTCACATCATCATTTTTCAAATAAATAAATAAATATATATATATATATATATATAACTAATTATTATTTGCTTGATCAGTCTTTTTCCTACTAATTTAGGAATTTGAGTGAGTTTCATTATCTACAAGGTTTGCATCTTCATGGCCGTGTATAAAATAAAATATGAAATATGAAATGTGAAATATGAAATGTCCAGTTGGGTGGCCGTCAAATTTCGAGGCCTGCGGCTGCGCAGTGCCCTCCACGAGAGAATAATTTCTGTGACGTCAGCTATCGTTGTTTGACATTTGAGTGACGTAAAAAACAGCTGGAAAGTAGCACAAGTAAAGTTTCAACCGCCATTATTACGCCTGCAGTTAAAAGACAATCATAACTGTCTGTTCTTTCGCCGTTTATTGAGGGAAGGATCCACACGTGTAGCCATCATGCGAAACAACAGCCTGTAGCCCAGAGTTCCTCATCACCACGTAAACATAAAATTCAATGCTAGTTGTAATTGTTTCAACAAAGATATTAAAACGTGTGGTGGATTTGTGGTGGATTTAAATCCAATTAATTACAAGCATTGCTTGAAATTTGAAAGCATGGCGGTCTAGGGCTTGGATGTTGAAACGGAGAGAGGGGAGGATACGCGGTTCGATTTTGTGAGGTGGAAGAAAGTGTTTCAAAAAAATTTACTCGTGGCTCCAATTCGCTTGGTGCAGGTCGGGAACAGTTATATCTTCTGGATTATTCTTAAATCTGATGTTCGTTGTTTTTTCCTTCTTTTATAATGGACGTTGTTATGCAGTGAAATTGTTCCCCACTTGCATCAATTGAATTCGAGCTAGTAGTAACTGAATTCAAGATATGTTAGAAGATATATTCAGTGGAGGTGAGTGCCTTTTCCTGATATATTATAAAAAAATCTCTTCTGTAAAATACCAGAAGCATTGTTCTTCAATGTATGTATTTCGCTCTTTGTTTTCGAATCGTCTTGACGCATCTTCATAGGGTTTTTATTTTCCGGTCCTTTCAATCCTCAAAAATTGCAAATAACTGCATTTATGTGCCCTAGTTTTCTTGATGCATATTAACTTTAAAGTTTTTATTTTTCTTTTCTTCGAAACAATTTTTTGCGGCGTTTATTAACTTTAAAAATTGTAGAATAAGTGTCAGCCTTCACGCTTCTTTTTCTTTGCGATTTTCTTTACTGAATAAAAGAAATCTTTTTATAATTTGAAAAACACAGTCGCTGATTTTGCTTTTTACGGATACGATTTTCCTTTTATCTTTTCTTCATATCTATTTACTGGATCTGAACAAGTTCGTGACCGTATCTGAATATTTCAGCGGTTTTTGTTCAGCTTTTTTGTAACTCTTAAATATTCCATTAGGTTTTTTTATTAAAGTTGTTTTACTCTGCGATTTTATGTAGTCGGTAGGGACATTCATGTCATAGGAGTTGGAATAAGCCCCGTTAGGGCTTTTATATTTATTGATTTAAACAAGGCCGAGCAGTTGAAAAGTAAGGGTGAATTATATTTATCTGAAACACGAAGCCAATTTAGCTGATGGTAATAGGGCTGTAAATGCCCTCGTTGTTTAAAAGCGTCATGCGCCCCTTCGTGAAATATTGAACTTCCTGGCAGGTAAGTTCTTTTACACAGAGTTTGCATTGACTGTCCCGAGGTTAATAATCAAAACAGAAGCTTTTGTGTTAGATTTCACATGTTAAAAGATAACCTCGATTTTTCTCGTGATGGAGAGAAAACATACTCAACCATGCGTTTGTTACATGGAATGGTAAACATAAACTGAGAAAGTGAATTCTGATCACACGATAGAAATCGGTTTCAAATGGCGGGGTTTTACTGTACCTAAAATCAAAATACACCTTTGCAATGTAAATAAGTTGTCTCTGTTAGAAATGACCAAAATCTCATTGGTAAATTTGGCCAGTCTAAATTTTGCAGTGCCAGCTGTAAGTATCCTTTGGATGTGCAACCTTAGCTCAAGTTTATACCTTTTTTGGCATCCCTCTGGGAGGCGTAATTCTGATGGAGCAACAATAGTAACTGCATGTGCTAATGGATGTAAAGCGGTTTAATGAAAATGGCGATTTGATGAGTTCATTATGAGATTGATCTATACGATGGCATAGAATTACAACTTGTAGAGAGAGTTCAGGGTTAGGCATGCATTAGTTCTATTTGCAGGCTATTTTAAGCTTTTAGGTGTCCATTCTGGAAACATTTAAGGACAGATTTTCATCCTTGCCAGGCCACAGATTTTCCTTGCTCTTTTATTAAGTACCCTATGTTGCATTCTAGTCTTTTTTTTTGTTTGAAAAAATTGCGTCAAGAGTATTCTAGTCATGCAAGTTCTTCCTGTAATGTTAAATATAGGATTAGATGCATGCATATTATTTAGGGTGGGCGTCCTTAGAATAGAAAGAACCGTGTCAAAGCTCAGAGTGGACATGGTTCACTGGTCTCTTGAAACGTTTAAGGGTAGATGTTCATCATTTTGCTAGACCATACAAGTACCCTCTGTTGTATTATAGTCTTTTTTTGTTTGAAAACATTGCATCCGGAGTATTCTGGTCATGCAAGTTCTTCCTATAATGTTAAAGATAGGATTAGATGCATGCATATTATTTAGGGTAGGTGACCTTAGAAACTGTGTCAAAGCTCAGATTAGCCAGGGTTCACTGGTGTCTTCAGACATGGGTAGATATTTATCTTTGCTAGGCCACATTTTTTTTCCTGTCATTTTATAAAGCACCCTATGTTGTATTATTGTCCTTTTTTTTGTTTGAAAAAATTGCATACAGATTATTCTAATCGTGCAAGTTCTTCCTATAATTTTAAAGATAGGATTAAATGCATTGCATATTACGGATTAGATGCATTCATATTATTTAGGATGGGCATCCTGAGAATAGAATAGAAAGAACTGTGTCAAAGCTCAGAGTGGCTATGGTTCGCTCATGAAGGGGATAATCTCATGTAGAGCTGACGAAGGCTCATTGGTGAAGGGGATAGTCTTATGCAGGTTTTTATCTCTGCTGCTCAATCACACTTATTTTCCTTGCTAGTTAAGTACTATTATTGTAATTGTAGTCTCTTTTTGTTTGACAAAAATGTATCCAGAGTATTATAGTTATGCAAGTTCTCTTTATAATTTTAAAGAATTGATTAGTTGCATGCATATTATTTATTCCTTGAACAAAGTTCAAATTGGCAAAGAGGATATTCTCTTGTTGAGCTGACCAGAGTTCTTGGTGGTCACCAGGGATTCCTCTTCTTCTGAATGCATCGAGAACCTGGCATATATATTGCCCAAGGAAGTAAGGGGTGCAAGTCCCCAGCGGTTTCCACCTCAAACTGAAAGAAAAGTGCAAGAACACAATTGAGTATGATAGGAAATCATAAAACAGGACCAGAGATATTTTTAAAGAATTCTGTTATAAATACGCCACTTACGGAAATACCAGAGGTATTTTTAAGAATTTTGTTATAAAGATGTGACTTAAGAATAAGAGTCCTAGTCTCACTTTTTCCATGTCTTCTTTGACTGAGTTATTTAGGATATAAATGGAATGAAATCGTATTGTGGACTTCCATAAGGGAGGTCTCATACAATCCTGGTTGGCAGTGATCTAAAAAACGACCTTTTACCTTTTGTAACACACATTGGAATCAGAATCATAGCATTGATTTGCTTAATTAGCTGGATTAATTAAGGGTACATAAATAGCAGAAATTAACGAAGGCAGGCTTATGATTTACTAATGCCAGAGTTCTTCTAAATCAAATGTTTGTGGCTTTGTGGACTATCCCCAAGGGTCTTGGTAGTTTCTGGTATGAAATTTAAAGAAGAGCATATGACGGACGTACTGCATTTCTAGTGAGATTGTTTTAAATTTTGAATATTCACCACCGCAAAATGTCTCAACCGATACATTCTTTTAGCCACAAAAATTGAGCTCTCAGATCTCAAAAAATCAAGCAGCCAACAAACAAAATGTTGTATTATTGCTCGTATGTTTGTATGCTCGTATGTAAGTTCAACATGTTTTCTTGCATTTTGTTTCATTTTGTCATAGTCAGGACAATGAATCATCACACGCATCTTATTCAAATTTTGTTCTTCGGACTAATGGTAGACTTAAAACATATATTAATACAAGAAACTAGGTCCCTAATGTGCAAGACGGTGGGATTCATGGTGCTTAACTGAATTGTCTTGGCGTGGAATTACTTTTTTGTTTAATGGAGTCGCAAATATAGTTCAACACAAGTTAGAGATGTTAATGTTAATTTCTTTTTACATATTCCACATTGTCAAATGTGGAAGGTATGTTCAAGCGATCTCACTTTGCTTATTGTGAAACGTGCATCATTCATTTCTTATAGTGTAATTAACATGGACATATTTGTTGGGAAATATGCCCATTCATTTCTTATAGCGTAATAAACATGGACATTTGGTTGAGTTTGAAGTTCATATGAGCTTTTTTCTAATAAAACAGAGAAAAAATATAATTTTGGAGTGTCCTATTGGGTGAATGGTTTAGCATTCTAATCCCATTTGAAAGCATAGCTACCCATCTTAAGTGTAGCAGGAAAACAAAATATCATTCATATTAGCCGCCATCTTATACGTACATTTCCTAATAGAAGATCAATTCATCCATTAATCCCTCTCCACACTACGTTATACATAGGAAGTTTTTTATCCCTCCCTTTCATAGATATTTCCACCTTATTCATATCAAAAGGAAGTGTTTTTTTCCCTCTCCATGACAGATAATTCCAAGTGTTTTGTCCTTCTTCCATAATAGATAATTCCACTTTCTGCATGTCAATCTCGATAGCAATGGCTTAGATCAACAACAAAATCAGCCCCTCATTGTTTGATCTAGGAGCATAAATTTTTTTAATTTTGGTGAAGTCTAAAACAATTACCTTTATATCTAGAATTATTCAATTCAAAGCTAGCTGCACAAGAATATCCAACCTGTTATGATTTCATTTTTATTCCAACTGTATCTAGAAACCCATGAGCTTTGTTCTAACTGGCTTTTGTTGGAGCATTTGTGAGATGCCTATAGAGCTTATATAGAAAGGATAATATCTCCTTTTAATAATAATACTGGGGTCATTACATAAAAGGTTAATTTCCTTAAAGTATGCAACTTGCAACAGCTGGAGACTCAGTCTATTGAAAAAATACAATTTGTTAAATGAAATAATTTAATTGAAGAATATCGTATTCTGTTAATTCAGTTGCCAGATCTCATTAGCATATATGTGTTTTAAGGGAGTACAAAATGCATTTTTCTCTAGCATCAATATTTTTGTCGATCTTATATGATTTTGCATCTAATGAGAGATGCATTTGATGCAATACTTAACACATGACATTCATAAGTTGCATGGATTAAATGTGTGTTTAATTTGATTTAAAGTTGTTGAGGTTCAGCTACATAGCATAGTTCAAACCGTAGAGGGGTGAAGGTATGTACACTTTGTCCTTGAAGCATAATTAGGTGCCTTTTATATATTCGGCATACAAGGTGGTTTCATATGTGATAAGCTACCTTGCAGACCTTAAACAAAGTGCATGGTATTATAAACCTTATAACAAGGACTTTATTTTCCTTTATTATGTATCACTTAAATGCTTGAAAGCGTTAAAATATGTGACTAGATATGACATTAAGGAGTTCCAATGATGGTAGTTGAGGTTAAACCAGATAGTGCAACATACAATTTGAGTAAATAATGATATGTTATATATAATGTACAAACATAGCTGACAATGCTTGCTTAGTTATGTGGTATCTGATTTAAAAAAATGTTGTCATCCTTACCTTGATAAGTGAATATCCAATTGGGGTCTAGTGGATGATAGTGGGTATTTTCCATGCAAAAGATGGTTAAAAGCTTAGAGCCCTTTGTGTCTACGAGGGTGTTGAGTTTAACCTCCTTCAGTCTTTGGATGGCATTGGTAAACAAGGAGCCCACTCAATTGAGCTATGCAACATCTCAATATGCTCAAAAGTTTGAGTGTCTTAAAAATGAAGTACTCTTAAGAAAAACTTAGTTTATATATTGAATTGATTGAATGTGCCTTTCTATAGTGTCTGGATAAGTTTTTGAATCAATTACGGGACACATTAGAAAAATATCGGAATTTGTGGACATATATTAAGTATATTGTTTATTAAAAGTAGGTGTAATGTTATTAAATATATTGGATGAGTTTCTAAATCAATTGCGAGACGCATTAGAAGAATATCGGAATTGCTGGACATATTAGGTATATTGTTTATTAAAAGTAGATGTAATGTTATTAAATATATCACAAGCATCCAGGTTATAAGAGATGTGTTGTTTATTAAATATTTTGTATATTAATTTATTTACTACAATGAAGTATCGGGTTCAAATCATCACGGGAATTGTAGGGCATAAGCTTGCATTGTTATTAGCTTTATTATATATTGGAATTGTCGGACATATATTAAGTATATTGTTTATTAAAAGTATATGTAAATATTATTAAATATATTGCAACTATCTAGGGTATAAGAAATGTGATGTTTATTAAATATATTATATCTTAATTTATTACTACAATGAAGCATTGCGTTCAAATAACCACGGGAATTGGAAGGCATAAGCTTGCATTGTTATTAGCTTTATTACTACAATGAAACCCTCAATCCAAATCACCATGAGAATTTTAGTGTATAATGGGTTTGCTTGTTTGTGCCCTATGGAAATTGAGGGAACATGCTTACAAGTATTTGTAAATCAACTACAATGAAACCCTCAATCCAAATCACCATGAGAATTTTAGTGTATAATGGGTTTGCTTGTTTGTGCCCGATGGAAATTGAGGGAACATGCTTACAAGTATTTGTAAATCAATTTGGTTTAAAGGGTGTTAATGCTTATTTTTTCCCCTTGGGGTATGAGCAAGGGGCAAGCTTTTGTTTTTGGGGGTTTAAAGGTTTCTTAGCTTGTTGAGTAATTTTAAGGGATTTTTTTCTTGGCGATGATTAGTATCAACTAGTTGGCTCAACTTTGACATTATGGATTGAGAACACCTAATTGTTATTCCTAAAACCATTCACATGTCAAGGGTTAATATAGTTTAATAAAGAAAAAATGAGCTTGAATTCTAAGATGAACAAAATAATAATTGCATTTTCATCATAGATATTGGATGGAGGGTATTTATTAATTTATCAATATATGCATTTTGTTGAGTTTGTGGAGTTGAGCTTGCAGTCCATATTCTTTACTTCACATTTTTTTTTTCAATTCCATATGTTACTAAAATTTTGAAGATGGACATACTATTTAGGAATCCAATATAATCATGGTTATTATGATTTTGGTAAATGTATTAACTTCCTATGAATCGAATATTAATAATGATCATTATGATTTTGGTAAATGTATTAACTTCCAACTAGAGTTGACAATTTGATTCTTGTTGACCCTCTCAACATTTGTAGGGAAACCATCTTTTAGTACTTTTAAAAATTATAGATGAAATAAGCAAAAGAGCAAGAAGAGGGATAAACTAAACTATGGAAACAAGGAAAAGAGCAACAAGGATGATCTAAGATTAGCAAGTCAAATCTTTGAGTTAAGAGCCAAGTACCAGTGGAATAAAAATTAGGGGCTTTAAAAATAATATATAAGTAGGAATGGACATTAAAAGAGGTAGACTTAATAATCAAAGATAAACGCAAATCAAGGAAATGGTCAAGGAAGTGGTTGAAGGTGTATACGTATAATTTGGTTCACTTCATTATTTCGATCAAAAATCATAATAACTTAACATTATCGTCCTCTAGTCATTAACTTAACACCCCTCATATTTTCTTCACCACACTAACCTTACACTCCCTACATATTAATTATCCTATTATATTCTTATTACATCTCTATTAGTTCATTAACATTTATTAAATCCTTTTTAGGAAATTTTAATTCTAAAAACCCAACTACCTCCAACACTCTAAGCACCCTCTTCACACTTAACTAAGCCAATAAAATCTAAAATTCTTTAATGAGCCTTGAACCCATCTTTGATATCCTTCTAGGATATTTCAAGTGATTTTTAATACTTGGAAATTTCTAGACCATTGATCTTGCCACCCACAAGATTCAAATCTAGCCCTCCATTCTTTTTGCCACCTATTTAAACCAACTTCTTTCAATGCAAAAGGGGAACATGGATAAACATCTCATTATCCTCATGTTGTCTAGCTATCATTGCACCCATTACCATTATCCAAGTCTTGAGCAACTATAATAATCCAACAATCAAGCATTCAAGTACCAATATTCTATCTAATTTGAGGCACATCATACAATTCGGAGGTAAATTGAAGCAAAATTATGGTATTAAATTCTTTACTTTCGTTATTGATTGTTTCTAATTTATATGCCTTGCCCAATCAAAGTTTTAGAGTAGATTTGAAATTGGATTTTAAAAATTCACACACTGGTTATTGTTTTTGGCATTGAATTTCAATTTCAAATTTTATTTTATTACATTTTGGATACCACAGTCAGAGCCCTTTTTTAACTCAATCCTCTTGAGATTGTGTGGCCAATGATTGAGCTTCTAGGACATAGTTGAGGAAGAATTTGAGGTTGGAGTTCCCAAATTTTTGTGATTTTCACTTCCAGGTGCACAATGTGACATTGTTCTGTAGAAGCATGACATTATTCTATGAAAATGTGACCTTGTTGACTGTCGTGACTTTGTCTTTAACCATTGATTGTCACTGCTAGGGTCAGCATGTCTATTTGTTCTCCATTTGCAAATTTGTGAACCACGATTTCATATAATTAATCTGTGATTTTGTTAACTTTAACCATGACTTTGTACTATCTGTGAGCGTTTTTGGTCCATGAACAAACCCGCGTGTGAAGCATCATGACATCATTCAACATCAATGCAAGATTGTTTTTACCTAGCATGTGTAAGGAAATTCCTTAGATGATTTGCAATAAAAGAATTATATATGTTAGAATTAAGCGCAGAATAAGATCCACAATAACAATTTGCGAAAGAGGAGGATACTTGAATATTATGACTGAGCCACTTCGAGGGGGCAACCTATACAATAATGCAATAAGAATAAAATTCATGATATAATGATAAAATACTAATCATTACCTCTTATATATACTATATTTATCCATGGTTATTCCATAGGCCGATCATACTAAGAACATTGAGAAATGCAACAAGCTAATATGAAGGTGTGTAATTCACAAGTCGGCTACACATATCTTTAGACACACTATAGGTTAAGATCATAACATGTCCCACCCTTTCAAAACAACGTTGTCTTCAACGTTGAATCAAATTAGGATGTTTATGTAAGAATGCTTCATCCTCCCATGTTGCATCTTCATAATGTAGGTTTTTTTATTTAATCAAATATTGTTTAATGGTTCTGGCCTACAATTGCTTAGTGTGCGTATTAAACATCTCCTCAGGTTCTAGAATGACTACCTTCATTTAATTTAGGTAACTTAATCTGAGTGGAAACTCTGTATCCAATTACTTTCTTCCGGCAAGATACATGGAATATTAGATGTATGAAAGTGGTTGGGGGTAATTTTAACTTGTCACACTATCAATTTTTTGCAAGATATGGTAAGGGCCATAATACTTGTGATTATTTGTTATCCTTTTTTTCTTGCTTTAGAGACATTTGATGATATCGTTATAAACGCACAAAGACCTAATCCCCTATGTCAAAATGCCACTCACGGCGGTGTTGAGCTGCTTGTTGCTTCATTCGAATTTATGTCATTGTTAAATTTATTAACACCTCCTATTGATGGTAAATGTGTTCCTCAATAGATCAAACCTTAGGATTCACTATCAAAATTGAAGCGATGGATGGGGGGTGATACCCATACAATGCCACAAAGGGAGACATCTTGGAAGAAGTGTTATACCACCATTCAACAAGTGGCAGCGAATGAACTCATTTGTCCTGTTTGTTAGAAACAAAATAATAAAGATACCCTTCGAGATATTTGTTGACTACTTTTGTTTGTCCATCAGATTGAAGATGATAGGATGATCTATGAGCCAATTGGGTACCCAAACATGCAAATAATTTAGTCCAAAAATTACTAGTAAATATGGGATCTCGATCACTTACAATGATCTTTGAAGTGCCATGCAATTTTTGAACTGTATTGAGAACAACAGAAGTTATTGTATTAGTAACAAATGGCTATGATAAAGAGCAAAAATGAACATATGTGGTGAGTCAATCCAAAACTACAATGATAAAATTTTTACCCTCAAACCTTGGTAACCCCATAATGAAATTTATGGAAACCTCTTACCAACGTTGACTAGGGATGAATAAACGCTGCAAAAGACATGGGGTCTTAATGGTTTCACCTTTATTTTGTTAGCATATTATTCATTCAGCGACATATTTTTGAACATCCCCTTTGAGTCCTTCCCAAAAAAAAATCTTGCTTGATTCTATGATATGTTTTCAAAAATTCTGAGTGTCTTCCAAGTGGAGAGGCATGAAGTCCCTGAAGAATTTTATGTTTGAGGAGAGAATGCTTACAAAGGTATAATCTATCTTTATACCATAATGTGTTCCCCTTCCATGCAATTTTTTTAGATTCGTTGTAACCTTGCTAAAGATTGTGAATCAAATCTTTGGTAGTGTGCATCAATTTTCAGGTTCAAGCAATATTATCAAAACTAAAAATAAAACCTAAAATTTAATAGGACCAATAAGAATGGATAGAAGTAAATCAAAATAAATGGAACATGCTTACCATCATTTTTACTTCTTCATACCTCAATTCCATGACTTGCACTTGGATGATTTGATAGCAAAATTTGGAATGTTGGATTGCTTTGAAAACTCTTGCCAATGGCTTTCAATGCTTGAGTGAAATGGATAATGGCTTGGATGAGAGCTAGAACGTTGTTATGGATGCAATGAGATTGACAGTATGAGAGCTTGATGGCTTGATAGATGATTTTCAATTAGTCTTGTAGCCATTGCCTAAGCATGGCCTTTTATTGAAAAATAGAGGGAATTTTGAAGGATTTTAATTTATTTAGAAGTCTCTAGTTTAGAGACTTCTAGAGACTTGGAGGCGTATCTCCAATTCTAGAGGCTTCTCAATAGGTTTAGGGGAAAATGGGGGGATTAGATAGGGATTAATGAGGTTTATGGTTCATAAGGATGTAGGAATGGCTAAGGTGGTAGGGTGACGAGGGTGGTAGGTGGATAAATATGAATTTTAAATTATCAAGTGGGTTTAGGGAGTAGGTTAGTAAGTAATAGGATCTATTAGAGGTTTAATGGGGAGATTAATTGGTTTTTAGGATGTGGTAAAGGTTTATGGGATATAAGAATGGGATGTGAGTTATTATGTAATTAGTTATTTTGGTTAGGACATATAAGAATTACGCTAAATTAGTATAATTAGTGGGATGAGCATAATTTAGTACATACATTTTGCCCCTCTTTGGAAGGGTGTTGCGAGTGGAAGGAGTAACGGTCTTTAAAAGAAAAAACCCTAATGTTAGATGGTGTCAATTGTTAGTGGGATATGATGCCCCCTCAAGGGAGTATGCAGGGTGAAAGTGGCCCAGATGGTCAATCGAAATGAAATCATGGGGTGGTATAAGATTCATATCTAGATAGGGTTGGGATGCTCCAATTGACCAAATAGATGCCCTAAAAGTGATGATGAAGAAGCTCAAGTGATGGATTCTAGACAAATGACAAATGCCTAGAAAGTGCCTTGATTGACAAATTGACATTGATTAAATAAGATGGGTTCGAGTTAATAAATAAGTCTCGTAGTAAGGATACATGTTAGGGGAAAGCTCGAAGGGGGAATAATAGTGATAAGGGATATTTATTGGTGATAAAGAACTACTTGTAGGATTTGGGGATTAAAAGTGACATATAATGGCTAAATGACCAAGCCGAGAAATAAATGATGATGAGAGGTAATGGTGGCCGAGCTATCCCTGGGCACAAAAAGTGGGACCAGGTGCTGCCTACATAGTTTGAAAAGACCTTAGGCCGATGTAGTTATGTATGCAGGATAAGATGGACGATAAGGGGTTGGACATGTCCTACCCCAAACAATGTGAAAAGATGGCTAAAATTAACTAGATTAGGATGTGTGGAGAATTAGATGGTATTGGGGACATGGGATGTTAGTAAGGGGCTACTAGGGGCGGGGTCATATAGGAGAAAATAACCAAAATAGGGTCATTTGCACTTATTTACTTTTGAGATTTGAGCTCTAAGGTAAAACCATGGACCGACTACCCCGAGCTTCCCATTGTAGCGAGAGAGTCTGAGAGCACTAAAGAGATGTTGACGTTGGACTTGCAGTGAGTAAAAGGACCTTTGATTTGTGATTTTTGTTAGTTTTTGTAGATTTTTAGGTGGATTTTGTAGAAAAAGATGCTGTCCAACTCGGCTTGGAAATTCCACGACTAGTTGTTTTTCCCTCAGTTGTGATATTGCCATCATGAGTTGTGAGATTGTAGGGGCGAATTGCAGTATTGCAATACTGTAGGGAGAAAATTATGGTATTGCAATGCCACAATAGGGGAATGACGCTATTGTAATCCCATGACTATAGAATCACGGGTTTGCAATCCTTCTATTATCGAGTCATGGGTTTGCAATCTCGTTATTATCGAGTCAAGTGTTTGTCAATATTGTGAATATGGTTGTCTCGCAAGTAGTGATATTGCTAGGAGTAGGAAAAATGGGTAAATGATGAGTTAGATTAATTGGGTTAGATGGACTTAGGGTGTTGGGCTAGTGAATTAGCTTCATGGGTTGGGTGAATAGGTGAGTTGGATAAGTTAAATGAATAGGAGAAGTTAGTTGGTTGAGTGGGTCAATTTAGATAAATTTTTGTATTTAGGGTTATATGGATCAGGGTAATTTGGGTGGGATTGATGAGATAGGGGTTAGGCTAGGGTGATAAGATTAATGAGATTTTAGATAGCAGTGTATTGGATAGATTAGGTGTAGGAATTTAGAGGGTGAGGCTATATGAGTGAGGATAGAGTTTTGATGATGGGGATAATGATAGGTGGACAGTGGTTGGTGCAAGATGATTTAGGTGTGATGGTGTCATGACTACAATATCTAGAGGTGTTGCATGAGATGTGGTGGGTGACACCAGAGGCGTTCAGGATATTGGAGCTGGTGGGATTACATGATATGCTGATGTTGCCTCTGATTCACATAGACCAAGCTCTGATCACATCGTTAGTGGAAAGATGGCACTTAGAGACAAGTACCTTCCACTTTGTTACTAGGGATATGACAGTGACGCTTGAAGATGTGCATAGGATATTTCATCTACCCATGTGCAGAGACATGATCTATTGGTAGTCACATACGTTAGCTCAAACACTATAATGATTGGGCAGGAGTTTACAGATAGGGATGAAGGATTGATGCATCGATATTGATAGGTGCTGACGTGAGGGTACATTAGATAGATTGACATTAGTAATCATGTCTCTTATTTATAGAATTATCCTACCGGATAAGAGTGGACGGTGGTTTCATCTCGACTTAAGAGATGTAGTTGTAGACATGATCCATGATCATCAAATATTTGCCTGGAGACTGGTTGTCTTAGCACACTTGTATAGGGATCTACACCTGGGTGCATATAGAAGTGCACAGAGTTTTGGACCATCATTATTGCTACAGATCTAGAGCTGGGAGAACATTGCTATCTAGCGACTATTATGTAGACTTATAGGGCTTGAGAATGGGAAGCCTTGGTCTTATGATTGTGTGTGTTATTAGGAGTATAGCTAGGTCAAGTTGGAGAGATGTGATACTATAGAGAGGCTTTTAATAGTTTGCATCCTAAGCACATTACATGGATGCCCACAGAGGGATTAAATTCGATTGGGATGATGAGGCAGTGATAGAGTATATGCTTGTAGTGTGTTATGCGATGGGATGATAGGATTATATTATCGAGAGATACCATCTGGATCATATAAAATATCAATTCATTTTTATTTAGGACGTGCCTGGCCTAGAGCATTTATTTGCATGCAGTTAGCGGGAGAGGCCGCAACGGGGGAGACCTGTAGATAGCGCAGATGCTCACACAGAGTATGAGAGTCTTACCTATTTAGTGGGATTTTTACACACCCATTCTAGATCTTGGTGTTATGGCAACATACACGGCATGGTGGTAGGATTGGATACCAATTAGATTGACACAACTTTGGGTGGTGGTTAGGAGAGGTACAGTGAGGAGAGTGCTTCATGTACGGGCTAGGATACAAAGGAGGGTAAGGCAGAGGAGACAGATCCCTGTATAAGGGAGATAAGAGGGAGGGGATGATGGTCTGGATGCTATAGAGGTAGACAGGGGAGATGGTGATCGGGTAGTAGTTATAATGCCGGTGGGGTCTGAGGCCCAGACACTGGCAGGGCCATAGGTGCAGGGATTAGCCCAGCCATAGACACATGCAAGTGACAATAGTGGTGGTGTAGGTCCATCTTGACCATCGAGGATAGAGGAGGATGAGTCCTTGATTACCTGATTGTAGGACGAGATTCATGCACGTTTATCAGAGTGTGGGTATTACATGCGAGTGGGACCAACTACAAGGCCATCTTCAGAGTATAACTACATAGGATGATAGTCAATTAGCATAGGAGCATGAGTAGATCACTGCATTACAGGCCCATATTACACAGAGGGACAGGTGGTGCAGCTACGAAAACATGTTATTGCCTTGCAATCATAGGTGATTTAGTGGGATATGCGGCTCACCCAGGCTCAGAGACAGGTCACCACCTTACAGGGTCAAGTTACAGGTCTTCCAAGGTAGGTGGCAAAGCTACAGGATTGTATTCAAACTTTGACTAGACATGTAGCAGTGGTAGAGAGAGACAAATATGAGGTTGATGAGGCCTTGAGAGGGCAGGGCATGATGGGGGTGATGGAGCGTATTGCATTACTTACACGTGAGGCCAAGTATTATTGGACATTATATGATACAGTTTTAGAGGGTCAGCATGCTAGATCCTTTTGTGCTAGTCAGTCATATGTTCGACAAGCTTCTAGAGGAGGTCGAGGACCATCGGGGCCACCAAGGCCACAACCATGATTGTGTATATATACATATATAGGGGATTTTGTATTACTAGTTCATTTTTTCTCTGTGGGCTCTATGTATTTGTATGATATATATTGACATCGATTCTATGTGGATATTGTATTCTAGACATTTGATATATATGATGAGGATTTACGCTGATAGATGTATGGATGTTGTTTATTGTTGTTATGTTTATGGATATGAGATGCATTTACTATTCATATGATGATAACATTGATTATATATATATATATGTTATGATTAGATTTAGATGTTATAGATTTTATTCATATCGATGTCATGATGTATATTATGGATGGATCTTAGCATTTTATTGGTGATGTGATGATAGATAGATATGTTGTATATATGTTTTTACTATCATGGATGATGTTACATATGGGATATTGCTTTGATGTTTTTGGATGTTATTATATGAGATGAGAATTATATGTTTATAATGGTGATGTGATAATCTTGCCTTCGTGGGGTAGATATGGCATAAAGAAATTAATCCCCCATTTTGTTCATTTCATCCTTTCGTGTTTACAGTATAAATCTTCCTGCACCATGGAGGTAGGGTGGTAATGGGATGGGTTTACGTTCAGAGTTTGGATGAAAGTAGATATGATGGGGATTGGTTAGGATGGGACTGGTTTTGGAAGCTGTCAAGATTTGAATATATGCAATCCCTTTTTAATATTTCATCATGTAGCTATATGTTAGGGACATGATAAGTCTAAGACACATTAGTGCAGATGCGTGGGGGAACTCTGTTCAAGAGATGAGCTAAAAAGGAAACACACCTGTCAAAAAAGGTTTACGAAGGTATGGTAGGAATGATGCAGATACAAATGGGACTTGGGGTTATGTGTACCAAGTATGGATAAATTACTTCAAAGATCCCTCCAAAAAATATCTTTAACCAACTGTGTCTTGTCCTCTTGATGAAATAGATATGCTGCATTGTTGTTCAAGACCTTATGATAGATTCCCACTATTGAGACCAAGGTCAAGGTTATTTTACCATGACACTGGAAACCGGTTTTCATCATGGTACTTACCCAAGAAACCAGTAAACTGGTTTTCACCATTGGATGGATTTTTTTTGAAATGATTAGGAGATGTGATGGGTGGATGGGCTAGATATGGGGTGTCCCATAGACAGAGGATGATGAAACCTGATTCAAGTGTATAAACATTTCAAGTGCATGATATTCATGGGATCATCCAACTCTTCTCCATCTAACGTGGCCAATTTATATGCTCCTAATCTAAATTTGGCAACAATGACATAGGGACCTAACCAATTGGCTTTAAACTTCCCCTTCTTATCTCATTCTGCATTGGTGTTTTTTTAATTCTCATTTAAGACTAAGTCACCAACTTCAAACTCCCTAGCTTGAATCTTCTTATAGTATTGGCCCTTGAGTTTATTCTGATACGCTTGGAGGTGATCCAAGGCATTTTGATGCTTTTTGTCAAGGAAGTCCAGTTCCTACAGACATTCCTGCCTGAGATTATGATTAGTAATAATGCCTTTCATTGAGAGTCAAAGAGAGGGCAGTTTTACTTCTATTGGCAAAATTGCTTCGGTCCCATAAACAAAGGCATATGGAGTTGCCCCAGTAGGTGTGCAAACACTTATACGATAAGACCATAATGCTGGATATAGTTGAGTGTGCCAATTTATTCCTACCTGATTAACTGTCTTCTTCAGAATCTTGATAAGGGTCTTATTGGTTTCTTCTGCTTGTCTGTTGCCCTAGGGATAAGATGGGGAGGAAAAATGCTACATGATGTGATATTTTTGACATAGGGCCTTAACTACCTGATTCTTAAATGATTTTCCATTATTTGAAATGATGTTAGTAGGTATACCAAAATGATAAATGATCTGATTGAGAATAAACTTTAATATCTAGAGCCCTATTGTATAAGTGGCATTACCTCTACCTATTTGGTAAATACTCTGTAGTCGTGATAATGAATTTATGACTGTCTGATGAAGTAGGGTTGATCTTGCCAATTACATCAAGGCACCATATGGAAAATGGCCATGGACTCATAATAGGGTGCAAATCTTGTGCCAGAGCATGAATGAGGTTCCCATGTTGCTGACATGCCACACATTTTTGCACATATTGGAAAAAATCTTGTTCCATTATTGGCCAGTAATAGCCAGTTCCAAGGAGCTTTTTGGCTAGGGCCATTCCACTGATGTGCCCTCCACATGAACTTCTTTGATTACTTGAGATGCCTCTTCTAATGTGAAACACCTCAACAGGGTTCCATCGTAGCCTCATCGATAAAGCGTGCTACTAAGGATGGTGTAACGGGAAGTGTGGTGGATAAAGGCTTTAAGGTGGTGGCGGTTGAGGTTGGGGGGAGGATGTTGTCATGGAGGTACCTATAAATGTCATGGTACCATGGGATATTGGGATCGTTAATTGCACAAATTTGAAACAGAGCCATTGACTGATGTATTGGAATAATCAGATGCTCAATAAAAAAATTACCTTCCAAAACATCTTCAGGGAGGTCAATGAGTGAGCCAATAGTAGCCATGGAATCAACAAATTTATTGCTTCCTCATGGAACTTGTTCAAATGTTATAGATTAAAAATTTGTCTTTAATTGATCCACTAGCTATTTATAAGGAAGCAATTTTTCATCCTTCGTTTGGAATTCATCATTGACCTATTTGATAATCAACTGCGAGTCATCGAATACTTGTAGTTGTTGTATGTTCCATTGAATACCCAGGTGAAGTCCAACTATTAAGGCTTCATATTTTGATATGTTATTAGTGCATGGGAACGTAAGGTGAAAAGCTTTCAAAATAAGGTCACCTTATGGAGTGACCAGGAGGATGCCTGACCTTGATCAATGTGTGGTGAATGAGCTATCAAAGTATAGTTTCCAGCTATCAGATTGTGAAGTATTCATTATGGATTCATTTGGGAAATTGGCTACAATTGGTTTAGTCGCTTCCAATGGTGCCTCTACTAGTTGATCCGTGATAACCTATCCTTTTATAGTTTTTTGTTTAACATACTCAATGTCAAATTCACTAAGTAGAATTATCCATTTTACCATTCAACTTGTAAGAGCTGATTTGGACAATAAATATTTTAAGGGATCAACTTTTGCAATGAGCTGTACTTGATTATTAAGCATGTAATGTTGAAGCTTTTGTGATGTAAAAATCATGGCTAAATATGCCTTTTCAATGGGAATATAATTCAGCTCATAGGATATCAATGTGCGACTGAGATAGTATATGGCCCACTCCTTACCTTGATCATTATGTTGTGCTAGGAGGGCACCAATGGCACATGGTATCGATAAAATGTACACAAGCAAAGGTCTTCCCAGGACTGGTGGAGATAATATAGGTTGATTAGCCAAATATTGTTTTAGACCTTCAAAGGCTTGTTGGCATTATGAATTCCAATGAAAGGTAGTCCCCTTTTTTAGTAGATGAGTAAAGGGGTGACACTTATCTCCAAGCTAAGAGATAAAACATCGTATGTCTTGGAGCTTATCCTCAAGACTTCAGAGTTGCTTAAGATTACGAGGTGGGGGCATTTTTGTGATTTATTTGACCTTTCCTGGATCTACTTCGATGCCTTTTCTTGAAACTATGAATCCCAATAATTTTCCTGAGGTGACTCCAAATACTCATCTCTTGGGATTCAACCTGACTTTATACTTCGTAATCTTTCAAAAATCCTTCTTAGAACTACATGGTGTTATGATCTTGATGGGACTTCCCTAAAATATCATTCACATAATCCTTGACAATGTCATGCATCATGTCATGAAAGATGATGGTCATAGCTCGTTGATAGGTTTCCCCTGTGTTTTTAAGATCGAATGACATGACTTGGTAACAAAATGTTTCCCATGAAGTAATAAAAGTCATTTTATGCTGGTTCTCAGGTGCAATTTTGATTTTATTATAACCTAAGAAGCCATCCATGAGAGAGAGAATTTCATATCCTACTATTGAGTCTACAATCATATCAATGTTTTGTAGTGGGAAGTCATCTTTAGGACATGCCTTGTGATATCCTGAAAGTCTGTAAAAATTTTGATTCTACCTTATAGTTTAGACACATGAACAATATTAGAAATCTAATCCAAATAATTTATTGGGTGGATAAATCCAGCTTCTAAGAATTTTTGCAATTCCTCCTTGACTAATAATGCCACCTTGGGATGCATATTTTGTAGTTTCTATTTGATGGGTTTCATATTCAGATGCACAACTAGGTGGTGTACTACTAATGAGGGGTCTAACCCTGGCATGTCAGTATAGCTCCATGTAAATATGTCGATAAATTCTTTTAGCATCTCAATAATGACTTTGTGTTCCTCTATTGTGAGAGATACCCCCAATTTCACTATTTTGGGATGTTTATCGGTCCCAATACTGACTTCTATTACATCCTCAATAAGTGAGGGTGATTGATCTTGAAAATAAGGGGGTAATGACATTTTTGGAACAATGAAAGTGAAGCAGTTTGGAAGTTCAGTATCAATATCAAAATAATATTTTGATGCAAAAAGGATCTTCTTCCTTGGAGTGTTCTTCATCGCTTTGATCATGGGATTTTTGTTGTTCCCCAAAATATGCAGATTAAAAAATATTGATAGAAGAAAATGGATGGCATGAAATCTATAGCTCCCATGTATTCCAAAATGGTGTCATCATTTTGAAACATGTCAAAGGAGGGATCCTATTTTGATTCCCAGTCTATAAGGTATGGATAATGGAGGGAAATGTCAATGGTGGAGTTGGTGGTATCAGGGAAAAGGTTAGTGGTAGTGAGATCCTCGAAGTGACTATAGATAGAACCTGTTTCAATGTCCTCATCAGGGATAGATGACCCAGTGGTCAAAAAAGAATCCACAATGATACTAGTTGGGTCATCATCATATAGTTTGTACCCTAATCCAAAATATTATGGATGTTCTTGAACCATGAGAGGTTCAAGTTGGCCTTGGTCTTGATTACCCAATCCCTTTCCTTTGTACTGCATATTCTCCATCATTTTTTGGACTTTGGGATAGTGTTGTTTAGGAGAGATGAGGACCTCATCATCCAGAATAAGCCAAGAATCATCTCCATCTTCAATGTATTCATTAGATAAAAATCTAGTGCTTGAAAAAGTTGTTGGCCCAAACTGGCACTTAATGGGATTATCCTTCCTCATAGTCGGGGACCCATAGCTATGTGGAGATAGGGGTAAATTACCGATGCAGAATGTTTTTTAATCATATTCTCCACATCTTGTGGATGTGAGATCTTTAATCGGGTAACATTAGGTGCTAATTTAGATGTGGATTCTAATTGATCTAGAGAGATATATTTAATAGATGTTGGGCTTAGGATAGTGTTGTCAGTGCCAAGATAGGGTGATGGTGATAATGACTGATCCATCTGACAACTATGGAGATGGTCTATGACTCCAGGAATGATGACCTCCATTCCTCAATGATGGAATTTTAGGCATTGATGGAGAGTGGATGACAAAACTTGCATTTTATGAATCCATGGTATTCCAAGCAACATGTTATATGGTAAATCCACATCCACAACATGAACTAGACACTAATTTACTATAGGTCCCACAGTAATAGGAAGATAAATGGTCCCATTTGACAATCTCTCATTGTCATCGTAAGCGTTAATCATTATCAAAGTGGGCTCTAGTGACGTTTTAGAGTATCCTATTTTTTTCAAAAAGCCCAAATTACACAAGTTGATCACGGATCATTTGTCTATGAGAACACGGGAAAATCGATGGTGGGAGATGGTGAATTCAACGTATAAGGGGTAATTATGATGTGGGCTAACAGGAGGCATATCTCGAGCACTAAAAATAATTTTTTATGATGGGGATAAGTCTACTACTAGTACATAAAATTGATAAGTATCTAGGTCACTAGGTACTTTTAAATCATTTAATGCTTGATTTAATATTTCCTAGTGTAAGGTTGATGTTTTAAGAAGTTCTATCAAGGAAATTTGAGATAGAGTCTTTTCTAATTGCTGAATGATATCATAGGATCTATTTGAAGAGCTTGAATCTTTCTTAGAAACATTCCCTTTTTGGGTAGTAGATGATGTAGAATGATCTTGAGGAGGTGCCATGGGAATTATTATCTTATTGCATCAGGTGGTTACTATGCAATCAACAGTGGCCCTGTTAATTTTTAGGATGGGGGATGAAGCTAGAGTGAATTCTTAGATTTTGTGAATTTTGATGGTGTTAATGTAATGGTAGGGGACATTATGGTAATTAGTGCAATTAGATGAAGATGCCTAACCCTCATTTCTTTGGGGTCTTTGATTCCTCTAACCATGCTTTGGGAGTAGATCCTTGTAAATTCCAAGTTTCCCATTTGCTACCTAATTTTAGGGAGCTTCTCCTTCAATCTCTATATCACCCCTTTCAATTAAATCTTGGATATAATGTTTTAATTGCATACACCACTCAATGTCATGTCCTTTTACCCTATCGTACTTAGAAAATTCATCCTCATGATACCAATCTGGTTTTGGTTGATGATCATCCATAGATCTAATCTCAAGCAAAGTAATCATGTTGTCAGTGATCAATTGGTCCAAGACTATTTCTATCAGGACTCCCAAGCTTGTAAGTGGTCTTTTCCCTGTACGAGGCTTAGGCTTACCTCGGGTAACTCTGATGGAAGAGACATTAGGGCATTATGTGGGGCCTTTTTTTGGATTGTTTGTAAATGTTGTTGCTTGGAATTTGTTACCCCATCACCCATGACATTCTTGTTCTTATTAAAGACGTTGGATTTTCCTAGAAAATAATTGTCTTGATTTGAAGTGTGCTTATTTTGAGAATATAGTTTGATGGTCCCCTTTTCAATAAGGGTGTTTCCTATGTGTATTCCTTTCTCTATGATCTCATTGGATGTTTTGGCACACTGCAATTTTAATTGGTACTTAAGCTCTACATTAAGATTATCTACAAATATTTTAGCTAATTCTTTTTCAGGTATAGTGCATATTAATCGACTTGCTAGGCTTCACCATCTTTGTAGGAAATATACTAGGCTTTCCTCACTTCATTGTTTATAATTGTAAAGGTCAATAATGGAGATATCATGCTCTATATTGAATGATAAGTGTCTAACAAATTGCTCAGTTAATTATCCAAAACTTGATATTGACCCTTTAGGAAAGTGCATGAACCATTCCAAAGTGGGTCCTGTAAGAATTTTGGTAAATAGTCTCAACATATAAGCATCTTCATAGGCTACCTCATGGCAAGCTACATAAAACTCTTGGACATGATCTAGAGGGTCCCCCTTTCCTCGATATTTCTCAAAATTGGGTACTTCAAAGTGTGGAGGAAAGGGGATCTGTAAAATACTCATGTCTAATGGTGATGAACAAACATCTTTGTATTTGTATTTAAGAGCTTGAGATCATGGATCTATCTTTTGAAGGGTCTCTTTCATAAATTTCCATTCTTGGGCAAAGGTAGGATCCCCAAGAGGATTAGTAGCTTGATTTTGACTACCTTTAGGGATATGAGTACTATGAGTATTATTGGAATTATTGGTATTGCTGGTGTTGTTGGCATTATTGGCAGTGTTATTATTATTGGTATTATTTTGTCTAAGAAATGGTGGGTGTTGATTGTGGAATAGAAAGTTAATTCATTGTGTTAATTGGTTGAGGCGATCCTCAATGATAGCCTACCTTTGATTAGCTTCAATGTGGTTATTAAGAAGGGGTTGTGGGTGTTATTATTCTTCAGTAAATCTATGGTCCATGCCTTCTTAGGGTATGTGATTAACATGTTGACATAGGGTTTTTGGACGTGATGGAGGGAGGACTAAGTTGTGTAAGAGGGTACAATCAAAAGTGGAAGGTAATGTGCCCCCTATTTCTATGGCATGAGCTAGGACATGATCATGATTTTCATATTAATAATGGTCAATGAGGTTTCTTACTTTGTCATCATGGAGGGGGTTATATCTTTCATTCTCTCCCCTAGGCATGTGCATATCACTATGATTTTTATCATATTCTTGAGTTGGGTCAATCACATGCCCTAATGGATTGTTATCTTGGTTGGAGCCTTGTCCAATTTAGAGTTGGGATTGGGTGTGGATAACCATTGTGAAAGAGAAATGCAATGAAATGTGATGGATGAGAGGGAAGTCTTCAAATACTACTTCCATCTAGAATTTGAATTACTAGTGGTCAAAAGGTGATGATGTAAGAAGATGATATGACCAAGAATTACCAAGAGATAAAATCTCTTAAGAAACCAATCTAGAAAGGATGAAGGAGTGATGAGATTAAATATCTTTGTATACTAGAAAATAGTCCAGTTGATGGGTGATAGAGGACAAAGGTACTTGATAGAGATGAAGATAATGATGCGTGCTACATTAGGATCTTACAAGACTATGTAGAGTGATAATTCAAAGTCGAGATGGGTGACCACCAAAATCTTGATTTTTAGATGAAATCTAGTATTTAAAGAGGATGGGATGGGTGGAAGATAAGAGATATGTGATATCTATAGGGTGTGATATGTGATGAACAAGGGATTAGACAAGAACAACTACTCAAGATAAATTATACATGAATGGGAGGAATGGATGTGGATGAACTAGTTACCAAATAAATATGGGGGTTAGATGGAAAAATGTGATGGATGAGTAGTGACTATAGGTGATTTATATATAAAGTCATGTGATATAAGTTCAGTCAAAAGGATGGATACACAAATGGATATTAGGTTATAAGGGAAGATGTAAAGGAGTCTTTGTGTTAGAGGGTGGATATAGATGATAAATGGGACATAAAATAGATAGAAGATTAAATAATGGTCAAAGATGGTATGAGGTGGATATGGAATGATATGATAGCCAAAATACATAAATGGATAAGATGATACATGATATATATACGAGCTATTTTGTGAAGATGTGAAGGAGGATATATACTATATGCAAGTGATATGGGATGGATATGGGTAAAATGGGCAGTAGATAAAAATGTGGACACTATAAGGTGAATATAGAGTCTTAAAAGACAATGATTAAATGTAGTATGATATGCGTATGATAGACAAAAAAATTCGGATGGGTAGGAAATAGAATGGTATATACAAACTAGTTGGTGAAAGAGAGATATTACTGTTATTAATTAAGTAGGGTGAATTAGTGGATAGTCGATGTGGAGGATGGGTTATGTGGATAGGGTAATTATGAGAGGATAAGGTAATACAAGTACAAGAAGGGTGGATATGGGATAATACGATGGACAATGGTCAAAAGGGATGAATACACATATGGATATGAGGTGAGAGGATATATTCAATCTAGTCTATAAAGATGTGAGAGGTGATTACTATATGAAGGCATGATAAAGATAGTTAATATGTTCGATATGATGTGGGTGGATAATGGATAAGTTATAAAAGGGATGGATTGAAATGGATATGAGATATGATATATATAAGAAAAAAGGACATGAAGAGGGATAAAAAAGGATAGTATAAGGGATGGATATATAATAATGGACAAGAAAAGATGTGAAAAGTGGGTGGATACTATATAAAAGTGTTATAGGATGGATATAGATGGGATGGGTAAATGGATAGAAGATGGTCACTATATGGTGAATATAGATTCAAAATAAAATGGTCAAAAAGTAGTATGAAGTGGATATGGGGTAGTGTGATAGTATAAAATTGGTCAAACTATGCAAACTATTTATGAAAGTGGGGTGATACTATATGAGGATGTTGTAGGACAAATGAGATGGGAATGGATGTAGAAGATGGACTATATGGTATGAATATGAGATAATAGGATGAATATAATGGTCAAATATGAAAGAAATATGAGAGGGAGGAAGTATAGAAAATGGATATCTAAGATGAATACTATATGGGTGTTCGATGTGGAGGAGAAAGGATAAATGGGAGGTGGATGACTAGTATGATATGAGTACTAGGATGGGATACAATATAATGGTTGGATAATGATCAAGAGGATGAGTACTATATGGAGACTAGGTGTAAATAGTGAAATGTCAAATGGAGATGAATGATGAGGGAGTAATGGATTATTAGGATGTGATATGATGATAGGATGATAAGTGTTAACCTAGGGGTCTCTAAGGTATCAAAAAAAATATGGGTATGACTGACTCAGTTGATAAAAAATATGGGTCTAGTCACAACACTCAAGCAACATACACAAGTATGATCTTAAATTAGTAAACTATAAAGGGTATGTAACCTGATGCCCACACCATCTAATGGCTTTATAGGTGAGGCTATAGGCCAGTGAATCATTATAGAATCTACCAAACCCTCTCAACCTTGATCATCCCTGATGGCTGCTTTAGAGCTGATACTGACTCCTACACCAATACACTTGTTATGGTCTAAGTCCTCTAATCTAAGGTATACAAAAGGATCTAGGTGCATCCCCGATATACATGATGGTATATTGGGGCCCAAGTCCATGTAGGAAGCTATCTGATTACCCTGAGTCTTGGAGCTTAACCCCCCTCACTCCACATAACCCTTTATGGGGAATTTTGCTTAGGTCGTAGTGACATCTCTCCTAATATTTAAACTCCATTGGAACATGGAGTTTTGTTAGAGCATGGTGGTGAAATCCATGACACTAACCCCTATATACTAAGCCCATGCATGGTGATGAAATCCATGTTACATGCTATCTTAGAAGGGATTAAAAAACAAGCAAACACATGATATGATTAATTAACCACTTTAATTACCTATGTGTGATGAAAATTATATGAAAAACTATCACGCACACACAAAGAAACAAGTATATGCAAAAACAATTTTCAAAATAAAAGATATATATATATATATATATATATATATATATATATATATATATATATATATATACCAAAAATATAATGGAAACTAAGATAAAATGCTAAATGACACCCCTCCCTAAAAGCATAAGGGTTAGAATTCTGATTGGAGTGCCTAAATATTGAAAGGCCCTACAACAAAAGTGTTAGTAGTTTAAATTTTAACAATCCTGTGAGTCTACGAGAAACTGTGAGTGCACATAGAAAAATTATGACCAAAATGTACAATATCACAACTATGCAAACAAAATTACTAATCATAAATCATGACTTTGAAATATGTTAATAAACTGTCACGGTTAACTAACAATACCATGATTGTCTAACAATATCACTACAGGAATTAACAATATTGTGACTATCAAAAAATCACAATCTATGATATTGCAGATAGTAATAGAAAAATAAAAATAAGTCTAAGGTAACTATGTAGGTACCCTATCAGACTAAAATAATTACAAGCTTGTTATAATATATATAATTTTGATGAAAAATATATAGTTCTATGCTATCTACCACTACTAATACCTAATATGTGCTATTCCTCAACAATATCATGACTGTAAGTAACAAAACTACAACTTGTAGGTAAATCTCGTAAGTCACAATTCATGGTATTATAGAAGAGGTCAAAATAGTCTATGGGGGGTTTTGAGATGTTTGTTCTATCTTCTATCTGACCTTGTGATTCTTTCACATAGAAATTAATATTTGTCAAAGGTTTTCCTATAGGCGAAAAGGGCTTAGACCAAAAAAAAAAAATTTAGATGGGAAAATGATTAGGTTTCCAAAAAACAATTTAACACACACACGTATTAGACCTCTATGTAGACCCTGAAGATGCCTTTATATAAAACTAAGAATAAAGGTTAGAGTTTTACCAGTTTTAGGAAAACAAAATGTCGTGACTGTCAATTACAAACCCATGATTACTAGATGAATATCATAGTTGAAAGAGTCATGACTTTGTCAGGGATAGCCAAAGAGTCAATGTCTTGGCTTAATGTCTTCCTTCCTACAATTACAGATTCAAAATACCCTTTCAAGCAAAGAAAGTATGAACAGAGGACAAAATATCCTATATTAAGTAAAAATAAAGTATAGGTGACAGAGTTAATCTTGAATACTATATTTGACAATGTCACCACTGGGATCAATAATACTGTGATTACCAGTTCAATACTATAAGTTTGAGAGTCATGGTTTTGTCAAAATATACAAACAACTAGAGTTTAGATGGATTTCCTTCCTGTTATACAAAGAAACCACACCAACAGACAAGATACTTTCACAAATAGAGCATTAGCAAAAACAAATTATAACCTAACTCTTATTATCAATTTTAACAATATCGCTACTGAAATCGGCAATATCATGACTACCAAGACAAATTCATGACTATCAAATTCATGGTATTATCGAAGGCCTAAACCCTACTAAAACACCTAACTGTTAGCAGTTAATTGATAATATCATAACTGGCTTGTACAAAATCATGACTACAATACTGTGAATATCAGAGCAATATCATGATTTACTTGTACATGTCAAAATTTGAAAATTTGGGCTTATATCTACGTCTAGTTGGTCCTACAATTAATCAAATCACTTCTAGTAATGTTATTAGATTGAATGAAGGAGGTTAGTCCCATCGTGGTTGCAAAAATGTACACCAAATTTTAGGTTCAAACAATATTATCAAAACTAAAAATAAAACCCAAAATTTAATAACACCAATAGAAATGAATAGAAAAAGTAAATCAAAATAAATGGAACATGCTTACCATTCTTTTTACTTCTTTATGCTTCCATTCCAGGACTTGTACTTGGATAATTTGATATCAAAATTTGGAATGTTGGATTGCTTTGAGAACTCTTAACAATGGCTTGCAATGCTTGAGTGAAATGGATAATGGCTTGGATAAGAGCTAGAAGGTTGTTATGGATACAATGAGATTGGAAGTATGAGATCTTATGGCTTGATAGATGATTTCCAATTACTCTTCTCCATTGCCTAAGCATGTCCTTTTATAAGAAAATGGAGGGAATTTTGAAGGAATTTTAAATTATTTATAAGTCTCTAGTTTAGAGACTTCTAGAGACTTGGAGGAGCTTTTCCAATTCTAGAGGCTTCTCAATAGGTTTAGGGGAAAATGGGGGGATTAGATACAGATTAACGAGGTTTAGGGTTCATAAGGATGTAGGAATGGCTAGGGTGCTAGGGTTACTAGGGTGGTAGGTGGATAAATATGAAATTTAAATTGTCAAGTGGGTTTTAGGAGTAGGTTAGTAGGTAATAGGCTCTATTATAGGTTTAATGTGGAGATTAATTAGTTTTTAGGACGGGGTAAAATTTTATGGGATATAGGAATGGGATGAATATTATTAGGTAATTAGTTATTTTGGCTAGGACATATAGGAATTAGGCACATCTTCCAACTGTCATCCTTCTTTTGCACCATGACCATCATGGAGGAATATTCACTTTGACTATGTCATATGATTCTTGCCTCCAACGTCTCTTGTACCATATTTTCAATTTCACTCTTTTGGGCATAGAGATACCTGTAGGGTCTGATATTGGGTGGTGTACTTCCTAAAATAAGTATGCTAGAATGATCATGTGCATGTCTTGGAGGAAGTCCTTTTGGCATGTCACCAAAAACAACAAAATGATCATCCAACACCTTTTACAAATCAGGATGTGTAGACTCCTTGGTTGGTTGAACCTCCATGGAAAATAAGTGTGCTATACAACCTTTTCCACCTTTTATGAGAATATTCATCATCTGGTGGGAACTAACATGTTGTGGAGATTTAGCCCATAATCCATGTAGTTTAAAATTCCTTCCTTCTGAATGGAACTTTATGAATAATTCTTGGAAATTTATCTCAATAGTGCCCAAAGTGGTGAGCCACTGCACTCTCAAAACAATGTCAATGCCTCTCATAGGAATAACAAACACAGGGAAATATAAAAAATAGTCTCCCATAACAAGCTTAATATCATGTCATTTTACAGAATAGTTGATCGTATCACCATCTGCAATCATGACCTAAAAGTCTAGAGTTAGATGAATGAAACAATTCAAACAAGCAACCAACTTACCATTAATTAAGTTATGTGTACTCCTAGAGTCAATTAACATAATCACCTTCTATTTCTTTAGGAACCCCACCACCTTGAGAGTTTGAGGAGTACTAATATTTGAAAGTGCATGATAGGAAATGGTAGGTTGAGAATCTTCAAATTCATCCTTAGGTTCTTTTAACCCTTCCCCTAAAACCTCCTCATATTCTTCCTCATCATTGACACCATCAATTTAAAACAATTTCTTTTTAGCACATTGATGCCTTTTGCTCCATTTACTATCACAACCAAAACATAAACCTTTTGCATGATTTTCTTCCACTTGTCGAGGTGTCAATGTGGTAAGTTGATGAAATGATGGTGCATTCACAAACATTGGTGAAAGGTCTTCATCTGATCAACTCTTTTTCCTTAACCATGCGTGCCTTTGGTATGGCCTCAGATACAGTAATGGGATGAAACATGCAAACCTCCAATTGGATGCTATCTTTGAGGCCACCCAAAAATAGGTCAGTCAAATTTTTCTCAGTGATGTTTGCGGTATGTACTTAGAGAGATTCTAAAATTGATAAATATAGTCCTTGACAGTCCTAGTTTGGTACAACTTGGCTTGCTAACTAAAGTAGTTTTCATAGACATTTTTACTATAGTGGAGCTACAACTCCTCAAAAAATACTAACCATGAAACTGTGACACCCTTCTTTTTATTTTGTGTACACAACCAATGATACCAAATGAATGGTTTAGGTTCCAAATAGAGAGAGGCCATAATCATTTTTTATGAACATGAAGTCTGATGTAGATCAAATAAACTTTTAATTTGAGTGAGTCAAGTGAATGGATCATTACCATCAAACTTGCACAGGTCCACTTTTGATAACATTAGCTTAGGGCTAGAATAAGTGTTGGTATTATTTGGAGTAGGAGAACCAAATTGAAGTGGTGGATGGTTATTTGCAGTGGTTGAGTTAATAAATTAGCCAATTACCTAAATATTTGTTTTAATTAATCCTTCACACTATCCAAGTCCCCTCTTAAACCAATAATGTCCCTTTGAACCATATCAAAATTATTTTTTTTATAGATTTTATGTCATCCTTAGGAGTTTTTAGAGTTTCTTTCCCTTTCCCATGTCCACGAGTGTTTGGCCCAGCCATGCACAAACCCTAAGAAGGTTTCAACCCTAAAAAAATGTATAGGTAGAATACATCATTACAATCATATCACTAAGATGAATCCAACTACTGTTATTGTGCACAAGGGTGAAAAATTTTGACCCAAAAAAGTGTATCAGTAGAATATACCGTTGTGATAGTCTTGTAGAGACGAATCTAATGACTACTAATTTACACAAGGTAAATTTTTTTCCAATTTTTTTTTCCAGAATAAAAGTTTTTTTTTTGTAGAAAATCCTCATGAACTAAACTATGATGATGAAAAAAATAAATTCCTCCCATATCAAAAATTATATTTTTTGGCCTTCTAGTGCTTATGATGCTAGATTAAAAAAAAATTACACCATAAAAACTTGCCCAGATTGATGCTCTAATATCACTTGTAAGGAAATACTTAGATGATTTTTAATAATAGAATTATATATGCCAAAATTAAGATCAAAATAAGCAGATCCATAATAAGAATTGGTGAAATAACAAAATACTTGAATATTATGACTGAGCCACATTGCGGGGGCAACCTCCACATCAATGCAATAAAAACATAATTCATGATATGATGATAAAAGACTAACCACTAAATCCTATATATAATCTACTTAGCCATGGTTATTTCATAAGTTGACCTACTACGAACATTTAAAAATACAAGTTAATATGAAAGTGTGTAAGCCATAAGTCGGCCATACATATCCCTATATGCACTATAGGTTAAGGGCATATCAACATGACATTGTAACTATCTATATTCTATCTATAGGTTTGAATTTTTAGCTATTTAGGCATGACATTGTAGTCAAGAGTTGTGACATTATACTACACATATGCAATATATCCCCTCCATTTTATAAATAATAATTTAAACTTTGATTTATTGTTTTTTTGTCTTTTAAGAAGTACAAGGCTTAGTGTCTTCTATTATTACCTATTGTCTTAATATTGAAGAACATATAAATGATATATTTATCCTAATTTTTGTTTTAATTATTTACTTTTTAGATAAAAAATATTGTGTATTTTGAAGAAGATATACTAATAATCACATAATTATACTTATTAGCTAGTTGAGAAAGTGTTGAACATCATAAAAATATCACTTAGAAGTTTAGATTGTTTTCATACGTTTTTGTTTTTTTGCTAACCACTATGAACTTGTGGTTGTATAACCATGAGATTGCATTCTAAAATCATGGAATTGTAACCAATAACCATGATATTATTCTTCTCTGTTGTGTGTTCATAGGTCCAATATCGTGGTTGCATAATCATGACATTGTTTCTCACAAATGTGACATTGTCTATAATAGTTGTGACATTGTGAAGTAAACTCATGTCTCTGTAGTTGTGACATCAAATTGTGTAAACATGGAATCATCTCTCAGATCTACTAGAAAATTAGTATTAGGTCTAATATTTAGTTTTATATGTTGCTGATCAA
This sequence comes from Torreya grandis, assembly GCA_037957365.1. Lineage (NCBI taxonomy): Eukaryota > Viridiplantae > Streptophyta > Pinopsida > Cupressales > Taxaceae > Torreya > Torreya grandis. The sequence continues at coordinate 496,580 of JARHVA010000301.1, read as the reverse complement.
ATTGCCAAATTCCAACTACTAACATTTTATTTATAGGATGTCCGTCAAAGAAAGTGGCATTTTGAAAACTTTAAATATATTTTTATTAATCATGTTTCAATTTTGGGTTAATAAATTTGTTTGATTATGTTTAAATTAACACACTTCATTTTGATCACTATTTGTTTCCTGAGGTTATGACGATGTATGCTCTCCCCTTGCCCTTGTAAGATGGTTCTTAGGGAGAAAAATTGTCAATAAACCTTCAAATTTTTATTTTTAAGGGGGAACATGATGTGGAATTCATATCCACATACTTTTTTTAGTCCTAGGGGGATTGTGACGTGGATTTCATCACTCTACACAAGACAACACTCTATGTTTTGGTGGAGTATAAATATCAGAGATAACTATTGCTAAGCTAAGCGTACCTCCGCATACAAGATCTCATGAACTAAGGAGGTAACACTCCAAATCACAAGTGTCAGACAACACCTTACACAAACTCTAGCCCCACATACTTAAAGGTGTTTATCAGATGCCCTTAGACAACCAGTCAAACTTAGCTTATGACCTCTCGATTGTAACAAGCATCTAGGGTAGGGAAAATAACATTGTTGAAGATCACTCACATAGTAAAAATAGTGAGAGGGTTGAGTGACACCAATCTAGGCACCTATCATTACAAATTATTTGGTGGGATTAGTGTTGAGTTGCATTCATGTGTTAGTCACTGGCATTAGGTTTATGACTTACTTACTATTGTCTGTGTTGTAAAGACCTATATTGTTTATAAACCTTAAAACTACACACAAAACAAACTTAGTCAAATACATGACCCTAGATAACAAAAATATACTTGTCCAAAACCATTACCAAATAATCCTATTATATCCCTTATCATCATCCTCCATCCCATCATCATTAATTATCTCATCCTAGTCATCCTCATTTAAATAAACCTCCATCATTCAACCCTATCTTACTTGAATCAACATCCTACCTAAGCTTGCCTAAAAACCATAAGTCCACTTATTCCCTTGATTTTATTCCATAGTCCTCCTAAATACCCTTTCTTGACATTGGTCTAACTCATTCCCATTTCCAATCACACCCCACCTCAATTATATTGATCAAAGGAAACTTGTCCAAAGTCTTGAGCTAGTTTCTTGTCTAATAATCAACCAATTAAGAAAACCATCCTTAGGATAAAACCTCTATCTAGGTCCATTGTCATATTATTAATAACATGTTATTCTAAGATAATTAACATCCCCTTGCTATACCTGCTTAGGAATCTCATCACTCCTTTGTTAGTCACCCACCACTGTGTCAAAAACTAGTCACCCCTTTGTTTAGTAACCCACCACTCTGCCAAATTAGACACCCATCAACCTGTCACTCTATTTAATTAAACCTATGTCATTCCCTTGATAATAACATGTCAATCTTCTAGTTTAGACATAACACCCATCATCTTATCTCATCACTTTACTAGTTTAAAACTAGCACTCATCGTTATCCTATCACTCTGCTAGTTTAAATTTGGTAATTGGCACCTTATATCTTATCATCTTATTGGTCTAAAATTCGCACTTGTTTACAATTTGATAGCACTCATCATACTGCCCACATAAATCTGACATCAATCATTTATCCAAATCATATCTAACGTGTCTTACCTAGTCTAAACATTAGAGGAGTACCCCTTATTATTATCTAAGCCAAGTGTACCAGTTTAAAATCTTATCGACCTCTTTGCTAAGGATCATAACCCATAAAACCTATAAACATCACTCATATCTAATCAACCACCCCAAAAGGGCAAGCTTCACCTCCCATCTACTAAACTAATTCATCAAATTCCATGAACCTCTTACCCATGCACAAAAAACAAAAGATGGACACCATTCTAGACAAATTGAAGATATCTCTAAGAACCTTGGTGAGCAATCCATGGATCATGAAGAAAGTGTCAGTGGCATGCACACCACAGGGTCAATGCACATAACCAATATAACTTCTTGAATAATGATTTAACTCCTAATTTGAATCGATTATTTATGAAAATAAAGACCAACTCATGACTCATCTCATCGAAATGGGAGTCAAGGTACCCTCAAATTTTAACCAAGACCTTTTAATAAATCTAGTCCAAAGTCCTACCAGGTATGACACTTCACACAATATTAACCACCCCTAGAATAAGTAGACATGAATCTTGTTGACTTTTAGGATGAGGAAGATGAAGAATCTGTTAATGAGAAATTGTCACCTAGACCCATCAACACAACTATATTCAAGGCCAATAAAGGAAAATCCATCTTGGAAGACCAAGTCGAAAAGGATCACAAAAAAGACATGCTTGATCATCTTGACCAAACTATCCAACAAATTAACTCCTTAGCTTCCCAAATAAATTCCAAAGTACACAAACTAGTATCAGCTAACCTGCTAAAATGTTCCTCTCATAGGCCAAAATAAGTCTATACTTAATCCAACCACCACTTCAAATCCTTTTCAAGACCTTGCATTCACTCATCGAATGGCAAGTGATGAAGGATTCTCTCTTAAATATGGATAGAAGAGCTTATTCCAATAAATACAAGTATGAATATTTTTGCTCTATCCTATTGACATTAGTATTATCCATGTACCTTTTCCTTCTCATTTTGAACCACCAAAGCTATAAAATACAAAGGAAAAGGGGACCCAAGGGAACATGCCAAAGAATTCTTTATCTTGCCATGAAGTGGCTTAAAATGATGCTTATATGATTTGGTTATTCCCTCGAAGTCTTGGTGGAATTATGTTAGAATGGTTCATGCATTTACCCAATGGATATATTACTTCATGTAGGGACATAACTGAGAAATTCATCACCCACTTCTGTTACAATTTGGAACATGAAATTACCATGTTAGACCTGTATAACACCAAACATAGAAATGGAGAGAGTCTAACATCATACCTTCAATAATGTTGAGGCTTTGAGATTTGATTTACATGTTCAATTTATAAAAAGGAATTAGTTAACATCTTCATCACCAACTTGAACTCAAAAATTGGCCACCATTTGAAGCTTCATTTTATTACCACTTTTGATGAAATTGTGAAAAAGGGAATTTAGATAGAAAAATATCTTATACTAGGTCATCAAGATATATTATAAGAATGATCATAATCCAAGTAATAAAACCCCTTCAGATAAGCCCAAATTATTCATCAATAATAAAAACATCATTAGAGATGTAGTATTAGATGCTCTACATGTTTAAATAGTTCAAATCCCTAACTCTTCCACCAAATCACAACAATATACATCAAACATAATTATTCCATGAGGAAGGCCACATACTACTTTGTGACAACATCATTATATTAATCTTGGTGAGCCCATTGAAGATGTCTTGAAGAGGCTAATTAATACAAACATGATCACCTTACCAAAAATCAAGCCCCTTGACAATCGTGAACTATGTCATGATTGGATTAAAGAAGATGAGTATTGCTACTATCATTTTTTCAAGGGACATGACACTAGAAGATGTATGCAGTTGAAGAACTTTTGTCACTCAATTTTTCACCCTTGGAGAGGTAGTTCAAGCCTTATCCAGATTGAGTAGAACATGGGATTTCCCCTAGGCCTGTGGGTTGCCTATAGTAGGGGTAAACCTCTAGATTAAAGGGATAACTCCCTATATTTGTTTATTGAAGCTCATCACCTATACCACTCACTTGTTTGGATGAAAAGGAAGAGATAAAATATAAAATTAAACCTATCCTACTGAGATGATGCACCAAATGTAAATTGATTAATACTAAACAAATATAAATCACACTTCAAACAAGAGCCTAACCTACACATGACACTAATCCAAATCTATCTTTCAACATAAGTGTTTCTATGGAGGTTTCTGAAGCAAACTTGAGCTAAGAGGAATAAATAAAAGGTCATGACATGACACTAGTGAAGAGAAAACTCACTATACTCATGAATACTTTATTGAAACACTTCTAGAGACCTAAAAAAGACTTTCAAAGCTGAATACGAATGCTAATAAAGATAACATGCCAAGGAAGTGAAACTATCACTTAACAAGATCAACTAGTCTAACATACACATTGAAATAATCAATAGAGAAGGAAAACCAAGTTATTATTTATTGATCAAAAGCTAAAAATAAGCAGGTCTTCACCATACTCAGGTGGAGGATATAAACCTAGCCAATTAAGGCTTAATATATAGCATAGGCGAGAGAGAAAAGAAGGGCATAAGATAGCGAGAATAGATACGTGTATCATGAGTTACAAACAAGAGAGGAGTTATAGAACTACCTCAACAAGTCTTCAATGACATGTGTATCTCCTCTGAAGATGCTCCAACCCTCTATGTGGCATAGGAGTTAGAACTTGGCTTGACACTTTGCCTAGCTTCTTGAAAACTGCCCTTTGCCTTGGCATGTTGAAGGACAAGTGATCTTCTTGATAGTCAAATAAGGTTCTCTTACATATTTTATTTTCCCTTGACATCTCTCAACTGACCCCTTTAGGTTCTCTTTGACACATTATGTTCTTTTCTTGCTAGGTGTTTAGAGGACTCTTCATCTCCTTAGGCTAATCTTGCACACAAGTGTCAAAACTCATATTCTTATTTTTTAGCTCATCTTATCTTAATGGTTAGCCTATTAAACTCATACCATACCCACAACAATCTATTTTAAGGTCTCAAACTAGCCTCAAGAATTTGTTCTCTACCAAAAGTTCTAGTTAGGCCTCATTCCTTGTAGCTGTATAATCATACAAACCTCTTTGTGTAGAAAGTTGTACAGATGGTAATGAGAATATAAAGGCATATTATAGTACCTAGTATGGCCTTACATCTACATGTACAATTTAAAGATCAAAAAGTGAGTGGAAATAACATTTTTTTATTTTTCTCTCTCCTAACTAGGCCTCAATTAGGCCGCCCTACCAAGAGACTAAAAAATCACTCTAAATGCTTCCCACACATGCCAAACCCAAAATAATCATGTGATTAATTTATATGACCTCCTCCTTTTTGTCCATGCAAATTATAAAGTTTTGACAACTTACATGGACTTATCAGGTAGCATAAAATAGTATTTTAGGGCCTATTCTATATAGTCCTATACCTACAAGTATAATATAATGGAATGAGATGATGATTAGGGGAATCCTAAACATGTTTTAGATCATTTATAAGTTTTTATGATCCATTTTGAGGCATATAAGTTCATTTCTCTCTCATTGGGTCCTTATAGCTCTCCTAGACAACCTGAAAGTGCTTTAAGTTCTTAAAGATGATGCATAAAGCTTGGGTCATGAATCAACCAACCAATTACAAAAAATTAAAGTACACCAGGGTAGGTAACTTCCCCTAGAATTCCAAGGTACCATGCAACTCCTCTATTCTATACTAAGCAATGAAAGCTAGGCTCTTGGGCAACATCTAGGCATTCTACAAGGTTTAGGCAATATTGAGGTCTATAGGGGCTTTCTTGAGTTTGGTTTGAGATACAATTACATTCATAGGTCCATGATTTCCTCATTAACATCTTATAATAGTTATATTTACACATTCCTTCTTTAAACTCTATTACATCCCATTGGTTTATGCCTAGGGTTCTTGAGCCAATTTGCTCAACATACCCTAACTGATTGCATTCACTTCTTTCTCTCATTGTCAGATGTCTGTGTATACCTCTCACCATATTCTCAAGGTCTCCAAATCTCATTCACTCAAGCTTACTAGGCATCTCCTAACTAGCTACCCAATAGGTCAATGCATGCAATTTGGATTGTATATGACTAAACAGGGTTTAATAACATGTTGTCTTTGTAGTTTGAGTTTGAAGGTATGATGGAACTATGTCATCACCATTCAATAATCATGGAAACATCTTGTTTTATCTCTATACCTCTATAAATACTTGAACCTCTTCAAACAACCAAACTTATCATAAGTGAGCAAGCTAGTGTCTTGCCTTGGTTGAGAAGGTAGATTATCCATTATTATCTTATACTTCATATGGGCTTCATATTTGTGTGAGGATTTGTAATCACTATTGAACTCTTCAAGTTCCTTAATCTCCCTTAGTCATCCTATAGTATTTTATACTTTTCAAACAAGCAACCTTCTTGTGAAAGTATGTAGACTTGTGTGTATACTCTTAAGATTATTGACTTAGTTCCATGACCCTCTCTACACTTGTAAATGACTTAAGTGTTTTCAGTGACTTGAGAACCTTAAATTCTCTCCTAGACTTCAAATACTCATACACCAATATCTCATATTTTGGAAAACCCTTAGTCACTTTAGTAGACCTAAAAGTGACCAACTACCTGTGTGTATTCATTTGGAATGGTCTGCAACTTGGTGTTTTAGGAGCCCTAATTTTAGTCATTGATCCTCCTCAAAATATTGATATGATATTGGTAGTTTAGGACTCCATAAAATTCTTAAAACTTTGTACTTATATTTGTTGTTTCCAAAATTAGCTCATTTTTGAAAACAACCCCCCTGCGAAACTTGTCTGTTTCGCCTTTTGCCTTTCTAAGTTTATTTTTCGATACGATGTTTATAAATCATTTTCGTCTTGTCCTTGGAACGAGGAGTGGTTACTATCTCGTCCAGGTCAAGTTTTTTCTTCCCCTTTTTTTTCCTTCCAGAGTTGGTCTCTTCTTTCTTTTCTGTACAAAGGCGGCGAAATACGTCGCCTTTGCATTTCTCTTTTTTTCTGTGCAAGGGCGGCGATTTGCGCTGCCTCTGCACGTTTTCTGCAAGGGCGGCAATTTTTGCCGCCCCTGCACTCTGACTTGCAAGATCGGCATTTTTCACCGCCCCTGCAAAGAGACCGACAGCATGCAAGGACGGCAATTTTTATCGCCCTCGCATGCCTCGATTTCCATGTAAGGCATTAATGGCCACGCGTGGCAGGTTGTTAGAGTGAATTTTTCACCCTATATTTTCCGATTTGAGCCTCATTATTCTCATTGCTTCCTCATCTCCTCCTACCTCTTGCACCTGAGCGCCTTAAGCGACGTTTCGAAGCACCAACTCGTGGATCTGACCTCGTGGCACGCACATTTTCTCAGGTAGGGTTTGTTTTTATGTTTTTTCTCAGTTTTAGCTTAGTGTTTTATTGATTTTATTTTATTTCTTTTCTTCTCCCTCCTAATCGTGATTTTTCCGCCAAAGACCTCATGCGGGTGGCATTTTTGCCGCCCATGTCTTTTTCAAAACTTTCATGCAAAGGCGACGAAAAATGCCGCCCTTCCACGCTCTCCCCTTGTCAAGAGTAGTGGCGGCAATTTTTGCCGCCTCTGCATTTTTTCAGGCATTCTTCTTGCAAGGGCGGCGATTTTCGCCGCCCCTGCATTATTCTTACAAGGGCGGCGATTATTGCCGCCCCTGCATCCTACTCACAAGGGCGGCAAAAATTGTTGCCCCTTCATCCTACTCATAAGGGCGGCGAAAAATGCCGCCCTTGTTATTTCTCTCAATTTATGCAAGGACGGCGATTTTCGCCGTCCCTGCATTTTTTTTAAATTTTTAGCTAACTCTCAAAATTTTTCTTTTCGAGTTGTCCCTTTCGCACGTTTTCTTCTTCGTTTTCCGCTCTTTTGCTAGACTTGGCCTATTTAAGTGATTCCCAGTAACCCATGTCACTTAAATTGCGCTCTCCCTCTCTCGCTCACTCTTCTTTCATCTGTAATCATGGCAACAACACCTTCAACAAGCTCCTGTACATCTGCTCCTGTCCAATCAAGACTGTCCTCTATGATGGAAGCATCTCCCTTAAAGGTGAAGAGCATGAAATACAAGTACCAGGGTGTCTTCCCGCCCACATCAGTCACCTCGAATGTCGATGACATTCGAGATACCGAGATCGACCACGTCGACATGACCGAATTCCTGGAGCGAACCAAGGCAACAAATCCCAGCACTGGGATAAAAAGAATTGTTGAGAGCAACATCCACCTGGTGGCCACCTTTTCGGTAGCAGCACATCATGCAAAATTTGTCCTTTAGTGCGCGCGATTTTACAACAAAGAGACCAGATCGGTCTCAGACGCTAGTGGTGGCATGGTAATTTAATTGGACCCCGATTTTATCGACAAAGTTTTTTTGTGTCTACCAGCCACCGAAGTAACCCAAATTGACTTCGAGAACGCACAAAAGGAGTATGACAAAGACCCAAAAAGGGCAAAGAAGGTCATGAATTATAAATGGCTAAAGACTCTGAAGATCGGTCTCTCTAGATGGCCGAAAAGCTTTCTCAAAAGTGATTTCATCGAAGAAGTTGGTGACTTAATCACCCTCCTCAGCAGAGTACGGGGCCTCCCGTCCTCTTCACAATTCCATGAATGGATGTATCCGTTCATTAAGATCATCCTTCAAGGTAAACAAACTATTTTTTAGGGAGAATAGATCAACAATGCTATCCACGAACAACTGACTAGGGTACAAACCTCCTTTAAATTCTACATAACCTCGTACCTGGTCTATATAGCTGCCGCAATGCGATCTTTCCCAGGTTTGACAATAAAGGGAGATAGAAAGACCACCCCGGTCTACTCATACTATCCACATCTGACGCTTCAAGAGTCAACACGTCATTTTAGGTGAGTAAATGATGCTTTTTTCACCGTATTCTTGTGTCTCTTCGATCTTCAACTAGAGCAGAAGAGAATATCAGACGAGGCCTGGATGATGGTGAATGGTTATGGCTGCATGTTCCTCTAGTTCCCTACATTTTGCTATCTTCGGGTGGGTTTCTACCAAGGATACCCTTATATGCTCCTCAAATTCCCTTCAGACAGGTTAGTCTTAATGAAGCTTTGCTGACAACTGGTTGTCGTGCACACGAAGCAGATGGAACTTAAGAGACTCGGTTTCAAGTTCCCTATCCAGATTGGTAGGTTTTCAATTGCTACATCAACCAAAGCCAAGGTTATGGAAATAAAAATGCAGATGGTTACCATCAAACCATTTAAGAGACAGGAGAAATTTGACTTCATGGGAGTCAGAGAGAAGATTAAAAGAAAGACTCAGTTCCACGAACCCATGATTGAGGATATCTGGGTGGACCTGAAGATGGCTGATAAAATAAGAAAAATAGACTATTACCACCTCACACTGGAGCAGATAGAATACCTCAGACTTGCATAGGTTCCTTTTGGTTTAGCCGATGATGGAAACATCATAAACAACAGGTATCTGATAGAAAAAATTGCTGGTTCCCCTCTCCCTCTAGTTCAGTGGTCTCAAAAGGAGTTGACCTTGCTGAGGAAAAGATTTGAACTAATATTGGCTAACACCAATGATTGGTTAGCAGCAAAAGGGATCACCCTAAAAAAATTCATCACAGGATCAGAGGTTGAATACCAAGCAGAGTTAAAGAGGAAGGCAGAAAACTAAACAAAAAATAAAGATGACGTTCCTTCACCTTCTAAGCCTCACAAGCCTAGGATCATCTTTGTTTCCAAAAAGCCTAAATCAGCAGCTGAAAGAACCAAAGGTCAAAGCCCCGAGGCACAGACATCTCAACCTATGAAGACACAGGATCAACCTTCAGAATGACCAAGTGTTGGGTCTCCAATCTCACTGGAACAAGCACAGCCAATCCAGAGCGCCTCTCCTTCTCCCCCTCAATCTCCTGTGGTGCCCACTTCTCCTATCTCTCCAATCAGTGTTCCATCTTTCAGAGCCGCTTCCCCTTTCAGGGTTGTTTTTGGTGATCCTCAGGGTCCTTCAGCAGGTTTTCCTCGCTCTTTCGGGTCCATTCTGAGTCTATCATCTCCGTCTTTCAACCTGCCACCAAGCCCTGCACCTGAGCCAGAATCAATAGTTGATACAGTTTCATCGATTACTCCAACTGCAACTACTGCCACCACTAGTAGTGTGAAAGCTGCTACAGTGACACCGGCAGATGTAACTATTGTTACAACGGGTACTCTCCCACCTTGGATGTTTACTTTCACGCCTAAAAGAAAGAAAATGGCCATCTCCCCGAAGGAATTCGATTTTGGCAAGATAATGCCGGCAAAAGTAAGGGCTCCTAAGAGGCCAAAAATCCTCTCCAGGTTGGTCGAAGAAAAGGGGCAAAAATTTCTATAAATTGCCAAGCCTCTTCAGGACGCAGCCCTTGAGGGTTTTGAAATGAGCAGTTATTCCGTCTCTCGTGTTGAACTTGCCAAAGCTACTCACGAAGGTGCGAAGAGCGATCTTCAGTCAGCAATGGACATTATGGTCCAAAAATTTGACAGAAAACAGGAGATGAAAGATTTTTATAAAGCCAAGGCTGAGCAGTTAACAACAGTGATCAAGAGGTTCACTATTCTGACTGAGGCAGCAACTCTAGAGGCCTTTTCTGCGGATGATTCAGTCATTCAAAAAGCTGAAAAGACCTATTTAAAGGGGAAAGTCATGGAGGAATATGTTGAAAGGATGCACAATCAAGGAGTCTCTTTGCTATCATAAGTTGCAGAAAGAACAGGTAAAATGAAGAGATTGAAAACTCAGGTAGACAATTTTGTCTCCCTTATCTTTCAAAAAATTGACAGCGTAGAGAAAGATCTCAGCAAATGGAAGGAAATGAAAGATCTCAAAAAGAGTACTCTGATATCTATCGGTGTCATCTCCAACAAAGATTCCTATGTTGAGATCAAGGAGTCAATGATCTTCAAGATTCAGGTACTCAAGGATCTAATTGACGATCTCAAAGCTTTCAAGGAAGCTAGTGAAAAGAGTGACCTGAGCCTGCTGAACAAGTTAGAAGAGGTGCCATGCAACTTGACTTTTAAGGACCATCAGTTCCTTCCGGTAGAGGAAATGATTCAGAGTTTCGAAGAGATGATCCGAAAAGATTTTGAAGGAGCATCTTTCTCAATGACTTCGATAGACAACATTCTGGATGCTCAGTTAACTTTAGAGAATTTAAAATCTAGGTTGATTGGCCACTCTAAAGCCATCACAACATTGAAAGACGCGCTGATCAGAGCAAGGATCGTCTCCAAAAATGCAATTGCGCCAGATAGCATAGGAATTCAGGCATCAATCGCCATGTACGATGCTCATCTGAAGAAGTCTGGCAGCAAGAATTGACTCTCTCTCTCCTTCTCTCTTCTTCTATCCTTATGCATTTCTATTTTGTGCAGAATGCATGCAATTTTGTAATATGTAATTACATGTAAATATTTTAGAAAATATCTAAAAGTCAAAGATGAGTCATCTTTGACCAAGATATTTTATATTTTATTATTTTCTATTTTTGAGGGTTTTCTCCCTATATATAGTGGAGACTTCATTTGTAAAAGATCTTGGAAAATTTAATAGAAAACACTCTGCTGAAATTGAAGCAACTTTTGAGACTTTGTGCTCAAATTTGTAAATCATATTCTGTTGAATGAATGAGAAGCAGGTTATTTCAGACTTTGTGTTGAAATTATCTGTGTTATTTAGAAAATAGTTCTTATGTCTTTTTCCTGGTAACATCTTGTTTATCTGATTTAATAAGCAAGTGGGTGTGTTATTATTATCTGAGGGTGCTTCTAGAGGGTAGAAGATAGACTTTGTGCTGCTTTTACCTTTGAGATTCTTTTATCTTTTGTAGTTTCAGGTGAATACTTTGTGCTTCACTTTACTCTACGGTTGTACTTGTTTCGGATCTGTGGAGAAGCTACAGAAGACTTTGTACTTGCGTGAGCGTTTTTGTGGACTTTGTTACTTCAGGTGATCTTTTGCTCTTCGTTTGACACCATTCTTGAAAGAAGAGAAATGTTGTTAGCATTAGACCATGATTTTTTCCCTTTTGTTCTTTATACATTACCTCTGAAAAAAGAGGGGTAGATGATGTTATACCACCCTCATGTGTTATTTTTTGCTTAATTATATATATGCTTATAACACGTAAATATTGATAGGGAACCTCCCCTTGATGAGAGGAGAGATTTACCTCGTCTAGATCTGGTAAAGCCACACTCTTCGTGGTGTAAATCTCCCTTATGGTGTGGCTGATATCCCCATTTTGTCATCAGTTAGTTGACGACAAAATATTTACCCAACAATTTTTGGCGACTCCGCTGGGGAACGGATGTGCAGTCTAAAACCTCAAGTTTCAGATTGAAGCAGTCCTTACCCTTCTCCATTGCATAGTCTGGCGACTCCGTTCTATATCTTACCCATTATCATTCTAGCCTTACCACCTACCTACGTTATATTATCTGGTCTGCAAAACCAGAGCTACTGAGAAGAATGCGCATTTTGAAGCCTCAAGCTTCAACTTGAAGTAGTTTCAGTCCCATTTTTGTTTTGAAAACCTAGCAACTCCACGCTACACCAGAAGTCAGAGATCTAAGGGTGTTGTCGACCCTGTGTTTGAATTGGCACAACAGAGTAATTTTGATCTATTTTCTCTACCAGCTTCTCTTTAACGGTTTAAGAGTTTTCCTTCTAGCCTTGTCAGGTCACCAACACAAGGTAGAACTCCTTTTCCTGCTGTTAATCGCCGCCTACCTATAAACACTCCACCAAGGTTTTTTGTCCCACCTTTTCATCCTCTTATCATAATGGCTCAAGGCCCATGGTGTAATTCCTTCGGCCCTCTTAACTTGACCCCACCTCTGCATGAATTACCTCGTAGTTTTAGGAAAAATTTTCCTAAGTTTTTTGGTGATGGGAAGGTTCATCCTGACGAATATGTTGCCGCCTTCTCCATAGCATGTGGCGTAATTGGGGTCAAATTTGAAGATGTGGCAGTAAGACTCTTTGTGAAAACTTTACAAGGAGCTGTCGTGGATTGGTTTTATCACCTGCAGGTTGGGTCAGTAACAAGCTGGGATACGCTCAAGTCCAAATTTGAAGCTAGATTTAAACTCACTGAGGATGCGCACACTTTGTTGGCGAAACTGACACAATTAAAGAAAGAATCCCAGGAACCCATGAGGGATTTCATAGCTAAATTCAACAAGTTGAGGAACCGGATTTTGATCGTGGCCCAACCCACACCAGAAAATCTCAAGTGTTTTTTTATCAACTCACAGCTTCCCAAAGTAAGTTTCTTATTGAGACGAGCTGGCCCTATGGACCTAGCCTTGGCTCAAGGTTTAGCTATCGAGATTGAAGATGATCTTATCCTGGCAGGCAAGATTAGGAAAGAGTCTAGTAAAAATAAATTCCCTTCATCTGTTGAAAGCTCTTCTACGGGCACTACAGATTCTATGGTGCAAAAATTAACAAATGAACTAATAGCTTTGAAAAGACAAATTGCCCAAGGTACGTCCGCTCCTACCTATCGAGATGTGCCAAGGAGGACATTACAGAATCAACAATATCAAGGTAATACTGCTTGGACCCAAGGGCAATCAAACCACCTACCTCCCCTTTCAAGAAGATTAGCCATTGAAGCAACCCCTGCCAATTCAGCGGTCGGATACCTAGAGGCTGAGCACGACAACTCCTTTCAACCACAGCTAGACCAACAAAAAAATGCTAACCTCTTTGATGAACAGGGTGAGGAATTAGCTGGCGACTCTAATATCAGTTTCTTAGATTATCAAGATGAAGTTGAGGGTAAAAGAGAAGATTCAGAGGGAACTTACGCTATTTTTACCAGATCTCAAAATCAGTCGGCTTCACAAACTGACAAAGAAAAGGCAGATGAAGAACTCCGATAAGCAGTTTCTATAGCCAGATGTGAAACTCCATTACCTCCGCAATCAAAAGATCAGATAACTCATAAAAAAGTAAGTACTCCCAATCACCCGATATTCCCCTCTTCTGCTACTCAGGCTAGTGGAGTACCTTTCAAAGCCTCTGATGATGAAATTTCTTCTTCCATTACAACTATTTTTCAATCATTTGATATAATTGATCATGATAGAAAGACTAAAATTCAGATGACAGAGGTTGAGTATCTAAGAGCTAACCCAGAACAGTTTGATAGGTTAGCAGAGTATGTTAAAAATAAAGCTGTCTCTATAAGACAAGATTATTTGAAAGTTGTTCCTGATCCCCCCAAAGACAAATCAGCTCAAAACAATCTAGTTGTGACTCTTTCTGTCGTTCTCAGAAAAATAGAACATTTCTATGTTTCCTTACTTATAAATGGCTACAAACTGAGTAATTATATTATAGACTCCGGGGCTTCAGATAATGTCATGCCTGCCAAGGTGGTAGATTCTCTCAGCCTAACTTTGACAAAGACTTTTAGGAGGTGTTTTTCCATGGAAAACAAACAAGTTCTTCTCCTTGGCCAAATAAAAGATGCCCAATACGCCTTTGTAGCTTTTCTAGAAAAGCGGATAAAAATGACGGTTCTAGTAGCCGATGTTCCAGCATCTTACGGCATCCTGCTTGGGCAAAATTTCTGTAAGGATGTTGGGGGCGAGTTAAGCATGGACCTATCAGAAGCAAGGATTCCAGTCCAAGGCGTCATGAAGAAATTGCTTCTTGAAAAAGAAGCCAGGTACGTAGTTACCCGTTCCGCAACGCCTGAAGCTCAAATTTTATTTGAGTCTTCAGGCATGGGCACTTATTTCTTATCCACAGACGAGATCCATGGTGCATTAGATTAAACTCCTACTGGTGGTAATTTGGGTTTGTTTTTAGCTGACGCAAAGGGTGGAATGCCCAAGCAAAATAAACACATGAAACAACCCTTTCCCCAAAACAAGAAAGTTAGTATGAAAAAAGTAATACCTGATGAGCTATAGACCTTGGAGTTTGACGAAAGTTGCTCTTCTACTGGATCAGGAGCCGGAGTTGTGTTGGTATCCCCTTGGGGAGAGATTACCCCTTTTTCTTACAAATTGCAATTTAACAATGCTAACAACACGGCTGAATACGAATTCCTGTTGCTTGGACTACAGGCTGCCAAAGAAAAGGGCATTAGAAAACTCCATGCTAAAGGAGACGCTGAGTTGATAGTCTGTCAGGTAAAGAACCTCTATCAGACTAAGAATAAGAGGTTGCACCATTATCGCAATCTGGTATGGGATCAGATCAAAAATTTTGACACCTTCAATATCTCTGTCGTTCTGAGAGAATTCAATGATCGAGCAGATGCATTGACTGTCTCTGCCACCCACCTGATTCCCCACCCAAATTTTAAGGGAGATAAGTATATTATTGAGCTGGTTTTCCGACCAAGTGTGCCAGACAATGCCGATCACTGGCAAGTGTTTAACAATGATGATCAAATCATCGCCTTCTTGGAGCAAAAGGACACTTTCAAACAACTATGTTTTGAAGGTAGTGAGGCCTGGGAGTGTAGATTAACCCCTGAAACCCAGGTCGATACAGGTGAGAATTTTTTACATCTCAAGGAAAATAAAATTTCCAAAGGTTTGGTTTCCTTAGAAAAACTTTTTGATAATCATGACAGGTTTGTCAAACAACAACGAATAGATTCAAGTTCTTCTCAAGATTTTGATCAAGTCAACTTGGGGACCAAGCACGATCCTAAGATGGTAAACATTGAGAAATGCTGCACTTCTGAAGAAAGGTTAGAGCTTGCTAGTTTACTCCACCAATATAGGGATGTGTTGGCCTATTCTTATGATGACTTGAAATCTCTTAGGCCACATGACATCCGTCATGACATCCCTCTGAAAGCTAATTTTTTACCTTACAAATAGAAATCCAGACAATATAATCTAAAAATTTCAGGTACTATTTTAGCTGAGATATAAAAGATGCTGGATGCTCGAATAATTTTTCCAATCCATCACTCAACATGGGTTGCTAACATAGTACCCGTCAGAAAGAAAAATGGTGAGATTCGAATCTGTGTAGATTTTAAGAACTTAAATCAGTTATGCTTAAAAGATAACTACCTCCTTCCCATTATGGATCAAGTCTTACAGATGATAACAGGTTCAAAAATGTTATCAATGTTTGACGGTTTTTTGAGGTACAATCAGGTTGAGGTTGGGAAAGCAGATCAACACAAGACAACGTTCACCACATCCTGTGGCACTTTCGCTTACTGCAGGATGCCTTTCGGTTTGATAAATGCAGGCAACACTTTTCAAAGGGCCATGGATCTTGCTTTCAAAGATTTGATGGAAAAATTTATTGTAGTGTACCTAGACGATCTGACGATTTTTTTAAAACAGCGTTCGGAGCATGTTCACCATTTGCAAAAGGTACTGGAGCGCTACCGTCAAAATGACATCTCGTTAAACCCAAAAAAATCCGTCTTCAGAGTGACTGAAGGGAAACTTCTCGGACACATAGTGTCTCGAGAAGGCATCATAATTGATTCAAAAAGAGTTAGGTCCATCCAGGAGCTTACTCTACCTGCCAGCAAGACCGCAGTTCATTCTTTCTTCGGAAAGGTGAATTTTCTTAAGAGATTTGTTCTTGAATTCGCTGAGAAAACCCGTCACATTGTCAACATGATGAAGAGCAATGCCACATTTAGGTGGACTGCCGATGGCAAATCAGTGTTTAAAGAAATTAAAGAAGCAATTGTTCGGGCACTAGTCTTGGTCTGTTCAGACTATACTAAAAGTTTCAAGATATATAGTTATGCCTCTGAGCATACACTATCAGCTATTCTGGTTCAACCAAATTTAGAAAATGCAGAATCTCCTATTTCATTCATGAGTTGCCCACTCAAAGATCACGAGTTGAAATATTCTCTTATAGAGAAACATGCATACGCCGTGGTCAAGGCTGTCAAGTATTTCAGGTTTTATATCCTAAATTCTCACACCGAAGTTCTCGTATCAGATATAACAATAAAATCTATTTTGACTCAACAAGAATTCGATACAAAGAGAGGTAACTGGATTGCCAAAACTCAAGAATTTGATCTGGACATCAAACCAACCAAGCTTGTACGAGGAAGGGGTCTCTGCCAATTGATCGCCAACAACATTCCAGATGAATTAAAAAGTGAAGAACAAGATATCAAAAGCGTGCCCACAGTTTTCTTTATCACCATTACTGATGAGTGGTATTCTAACATTGCTCATTTCCTAACATATGGCGAGTGTCCTGTCCATCTTTCTTTGAAAGAAAAATGGAATGTTAAATTGAAAGCAGTTGGTTATGTTCTGTGGGACAATGGTCTTTATAAGAGAAACTTGGATGGGGCATTTCTTCGTTGTGTTGACAAAGCTTAACAAGAAAGACTTTTAGAATCTTTTCACGATTTGGCCTATGGAGGACATTTCTCTGCACCGGTGACGGCACACAAAATTCTACGAGCAAGGTAATATTGGCCCACACTTTTTTAGGATGCTTACAAATGGGTGCGTAGGTGTGAGCTGTGTCAACAATTCGTTGGAAAGCTTACGCTGCCTGCTTTGCCCCTCAAGCCAGTTGTGATCGAAGAACCATTTCAGCAGTGGGGTATTGATTTCATTGGTGCAGTTAACCCGTCTTCGAGTGTCGGACATGATTATGTCCTCACCGTGACTGATTATTTTACTAAGTGGGTGGAGGCCATACCAACCAAGCATGCTACATCTGAAGTAGTATGCAGCTTTCTCAAAAAAAATATCATCTCTAAATTTGGGGTTCCACTAAAAATTGTAACAGATAATGTGGCCTATTTTTCGTCACATGAAATTACTCAATTTTGTTTCCATTACGAGATTACCTTATCTCACACTTCAGATTATTTTCCTCAAAAAAATAGACAAGCAGAATCAAGTAACCGGAACCTGGTCACCATTATCAAGAAATTGGTGGACGACAATCAAAGAACATGGCACAAAGCTTTGTATGACGCTTTATGGGCCGACATGATAACACCCAAAAGAGCTATAGGTATGTCACCTTTCCAACTCTTATATAGACGAAATGCAAAAATTTTCATTACCCTTGAACTACCAGCACTCAAATTAACCAGAGCAATCGAAGACTCAACCTTCGAAAGCTTAGTTGATAAACGGATTATGTGTCTGATCGAGCTGAACGAACAATGATTTATGATGGTGGATCGGATCAAGGAACATCAAGACCGGGTGAAAGCACTTTTTGATAAAAAAGCTAAAGTGCGTGACTTTCAAGTCAGAGATCAAGTCTTGTTATGGAACAAACGACGAGAACCAAAAGGGATACACGGCAAATTCGACTCCCCGTGGAGGGGTCCGTTCACCATTCGACAGCTCTGTGGTGAGGCCAGCTTTTTGCTGGAGTATAAAGATGGAACACCATTTACACTACCTCACAATAGGTAGCATCTAAAGCTTTTCAACTCTTGAAGCTCAGATGAGTCCATCTGTAAAATATATACAGTTCTTATGTTTCGTCTATTTTTCTTTCTCATTTTCGCTCGACTCCGTAGCCTAATGGCTTGGATGAAGGCACTTAGAGACTAGATTCTGCTCCCGCTAATCATTTCGATTAAACAGAAGTTCTCTAACAGGAGCCAGCTGTTGTTTCCAAAATTAGCTCATTTTTGAAAACAACCCCCTGCGAAACTTGTTCGTTTCGCCTTTTGCCTCTCTAAGTTCATTTTTTGATACGATTTTTATAAATCATTTTCGTCTTGTCCTTGGAATGAGGAGTGGTTACTATCTCGTCCAGGTCAAGTTTTCCCTTCTCTTTTTTTCCTTCCAGAGTTGGTCTCTTCTTTCTTTTCTAAACAAAGGCAGTGAAATACGCCGCCTCTGCATTTCTCTTTTTTTTTATGCAAGGGCGACGATTTGTGCCGCCTCTGCACATTTTCTGCAAGGGTGGCAATTTTTGCCGCCCCTGCACTCCGACTTGCAAGGGCGACATTTTTTGCCGCCTCTGCAAAGAGACCGACAACATGCAAGGGTGGCAATTTTTGCCACCCTCGCACGCCTCAATTTCTGTGTAAAGCATTAATGGCCACGCATGGTGGGTTGTTGGGGTGGGTTTTTCACCCTATATTTTTTGATTTAAGCCTCATTCTTCTCATTAATTCCTCCTCTCCTCTTATCTTTTGCATCTGAGTGCCTTAAGCGATATTTCAAAGCACCAACTCGCAGATCTGACCTCGTGGCACGCGCATTTTGTCAGATAGGGTTTGTTTTTATGTTTTTTCTTAGTTTTAGCTTAGTGTTTTATTGATTTTATTTTATTTCTTTTCTTCTCCCTCCTACTCATGGTTTTTTTGCCAAAGACCTCATGCGGGCAGCATTTTTGCTGCCCATGTCTTTTTCAAAACTTTCGTGCAAAGGCGGCAAAAAATGCCGCCCTTCCACACTCTCCCATTGTCAAGAGCAGTGGCGGTGATTTTCACCGCCTCTACATTTTTTTAGGCATTCTTCTTGCAAGGGCGGTGATTTTTGCCGCCCCTGCATTCTTCTTACAAGGGCGGCGATTATTGCCGCCCCTACATCTTTCCTGAAAGGGTGGAAAAAATCGCCGCCCCTGCATCCTACTCGCAAGGGCGGCGAAAAATGCCGCCCTTGTTATTTCTCTCAATTTATGCAAGGGCGGCGATTTTTGCCGCCCCTGCATTTTTCTTTAATTTTCAGCTAACTCTCAATTTTTTTTTTTTGAGTTGTCCATTTTGTGCATTTTCTTCTTCATTTTCTGCTCCTTTGCTAGACCTGGCCTATTTAAGTGATCTCCAGTAATTCATGTCACTTAAATTGTGCTCTCCCTCTCTCGCTCACTCTTCTTTCATCTGTAATCATGGCAACAACACCTTCAACAAGCTCCTGTATTTCTGCTCCCATCCAATCAAGACTGTCCTCTATGACGGAAGCATCTCCCTCAAAGGTGAAGAGCATGAAATACAAGTACCAGGGCGTCTTCCCGCCCACATCAGTCACCTCGAATGTCGATGACATTCGAGATACCGAGATCGGCCACGTCAACATGACCGAATTCCTGGAGTGAACCAAGGCAATAAATCCCAGCACTGGGATAAAAAGAATTGTTGAGAGCAACATCCACCTGGTGGCTGCCTTTCCGGTAGCAATACATCATGCAGAATTTATCCCCCAGTGTGCGTGATTTTACAACAAAGAGACCAGATCGGTCTTAGACGCCAGTGGCGGCATGATAATTCGGTTGGACTCCGATTTTATCGACAAAGTTTTTTTGTGTTCGCCAAACACCGAAGTAACCCAAATTAACTTTGAGAACGCACAAAAGGAGTACGACAAAGACCCAAAAAGGGCAAAGAAGGTCATGAATTATAAATAGCTAAAGACTCCGAGGACCGGTCTCTCTAGATGGCTGAAAAGCTTCCCCAGAAGTGATTTTATCGAAGAAGTTGGTGACTTAATCACCCTCATCAGCAGAGTACGGGGCCTCCCGTCCTCTTCACAATTCCATAAATGGATGTATCCGTTCATTAAGATCATCATTCAAGGTAAACAAACCATCTTTTAGGGGGAACAAATCAACAACGCTATCCATGAATAACTGACCAGGGTACAAACCTCTTTCAAATTTTACATGACCTCATACCTGGTCTATATAGCTGCCGCAATGCGATCTTTCCCAGGTTTGACAACAAAGGGAGATAGAAAGACCACCCCAGTATACTCATACTATCCACAGTTGATGTTTCAAGAGTGAACATGTCATTTTAGGTGAGTAAATGACACTTTCTTCACCGTATTCTTGTGTCTCTTCGATCCTTAGCTAGAGCAAAAGAGAATATCAGACGAGGCCTAGACGGTGGTGAACGGTTATGGCTGCATGTTCCTCCAGTTCCTTATGTTTTGCTATCTTTGGGTGGGTTTCTACCAAATATACCCTTATATGCTCCCCAAATTCCCTTCAGACAGGTTAGTTCTAATGGAGCTTTGCCAACAACTGGTTGTCATGCACACGAAGCAGATGGAACTTAATAGACCCAGTTTCAAGTTCCCTATCCAGATTGGCAGGTTTTCAATTGCTACATCAACCAAAGCCAAGGTTATGAAAAGAGAAATGCAGATGGTTACCATCAAACCATTCAAGAGACGAGAAAAATTTGACTTCAGGGGAGTCAGAGAGAAGATTAGAAGAAAGACTCAGTTCTACGAACCCATGATTGAGGATATCTGGGTGGACCTGAGGACGGCTGATGAAATAAAAAAAATGGACTATTGCCACCTCACACTGGAGCAGATAAAATACCTCAGACTTGCAGAGGTCTTTTCTGGTTTAGTCGATGATGGGAACATCATAAACAATAGGTATCTGACAGAAAAGGTTACTAGTTCCCCTCTCCCTCCAGTTCAGTGGTCTCAAAAGGAGTTGACCTCACTGAGGAAAAGATTTGAACCAATATTGGCTAACACCAATGATTGGTTAGCAGCAAAAGGGATCACCTTAAAAGAATTTGTCACAGGATCAGAGGCTGAATACCAAGCAGAGTTAAAGAGGAAGGCAGAAAACCGAACAAAAAACAAAGGTGACGTTTCTTCGCCTTCTAAGCCTCACAAGCCTAAGATCATCTTTCTTTCCAAAAAGCCTAAATCAGCAGCTGAAAGAACCAAAGGTCAAAGCCCCGAGGCAAAGATAGCTCAACTTATGAAGACCCAGGAGCCGATCCAAAGTGCCTCTCCTTCTCCCCCTCAATCTCCTGCGGTGCCTGCTTCTCCTATCTCTCCAATCAGTGTTCCATCTTCCAGAGCCGCTTCCCCTTCCAGAGTTGTTTTTGGTGATCCTTAGGGTCCTTCAGCAGGTTCCCCTCGCTCTTCTGGGTCCATTTTGAGTCTATCATCTCCGTCTTTCAACCTGCCACCAAGCCCTGCACCTGAACCAGAATCAGTAGTTGATACAGTTTCGCCGATTACTCCAACTATAACTACTACCACCACCAGTAGTGTGGAAGCTGCTACAGTGACACCGACAGAGGCAACCATTGTTACAACAGGTACTTCTCTCTCGCCTTGGATGTCTGCTTTCACACCTAAAAGAAAGAAAATGGCCATCTCCCCGGAGGAATTCGATTTTGGAAAGATAATGCCGGCAAAGTAAGGGCTCCTAAGAGGCCAAAAATCCTCTCCAGGTTGGTCGAAGAAAAGGGGTAAAAATTTATAGAAATTGCCAAGCCTCCTCAGGACGCAGCCCTTGAGGGTTTTGAAATGAGCAGTTATTTTGTCTCTCGTGTTGAACTTGGCAAAGTTACTCACGAAGGTGCGAAGAGCGATCTTCAGTCAGCAATGGACATTATGGTCCAAAAATTTGACAGGGAAAAAGAGATGAAGGGTTTTTATAAAGCCAAGGCTGAGCAGTTAACAACAGTGATCAAGAGGTTCACTATTCCGACTGAGGCAGCAACTCCAGAGGCCTTTTCTGTGGATGATTCAGTCATTCAGAAAGCCGAAAAGACCTATTTAAAGGGGAAAGTCATAGAGGAATATGTTGAAAGGATGCACAATCAAGGAGTCTCTTTGCTATCAGAAGTTGCAGAAAGAACAGGTAAAATAAAGAGATTGAAAACTCAGGTAGACGATTTTGTCTCCCTTATCTTTCAAGAAATTGATAGCTTAGAGAAAGATCTCAGCAAATGGAAGGAAATGAAAGATATCAAAAAGAGTACCCTGATATTTATCGGTGTCATCCCCAACAAAGATTCCTATGTTGAGATCAAGGAGTCAATGATCTTCAGGATTCAGGTACTCAAGGATCTAATTGACGATCTCAAAGCTTTCAAGGAAGCTAGTGAAAAGAGTGACCTGAGCCTGCTGAACAAGTTAGAAGAGCTGCCATGCAACTTGAATTCCAAGGACCATCAGTTCCTTCCGGCAAAGGAAATGATTCAGAGTTTTGAAGGGATGATCCGGAAAGATTTCAAAGGAGCATCTTTCTCAATGACTTCGGTAGACAACATTCTGGATGCTCAGTTAACTTTGGAGAATTTGAAATCCAGGTTGACTAGCCACTCTAAAGCCATCACAGCATTGAAAGACGCACTGATCAGAGCAAGGGTCATCTCCAAGAACACAGTTGTGCCAGACAGCATAAGAATTCAGGCATCAATCGCCATGTACGATGCTCATCTGAAGAAGTCTGGCAGCAAGAATTGACTCTCTCTCTCCTTCTCTCTTCTTCTATCCTTATGCATTTCTGTTTTGTGTAGAATGCATGCAATTTTGTAATATGTAATTACATGTAAATATTTTGGAAAATATCTAAAAGTCAAAAATGAGTCATCTTTGACCAAGATATTTTATATTTTATTATTTTCTATTTTTGAGGGTTTTCTCCCTATATATAGTGGAGACCTCATTTGTAAAAGATCTTGGAAAATTTAATAGCAAACACTCTGCTGAAATTGAAGCAACTTTTGAGACTTTGTGCTCAAATTTGTAAATCATATTTTGTTGAATGAATGAGAAGCAGGTTATTTCAGACTTTGTGTTGAGATTGTCTGTGTTATTTAGAAAATAGTTCTTATGTCTTTTTCCTGGTAACATCTTGTTTATCTGATTTAATAAGCAAGTGGGTGTGTTATTATTATCTGAGGGCGCTTCTAGAGGGTAGAAGATAGACTTTGTGCTGCTTTTACATTTGAGATTCTTTTATCTTTTATAGTTTCAGGTGAAGACTTTGCACTTGCGTGAGCGTTCTTATGGACTTTGTTACTTCAGGTGATCTCTTGCTCTTCGTTTGAAACCATTCCTGAAAGAAGAGGAATGTTGTTAGAATTAGACCAGGATTTTCTTCCTTTTGTTCTTTATACATTACCTCTGAAAAAAGAGGGGTAGATGCTGTTATACCACCCTCATGTGTTATTTTCTGCTTAATTATATATATGCTTATAACACGTAAATATTGATAGGGAACCTCCCCTTGATGAGAGGAGAGATTTACATCATCTAGATCTGGTAAAGCCACACTCCTCGTAGTGTAAATCTCCCTTATGCTGTGGCTGATATCTCCATTTTGTCATCAGTTAGTTGACGACAAAATATTCACCCAACAATATCGATATCACTATCTTATGACATTTCTCTTAACTGGTTGTAGGTGATTATTTGAGAGTTTTAAGTGCACTTAGGGTCTTGTAGGATTTCCATTGCCAATCATTATGCATCTCAATGAGTCAATATCATTATTGAAAGCTTGGGACTCTTGGATTTTAAATCTTAGGTCACCTTGACCTTACAATCTATAGTACCTCCTTTCAATTTTATCTAAGTTATGACTATAAGTGTCCTCTTTGGAAGTTTTTAATGCAAATTTTCTCTAGGGTCAGACACTTGTGGTAAGGAATTAAAGATGATTCCACCTTGTGTATGGCTTTCAACTCATTTGAAGTTGGCTAAACCTTACATCTCATTCAAATATACTCTTGACTATAGGCTACTAGGCTTCAAATGGATATAGGTGTCATTGATAAAGTTTGCTCACATTTATTCTTGAGTTACCTCTTTCAAATCCACTAAGACATCTTACAAATGGTATAATTTCATAAACAGTCTCTCTCACTACCCTCAAGTCCATTAGCCTCCTCAAAGCATCTCACAACCTTTGCTTTCACTATTCACACACACACACATAGTCCTGTAGGTGACTGTGTTACTAGGTTTGTGAGCTTAGTCCTGAACTCTTTGAATTTAGGTGCTTGGAAACTTGCATTAGTTTATGACCTCTTCAAATTGAAATCATCATAGTGATTTCATGCTTGATTTTACAACTCTAAACATTAACACCATATATTTCTCTTGGATGACAGACCTACAAGCCTGGCTATGTTTTGGAAGTTGAAACTTGCAAATATGGTTGTTATGGCTCAAATTCCATTACCTCCATTGCATAAACATACTTAAAATTAAGTCAAAACTTTAAAAATCGTTGAAATACATGTTCAAACTCACTTGAAATCAACCTATTATTCAAGTACACAAGAACATAGTCCACAAGGTGAGTGATGCCCCTTTCTTCAACTAGTACATAATATTTAGCTAATCAGAGGGCCATTAATGAGTTGAGAGGATAGTATGAAATAATGAAGGAAAACCTAGATGCATCCGACCTCTTGGAGAACTCTAAAACATAGAAAACTGACAGTCACATGTAAATAATACACAAGATAAGATTTTCTTGTCAAAGGATCATCTGCACATGAAAACATGGTGATTACATGTGTATGGTACATCTGCAGACCTCTGAGAACTCACTCTAATTGGTTTCATGCAATCATGAGCTCATAATTTTCATTAGAGTTGCACAAAACTGACCCTGTGAAGTTTTGAGCCTTCAAAAATAAGTTTGGCTCCTTAACAATTGTTTATAAAGATAAGGACACTAAGCCAACAACCAATGACACAAATTGGAAGTACATAGGGGTATCAAACTCTAGTTAAAATATTATCCCCCAACTTTACCTATATGGACTGTACTATGTAGTTGAAAATGGCCTTAAAGAGCTTTTAAATAGAGCGATGGAGGAGAGAAACATTTTTTCTGACCTTGTTGAACTTAAAACTTATTCCCATGCTTGTTTATAACTTGTGGAATCTCAAAAGACATTATGAAACTATTTTCACTTGTAAGTGACTTCAACAAGTTCATACAACTTCCTTAACTCCTCAAGATGGCATTAAAACTCAAGATTTTGACCCTTTTTTGACTCTCTAACAGATGTGGTAGTTCTGTAACTACTCTAAGGTCCTTGGAATGTGTGTGGTATATATTTTTCACTTAGGGAACTTTGACACACATGAATGTTAGCCAAAAATCATATTTTCCCTCATTTTCACCACCTTCAAGCTTACAAGTGATCCTTATATACTTCAAAACTTCATGAAATTTTATGACAAAGTTATTAAAGCATAAAATGACCTTGAGAGACCCCTAACAACCTATGACACCACTTGATCAAGCCTTATGTCTCCATGATATGTATAGACCATTATG
The DNA here is from genome assembly GCA_037957365.1 of Torreya grandis. NCBI lineage: Eukaryota > Viridiplantae > Streptophyta > Pinopsida > Cupressales > Taxaceae > Torreya > Torreya grandis. Next base: position 470,779 of record JARHVA010000301.1, on the reverse strand, counting down.
TGACCAAAACAAGACATTAGCTTAACTTCTCCAAAATAACCTTAAAAAATGCTAATACAGTTTTATGAAGAATTTTAGGGACCATATAGGACATGACAAGACCACATGGCAAACCTATTAAATTATCAATATAGAGGGGATGACCAATTTTGACTTGGGGTCAAAATTTAGTCAATATTCTTGGCAATTCACATGGGTAGCATGCCTATAATGCTAATAAACTAGTAGCTTTGTATGTCCATTGGGAAATGGAGTCTCTTTCACTTAGTTTCAGACTTAACCAAACTTTGATCATGACTGAACAAATTTATTAGACCTTAAAAACACACAAAACAAAGACAACAAACATAAAGCAAAGCAAAAAACCCACACATGTGCTATCAAGTATCTAAAAAAGACAACAACATAATCAAACTAAAATATATACAACTAACCTAAAAATAAATTCCTCCTCTTGGATCAAAAGGAAAACTTATACAATCTCTTACTCCATGAGTTGAAGGAGGGCATGAAATAAGTTATCTCTTGAGCCTTGTTCTTGATGTCTTCATCTCCTTTATGTTTGCCAATCTTCTTGGCATGTTTTCAAATGAAACAATGACAACTGTAAACATGTCACCTATGAAGGTGAACTCATCTTGTACTTCAACAATATTATCATGATACTTTTCAACTACAAATTTATCCAATGATGCTTTATTTAAGCATGCTTCTTTGACCTTCATGGCATCTTCAATGTCATCAAACTTCTTACCAGTTGCTACGAGCTCATCAAGCTCTTCAAGGAGCTTCACATACTCATTCAAATCTTCATCATTATCCTCAATGAACACATATTATTTAATATATTTATAAACATGATATTAAATAGGCAACACAACCTTGTAAAGGCCTTCAATCTCTTGAAGGATTTCAATGTGCTACTGCTAATCACCTTTGTCCTCTTTATTTTTAAGAACCACAAGGTTGTCAAAAAGTCTCTGTATGTAGTCATGAGGTTGCAAGGAAAATTATTCAAGTTCATATTCTTGGTCATTTTGAACTTGGTTAACCTTAACTTGCTCACTTAGATAATCTTCAACTTCAAGGTTGGCTGCATCTTCAACAAGCTTGGATGGCATAGGATCTTCTTTTTGAAATAGACCATCAAGAGGCAAGGCATCTTCAAGAGTCTCTTCAAACTGACTAGTCTAAGGTGTAAGATTTTGAAAAGCCTCAAACTCATCATGTATCTCATTGAAATTATGCCATAAGTCTTATTTGTCTATGGAGTTAGTAGCAACTTTATTTTCTATTGATTTTTCAAAATCAATCTCTTGATCAACCAACCTAGTCAATGTCATGTCCCTCTCCAAAGATTTCTCTTATATGTCTTGATCAACCTCTTCATTGGTAGTTGAAAACTGATCGAGATCCTCTATTTATTGACTCAAGAATATTTATTTGTGTTTGTCTTCACTAAGGGGGGTACTTATTGTGAAATTTTCATCATAGATACTTGAGTCATCTTCTTTATCAGTTGTAACTTTAGTTTGATCCTCTTCACTTGCTTCCCATAGTATGGGTTCTTATTCAAGAAGGGATGTGGTGGGAGGGTGATAGAAAATTTTATGGGTTAGAGAGGGATCATGAGGTGTGATGGATGGATGATGAATGAGCTTGTGAATGGAGGTTTCTTGAATGAACTCTTAAAGAGATGACAAGTTGATTTGGGCAATGAGAGATGTTGTCACTCAATTTTACAACTTTGGAGAGGTATTTCAAGACATATCCAAATTGATTGGAACATAGGATTACTCCGAGGCTTTTGGATTTCCTATAGCATAGATAAACCTCTAGATTGAAGGGATAGCTCCCTTGGTTTGTCTATCAAAGATCATCACCTATACTACTAGCTCATTTAGATTAAAAGGGAGAGAAAAAACATAAAGTAAACCTATAATAATAAGGTGATGCCCAATTTTATCCTGACCAATACCAATCAATTGAAAGTACACTTCAAACACAAGCTTAACCTGAACATACACTAATCCAAATCTACCCTTTGTATTAGTATTTCTCATGGAGGTTTACGAAGGAATATTGAACTAGGAGGACTAAACACAAGGTCATGACATGATACTAGTGTAGATAAAACTAACTAAAACTCATGAAAACTTCATTAGAACACTTCAAGAGACCTGCAATAGACTTTCAAAGCTGACTATGAATGCAAACAAGGACACCATGCTAAGAAAGATAATTTATCACTTAACAAGATTAATTAGTTAACAAATGCATTGAAAAAACCCATGAAGAAGGTAAACCAAATCATTATTTCTTACTCAAAAGATGTAAATGAGTAGGGATTCACTATACTCAGATAGATGATACATTTTAAAGTCAAAGTGGTTCAATATATAGAGAAAGTGAGAGAGAAGAGAAAGAGTGTAGGAGAGAGAGAGTAGACAAGTGTAATGTGAGTTAAAATAATAAGAGGAGTTATATAAATATCTCAATAGGTGCAATATGCCATGTTTATCTCCTTGGAAGATGATCTAACCCTCTAAGTGGTGTGGAAGTTGAATTGTTTGCTTGACACCTTGACGAGCTTCTTGAAACTTCTCTCCTTCTTGACATGTTGAAGGAAAAATGGACTTCTTGATGGTCATATAAGTTTCTCCTACCTCTTTACTCTTCTTTTGACACCTCTCAACTGAGCCAAATAGGTTCTATTTGACACATCACCTCTTTCTCTTTCAAGGTATGTAGAGGACTCTTCATCTCCTTAGGCCTATTTTACACACAAGTGTCAAACTTGGTTTATTCTTCCTTATCTCATCCAAAATTAATGTATGGTCTATTTTCAACATATTAGACATGGAAAAATCCATTTTTAGGCCTCAAACTAGTCCCAACAAGTCATTCTCTATGAAAAGCCTTAAATAGGCCTCATTTCTTGTAGCCCTAAAATGATGAAAACATCCTTATGTAGAAAAATAAAAAGGATGGTAAGAATATGAAAGAATATTATAGTACCTAGTATGGAATTATACCTCCATGTTAAATTTCATGCTCTTAGAGTTGGTGGAGATATCTCTTTTTGACCTTTCTCTCTCTTAACTAGGCCTTCCTACCAAGAGAGTGAAAAATGATTCTACAAGTTCCCCACACATGTAAAACCCAAAAAAAGTATATGATTAAATTATACAACATCCTTCCCTTCCTCCATGCCAAATTTGAAGATCTGACAACTTATATGAACTTGAAAAATAATAAAAATCATCTGTTTAATGCTTATTTCTCACACTTTTGTACAAATTTATACCAACCAATGGCATGTGATGATGATAAGGGGAGTATTGAACATGTTATGGATGGTTTGGAAGTTTTTATGATCTATATGGAGTCATAAAAAATGATTTATGTCTCATTGGGTCCTTATGACTCTCCTAGGTAGGATGCAAGTGCTCTAATTTCTCAATGATGGTCCATATAGCTTAGTGCATGAAACCACCTACAAATTCCACAAACTTCAAGTACACTAGGGTAGTTAATTTTTCATATAATATTATGTTCCCATGCATCTTCTATGATCCATATCAAGTAAAATAAAATGATCTCTTAGATTGAAAACAAGCATTCTATGGGGTCTATAGGAGCTTTTATTGAGTTTTGTTGGAGCTCAAATGACCTAAAAGAGGTCTATGACATCTACCTTGACCTCTTTAAATGTATATATTACCACCTTCTTCCTCAAACTCTTTACAATATCTCATTTTTTTAGGCCTAGGGTTCTTTTACTAGTCTACCAATCATACCCCAAACAACTGTGCTCTCACATTTCCTCTCACTATCATAGGTCTGATGATTTATGGAATGCTTGTATATCATTTTAATAATCTCCTAAAGTCTCCAAGTCTTAACTTTACTTTAACTAATATTCATCTGTCTAACTGACTGTCTATGAGCTTGACTGTGTATGTAATTTGGACTGTGCGGGAATTGACTGAGTCTATTACTTAAGACTGAGGGTGTGATGGAACAATTCATCACTTATCCAATCATCTTTCAAACATTCCACTTCCCCTCAGATGCTACTACAGTCTCATACACTTCTCCAAATAAGCAACTGTTCATGTGAAAGAAGGCAAACTTATAGGTGCATGGACTATGTATATAGGGTTTCAATGTTTCTATTCACTTCAAGATTAGAACTGAAGGATCATTGAGTCATTCATCATATGAAACGATATTTACATACTCTCTCTCTCTCAATCCTTATAGGCAAACTTAACTTTTCACAATACAATCCTATAGCAAAGACTATGTGTAGGTAACTATCTTATGACCCCTGTTGGTCCTTTACTCTGCTAGTCACTTAAAACCCATTTTATCTCAAATGGTTTGAAAACTTTGAGTTCCATTCTAGCTTTCATAGCACACACAAAACACTACTGTTGTCTCATATTTTGAGAGACCATGAATCATCCAATCAAACCTACAGGAGATTTCTTGCCCATTGGTGTCTTAGGACTGTGGTTGGTATTTTATTAGTGTTTTAAAGCCCTATCTCAAATCATGAAACTATCAAACCTTGTCATGTCCTTAGATCACTAAGTTATTTATTTGAAACTTTGTACCTTCAATAAACATTACCACTATCCAAGGTAAAATCTTCAGTAGATGACTAGCTGTAGGTTGTTATTGAAAGAACTTGATTGTGTATAGGGTCTTTTAGGTCTTTAGACCAATCTCAAAAACTTATCCATAGACAAATTTTGTGGTTATTGATGTCTTAAGGCCTTTTCAATTCCTTTAGGACTCAAAATCTTATCAACTTCTCTGTTCAAAGCAAGCTTGAACATACCTATAGGTGATTGTAAGGGGCAGTCTAAATTTTCTTGAACTAGGCCCTTCCACTCCACCATGATTATCTTAAAAGTGATCCAACTCATGTAAATTACCTCCCATTTCATTCTCATTCAAATATCCTTTCAAAGCATTTGTTGACCCTCTGCATTCACTATTTCTCCTAAAATCTTGAAGGTGACTGTCCTACTATTTGACTGCATTTGGTATTAAATTGACCTCCTTAAAATCCATTAGGACATCTTAATCCTTTTTATATGTATTTATTAATTATTATTAAATATCCATATATCACTCTTAAGGAATCTCAAACCTCTATACTTATTTTCAACACATAGACTGTCTGTAGGTGCATTTTTTAGGCATTTTCATTCAACCACCACTTAGTTCTAGGTGTCTTAGAAAGCCTTAATTAGTTTATGACCATTAAAAAATCTTTAAATTTCACCATGGTTCATGCTTGGGCAACTTTCATGAGACATTTACAACATTGATCTCCCTAAATTTGTAGACCTATAGGCTTGTAAGAGGTGAGGATTGTATCACTATGTAGAAGCTTTTAGAAAGTGCAAGTATGGTAGTTATGAACTTAAAGACCATTATTTATATGAATCAAAATATTATAACAAGAAAACATAACCTCAATTTCCCTATAAATGCATATTCCAACTATTCAAACACATAGACACACCTTGCTATGCAAACACATACAGTCTTCACATAGTGAGAGAAAAAGTGACCATCTTGAGACATGTATGGAATAGTTAGTTGATAATAGGATATTAATGGGTTTAGGAGGATTTTAGGAGGATATTAATAATTTTAAAGATGTATGAAACCACCTATATAACTCAAAAACATATGAAAATAGCCAATCATCTCAAACTATGCACAAGAGAGACTTTGCTTGCCAATAGACCATCCAAACATGTCAAGAAGATGAGTGAATGTGTTTGAGGTATATACATACATATTATAACTCATTAGAACTTTTATTAAGTATCCATGAATTTATATATTACACTGAAATCACTCTAAACTCAACCTATGGGGGTTTAAGCTCTCAAAAAGTAGTCTAGATTCTTAGCAATTGTTCATAAATATAAGAGCACAAATCTAATTATAAATACCAAAAAATGGAAGTCCATATTGTTCTAAAACTTTTTCCAAAATATCAGCCTCAAAATATACCTTTAAGGGTTGTACCATCTAAATTAAATTTGCATTCACTAGCTTGTGAATGGAGCAATGGAGGAGAGAGAGAAAATTCTACAACTATGGACCTTGAAAATTCTTCCAATTCTTTTCCTTACCTATATAATTCTAAACAATTTTTTGAAGCTATTTTCACTTGCATGTGAATTCAAGAGTTCGTACAACTTCTTTTAACTCCTCAAACTAGTGTTGACATCTAAGAATTTGACTTTGATTTGACTTGATAGGTTTATCAGTTGTGTAACTGATCCAAGGACCTTTTAAGGTGTATGGTACTAATTTGGCACTTAGGAAACTTTGACATATAATTTAGTTATTCAAAAATCATATTTTCATGTATTTTCAATACCTTAAAGCTATCAAATGATCCTCAAACTTTTCAAAACTCAATGACATGTTGTTATAAAATGTTTAAGACATAAAATGATATTGATTAATCCTTAATCACATCTAACATAACTTGACCATGCCTTATATCTCAATGAAACCCCTAGACCACTATATGACCAAAATATGATAGTACCTTAACTTCTTCAAACTAATCTTATACTATGCTAACAAGGTTATATGAAGACTCTAGGGACCATATAGGGTATGAAAATACCATATGACAAGTTTGAATTTATAGGGGGTGACCAATTTGACTTGGGGTCAAATTTGGTCAACATTTTAGTGATTCATAGGGGTATCATGCCTATAATATTAATAAGACCATTAGCCTTGCATGTACATTGAGCAATGAAGTTTCTTGCACTCAGTTTCAGACTTGGACAAACTTTGAATATGAATCAACAAACTGATTTATGTTCATAACACACAAAAAATAAAAGCAATAAGACACAAAATAAAGCAATACACACACATGTGCTATCAAAAACTTAGGAAACATAAAAACAACATAATCAAATTAGACTATATACAAACTAACCTGAAAAAGAAATCTTCCTCCTACATCAAAGGGGAAGCTTATACCATTTTTTTCTCCCTGAGATGAAGGATGATATAAAGCAAGTTATCCCTTGGGCCTTGCTTTTGATGCCTTCAACTCCTTCATACTTTCCAATCTTCTTGGAGTGATCTCAAATGAAATAACAACTTTAAACATATCTTTTATGAAGGTGAATTGCTATTGTGACTCAACCATCTTCTTATGATGTTCTTCAACTGTAACTTGACCCAATGATGCTTTATCTCGGCATGCTTATTTATAATTCATGACATCTTGAATGAGATCAAACTTATTACTAGCTGAAAGCTCATCAAGATCTTCAAAGAGCTTTACATACTCAACCCAATCCTCATCATTATCTTTAATGAAGTAATCTTGATCAATATCCTTGTGCACATGACCTTCAACATTGCAAAGACATTCAAGATCTTGGAGAAGTTCAGTATGCTACTGCCAATCATATTTTTCTTCTTTTTATTCAAGAACCACAACCTTTTTAAACTCATCTTCTTGGTCATTGAGTACTTGGTCAACTTCAACTTACTTACGTGAAGAGTATTCAACTTCAAGGTTGGCTGTAACTTGCACAAGTTTGGGTGGCATAGGATCTTACTCTTGGAACACACCATCAAGAGGAAATGCATCTTCAAGAGTGTCTTCAAACTAGCCATTAGGAGGTGTAGGATTTTAAAGGGCCTCAAAATCATCACATATGCCCTTGGATTTATGCCATAAGTCATCTTATTTATGGGTTCAACAGTAGCTTCATCTTCTATTATTTTTTCAGATTCAACCTCTTGATGTTGATCATAAGACTCTTCCAACTCAACTGATGTGATTTTCTTCTCAATCACCTTATCTTCCATGTCTCGATCGACCTCTTTATGGATAGTTGTAACCTCATCAAGATTTTATCTTTTTCCACTCAAGAATATTGACTTATGCTTATCTTCACAAAGGGGAGTCCCTATCATGAACTCTTCATCATAGACACTTGAGTTATCTTCTTGATCAACTGTAAATTTGGCTTGATCTTATCCACTTATCTCCCATAGTTTGGGTTATCCTTCAAGAAGGGATGAGGTGGGAGGGTAGTGAACAAGTTCATTGGTTGGAGAGGGAGTATGAGATATGGTGGATGGCTCATAAATGGGATTTGGAATGGGGGTTTCTTGAATATACTCTTGGAGGGATGACAAATTGATTTGAGAAATGGAAGAGGTATCTTCTTCAACAATATTTTCATGTTCCTCATATCCCTCTCGAGGCTCTTCAACAACTACAAAATGGTCTTCAATCTCTTGACTTTTCCATCTCTCTAATCTATCTATTAATGATTGGATAAATTTTCTTGCCAAGTACAGTTTCTCATTAATAGCATATTTGGTTTCTTCTTCCACTAACCTCCACATATTCATCAACTTGAAAATTGAATCTCTCAACCTCTCTATGAGATGAATAGGGATCATATCAAGCTCTTCATCCCATGTTCTCATCTCTTCTTTATTATCTAGTAGGGTTAGTATGAGTGCCAAAAAGGATATGGCATGAGATTGGATTGAAGTAGGAGGAGGAGGGGGGAATATGTCTATTGTAAATCATGGTGAGGTTGATATGAATCATAAGGTTGGGAAGAGTCATATTGAGGCTGATAAGAAGGCACTTCTTGGTACTCTTCTTGATAGCCTTCCTCATATGATTCTTCATAGGGCTGCTCAACAACATCATGATCATATAAAGGGGAAGTAAGATGACCATAGGACTGCCATGTCTCATAGGGATGATGATAATCTTGATAGGGTTGGTGAGACACATAGTTAGGGTCATGACAAGGCTGATAAAGAGGTGTATAATAGAGACACTCTTCGTATCCAACCATCCCAACTTCATTATTCAAATGAAAACATGAGATATTAGAAAATTATTCTCATAATAAGTATCTAGGCTGTTAGAACCAATTGATTGCATTTGAAGTCACCATTTATGTTTGTTGAACATCTCCAAAGGTTGATAAGTAAAATAACACACCAAGAATCATTCCACTCTTTTGGACCTTAAGTCCCACTGGGCATACTAGAATTGTTGTCACTCAATTTTACACCATTAGAGAGGCAGTTTAAGCTTTCTCTAAATTGAGTGGAACATGGGATTACCCCTAGGCCTGTGGGTTGCCTATAGTAGAGGTAAACCTTTAGATTAAACGACTAGCTCCTTTACTTTGTCTATTGAAGCTCATCATCTATACTACTATCTCATTTGAATGTAAAGGGAGAGGGAGAACATAAAGTAAACCTATCATAATGAGGTGATGTACCAATTGTAACATGACCACTACTAATCAATTGCAAGTACAGTTCAAACATAAGCCTAACCTAAACATACACTAATCCAAATATGCCCCTTGAATTAGTATTTCTCATGGATGTTTGTGAAGGAATCTTGAGCTAGGAAGACTAAACAGAATGTCATGACATGAAATTAGTCGAGAGATAACTCATTAAAACTCATGAACACTTCAAGAGACTTGAAACAGACTTTCAAATCTAAATATGAATGAAAATAAGGACAACATGCTAAGGAATATAATCTATCACTTAGTAAGATCAACTAGTTAACAAACACATTGAAAAAACCCTTGAAGAAGGTAAAATAGATCATTATTTATTTTTTAAAGGTTGAAAATGAGTAGTGCTTCACCATACTTAGGTGGAAGATACATTTCAAAGACAAAGTGGCTCAATATATAGAGAAAGTGAGAGATAAGAGAAAGGGTGTAGGAGAGAGAGAGTAGAAAAGTGTCACGTGAGTTAAAATAAGAAGAGGAGTTATAGAGCTATCTCAACAAGTCCAAAATTCCATGTGTAGCTCCTTTAAAGATGCTCTAACCTTCTAAATGGCATGAAAGTTGAATTTCTTGCTTGACACCTTGACTAGCTTTTTGAAACTTCTCTCCTTCTTGATATGTTAAAGGAAAAGTGGCCTTCTTGATGGTCAAATTAGTTTCTCTTACCTATTTTCTCTACTCTTGACACCTATCAACTAACCCCAATAGGTTATCTTTGACACATCACCTCTTTCACTTCCAAGGTGTCTAGAGGACTCTTCATTTCCTTAGGTCTATTTTGCACACAAGTGTCAAAACTTGGTTTCTTATTCATTAGCTCATATAAATTTATATGGATGGTCTATTTACATCATATTGGACTTGAAAAAATCCATTTTGAGGCCTCAAACTAGCTCCAACAAGTCATTCTCTACCAAAAGCCTCAATTAGGTCGCATTCTTTGTAGCCCTAAAATGATGCAAACCTCCTTATGTGGAGAAAAGTATAGAGGATGGAGAGAATATGAAATCATATTATAGTACCTGTAATGGGCTTACAATTACATTTTTGATTTCATTCTCTTAGAGTGAGTGGAGATCTCTTTTTTCCTTTTCTCTCTCCTAACTAGGCCTCAATTAGGCCTCCCTACCAAGAGAGTGAAAAATGATTCTATAGGTTACACACATGTGAAAAACCACAATTTTTTTTTAAAAATTCACTTAGACAACATCTTACCCCTCCTCCATGTCAAATTTAAAGATGTGATAACTTGTACAGACCTAAAAAATAGCAAAAAATTAGTTGTTTTAGTCCTATTTTGTATAGTTCCATATAGTAATGTACCAACCAATGGCATGTAATGATACTTAGGGGAGTCTTGAACATGTTATGGGTGGTTTTTAAGTTTTTATAATCCATTTGGAGGCATGAAATGGATTTATCTCATCAGGTCCTTATGGCTCTCCTAAGCAACTTGAAAGTACTCTAAGTTCTTAACGATGGTTCATAGAACTTAGTGCATGAAACCACCAACCAATTACATAAAATTTAACTACAATAGGGTAGTTAATTTTAACTTGAATCTTATGTTCCCATGTATCTTATCTAATTAGTATCAAGTAAAATAAAATGACCTCTTGGGTTGAAAACACACATTCTATTGGCTCTAAGCAAGATTGCAATCTGTAGGAGCATTTCTTGAGTTTGGTTGGAGCTCAAATGACCTAAAATAAGTCCATGACATCTTTCTTAACCTATTTTAATATCTATATTACCACCTTCTTCTTAAAACTCTATTTAATATCTCATTTACTTAGGCCTAGGGTTCTTGTACTAGTTTGCCAATCATACCCTAACCGCTTGTGCTCTCACATTTCCTCTCACTGTTAGAGGTCTAAGAATTTATGGAATGTTTGAATATGATTTTCATCATCTCTTCAAGTCTCCAAGTCTCAAATTCACTTAAACTAATCTTCATCTTTCCAACTAACTATCTATGGGCCTAACTGTGTATGTAATTTGGACTGTGTAGGGATTGACTAAGTCTGTTACTTAAGATTGAGGGTGTGATGAAATAATTCATCACTTATCTAATAATATTTCAAACATTATACTTCCCCTTAGATGCTAATATAGTCTCATAGACTTCTCCAAACAAGCATCTGTTTAAGTGAAATAAGGTAAACCTATAGGTGCAAGGATAGTGTATACAGGGCTTCAGTGTTTGTGTTCACCTCAAGCAGAGAACTAAAGGATCATGGAGTCATTAATCATATGAAACCATATTTACATACTTTCTCTCTTAATCCTTTTAGGCAAACTTAAATTTTCACAATATAGTCCTATAATAAAGATTGTGTGTAGGTAATTATCTTATGACCCTTTACTTTTGTAGTCACTAGAACCCCTTTGATCTCAAATGGTTTAAAAACTTTGAGTTTCCTTTTATCTTTCATAACGCACACAAAACATTACTATTGTCTCATGTTTCGAGAGACCTTGAATCATCCAATCAAACCTACATGAGATTGCTTGCTTGTAAGTGTCTTAGAACTGTGTTTGGTCTTTTCTTAGTGTTTTAGATCCCTGTCTCAAATCATGAAACTCTCAAACCTTATCATGTTCTTGGATCACTAAGTTCTTTCTTTTAAACCCTGAAACTTTGTACCTTTAATTAACATTTCCACTATCCAAGGCAAAATCTTGAGTAGATGGCTGGCTGTAGGTTGCTATTGAAAGATCTTGATTGTGTATAGGGTCTTTTAGGTATTTATACCAATCTAAAAAACTTATCCATAACTCAATTTTGTGTTGATTTATGTCTTAATGCCTTTTCAATGCCTTGAGGACTCAAAACCTTATCAACTTCTCTATTCAAAGCAAGCTTGAACATGCCTGTAGGTGATTATAAGGGGTGGTATGAGTTTGTAGTCTTGAACTAGGCCCTTCCACTACACCATTATTATTTTGAAATTAATCCAAATCATGGACAATCCCTCCCATTTAATTCTAAGTTCAAATATCCCTTTCAAAGCATTTTTTGACCCTCTGCATCCACTATTTCTCTTAAAATCTTGTAGGTGACTTTCCTATTATTTAATGAATTTGGTCTTAAATGGACCTCTTTCAACTCCATTAAGACATATTAATAGTCATTAGTACTTTTCATAGGTCTCTCTTCATTATATTCAATCTACATATAGCATTCTTAAGGTATGTCAAACCTCTGTACTTACTATCAACACATATATAGTCTGTAGGTGCATCTTATTAGGCATTGTCATTCAACCACCATTTAGTTCTAGGTGTCTTGGAAAGCCTTCATTATTTCATGACCCTTTAAATAAATTGAACTATCACCATGGTTAATTCTTGGGAAACTTTCATGAGACATTAACAATATTGATCTCCCTAAATTTGTAGACCTATAGCCCTGTAAGAGGTGAGGATTGTAACACTATGCAGAAGCTTTTGCAAAGTGCAAGTATGGAGGTTATGAACTAAAAGACCATTATTTATATGAATCAACATATTATAATAGGAAAACATAAACTCAAGTTCCTTTTAAATTCATATTCTAACTACTCAAACACATAGACACACCCTGCTATGCAAAAACATATAGTCTTCACATAGTGAGAAAATAAGTGACCATCTTGAGACATGTACATAATATATAGTTGATAATAGCATATGAATGGATTAAGGAGGATGGTAGGAGACTATGAAGAACTTTTCATATGTATCAAACCACCTAAATAACTCAGAAACATAGGAAAACAACTAGTCATCTTAAACTATGCAAAAGAGAGACTTTGCTTGCCAAAAGACCATCCACACGTGCCAATAATATAAGTTAATGTGTGAGAGGAATATATAGACATATTAAAACTCATTCCAACTAGTTTCAAGCAGCCGTGAATTAACATCTTTCACTAGAGTTACTCTAAACTAAGGGTGTGAGGTTTTAAGCTCTCAAAAAGTAGTTTGACTTCTTAGAAATTGTTCATAAATATAAGAGAAATAATATAATTAACAATGACACAATTGAAATCCCATATGGATCCAAAAATTTGGCAAAAATATCATCTCCAAACTCTACCTATACAGCCTATACCATCTGATTAAAATCTACCTTCACTAGCTTGTGAATGGAGTGATGGAAGAGAGAAAGAAATTCTACAACTATGGAGCTTGAAATTTATTTAAATGCTTGTTACTAACCTATATAAGTCCAAAGTATATTTTTAAGCTATTTTCACTTGCAAGTGACTTCAAGAGTTCAAAAAACTTCCTTTAATTCCTCAATCTAACATTGAAATTCAATAATCTAAATTTACTCTGACTTGCTATTGGTGTAGAACTTGTGTAACTTATCCAAGTACCTTATAATGTGTATGATAATAATTTGGCACTTAGGTAACTTTGACATACCCTTGAGTTAGTCAAAAATCACATTTTCATGTGTTTTCAACACCTTAGATCTAGCAAATGATCTACAAAATTTTCAAAACTCCATGATGTGTTGTTATAAGATGTTTAGGACATAAAATTATATTAATAAACCCTTAATCACCTATGACATAACTCAACCATGCCTTATATCTCTATGAAACCCATAAACCACTATATGACAACAACATGAAATTACCTTAACTTCTCCAAACTAACCTCAAACCATGCTAACAAGGTTATATGAAGACTCTAGGGACCATATGACAAGTTTGAATTTATAGGATGGGTAACTAATTTGACTTGGGGTCAAATTTGGTTTATAAGAGATCCATTTTCTTCAACAAGAACTTTGATTTCCTCATAACCTTCTTGAGGCTCTTCAACAACTACAAAATGATTCTCAACTTCTTGATTTTTCCACCTCTCTAATTTGTCTATCCACCATTGGATACAAGTTCTAACTTTGTAGAACTCTTCATTGATAGCATATTAGGTTTCCTCTTTAACTATCCTCCAAACACTCATAAACTTATGAACTGACTCTCTCATCCTATTTATGAAATGAATAGGGATCACATCAAGCTCTTTTTCTCATATTCTCATCACTTCTTCTAATGTTAGCAAATTTGGCATGAGTGGCAACAAGAATTTTTCTTGAGATGGAATTGAAGTAGGAGGAGGAGGATTTGACTACTAAAATTCATGGTAAGGATGTTGAGGCATGTAATGGGAATCATATGAAGATAATGTATAACAGCCATAGGAATGATATGGCTCATGACAACACTGATATGATTCATGTTGAGGTTAATATGGATCATAGAGCTGGTAGGAATCATGTTGAGGCTAATAGGAAGACACATCTTCTTCAACAAGGATTTCATTTTATTCGTATCCTTCCTCATAGCCTTATTGATACTCTTCTTGATAGACTTCGTCATAGGTGATGTAGGGGCATCTTGGAATGCTCATAAATAGTCTAGAAGGTGTCTTAGGAAGGAACAAATTTGAATTTGTGTGCAAGTCAAATTTTCCTCCAAAAGGGGAAGTTTAAATTTTCATATTGTATTAGGAAGTTCAAATTTTCAAATTTTTAATGGGATGATAAAGTTTTAAAAGACCTTTAAGATCTCTTAACAGGTCCTTGGAGTTGTTTTGAACCATTATGTCAAGTTACTATGTGAGGTGGTAGTCATGTTAAACCACTACCCTACGTGGGTTTCATGATAATTTGAAGTTTTTTGATCCAAGAAATGGTTAGGGAATATGTTTTAGAGTTTATTTTCAATTTATTAAGGTTATATAGTGAGTATGTATGTAAAAGAGGTCATAGGTGTGAAGAAGAAACATGTAGACATGCTTGTCATGAAAGAAGGTCTGCCAAATGTATGAGGACTGTAAATATATTTATGAATTTTGAACTAAATATTTAGTGAATATAGAAATAAGGAATTATTGTGTCCAAGGGACATTTTTTATTAATTTCATGATAATATTTTATTCTCAATCTTGAGAATAAGAATAATCTTTATTGTACGTGTTTACCCTGTTTAGCTATATATTTCTGTGTTTGAAATTTGTGGAAGGGTATAAGCTAATGAAAAGGAAGTTCCTATTAGTAAAAATGAGTTTTGAATGAATATTTTATGGTAAATAGGTGTAACAAGTCATTAAATACCTTGAGTGTACTTTGTTAATGTTGCTTGAGGGTTTATTTCAGACTGTAGATAGAAACCCTACTCATGCATCTATAGGTTATTTAAAACAAGTCACTGTATGTGAATGCCAAAGATAGACTGTGTAAGTGAAAGAGGAATAATAATTAGTGTTTTCACATATGATTCATTACATTAATGGTTTATTATAGGTGATTTATTATCTTATGTTGCAAACTGGCATGTATATTCTGTTTACTATGTTTTGAGTTTTTGATAAACTAGGAAAGAGTTCAAGATTGAGGTAAAACTCTATGGAGAACGTTTGAGGTATGGGAACAGGTACATTTGAAATTCATATGGAATTATAATCTAAAATAAATGCTTTAGAGTGATAATCTAATTCATATTTTGTATGAAAATTATTGACTGTGCCAACATCCTCCATGTATGCTTTCTAAGTTCTTAAAGAAGGTGGTAAGGGTATTGGATCCATGAAAAAGGTTTTTTGAGATGTAATTAATCCATAAAAAAGTTATTGAGTTCATTCTAACTTTATGTGAAGATATTTAGTGATCTTATGTCTTGATATTCTGTGGTTTAGACCTGTTGGTAGTGAAGAGAGGTAACGCAGTCCATGCAACTCAAATAATCCTGTATATTAACTTTTCTTGCATAAGTATATTGGTTGGGTTTCAAAGGTGATTGTAAATGGTTTTGGATAGGAATTAAGGTATTGGTTTATTTAGTATAGGTATTGAAGTATTTTTGAGTAATAAATAACCATCAAAATACTGATTATCTTACTCCTATTAGTGGAATTCAGAGTTGCTAGATTGATTTTTTGAGTTTGCAAATGATCTATGGGTTTTTAGAACTTGATATTTGAAAGGGAAAGTTGAGTATGGGATATAAATACCTAATTTACGTTGATTTAGGATTTTAAACCTCATAACGATAGAGTTGTGATTTTTTGAAAGTTCTCAGCCTATATAGTGGCATATAAACCCTAAATTTAGGGTTTGGAGCATAAAATGAATTATAATTATCAAAGTCTGATGAAAATTTGTAGTCTTATAAAACTTGATGTGCCCTAACTTATTTTGAAGGTTACATAGGTGTATGGATAGATATGTATATATTACTGAGGACTAATATGGAATAAGCCTAGGAAGGACCTAGTGAGATAGGACAAAGAAGAAAAGGGTATGTTATTAGAGGGTGGAAGTGAAACAAGAGATGATTAAGCTAAAAGAGGGAAAAGGGTACCCAAAAATGTCATTGTTTTATCTTGTTTGATCATGTGTTGCTTAGACCAAGGAGGTTTACCCATTTAGAGGGCTAATTGAGGAGCCAAGTCTATAGGTGCCAAAAATTTCAAACTTGAAACTTTGTGTGTAGTATAAGATTGATAAAGGGTATGAAAAAATGTATTTTTTCTTAGATGATTTGTTTTATATAACAAAATAGAGTATTTACACTGTAAGAGGGCTAGTAGCATTTGAAAGTAAGAGATTGAACATAGAGTGAAAGTGCAAGGTGTGAGTGATAAATATGGTTTGGAATAGTGTGATATAATGTTGTGAGTGTCTTGAATATGTAATCAAATAGGTGTTTATGTTTTAGTCCAAGTGGACAAGTTTGGCCTAGTGTAGGCTCAAAAAGACTTGGAAGTTTGCAAGCAAAACCAAGAAGAATTATAGGCTAAAGGAAATTCTCTACATCATTTGGTATCAGAGCAAGAAGATGCCTTGGGAAAGGTGTGAGTATAGGTAAAAGTTGATGATTTTATTTGTTTACTATGCATGTGAATTAAATTTTCAGGAAAGGAGTTGATCAAGGAGTCTTTGAAATTACAAAGTTGGGACAATAGATTGAGAATGTATGAAGTATTTTGTATTTGATTTATTGAATGAATGTATTGATGATGATGAGTGATAGGTGAAAGAAATAAAATAGTGAATGAAGTGGTGTCAACCCTGAACAAGAAGAGCTATCAACAAGCTCAAGTGAGAGAGACAAGATCATAAAAAGAGCTTGAGAAAGAGAGATAGTCTTAGAGTGAAGGAAAAGAGTTGGAAGGCCCAAGTGAGGTATGATATAGGAGGTTCTAAGTGTGAACCAAAAGAGGGAAGTGATCCAAGTGAGGCCAAAAAAACAATATGAGAGAGAGAGAGAGAGTGTGTACCCAAGTGAGGTACTCAAGAGGAAGATGAAGGGGGAAGTATAGAGAAAGGTGAGGGACAGGGTTAAGATGAACAACCACAAGAGAGATAAGTCATCAAGATAAAAAGAAGATATGGAAATGGAGAAATAAATGAGGGAATTGAAGAAATATATGATGAATTTTGAGATTAAGTTGATGGAGTTTCTATAAGATTATGAATAATGGGTTAGGCAATAAGAGGTAGAAGGCCCATGGCAAAGATGGGTGATGAAGAATAGAGTGATGTGGCCCATAGAGCTACTGATGAAGAAGAAAAGACATTCGATGAATGCCTTAAATAAGGAAAATATGAACATAAAATCTCATGAAGGATTGAGGAAAAACAAGTTTCCAAGAGAGCAACATGAGGATGAAGAAATAGAAAAAAGAGTTATCATAGTGGAGAAGGTGAAGGAGAAAGAAAAAACAAAGCCAAAGCAAACACTTGAAGAATAAGACAAAGGAAAGAATAAGGTGTCCATTAAAGAGGCACTTAAAGGGACATTATGGTCTTTTTATTTTATAGATATCATTATCTTTGAGTTTCTATAAATAGGTATGAAGATGGTGAGTAACCAAATCAAGAGTCAGGTGTGAAATTTGACAAGAGATGGGACAATATCAATACCCATGCAACAAAAAGAGTGTGAAGACAAAAAGAGATAGTTTGTAGGTGTTCCAAAAGGATAAAATGGTGCTAAGGGAGTCATTTAGTCACTCCATATAGAATTAGAAGATGAAGATGAATTCATTGATGCCTTAGAAAACATAGAAGAAAGAGAAGTGACAATGGATCACATGGGAGAAGTTGTTAAGCAAAGAATAAAGATTAGTTATAGATACAAGTAGAAAAATGAGTAGAAGCAAGAAAAATAAGAAATGAGCAATTAAAAGATGAAATAAAAGCATAGGTGTGGCAACAAGGAACACACACATTTGTATGAGAATTTGAATGAAAAATAAAATAGAGGTCAAGTTTTTTCTCCCCTTGGGAGTATAATGCAGGGGCATCTTGAAATGCTCATAAATAGTCTAGAAGGTGTCTTAGGAAGGATAAAATTTGGATTTATGTGCAAGTCAGTTTTCCCTCCAAAAGGGGAAGTTCAAATTTTCATATTTTATTAGGGAGTTTAATTGAGTGTTGAACATTTGTAATGGGCTGATAAAGTTGTAAAAGACCTTTAAGGTATCTTGAGAGGTCCTAAGAGTTATTTTGAGTCATTATGTCAAGTTACTATGTGAAGTAGAAATCATGTTAAACCACCACCCTACATGGGTTTTGTGATAATTGGCAGTTTATTGATCCAAGAAATGGTTATGGAATATGTTTTGGAGTTTATTTTTAATGTAGCAAGGTTATATAGTGAGTATGTACATAGAAGAGGTCATAGGCGTGAAGAAGAAACAAGCAGACATGCTTGTCATGAAAGGTCTGCTAAATGTATGAGAAATGTGAATATCTTTATGAATTTTGAACTAAAGCTTTAGTGAATATAGAAATGAAGGACTTATTGTGTCCAAGGGAGATTTATTAGTCATTTCATGATAAGATTTTATTCTCAATCTTGAGAATAAGAATAATCTTTATTGAATGTGTTTACCCTATTTAGTTGTATATTTCTATGTTTCAAAATTGTGGATGGGCATAAAATAATGAAAAGGAAGTTATTTTTAGTAAAAATGAGTTTGGAATTAACATTTGATGGTAAATAATTCTAAAAAGTCATTAAATATCTTGAGTGTACTTTTTTATTGTTACTTGAGGGTTTATTTCAGACTGTAGATAGAAACCCTGCTCATGCATCTATAGGTTGTTTGAAATAAGTCACTGTATGTGAATTCCAAAGATAGATTGTGAACGTGAAATAGGAATAATAATTAGTTATTATCCATAGGATTCATTACATGAATGGTGTATTATAGGTGATTGATCATATTATGTTGGAAATTGGCTTGTATATTCTATTTTGAGTTTTTGATAAACTGGGAAAGAGTTCAAAATTAAAGTAAAAATATATGGAGAATGTTTGAGGTATGGCCATAGGTAACTTTGAAATTCATATGGAAGTCTAATCTACAAAAAAGGCTTTAGAGTGAGAAGCAACTTCATATTTTGTGTGAAAATTATTGACTGTGTCAACATCCTGTATGTATGCTTTCTGAATTTTTGAAGAAGGTGGTAAGGGTAGTGGATCCATGGAAAATATTCTATGAGATGTATGTAATACATAACCAGTTGATTGATTTAATTTGAATTTTATTTAAAGATCTTTAGTGATCTTGTGTCTTGATATTCTGTGGTTTAGACTTGCTAGCAGTGAAGAGAGGTAACCAAGTCCATGCAACTCAAAAAATCTTGTATACTGACTTTTATTGCATAAGTATCCTTATTATAGGTATTTAAGTCTTTTATATTAATACATAACCATCAAAACCCTGATTACCCTACTCCTGCTAGTGGAATGCATAGTTGTCAGACTACATTTTTGAGTTTGCAAATGATCTATGGGTTCTTAGAACTTGATAGCTGAAATGGAAAGTTAGGTATGGTCTAGATAGACCTAATTTAGGTGTATTTAGGATTTGAAACCTCATAAATATAAACTTGTGCCTTTTTGAAATCTCTTAGCCTATACAGTGGCCTATAAACCCTATATTTAGGGTTTGGAGCATAAAATGAATTATAACCATCCAAACATGATGAAACTTTGTAGTCTTATCAAAATTGATGTTCCCTAACTTATTTTGAAGGTTACATAGGTGTATGGATATATATGTATGGATTATTGAGGACTGAGATGGAATAAGCTTAGGAAGGACCTAGTGAGCTAGGACAAAGAAGAAAAGGATATGTTCTTAGAGGGTGGAAGTGAAACAAGAGACGATTAATTTGAAAGAGGGAAAAGGGTACCAAAAAAAGTCATTGGTTTGTCTTGGTTGATCATGTGTTACTTAGACCAAGGAGGTTTACCCATTTGGAGGGCTAATTAAGGAGCCAAGTAAGTCTACAGGGACCAAACTTTTCAATGTAACCTAACTTGAAACTTTATGTGTAGCATAATATTAATAAAGGGTACTTAAAAATTTATTTTGTTTTATTAGATTATTATTTTTACATAATAGAATAGAGGATGTGCACTATAAGAGGACTAGTAGCATTTGAAGAGAATTTATTGAATATAGAATGAAAGTGCAAGTTGTGAGTGATAAATATGGGTTGATATGGTTTGGAATAGTGTGATATAATTTTTTGAGTGTCTTGAATCTGTAATCAAATATGTGTTTATGTTTTAGTCTAAGTGGACAAGTTTGGCCTAGTGTAGGCCCAAAAGGACTTGCATGTTTGCAAGCAAAAACAAGAAGAATTACAAGCTAAAGGAAAAGATTTACATCAATAGGATTCTTCATTTACTGCTCAAAAACATCATGGTCATGTAGAGGGAGAATAAATTAACCATAGGGCTGATGTCTCATAGGGAGAGTAACAAGCTTGATATCACTATTGAGACACATAGTTAGGATCATGAAAAGGATGATAAGGAGGTATATAGTAGAGGTTCTCTTCATACCTAACCATCCCAACTTCACAATTCAAATGAAAATACAAGATATATCAAATACTTTACCTAGGTTACTAAAATCAGCTCATTACATTCAGAGTCGCCATTAGTGTTTTTTGAATGCCTCTAAAAGCTGTTAAGTAGAAGAACACACCAAGAATTCTTACACTCTTTTGGACCTAAGTCCCACTAAGCATGATATAACTATTGTAAATCAATTTTGCACCCTTGGAGAGGTAGTTTAATCCTTCTCCAAATTGAGTGGAACATGGGATTACCCATAATCTTGTGGGTTGCCTATAGTATGGGTTAACCCCTAGATTAAAGGGACATCACCCTAAATTTGTCTATTGAATCTCATCACCTATACTACTCACTTGTTTTGCTAATAAGGGAGATAGAAAACATAAAGTAAACCTATCTTAATGTGTTGATGCACCAAATGTAAACTTATCACTACCAACCAAATGTAATTACACTTCTAACAAGAGCCTAACCTACACATGACACTAATCCAAATCTATCTTTCAACATAAGTGTTTATCATGGAGGTTTTTAAAGAAGCTTGAGCTAGTAGGACTAAACAAAAGGTCATGACATAAAACTACTGAATAGGAAACTAACTAAACTCATGAATACTTCATTGGAACACTTCAAAAGACCTATAAAAAACTTTTAAAATTTAATATAAATGTTAACAAGGATAACACGCCAAGGTAGTGAAACTATCACTTAACAAGATCACCTAGTCTAACTTACACATTGAAATAGTCCATGAAGAAGGTAAACCAAGTTTTTATTTATTGATCAAAGGATAAAATTGAGTAGGATTTTCTATAATCAGGTGGAAGATACAAATTTAGCCAATTAAGGCTCAATATATATCACAAGTGAGAGAGAAGAGAAGGGTGTAGGAGAGAGAATATACATGTGTCTCATGAGTTAGAAACAAGATAGAAGTTATGGAACTATCTCAAAAATTCTTAAATGCAATGTTTATCTCCTCTAAATATTCTCCAAACCTCCATGTGGTGTATGAATTAGAACTTGGCTTGACACCTTGCCTAGCTTCTTGAAAATTACCTTTTACCTTGGCATGTTGAAGGACAAGTGACGTTATTAATGGTTAGATCAGGTTCTCTTACATATTTAATCTACCCTTGACACCTCTCAACTAACCCCATTAGGTTCTCTTTGACACATCACCTACTTTTATTTCTAGGTGTCATAGGACTCTTCATCTCCTTAGGCCAATCTTGTACACAAGTGTCAAAACTAAGATTCTTATTCGTCAGCTTATCCTATATTCATGGATGGCCTATTCAACTCATATCAGACCTAAAACATGTTGAAATAAAAATTATTGAGAGGGGGGGGGGTGAATCAGTCTTTAAAACTTTCCATTCAATTCCATTAAACATACATGGACCATTCTAATAAGCATGTACATCTTAACAAGCTTAAGCACCAAATCATAAGATCATGAAATGCATGATCACAAAATATATGTAGAAAAATCTTAAAGGGAAGAAAAACTAATGATGAAGAAAATGGACTATAGTCCTACAAGACAAACACCAATCTTAAGTGAATCACCAATTCTACATGGAACACCAACTCCAACTAGCTTAGCACCAACTCAACTAGGCTTTAGTAAGCACCCACTTTCAAGGAGGCACTAAAACCATATATGAATCAACACCAAATTATCCACATAAAACACTTTATCACATTTATAAACCCTTTTTTCTAACACAACATATGATTATCTTCTTCCTCAGCTCTTCGTTCACTTCTACCCCTCTCAAATTTGGCTTCTAGCCTTCTTCACTCAACTAGCCCTCTTCATGGATTGATTAGGTCTTCTGACCTTGATATTCATATACAAAATATTTTTTATATATCCATGAAATATCTCTAATGGTTCTCATGACTTATTTCTGCTCACTAATGATCTATATCATTCACTTGTTCTCTACTCTATCTTTTTTTTCACAAATAAGCTTAAACTACCTTACTTTTATACAAGTCACTTGATCATATCCTTCTTAGTCAGAGACATTCAAATATCTTAGATAATCCATGAAATATGTATTATAATATTAAAATAACATTACTTAATCATGAATCAATCAATACATTAGGTTGGACATAGCTCAATTAGTCCTTACTCCTCTTTTTAAACTTTAAGGAGATCTAATAGGCCTTCTTAACAACACGTTACCCTTTGATCTTTCTTGAAACATATTCAAAAAGCTCACATGGTAGTAAAACATAATATTCAACTAAAATATAACTTATCCAAATTCAATTTATGTTCATAAACTCCTTTTAGGTCCAATCACCATTTGAAGCCTTTCTCAAAATAATATTTGTAAAAGGCCCATGTATACACAAAAAACCTGTCTTGAATAGCTGAGGCATAAACTATTTTTTTCCAAAAAACCATGGAAAAAATAACATATTCATAAAACTCATGAGCTTATGGTTATCACAAATTTTATCATATGATTCAACTCAGGATATACAGGCTCAAACCCTTCTCTGCAAGATGTTCACTCAGAACTACCAACTGACGTCAAAACATAGTCAAAGAAACATGATACCTGATTGAATGTATTTAATAGATTTAAATGCATGAAAAAGATATTATAATTTATTCATATCAACATAAATCATAAGGATTACTAGTAATAATGGAAAATATTAGTCTTGCAGACCAATCTGTTGACCTTCTTTCTCACAAACTCCACTCAACCAAATAAGCCATTTTGGCTTCAATGTTCCAACCTCTTACACTAACTTATAATATTTTGAAAAAAATGGATAGATAATTCAAGTCCCAAATAGAATATTCATGAAATTTACTCCATCATTCTTACATAGAAACACATCAAAAATCATCTTCTCACTTTTGTATGATTTTCTTACTATTTGCATCACTATGTCTATTAGCAACTGGCCAACTTGGATTACCAAATTTGCACATATGAGATCTGAAACCTATCCAAAAACCTTGAAAGACAAAAACTATAAGTCTCACACTTTGACCTTCATCCATTAATAACTTTGACTTGGTCAACTCTATCTTCTATAGCAAATCTTTGAGAAGCAAGACCTTTCTTGTAGGGTTTGCTTACTTACCTGAAAAACCAATCATATCTAGGGATGATTGGGAGAGTTGAAAACAAAATACAATCACTTAACTAGCCATACCAAACCATTATGATCTCTTTATAAAAATATCTTCAACATCAGGTCATTGTTAGGGTTTTTTGAGGGTTTATATCAAATTTCAATTTTAACAATCATTCATAATACTTATCTCCTATTTCCAGAAACCAATGCTTGGAAATTTGAGCTAGAACCCTTCCTCATCTAACATGAACAAATTATATTATCACACAAATGTTGCATATGCCAAAAAATACTTGAAAAACCTTCTTGAGTAGAAAAATCTTCATTCTGTGCACATGAGAGACTTTGAAACACTTTTTCAAGTCTTTTTTTGTAAACCATGACCTAAAAATTCATGAACATACTTAAAATAACTTGAATCACCTTTGTCAATGCTCATCTTCTCACCCATATCATGTAAACTGATCCTGATACCCCATCTAACCACCATCTATCTTTTTGCTTTCTAGGCCTTTGATTTGCAAGTCACATTATGCCTTGAAGCTGACCTTAAAGACACTTTCTAATCTCTCAGAACCTCATGTACATGTCATAAATTCTCCTATCATGCTTAAATATTTTTAGCCATTCTTCATATGTCTTTTTAAAAAATCATGATGCCTCATTAAGTAAAGAAAAATTTAGAACTAGTTTAGTTGTAGACTTGAACTGAAGTACTTACCCGTATAGGGTTCACCTTGACACTCTCCTTTGTATTATAATACATCTTATGTATTCTCAAGCAACATTATACACTCACTCTTCTTTGGAGCTTCAATAGAGCATCTTTGTGGCTCACTTAGAGCATCTTCAAAGCTAGTTATAGATCTTCAAATCTCAATTAAAGATCTTGATAGAATATTTAGAGCCTCATATGCAGATCTTCAAAAATGACATTTTAATCATTTTCAAGGCCTTCAAAACCTCATGTTAAAACTAAAACAACCTCTCTCATGCTAAATCACTATTAAGTATTCTTCATAGCTTCACTAAGGATCTTCATAATATATTTAGAGTATCTTCAAAGCTACTTATAGATGTTTAAAGCATACAATTTCTTCTTCAAAGCTCACATACCTTCTCACAAGGTATAGATAAAAATTTTAAAGATTCTTGATACTTGAAAAACTGATTGGTACTCACTCATGTTGATCTCAATGATATTTCTCAAGCTGACATAAGAACATTCTTTAAACAATACTCTCACATTACTGCTCTCATATAATAACAATATTTACTATGTTAGTTTACTTGACCATGCATCTTTATAAGATCTATTGACATCAATGAAATAACTAATCATACACATACCTTAAATCTTACTAAACTATGCACCTTCACAAGAACCTTTGACATCAATGATAACATTAATACCAAATATCAACAATCAATGACAATGATCAATAATCTCCCCATTAATGATAATGTTCAACACAATAATCCATTTTGAGGTCTCAAACTAGCCCCAAGAATTCATTCTCTACCAAAATCTCTAGTTAGGCCTCATTCCTTGTAGCCCTAAAATCATACAAACCTCTTTGTGTAGAGAGTTGTATGGATGATGAAAATTTGAGCACATATTCTAGTACCGTGTATGACCTTACATCTCTATGTAAAAAATAAAGATCACAAAATAAGTGGAAATATCTTTTTTATACTTTTATTTCTCCTAACTAGGCCTCAATTAGGCCTCCCTAACAAGACCTTGAAAAATAACTCTACACACTTACCACATATGCTAAACCCCAAATAAGCATGTGATTCATTTAGATGACCTCCTCCTTGTTCTCCATGCTAATTTTTAAGTTCTAACAACTTGTATGGACCTGTCAAGTAGCATAAATTAATATTTTAGGGATTATTCCATACAACCTTATATTGCAAGTAATATCTAATGACAAGGTATGATGCTCAGGGGAGTCTTGAACATGTTTTATGCCATTTGGAAGTTTTTTTGATCTATTCATAGGCATAAAAGTACATTTCTCTCCCATTGGGCCCTTATAGCTCTCCTAGGTAGCGTGAAAGTGCTTTGAGTTCTTAAGGATGAATTAACCAACCAATTCCATAAACTTAAAGTACACTAGGATATACAACTTCCACTAGAATCCCAAGGTCCCATACAACTCTTCTATTCTAAACTAAGTAATGAATGATAACCTCTTGGGTTGCAACTAGGCATTTTGTGAAGTCTATGCACAATTGAGGTTTGTAGGGTTTTTTTTGAGTTTGGTTTGAGATCCAATGACCTCCATAGGTCCATGATGTCCTCCTTGACATATTCCAATAGTTATATTTCCAAATTCCTTATTCAAACTCTGCTACATCCCATTGGTCTATGTTTAGGGTTCTTGAACCATGTCTGCTCAACATACCTTAACTAAATGTATTCACTTCTTTCTCTCACTGTAAAATGTCTATAACTAATGGAATGTTTGTGAAAACCTATCACCATATTATTATTGTCTCCAAATCTCATTCACTCAAGCTTATTATCCATCTCCTAATTGGTTATCCAATAGGTATGTCTATGTAATTTAGACTGTATATGATTAAATAGGGTCTGATAACATGTTGTCTTTGTAGTTTGAGTCTAAGGGTGTGATGGAATAATGTAATTAACATTAAATCATCATGGAAACATATTGTTTTATGTCTGTCCCTCTATATATCCTTGAACCTCTTCAAACAACCAAACTTATCATGAGTGAGCAGGCTAGTGTCTTGCCTTGGTTGAGTAGGCAGAGTGTCCATTGTTATCTTATACTTCAGATGGGATTAAGATTTGTGTGAGGATCTATAATCAATATAAAACTCTTGAAGTTCCTTACTCTCCCTTATTCATCCTATAGCCCTTTAGACTTTTCAAACAAGCAACCTTGTTGTTAAAGTATGCATACTTGTGTGTATAGTCTCAAGACTGTTAACTTAGTTCCATGACCCTCTCTGCACTTGTAAATGACTTAAGTGTTTTCAATGAATTGAGAACCTTAAGTTCTCTCCTAGACTTAAAATAATCATACACCACTATCTCAAATTTTGGAAAACCCTTAGTCACTTGAGTAGACCTACAAGTGACCAACTACCCATATCTATTCATTTGGAAGGATCTGTAACTTTGTGTTTTAGGATCCATACTTTCAATCATTGAACCTCCTCAAACTCTTGATATGATATTGATATTTTAGGACTCCTTAAAATAATTAAACCTCTATACTTCTATCAACATCACTATCTCAACTAATTACATGTGATTGTTTAAGAGTTTTGAGTGCACTTAGGGTCTTGTAGGATATCCATTGTCAGTCATTGTGCATCTCAATGAGTCAATATCATTGTTGAAAGCTTGGGACTCTTGGATTTTCAATATTAGATCACCTTGACCTTATATTCTACAGTACCACCTTTCAATTTTCTCTAAGTTTTGACTATACATGTCCTCTTTGGGAGTTTGTTGTGAAAATTTTCTCTAGGTTCAAAGGATTATGGCAAGGAATTAAAGATGATACCACCCTATCGAGGGTTTTTAAATCCCTTGAATTTGGATATACCTTACATCTCCTTCAAATATACTCTTAACTGTAGGCTACCAAGCTTCAGATGGTTGTGGGTGTCATTGATAAGGTCTACTCACATTTATTCTTGAGTTGAATTATTTAAAATCTACTAAGACATATTACAAATGGTAAAACTTCATATAAAATCTCTCTCACTTCCCTCAAGTCTATTATCCTCCTCAAAGCATCTCACAACCTTTGTGTTTACTGTTCACACACACATAATCCTGCATGTGACTATCTTACTAGGTTTGTTAGCTCAGTCCTCAAATATAACTTTAGGTGCTTGGAAACCTTCATTAGTTTATGACCTATTCAAATTAAAATCATTATATTTATTTCATTCTTGAGTGTACAACTGTAAACATTGACACCATGGATATCTCTTGGATGACAGATCTACAGGCCCAACTGTGTTTTGGAAGTTGAAACATACAAACATGAATATTATGGATAAAATACAATTTCATCCATTGAATCAACATTCTTAACATGAATTCAAAACTTTAAAACTCCTTGAGATACATGTTCAAACTCACTTCAAATCAACCTATTATGCAAGCACACAAGAATACAATCCATAAGGTGAATGGAGGTATGCCCCTTTCTTTAACTAATAAAAAATATTTAGATGATTAGAGGGCCATTGATGAGTTAATAGGATAGTATAAAACAATGAAGGAACACCTAGATGCATTAGACCTCCTAGAGAACTTTGAAACACAAAAAATTGAAAGTCACTTGCAAATAATGCATAAGAGAAGATTTTCTTGTCAAAGGATCATCCACATGTGCCAACATGGTGAATGTATGTGTATGGTACATCTTAAAACCTATAATAACTCAATACAATTGGTTTTATGTAGACATTAGCTCATAATTTGCATTAGAGTTACATAAAACTCAGCTTGTGGGGATTTGAGCCTTCAAAAAGCAACTTGGCTCCTTAGTGATTGTTCATAAATATTAGTATACTAATCTAATTAAAAATGCATAAATTGGAATCCCATAGGGGTATCAAACTCTGGATAAAATGTTGGCCCCCAACTATACTTGTACAACAAGTACCATGTACTTAAAAATGACCTTCAAGAACATGTGAATGGAGCAATGGAGGAGAGAGATATTTTTTTGAACTTATTGAACTTTAAAATTATTATCATGCTTGTTTCTAACCTGTGGAAGCTCAAAAGACATTTTTAAACTCTTTTCACTTGCAAGTGACTTCAAAAAGTCTGTACAACTTCTTTAACTCCTCAAGATGGCATTGAAACTCAAGATTCTGACCCTTGTATAACCATTTGATAGATGTGGTAGTTGTGAAACTAATCCAAGGTCCTTAGAATGTGTGTGGTACTAATTTTTAACTTAAGTAACTTTGATACACATGAATGTTAGCCAAAAATCACATTTTACCTCTTTTTCACCACCTTCAAGCTTACAAATGATCCTTAAATACTTCAAAACTTCATGAAATGTTATGATAGAGTGATTAAATCATAAAATGACTTTGAGAGACCCATAAAAACCTATGACACAACTTGACCAAACCTTATCTTTCCATTATATGTTTAGACCACTATATGACCAAAATAAGACATTATCTTAACTTCTCCAAACTAAATTTAAAAAATGATAATAAGGTTTTAGGAAGACTTATAGGGACCATATAGGGCATGCAAAGACCACATGGAAATCCTATGAAATTTTTAATATAGAGGGGATGGCTAATTTTGACTTAGGGTCAAAATTTGGTCAACAAGAGCTATATATAAGACCTTATTAAGATAGGAGAAATAAAAGTAGAAGGTAGAGAAACATCTTCCTCACAAAATGAACAATTGAGTATCTACCAAGATCCCTTTCCAAACCATGACTAAAAGTCAAAAGGCACAACTAGGGACCAAGGTTAATCTTCCTCCACCAATCGAGTCAACTTATGTAAAATACCTTATCATTATGGCCATCATGTTGTCACCATTAAAATTAAGGCCAAGACACTTGAAGATCCCCAAGTCCCACAACATGTTATCAAAATTAAAGGGGTTTTTTCTAATTGTGCTCCCATAACTTGACATGGTAAAATCACTATCTTGGGAGCACCTCCAAAAACCAACCTCAAAAGGCTCCTCTTAAGCTCATTGTCTCCAAAATCCCATAAAAAACCCCTAAAGGTAATTACAACCTCATACAACAACTTGAGAAGACCCCAATGCATATCTCCATAATGGATATTCTTAAGTCTTAATTCATCTATGATGACATTTTAAGTAAAACCCTTCATGAGGCAAAAGTTCCCATACACATTGATGCTAATCAATTTCAAGCTCTTGTGGGTTATTTATCCTCATCACAAAAAATTAATTTTAATCATCAAGACATTCCATCAATTGGACCCAACCATAACTACCCCTTGTATATAGAGGCATCTGTCACAAATCAAAAGATACCACATAGACTGTGTTGAGGTCAACATACCCCCATTTCTAAAAAATGGGGACCCATGTGTCAAATTGTGCAATTTTGTTCCTTAAAGATTAAAATTCACTTGGTTAGAGTATCATTAGCATGACTGCACATTATTTTTATTTGAAGATCATCCACAACATGGTCTGACTGACTTATTTGTTCATGGTTTTGCTTTAATCTTATCAAAATGCTAACGCCAGATATTTGTGTTTCAAGTTATAGGTTTAATGGAGCCCATTTGGGGTTAAGCATGCTTAGGGTTTTTGTGATTCAATGTTACATTGATTATTTATTAACCTTGATATGTAATTGATTAGTTAAATTCATATTTTTGAACCCTAGACTAATGTTTTGTCTGAACCTTTTAATTCAAATTTAATTTTGGTGGGAGCCTTTTATTTAATTTTAAGGGGAAACAATTTAAATGCCATTGAATTTGTTTATTTTTTATCCTAAGACTTGGTCATATTTTGCAACACAACCAAACCTCAAGCTAAAAAATCCTAATTTGGTTTAAATAATTGCATGGTCCCTTTGTTATAAAGCCTAACCTAAAGAATTATCCTAAGGTTTATTGTATTTATCACTATGGTGAAAACTTTAGGCTAAGCCCTTAAGCTACATCATTTTAATGTTTGCTGGGTCCCTTTATTATGTTCCTAGCTTGGTCCATCTAAATTATTCACATGGTCCCTCTTATTACAAATTTAGACTAATGTCTTAGTCCTAAGGCCCCATTCATGTTTATTAACATAAATGAGACCTTAGTCTTAAGACTTTAGCCTAAGTCATATATATCTCCAACCCTGACTTAAACCTTTTACATCTATGTAGGATAAATGAATCATAGTTAATCATATGATATAGATCAAACAGAGCGTAATCGATGATGAATTTTCAAGCAAATTTCTGAGCTCCTACGAGATTACCAAGTGGCATAACCTTAGACCCCCAGTTCGAAAAATAGAAGCACGAAATGATTGACATGTGGCACACACAAAATATAGAGTAAAATAGAAGATGACAAGTGGAAAGCTTAGTAGACAATCCCCATAACTATGTTAAAATTTATGGTCATGTGACCATCAAAGACATTCTTGGAGATGTCAAATGATGGTCATGAGGAAGTCAATGTTAACATAGTAAATAGCCTCGATATTGTGTTTAAATTTAACAGTCAAATGACCTTTAAAGATGTTCTCATGGATGTCAAATGACAGTTATGAGGATGTCAAATTTAACATAATAAAGGTCCTAGATCACATATTTAAAATTGATGGTCATATGACCATCAAAAATGTTCACATGGACATCAAATGATGGCTGTGTAGACATAAATTTTAACATAGTAAACTTGGACCCAAATTTTAAAAGGTAATAGATAGTGATGAACATAATGACTCGGGATGCCATGGAAATGCCTTGTTAAAGTTATATGAGTGTAATTGGCCAAATTAAAGACCCTACAAACCTAGTAATTCAAGGGAGAGCCTGAATTGTAAAATGATCAAGCCATTGTCCATTGGTGAGCAGTTTTTAAAGGATTTGTAGCTTGAAGATGGGACCATGCCTGTATTGGGCAACATCAGTAAATGATGAGGACCCTAAAATAGTAACTTAGAAATTTAATAGAGTAAGGGTTCCCAAATATTAGTGAAATAATAATATTCTTTGTATAATCTACTTTGTTTGATATTTTAAAATAGGATATTCTTTTATATAAACATGTGCAATTTGTGGGAGCACTAATTGTCTATAGGTCACTTCACTAGAAAAGATCATTTGTTCTGGAACATTTGAAAGGACACCTATCCTAATGTAATTGAATTATGATTGATCAACATGCTTCCTTACATCTTATAAAAAGAGGATTGTCAATTGTAAAAAAAGAGGGAGTTCTTAGAACCAAATTACTTTGTAAACTTTGAGCAGTAATATAAGCAAAGAATTCTACAAAGATTATCTAGTATTTACTTGTAGGAAGTGTTATATGGTTTTTCTCTTAGTTTTTTGGTTTTATTTTTAGATTTGAATTATTCTTATGGATTCTATATGTGTATCTTAGATGCAGAGTTACTAATTTGTGCCTTTACTAGATTAGTTGAAGGTTCTTAGGTTCATTTCATTTGCTGCACTTATTTTATAATTAGGCTAACAATGTTTTCTTGCAAGAGTGACTCTATAAAGTGAGTCTGGTTCCTATTTACATCATTTAATACCTTTCTTTGAAGTTGACCTGATGTATGTTATGATTTAGACTTAAGCTATTTCACCTCATACATTAGTTAAATGCATGCCCAGATGATATTTGAACTTTGTCATAATGTCTGAAACAAGACCAACAACATCCTTCTTTCTACCCTACCCTTCCTCTTTCTTATTTTTAGCTTGACCATCTTAGTTTAATGGTCATTATGAATGTCCATCTTATATTAGTTCTTAATCATAATTCATTTTTTTAGCATAGTTACTGCATATTCTACATAGATC
The DNA here is from genome assembly GCA_037957365.1 of Torreya grandis. Lineage (NCBI taxonomy): Eukaryota > Viridiplantae > Streptophyta > Pinopsida > Cupressales > Taxaceae > Torreya > Torreya grandis. The sequence continues at coordinate 437,872 of JARHVA010000301.1, read as the reverse complement.
TACTATTTAACCACGGTAGCTCCCAACCACTACTTAATATAAATATTGTGAAACAATCAATTATTCTACCTCTATTCCACCATAGATAATAGGATTATCACAAGCTACAATTCATGCTCTGAATTATTTGAATTCTAAAATAAGAAGTGTTTTTTAAACACTTTTGGCACCTATGATACACATTTAGGCATCAATAGAAGGAGCTTCACTAGTACTAGAAGGAGGGCCTTTGAATAGATCTTTGTGAATTGGTATAATCTTTGTTCATTTTCATGAATTATGTCCAAATATTGGTGTATTATTTGTATAATTATGTTCCTTTGAACATCATTTTGAAAATATCATTGATATTTATGGTTTCAAACTAGTATTTGGGCTTCTTTTGGCCAAAGATTGACATTCTTTGAAGCATATTTGCAGTAAAGATAACTTAAATCCAATGTGTTTTAGGTTAGTAAAAACTATTTTTTTCAAATATTGATTGATTCGTTGAAAATTGGAGTTCATCTAAGCTTGTAACATGTAAATATCATTCATACTAACATATTTAGGCACACCTTCAAGCTAATTTAATTAAATATAAATGTCTTTTGCTATTATTTATACATATTTATGCAAAATTGGCTTAATGTGTGAGTTTAATCATTATTATTTATAAATATGAAACTTAAACATCATATTTCAAATAGAATTTGGAGCTGAAACTGCCACAAGTAAGATCCTCATCAAAATATGACATGGTTAGGTGGATCTTCTATCAACATGCCGATCAAGTACATGACTTACCAGGAAATCTAGAAATGTATTTACCTTATTTCTATCTTAATGGAGCTATCACTACTGAAGAACATGTTAGATATTTCAAAGTTGCTTTAAGACTATTAAATTTTATCCATGAAGATGTATAATGTAGATTGTTCCCATTTACATTCAAAGATGTTGCATACAAATGATTCATTAACCTTCCAGAGGATTATATTGCTAGCTGGGATGATTTTAACAATATATTTATTGATTAATTTGGTAAAATCATTAGTTCATGCATTCTGTGTCAACAATTCACCATTGTCAGAAGAGACTCAAATGAGCCCATTAAAACCTTTAATGCTAGGTTTTAGAAGATGTTTAATAGAACTACAACCCATTATAGACTTGGAGAGGCTTTATCCTTAGATATTTAAAAGGATGCTTTGGATATCATGACTTTTATTTTCCTTAAAATGTTTGTTAAAATCATAAATACCTTAGTGTTAGATTATGCTGAAGCAGTAATAATCAATGATCAAATGTAGCCTCAAGGTCAGCTTGAATATGTTATCCCAAATGTCAACCTTAATTTGCCAACATTGAATGTCATTCCAAATGTTAATCAGAGTATGTATACCTTAAATCAAACATCACCATTGAACTAATTACCCTTAATCCATGCCTATCTTAGCCAAAATTTGGGGTTCTTGAACAATGATACAAATGGATTTCATTCACAAGGACAGAGAGATTTGATGCCCATTAGTAATGATAGTTATGTTCATAACCTATAAGTACCAATTAATGAAGATGAATCCATACTTTAGATGGTTCAAAATCTAAGCACTAATTTTATTCAGTTAAAAAGTCAAGTGGGAAATTCTGGGGAAGGCTCCAACATAGGCTATGTTTCTCAAAGATTCAATAGGTTTCATGATAACAACTACAATGAGTCATATGAGGACATACATGAAATGAATATTTGTGATATTGGTCTAGCTGATCATTTTAATGTCTTAGAAGCATGTCAAAGTGAAAAGGATACATTTGAACCTATGATTAATCAAGACTTTGTTACAGGGACATCTAGATTTGTAGGAACTTCTAAATCCTTCATGCAGGCTTTTGATTTTCCATTTGAAGAAGAAAGTGAATTAGAGGATGATATAGAAGATGAAATGGACATTCAAGATGAGAAGGCTCATGAACAATATCAGATGCAAGCTGAATTCTCTTTAGAAGAGAGTTATTAAGGCAATTAATATGAGGTCATGGCTGAAATAGAGTCTACCCCTAAAGAATAAGACTAGTGGAAACATTTATGATAAGATTTTTTGAAGGAAATTGAGTTTTTTCAAGATAGTAATATCATTCTAGATATCCCAAAGCAAGATGAGTTGGGAATCGATTAGGTAGCTAAGATACCATTCTACACGAAGGATGAAGATGGAGCAGGTGAAATAGATCAAGATTTTTCATATGACACCATCAAAAGGGTGGAAGTATGTGATCAACTTGATTCGAATTGTATGGTTGTAGATGAATTTTATTTTATTTTAGATAATCATATGAAGTATCATTTCATGATAACTTGGAAAGTTTTGGCATGAAGATTGATAGTCTATCCCTACCTCAAGCTAAATTTAATGAATACATTAGGATGAGAATGCTAGCTGAGCTTCCATCATTAAATAAGGGTGATATAAGTCACTATCTATCTATAAATGAAAGATAATTAACACTTTTGATGCAAAACAAAAGGATTTGTGAAGAATATGATTGGGTCCCAGATTCATACCTTTGACTTATACATTTGAGAATGTTGATAGGAGGCCAAGCTACATCACCTAGAAGACACAAGCATAGAAGTACTCTTATCTACAAGAAGAGGCTACTAGGTGAAAACATTCATGTTTCAATGCCATTTAGTAGACTGAATAATTTTTCATTTGATCTAGGGGTAAGTATTTAATGAAGTTAGTGTAAGACTTAGTTTAGTTTCTTTTCTGTTCTTTATTTATTGATTTGTTCCTTCCTGTCCCTTGTTTGTATATAATGTCTATATATATTTGTTTAATTTTTGTGCTTTATTACTTTCTTTTGAATAAGTCTTTTTGGACAACCCTCAGTTCAAGTTTTATCTATAATGCTCAAGAGCTTCATAGTTTAGAAATGATGGTATGATTTCTCAACATTGGTTGATCACAGATTGTTAAAATGTGAGCTTGATGTTATAGTTTAGAGAAACTAGCAAAAACTGATGGATAAGTTAATTGTTCTTTGAGATTTTTAACCTTGTTCTGGTATAAGCTTGGTTTTAAGAAGGATTTCACATATAAGATGAGATCTTAAATCATTAAAACACATTCATACTTGCACTTAATAAACATTAATTTCTTAGGATAAAGTTTACAACCAAAGATGATTGTCTGAAAAACAAACACTTGATCAAATCCTTAAACTTGGATAACTTGGTTCCTAACCTTTGTTAGAAAGTCAAAAATGATCTAAAAATACAAAAAATAAGATCTTATTACAAAATCAAAAGATTTCTAAAGCAAAGATGATTTTAGTAATCTCCATCAGGGCTATGGATGCTTGGCTGGTAGTGGAGCCCTTTAGTGGAGCCAAAGGCATCTCTGTTAGGGTTATTGATGCCTGAATAGTAGCAGAGCAATGCCCAAGACTTCTTTGAGCTAAAACATGGTTCTCAATGAATATTTAAGTATGCTGAAAGTCAATATAAATGATCAAAGCCATGAACCTAGAAGTTATTCTTTAAATATTTTAGCAATTAGTAAGTGGAATCAAAGCACACACACATGACTGAGTTTTGATGTTTGATCTAATTCTACATGTGCAAGATTTTTTCTGACCATGAACTTACCTTAATAATGGTGCATGATCAAATGGAATAAGTAGCTTAATTTTTAGTCTAAACTAGAGTCTCTGAATTCTAATATATTGTTATGTTTCCCTTAGAATTTGCCATTTATTGAGGTCAACATACCACCATTTATAAAAAATGGGGACCCATGTGTTAAATTATGCAATTTTGTTCCTTAAATATTAAAATCCACTTGGTCAGAGTATCATTAACATGACTACACATTATTTTTATTTGAAGATCATCCACACCATGGTTCTGCTTCAGTCTTATCTAAAGTTCTAACATCAGATATTTATGTTTCAAGTTATAGGTTTAATGGATCCCATTTGGGGTTGAGAATGCTAAAGGTTTTTGTGTTTCAATGTTAAATTAATCATTTATTATCCTTGATATGTAATTGATTAGTTAAATTCATATTTTTGAAACCCTAGACTAATGTTTTGTCTAAACCTTCTAATTCAAATTTAGTTTTGATGAGAGGATTTTATTTAATTTTAAGCAAAAAATTTAAATGCCATTGACTTTCTTTAATTTTTATCCTAAGACTTAGTCATGTTTTGTAACACAACCAAGCCTTAAGTTAAAAAATCCTAACTTGATCTAAATAATTGCATGGTCCCTTTGTTATAAAGCCTAGCCTAAAGCCTTATCCTAAGGTTTATCATATTTATCAATATGATGAAAACCTTAGTCTAAGCCCTTAAGATAAATCATTTTAATTTTTACAAGGTCCCTTTATTATGTTCTTAGCTTCATCTAGCTAAATTATTTGCATGGTCCCTCTTTTTATAAATTTAAACTAATGTTTTAGTCCTAAGGCCCCATTCATGTTTATTAACATAAATGAGACCTTAGTCTTAAGACTTTATCATAATTCATATATGTCTCCAAGTTTGACTTAAACCTTTTGCATCTACGTAGAATTGATGACTCATGGTTAATCATACAAGATAGATCGAATAGAGCATAATAAATGATATCTTTTCAAGAAAATTTTAGAGTTATCATGAGATTTCCAAGTGGCATAACCTCAGACCCCTAGTTCAAAGAGTAGAAGCATCGAGATATCGACACATGGCACACACATAATGCAGAGTGAATTGGAAGATGACAAGTGGTAGGCTTGGTGGATAGTCCCCATAACTATGTTAAAATTGATGGCCATGCAATCATTAAATATGTTCTCATGGATGTTAAATGATAGTCATGAAGACATCAATCTTAACATAGTAAACTACCTTGATATTGTATTTAAATTTGATGATAATACGACCGTCAAAGATGTTCTTGTAGACATCAAATGATAGTAGTAAGGATGTTAAATTTAACATAACAAAGGGCCTAGATCACATATTTAAAATTTATGGTCACACAACCATAAAATATGTTCATGAAAATGTCAAATGATGGCCACATAGATGTTAATTTTAACACTAGTAAACTTGGACCCAAATTTTAAAAGGCAATAGATAGTGATAAATAGAATGACCCAAGACACCATGGAAATGCCACGTTAAAGTTATATGAGTGAAATTGTCCAAATTAAAGAGCTTGTGTGCCTAGTATTTCAAGGTAGAGCTTAAATTTTAAAGTAATCAAACCATTGTCCATTGGTGAGTAGTTTTTAAAGGATTTACAACTTGAAGATGGGACCATGCCTGTATTGGGCAGCATTAGTGAATGACAAGGACCCTACAATAGTAACTTAAAACTTTAATAGCATAAGGGTTCCCAAGGATCAATGAAATAAGAACATTCTTTGTATAATTAGATTTATTTGATATTTTGAAATATTATATTCTTTTATATAAACATGTGCAATTTGTGGGAGCACTGATTGCCTATAAGTTAGTTCACTAGAAAAGATAATCTATTTTGGAACATTTGAAAGGACACCTATCTTAATGTAATTGGATTAGGATTGATTGACTGCTTCTTTACATCCTATAATTGGAGCATTATCAATTATAAAAAAGGAGGGAGTTCTTTGAAACAAATTACTTTGTAAACTTTAAGTAGTAATATAAGGAAGGAATTCTACAAATATTGTTTAGTATTTGCTTGTAGGAAGTGTTATATGGTTTCTCTCTCAGTTGTCTGGTTTTAATTTCAAATTTGAATTATTCCTATAGATTTTAGATGTGTATATTGGATGAGAATATGATAATTTATGCCATTTCTAGATTAGTTTAAGGTTCTTAGGCTCATTTCATTTGTTGTACTTCTTTTGTATTTGGGTTAATGCTGATTGCTTGCAGGAGTGAATCTATAAAGTGAGTCTGGTTCCTATTTACATCATTTCATAATTTCCTTTGAAGTTAGCTTGATGTATGTTGTGATTTTGGCTTAAGATATTTCACCTCATACATTGGTTAAATGCATGCCCAAATGATATTTGAACTTTGTCGTAATATCTAAAACAAGACCAACAACATCCTTGTTTTTGCCCTACCCTTTCTTTTGCTTCTTTTTAACCTAATCACCTTAATTTATTGGTCATTGTGAATGTCCATCTTAGATAAGTTATTAAACATAATTCATTTTTGTTAGCATAGTTACTATATATTCTACATAGATCTATTATTTGGCCATGGTGGCTCCCAACCACTTGATATAAATATTGTGAAATAGTCACTTGTTCTGCTTCTATTCCACCACAAACAATAAGATTATCAAAAACTACAACTCATGCTTTAAATTCTAAAATGAGAAGTGTTTTTTAAACACTCTGGGCACCTGTGGCAGACATTTAGGCATCAACATATTGTAGATGGAAGATAGTTTATAAACCTTTGTAACATGAACTTAATAAAAAAATGCAGTATTATGAATCAAAACTTGGACTTATTATAATAAATGCCTATGATGACAATGAGAGATAGTTAAATAGAATCTCTTATCTTCTTATCATGGTGGGACTCATTGTACATCTGAACCTCATTCATGTGGTTGATTTTGATATACTGTACAATACCATATTGGGATACCCATAGATCCATGAAATGCAAGTTATCCCTTCCACTCTCCACCGATGTTTGAAATTTACACATTCAAGGATGGAAGTCACTATTCCAAGATATTCATGATTCATTTATAGTTGTCAAGCCATGGAAGGACTAGATCTTGATCTATATTTACCTAGCACTAATAGGACCCCTTATGATCCTAAGTCTAAGAAATACATCCATCCAAATGATTTTTCATCCATGTCTTCTGATCCATCTGCATCCAGTCACATCAAAATCATTTACAAAGGTTATGGAGATTATGAGTACCAAAAATTCAATGTTGATAACCTCCCCTTATCACCTCACAACTATGAGTCCCCCACCGTGAAAGAACACAAACTGATTGATTATCAATTTGGACCAACATCATTTGTAAAATCAGGGCTATTATTAGAAGAACCACTTGAGAGATCAAATGATTCCTAGCTAATGGAAGAAGGTTTTACATCTTGATATCAACATCTAAGGTATCCAAAAACTAATCATAATGTGTGAAAGCATGAACTATAAAGGGAAAGGACTAGGGTGAAAAAAACAAAGCATATTGGAACCAATCCTAATTGAAACTCATCCATGGCATCAAGGTCTAAGATACCAACTACCCAAAATTGGTATTTGCAATGCTATCTCAGATACTTCTTCATTATTTGAGGAGCCTCCATCTGATGAAGATATAAAGATAGGGTCTATCCATAGCCTCTATGAATATCTTGATACCAAAAATCTATTCAATGATACCTCCATATATACCATTAACCTAGTACCTCACCACCCTACCCTTATCAGTTGGGATTAGTAGGAGGAAGCTTCCTTTTGACATTTTTAAAAATTGATGAAGTGATTGCCAAATATATGGGAATTTGAGCACGCACACCATCAGGTGATCATAAAAAAAAGTTCAAGGTGAATCTCAATGACTCAAATTATTTTGGATAATAAGTTGAATAATTAAATCAAATTAAATCATAAGAAATTGAAGAATATCCTGATATTCTATCCCATAACAATAAACATGGTACATCAGAACAAACCTCTCTTCTTTCATCAATGATTCCATTAGTCCTATATAAAATAAGGCTTATGATTAACTATTTAAAGAATTCCCATACATATTATAATCAATAGATGAATACCAATTTACTTCTCTTTCATTGTATTTATAAGATCAATCTCCATCATTGGTCGAAGAAACTATTGATGTTAACATTGGCATCAACGACCAATCTCAGGTTGTGAAGCTTGGATCCACCTTAACCCTTGAGGGAATGGAAATTATCATTACTCTTATCAAATAATTTATTGACATATTTTCTTGGTGCTATTCTGATATGCTAAGACTTGATCCAACCTTGTTGGTGCATCACCTAGTCATTCATCAAATGCCAAACACATTAAGCAAAAAATTTGAAAGATGTACTCAAAGGTGGCACTCCCAGTTAAAGAAGAGATTTAAAAATTTATAGAAGCTAGTTTCATTCATCCAATTGATTATTCTAATTTGATCTCTAATATCATCCTTATTGTCAAACCCCAAGGAGGAATCCATACACACTAATTTAAAGGAAATAAATAAGGCTTGCATTTTACATTTCCCAATATTGATATGATCATGCATTCCACTATCAATTATGAAATTTTATCACTTATGGATAGATTTTTTGGATATAATCAAATATGAATCATTCTAGAAGACCAACACAAAATTTCCTTTACAACTCCATGGGGTACCCTCTATTATCAAGTAATGCCCTTTGGATTCAAAAAACATTGGGGCTACCTATCAAAGGGATAAGATTGTCATATTCCATGATATTAATCATGATATAGTCAAAGATTAGGTGGATGATATCTTGGGTAAGTCTATAACATGCACTAATCATCCAATACTGAGGGAATACAAATTTCAACTTAATCCTAAAAAGTGTGTATTTGAGGTCATATTTAGAAAATTATTGAGTTTCATTGTCTTTTGATTAGTCATCGAGGTGGATATAGCCAAGGTTAGTGCCATCAATGAAATACCTCCTCTGAGGAACCTAAAACAACTTTGAAGTCTACAAGGCAAATTACAAGCCATCCATCATTTCATATCACAATTGGATAATAAATGTTAACCCTTCATGTGTTTATTAAGGAAAGGAGCTTAGTTTCACTGGAGTCTAGAATTTCAAAAAGATTTTGAGGATATTAAGAAATATATGTTGAAATATTCAATGATTACACCACCAAAACCTAAAAATCCTTTGATCCTATATATCTCAGTCACTCAAAATGCCTTAGGAGCTCTATTAACACAACATAAAAAGGATGGAAAGGAAAGGTCCATTAATTACCTCAACAAAAATAATCTCCTATGAGATATAAACTATAATCCAATAGGAAAAGTATGTCTTGTAGTTATCTTCACTTCCCAAAAGATTAGGCATTACATGTCCCAAAATCAAGTTAAGCTCATAACAAAGATAGATCGTCTCAAATATCTATTTTCCAAATTTTCCCTCATAGGAAGAATAGACAAATGGATAATGTTGATTATGAAAATGAGAAATAAATCAAAGGATAGGGCTTGGAATATCAATTGGTAGAAGCTCCTTTGTTTGATTCAGTACCTTTATCAACCACATTTCCTGATGAGTCCATCATGGCAACAAAAGAGTCACCCTCCTAGAATTCATATTTTGATGATTATTTCACTACTCATAGTTCAAGTGTAAGTATTCTTATAATCACTATTTAGGGAGACTTAATTCTAAAAGCTTCTAGGATATCATTTCTATGCACTAACAACATTGTATTATATGAGTCACTAATAGTCAATCTCTAGTTAACTTTTCAATGGAACATCAAACATATACAAGTATACGACTCTCAACTCATTATTAAATAGGTTAATAATGAGTTTTAGATAAAATATGATAAATTTATCCCATATAAACAAATGGTTGACAATTTTAAGTTATAATTTTAGTTCATATCTTTCAAGTAAGTACCAAGAGGTAGTAATACATCAATCAAAATGATGGACACTATTGAATAATTACTAGAGATGACCCCTGACAAGCGTGAAAATCACTTCTTAGTTGAAAAATATATCACTTGCCCATCAAACAATGGCATATAAACAAGTATGTGAAAGTGTTGATCCTAGTTCTCTATGGTACCAAAATATATATACCTATCTTCGTGATGACATCTTTCCACCTAATCTTAACCATCATCACCATAAAGTCTTCATCCAAAAAACCTTTCATTACACCATCATTGGTAGCACGCTCTATCGATGAGGCTATGATGGCACTTTGTTAAGATGTTTAAAATCAAATGAGATTATTTCAACAATCAAGGAGGTCCATGATGGAATTTGTGGAATCCATGCTAATGGGATGGACCTAGATAAGAAGATTCTTTAGATTGGTTATTTTTGGCCCACAATAGATCATGATTCTTATCAATACATCCCAAAATATTTATCCTATCAAAAAAATGGAGATATAATACATGTATTGTCTCAAGAATCACAACCCATCTTAAGCCAATGGCCTTTTTCCACTTGGGGATTATAATTAATTAGCAAGTTTAATCCTTTATTATCTAGAAACCATAAGTATATCATAATTTCCAAAGAATACTTTCCAAGTGGGCAGAAGCTATGCCACTCACATATGTCACTGGTAAGTAGATCTCAAAGTTCATTATTAATCACATAATTTATCGCTATGGTATCCATTCTGTCATCATCTCAAAAAATGACAAATCATTCAAAAATAGAGATGTTAAAGCCTTATGTCAGTACTATCACATCCAATATAAATGGTATACACCATATTACCTACAAGGCAATGGTCAAGTCGATATGACAAATAAAACTATTATCAAAATTATCAAGAAATTTTTCAATGACACTGGTTGTGGTTGAAATTTAAAGATACATCTGACATTATGGGCCTACCACATAAGTGTTTTTACTCCAACCAACACAACATCATATTCATTAGTATAAAAAAATGAGGCCATATTTCTAATTGAGGTCAAAATCCCTTCATTGTGTATCTCACTACAAGGCATGATTACTAAGAAATCATATCAGGCTACCTGTTTACAGGGGCTTGAGGTTTTGGATGAAAAATGTATGTAGGCTCTTTATCATTTAAAATCATATCAAAATTGGTTACACAATAAATACAATAAGAAGGTCCACTTTTGTGAGTTTGAGATTGGAAACCTAACCCTTAAATAAAATCTATAAACATACAAATACAAAGCGTGAGAAAAAGGGCATGTTTGATCCCATTTGGCTTGAACCATATGTTATTGTTGACAAATTTGGATCAGGGGAATACAAATTGGCTACTCAAGATGGAAAAAAATGGATGAGACCATGAATATCAGAAATATAAATAAGTTATATACCTAATTCATCATAGATCCACCTCATCCTTATACCTCACTATACATGGTCTTATTCCAAAAAAAGAAAAAAAAATGTCCAATGGTGAAAACTAGGTTTCTAGCACCTTGGATAAGCACGATGATGAAAATTAGAACTCTGACATCAATTGTAAAATATCCTTCATCTACAAGTGTCTCATTCCTAATAATACCTTGAATACTTGGGGGTACCTTATGTTACATACCATTTCATCTCTTTCATTCCCTCCCTTCCATACCTTGTCCTGATCCACTTGTTGACCTTGGTCCTGAAATCATCATATGTATAGTGTAATAGCATTTTTTTGGAATAATATGGCATTTAACATATCAATAGGGGTAAGAGCATAAAATTATTGTATATATATCTAAATATTCTTTATTTTATCCACCCCTCATCACTTATCCTATAGTCTTATGTCTCCAAAACCTTAGTCGTAATCCTCTCATCTTGATTGTTCCTCATGGATTTTACTAATTGTCTAGATTGATCCACTATCCACCCTTATGTATCTACCATCAACTTCTTAACAAACCCACATCATATCCCATCATCCCTTCCTCTTGCACATGCCTATATCATTTCATTATTAAAAAAGTCCTCAATGTCTCCATCCTTACTTGGGGAAAATAACAATAATCGCACCATCATAACAGGATCCTGGGTTGCTCACCACCGTCCCCATGTTATTGGACATAGTCAAATGGTAACACTCATAAAGTTTTTTAATACATATTTGTGTGGTGTGTTTAATTTGTGTATGAATGTTTGGTTAAAAGTATTACATGTCTTTTTTATTTTTTAATTATCTTTTGTACATATATGTCTTCATTGCATATTTTAATTTTGTATTTTGTATAATGAACACCATGCCATGATGTTACCTTGCCCATACACATACCATTTGTGCATCCCACAAACTATTTACTTGTATAATTTTGTCTTATTACATTATGCACTTTGACACAATGTCATCATAACCATATACATGTCATGGTGCATACTTTATAGGACAACATTAAAAAGGATTACTATAATGAACAAGGCTCTAGATTACACCACATCCCCCTATCCACCTTATGTTACCTACATACTATACACATCCATACCAATGTCAAACTCCCATCCCAACCTCTGCCCATCCCATCATCTAAACTAACATGATCCTCATACTATCATCTAAGCCTAAAACAATCATGTCCCTCTCTTACCTATATAGGTTGACATCATCTCATGTGTAGGAGGATCAATCTCATCACTATCTGGATAACAAACACCTAGTACATGGATAAACATAATTAATATCATTTATGTAATCTATTTATCACATATCCTTGAAAATAAATAACCTCATTCATACATACATAATAAATGCATAACACATCTATGTATTAACAACTTAAATCATAATGTGTCATCTATCTAACATCTTTATGATAATACAACATCTACATCATCATTAATGTCCAACATAATGACACATATAAGTATCCACAACCATAACATCACATGTCATAATCTTAAGTCCTATAATCATATACATAACATCACACATTATACATCACATTGCATCATATATATATATATATATCATCTCATGTCATAAGTATCATCTACACTAAGTCACATTCACAATCAAATTACATAAGCATATAACATCCATACATCACATAATCAAGTAAATCCATGTAAGCAAATCCTATATAAACTAAACATGTAATCATATAATAACCATCAAACAAAAATGTGTGATCATTATACATCATACATAAACATTAAATCATCATAATCACAATGCACATCCATAAATCCATCAGATACTCAATGTGAATCATCATCATCATCATCATCATCACACACACACACACACACACACACACACACACACACACACACACACAATGTCCATGAATACATAAAAAATGGTAAATACAATATGCATCATAGACATACATGTGACAAAATACAATATTATTTAACCTTTTAGGATTTAGTGAATGTAAATCCTATGTTTCTTAAAGAGATGAGTAGACTAAATCAAGGTAATAATATGTAATAAATACAACCATTATTTTTTTTAAAAATTGAATAGCTTTAACATTTATAAAAATAGTAATAAATAGTGTAAATAAGAACTTAGTTGGAAAATAATTGAGATAGATGATATGGAGGCTAAAAATTGAGGTAGAAACTAGTATGAGTGTCAAAATAAGGATTCCTATATTAGGACACATCCTTCATAATGACACCCTAATTAGATAATAATTTCATTATTAGAAATGTGTTGGTAGTGTCTTTATATTGGCAGTAGTGTCCTCTATGCAGGATTGTCTCAAGCTTCTAGGTGCACCTATGTCCGGATCTATGAGGTCCATTCATACATGCATGAGTTTTGAAACCCTATATATTACCTAATTTAACTAAATTTGTGAGTAAATCCTAATACTCCATGTTGTCAGGGCATTTGATTGATACATGATAAAAATGTGTTTGTTAGTGGGGTAGGTTGGACATCCTCAACACCCCACTATGATGTGATTTGCCTACATACCAATACCCTGAGGAGGGATAAATCTTGATGTAGTTCTCCCCACCTAAGTGCTAGTACAAGTGCAAGTGAAGCTAGTATTATAGTGGCTAAATGTCTTGAATGTGCTTGAGATTAGAAATCTAGGTAATCTGAGCTTAGGAATGCTATATATGGTAGTATGCATAAGTAGGGAAAAACAAGGATTATTAACCTTAATTGTGCACAATTTATTCCAAGTTTGAATGCGTATTTTACATTTAATTTATATTTAGTAGTTAGAGGGATAAAAGTCTTGTATTTATACCATTATGATGCTTGTGTAGGTGCTAAAAGAAGTCTAGACTAACCTTAAGAGGTTATAAATTTGAAAGGATATTTATTTGTAGAAAAAAGAGGGAAAAGAAATTAACACCATTATTAGGACACTAGCACCATGTGGCGCTAGTGCCCTTATTATTCATGCAGGCCACAAATATCCCTAGTCATCCCTAAAGTAGTCACATACCCTAATTTCTTTATCTTGGCCCTTCATGCCTAGTGTTTTTCCACTTAGATACTAGTGCAATTATTGGGACACTAGTGCCATGTGGTGCTAGTTTCCTTATTATGGTGCTAGTGTCCAAGTGGGATAACACAAGGCACAAAGGGCCAAGATCAAGAAATGAGGGTATGTGACTACTTTTAGGATGACTATGGATGTTTATGACCTATATGAAGGCTATATAAATGTGATAATAGGCTCTAGGATAGGTTTAGGGATAAGCTAGGGATAAGTAGTCTCAAGTAGTAATATTATCACTCAAATACTACTTTTATGTGACTACATTTCCCACCCCCCACCCCTTTATTATCTATATGTAACAAAGCAAAATGACTAGGAAAAAAGAAAAAGAAGTGTACATGGATTTACCTTAGAGGTGAAGCTGGGTTTGAATATGTGAAATATACTCCAATGAACATCTTTCAATTGAAACATGCATAATTCAATCCTTACTTAATATATGTTAGAAGTAAAGATTAAATTGAGTAAAGAGATATGAGAGAAGAAATGAATGGATACACCTCAATGGGTACACAAACCAATGCATAAACCCAGTGATAATATATGTGTGTGCATGTATATAGTGATCAATTGATGAATATATTATACTGAGCTAATGGCTTGATCAATCCTCATGTGTGGGTTATTCAATAACTTAATCTGGTTTTGACTCCATCATTACCCACCCATGTTTAGTAGATCATGACCTATGAATAACTTATATTGGATTGATGATGTGTCCAACCCTCTCATATAGGTGGATAAAGAACTCAGGTTGACTATGACTCTACCCATGACCACCCATGTGTAGTAGATGCATATAAAACTAAAACTATGTAATGTAACTAGAAATTTCCAATTGGGTATGTCTGCTCTATGACCACTTAGATACATTAGGTGTCTCTAGGCCACTCAGGAATGCCAACCACTATAGATGGATTAAGGAATGAAATTGGTGTGCAATGTAGAATATGATGTAAGATGTATACAAATTAGATAAAGATATAATTTGTCATTCCATCTAATCAGCTAGTGTATAAGTGAGCATATAAAAACAATGTGCTATAAACATGCCCCCAAATTTGACATCTAAGCATATGGATTTTAGATCAAGTTTTAATAATTTGTATCTAGGTGTAGACACTATAAAACCACACACTATGGTTCTAGATGTTGAAACACCCCTAGATCACCTCGAGACCCCCTAGGGACCCAACCCTAACCTTTCAACCATAAACTAGACCTAACTCAAGTCAATTTTGACTCACTGACTATCCCACCTCCTTAACCTTTCTACCTTGGCCCTATCGATGATCGAGGGTCACCCTAACTATCAAGGGTCACCCTAATTGTCGATGATTAAGTTTCACTACCTAAAAACTTAACTCAACAATTCTAATCTACTTTTTTATTCTTATCCATTCATGAATTATGCATGGTAAGACTAAAACTATAATGTGGTGTTGAACCCCTCTTGAACCTACACTTCCACCTCTCTCTTCCTTCTATATAAAGAGAAGAGGAGGAGGTGAATGAGGAGAATTTGAGGGAGAGAGATTAGGTAAGCAGATCATCACAAGGCAATAGCAAGAGAGAGAACATAGATCAAGATCAATCATCAACTTCTTATGTAGGTATCTCTTATTCATTAATTATCTTTAGTAAGCTCCATAACTTCTCTAAGCCATCAATAGTTAACTATCAAACCATGAGCTAAGTATATTGTTCTTTGTTTCAAGTTTTAATTATTTTGTTTAGAAATTACACCCATCACCCATAACCTCTTTACAATCATCTAAATAACTAAAGCTTGAACCAACCACCTTTAAACCTTACCCTCTATCTCATAACCAATATCTAACCCAAACCCACCTTGTAGAACCATTCTAAAACCTCAACAAAGTGACCTTGAGCTGAACCAAAATCGATAGTAACCATCGTTAGTCTCCCTGACCATCAAGGGTCACCTTGACCATAGAAGGTCACCCTGACTATTGAGGGTTATCTCAACCATCAAGGGTCACCCTAAACATCGATGGTCACTGTGTAAAACCAGACACCCAAAATTAGCAAGCAATAACCACTTTTCAACCTCATCCAAAACCCTATTTTCTTGATTTTTATCATAATACAGACCAAAAATAACAACCTGACCATACCTAAACCATATTTTGATAGTTTGACATTCACCTTAATATTATCTTATTAATCTAAGAATTTATTTTGAAAAGTATTTATTTCCTTTATTTAAGTATTTCATTTATGTTATGTAACCTCTTTTATCAACAACTTTATCAACATTAACTTGTCTTAAAAGGTGGATTGATAGCCTCCAGAAAAGTCATGTTTTTCTTGGATATATCTTTCTAGGAAATCCACCATTCTACCCAACTAATCAAACATTTCTTTATTTCTTTCTTATCTACAGGTTATACTCCCAAACTAAAGAGGATCTCTCACAACCATTTGGATCACAGAACATAAACCAAATCTAGGTTCTACCAACCTTACCATTCTTTTTAGTTTTACTAGTTCTTATTAAGGAAATAAAGACTAATTTTAGTGAAACATTATAGCATGCCTGGTGGGACCCTTGAATATCTATTTGGGGTTTCTTTTGTTTGCATCTCTGCTCTTCTCCCTATTCTGTGCTCATAAACAAAATTAATTTTTTTGGGTTTAAAATCAACTGCATTCATTGATTGCTTGCAAGTTTAGCTCACTTAGTCAAATTAAATAAAAGTAATTCAATGTTAACATCACTTGTATCACACACATAAACCAAACCACCTACATCTATCAAACATCATAATAACTTGTCATAAGGCCTAATTTGGATTTCATCACCTAGAAGTCAACTTATGCTTATCAACAATCCTACTTGGAGGTCATTACCAAGGGGAGAACCAACTCAACTTTTTAGTTGAGTATAAACTCTAAAAATTAATATATACTAGCTAAGCACCTGACACCTTTATCATTTTAGTGTGTGAAGTGAGGGGGTAGGCCCCAATACCAAGCCACATATTGATTTCCAATACAAATCTTTTTGAGAGACTAAACACAACCTGAAACCAACCATAGGCTTCTTTGATAGTACCCACTCTACAAGCCAAGTTGAGTCACATAATTTCTTAAAAGCTTAAGGTATAAGCCGTAAGAGAGACCAAAATAAAGTTAGGATTTAACGTGCTTTAGTGTATGTTTTATCTTTTTTGACTTTTTCTTGTCTTCTCTTTTTTTGAGTTGTGAGGAATCTAACTTCCCTTGGAAATCTTCTACCATTTTGCCTTTATCCACTTCATCTCCATTTCCTTGTTCAATAGAGATCCCTTCTATAGTTTCTCCAGGAGATACTAACTTTGTTAGACTCCTATAAGATAACCCTCTTTCCTTAGAATGTTACCTTACATCAAGAGCCACTTATACCCCCAACCTTACCTACAACCAACTAATCCTTAACTACAACCAACCCAACCTTAAATATAGCCAAGCCAACCCCACCTAAAATCAACCCAACCATGCCTATAATCAAATAACCTCACCTAAAATCAGCCTAACCTCACCTACAATCAACCCAACCTCACTTATAACCAACCCAACTTTTTTTGCAATCAATTAAACCTCAAATACAACCAATTGACAACCTTTCAACAACCACTTGATCATCACCTCAACCAACCAATAACCTTTCAACCCTTATTAGACACTTGTCATAACCCACCTCAACTATTTTAACCTCACCAATCTTTGGGTTACCTATCCCAACCATCATATCAATTACCTCAACCATCATATCAATCACCTATACCTCATTTATGAAAATCTTCTTTATCTCAAAACCAAGACTTGGTCTATCCCCCTACTCATACTACCAACAACTATCAACCCAGCCACTATCAAACCAACCACTATCAACCTACTTTATCAACCTCATCATATCAAACCAACAATCATCAAACCAACAACTATCAATTTTTTTTTCTAACCAATCAATATTATCACCCTTACCAATTTGTTATCAAACCTATTAATCCAACCTACCTTACCTACCTTATCAACCTTATCAACCCTATCAAATCCAATCAATAACTATTAACCTACGGTATTAAAACAACCAAAAATTTTAAGCCACCCAACCATATTGAACCTACCCATTATATCAACCATGTTAAATCTATCATATACCTCAACCTTACCCAACCTCTCAAACAAACCTACATTATCTACCTTATCAAACCAGTAAAATTTTTCAAACCCACCAATCTTATTAAACCAACCAACCTCACCAAATAAAACCAATAACTATCAACCAAATTTTTCTAACACACCAACCTTATCAAGCATACCCATCCCATAAAATCACACAAACATATCAAGTCAATCCAACTTATTTGACCAACCAACTTTACCAAACCAACCAATTAGCTCACAACCTTAAGAGCCATTGGTGCACCCTCTTCCTAGCCAGTATACTCCACTAGGGGAATCATTTGCCTCAATCTTTGACAACAAAATTTTAAGGGCTTCTATCATTAGACTCCATAAAATCAAACCCATCAATGCTTCTCTTCCAAAACCCATTTAATTTATAGAGAATGAGTGTTATACATATCATCTCATAAATAAACATGTGGTAGATAGATCTGGGTCTTTTAACATGATCATCCAAAACCTTATTGATCAAAAGGAGGTTCCAAAAGATATTCTTCATGTTCCCCCCAACCTAAACTTGAATGTCTTCAATCGATCAATCATTGAACCTCTTTCTATACCCATTATTGTATAAAATCACGATCAAAGCCCTCAACACAATGAAGTCCCTTCATTAGATTTAGTCCTTAGTGCATCTATAATTAGGGAAACCATAATCAAAACCCCAACCAATCCACTTGATAACTAAGTGCACCATTTTCAACTTCCTTTTGAAATCATCACTAAGGAATAATCAACCTTAAACCAACCACTTGTTGACCAAGAAGAGCCTTCTAAACTTTCCTTTAAAATGATCATTAAGGAAACCAATCCACCCTTCTACTTCCCCTTTTAATGGAATGAAACCAAACTCAAAACACCTCACCTATAACTAAATCTAACCCAACCTCAACTAAAATCAAACCCATTCAATCTCTCTATACTCTACTGGTTTATATGTACCTAATGACATTATCTTTGGTTTGATTCCCTTTTGAATAGGGTCAAATATCTATCACCTTACCTTACCAAGCAAACCAAATAAATAAGAAAACTCAACCAACATACTAAATCAACCACCCATCCTACCTTCCAAAACTAATCAAACCAACTTCTAAACTAAATCAATCAATTGTGATCAACCCAACTTTTAATCTATAAGCAATTTTTCTATGAACATAAACTAACATCAACCCTTCATTCAAGATTTCTTGAATCTTGGCTACCTTTTTATCTAAGCTACCCACACCTCACCTAAGATCCCTCATTGGGACAATCTGACACTCTTTTCTAACCCATAATTATTCCAAAATGATGTTCTTAACATGATTTCTAGACCCCAATCCTACCCAAATCTGACCCAACAATGTTTACCTCACCATAGCACCATAATGGAGATCCCACCTGAACCACCACCTACAACTTGAAATCCAAACTAACAACTAACAACTAAAAACTCTTGGGAAGCAAATGAAGTCATATTCATCCTTTCTAAACCCTCTTTATTAACCCATATATTTACCTGAGAATATTTTCTCACCTAAACATTCATGGAAAGAGCATCTAGGGGAATTCTTCCTCTAAAAGCTTCAACCAAGCAATAACCCCAATATTAACCAATGACCAAACCAACCCTTGGCACCAATCATCAACCCAACCTTGCCTATAACCAAACCAGCCTCACCTATAACCAATCAAATCTTAATTACCACCAAACCAACTTTAAACTTAAATAAACCTTGACCTTAACCAACCTTTTATCAATAACCCAAACCAACACCTAAATCTACCTAACCAAGCCAAAAACTAACCAACATTGCCACTAACCAAAGTTTAGCAACGATCACCTAACCAACCTTGCCTCTTTTACTCTGTCTAACCTCAAGTCTTTTCCATGTTTAATCAAATGTCAAAAAGTAATTAGGGGACCTCTTCTCTCCTGATTGGCTCAAACCATTTACATGTAAGTGTGGATTTGGGGAATATCATAATTTACACACCTCAATACTTTGCATTCATGTCCCATTCTTTTGTTAAATCAAGTTATTTGTCATCTTGTGTCTCACTTAAGCTCATCCCTTATTTTCATCCACTTTTATTTCCTTATTCTAAGGGCAACTGATTAAAATAGGATCATGTGATTATCCATCACAACTTTAACCTAATCCTAAGCATGTGTACCACAACTCTACCTATGGCATGATTCTCATGGACACTTTTATCCCCTTATAGGATGAATCCCTATGGTTGTTGTCACTTAAACCTTTTCACCCATCATTCACATTCTTGTGCTATGGTTTTACCTCTATAAAGACAAGTCTTCCAGCTTATATAGACTAGTCCATGTCTAAACCAACATAACATTCAATTTGAGATTCCAAATATCACCTGGGTTAAGAATATCTAGTATTTTAGACTAATCCCTTAAAGGACAACTTCCCAAAACTATCAAAAAATTGTTTAAAAAGTAGAATTCTCCCTTGAAGGATAACTATCAACATGAACAACTCCAAAGCTTAGACCACTCCCTTGAAATATGGTTAAATCAAACATTTATCAAGCAAACAATCATCTAGAAGCTTCTTACATCGATCAACTTTTCAAAACCATCAACTTAAAGAAATTTAATGATCTCAAGTCAAAATTAAAAAACAAAGCAATCCTAAAGAAAACTTCCATTAACTTTCACACAACATTAATAGGCTTCCCATATTAATTAGTCTACACTTAGCATATGGGCATGAACTTGTCTATCATGGTTCTTAGGTCACCTACAGAAGGGGCAAGCCATCCCCATAAGAAGGTTACACTACTATTTATCCACCTACCATTCATCTCCACCTTTCATCCTCTACTAAATTAGGGGATTTTGAGCTTACTTGACACTACGTGATCAAGCCACTTCTTCTAACCAATGAACTAAGACCAATACAATGCATGAAAGGGGCTTATGTTCTTAAGCCCACCCATGTTATCATTATGGTTTTCCAACTAAAGCATTTCAAACTCCTTCTACTTTCATGACCACTTGTGAAAGCATATGTCTTCTCCACTTAGAGTCATTGAAACCCAACCAAACCTTTTCAAACAAATAATAATATTACAATAACCATACCACCTATCAGAGATCACCTTTTTCTCCACTACCAAACCATTAGAGATAACCTTATCCAACCTATCAACCTACCAACCATGCACCCATTTTACACCACCCAACCATACCAATTAACCTCAACTTGGTCATCTTGACCCACATTTTGCACTTTTTTCCACCCAACTTTGCCTTAGTCAGTTTGATCCCATCATTTACCTTACTATTTTTGATAAAATTGTGCTACTTGTGTACCCTGACCATTTAGGTGATTCAGAGCATGACCCTTTGCAACCCTAACACCTGTAACCTTTTTTATATTCTCAAGATCACATCTTACCTTAGATACCTACAAATACATCGACCTTACCTAGGAGACCTGATCTTATAGGAGTAACCCATATCAACTATGCCTAATGCTATGGCCTAGTAACTCTATCACTTGTCCTTCTAGTACCAACCTTGTTTTACTACCTTACCATTAGAGATTACCCTTCTCCATCGATAACCATAACCAACCAAATTACCTTATCACAGGTCCTTGTAGCCTAACTATCACATGCTTTATGATGGCCTTGCCTTGGTCTTTTTGATTGCACTGACAACAATTTCTATGTTGAACTTTTTAAAAACTTACACTACCTACGTACACTTGACCAACTCATGTCCTCTTGGGAGTACTTTATACCTTGGGTACCCATGATAACACTTGACCAATTTGTGTTTTCTCCATAAGAACTTCCTACCTTGGATACCCATGAAAAAAATGACCTTGTCTATAAGACTTATGTTTATGAGTGTACCTAGCCACCATGCCTAAATGCAAGCATGCATTCCACTTGTAACTTGTCCTTCTAGAATTGACCTTAATTTTTACCAACTATGGCAACCTATTCAGTGTAAAAACTTGGCTATCACATTTTTGTTTCACTTTGTGCACTTATTTGAACTTTAATGCCACACCTATCACCCACCTTCATGATGTCCATCTTCATCATCACCTTCACCACTCATTAAACCCACACCTAATTTTATTTTACCTCATCAATTACTGATTTGAGGGGGAACACCTTCTCCCATGCTTGAGGCAACTGAACCTTCAACTAGTAATCTATTTTTGTTTTGTAGCTTGCTGATATAAACTACAAAGTAAAAAGGGGAAAAATATAGACACTAAAAAATTTCACATTATAATTCTATATGTCAAAACACCCTTATAACACTTTGGGACCCCTAGGGACCCAACCCAGACCTTTCAACCACAAACCTGACCTAACTCAAGTATATTTTAACCCATTGACTAGCTCAGCTCCTTAACCTTTCTACATTGGCCCTATCGACTGTCAAGGGTCACCCTAACTATTGACGGTCAGGTTTTACCACCTGAACACTTAATAACTCTAGTTTTATTTTTTATTCTTAACCATTCATGAATTATGCATATTAAGACTAAAATTAGAATGTGGTGTTGAAATCCTTTTGAACCTACACTTCCACCTCTCCTTTCCTTCTATATAAAGAGAAGAGGAGGAGGTGAAATATGAGAACTTGAGGGAGAGAGATCAGGTAAGTAGATCATCAAGAAGCAAGATTAGGAGAGAGAACAGAGATCAAGATCAATCATCAACTTTTTATAGAGGTATCTATTCATTAATAATTATCTTTAGAAATCTCTAGAACTTCTCCAAGCCATCAATAATCAATTGTCAAACTATGAGCTAAGTATATTATTCTTTGTTTCAAGTTTCAATTATTTAGTTTATAAATTGCACCCATCCACCCATAACCTCTTTTCAATCATCTAAATAACTAACCCTTAAACCAACCACATTTTAACCTTACCCTCTATCTCACAACCAATATTTGACTTAAACCCACCTTCCAAAACCATTCTACAACCTCAACCAAGCAACTTTCTTGACCTGAACCAAAACTGATAGTAATTGTCGACAGTCACCTTGACTGCCGATGATCACTCTGACTATCGAGGGTCACCCTGACTATTGAGGGTCATCCTAACCATCAATGATTATTATGTAAAATTAGACACCTAAAATTAGTAAGCAAAAACTTCTTTTCAACTGCAACCAAAACCCTATTTTTTGACTTTTATCACAATATAGATCAGAAACAACGACCTGACCATACCTGAACTATATTTTGATAGTTTGACATTCACCTTAATGTTATATTGTTAATCTAAGTATTTGTTTTGAAAATTATTTATTTATTTTGTTTAAGTACTTTCATTTATGTTATGCAACCTATTTTAACAATAACTTTATTAGCATTAACTTGTCTTAAAATGTGGATTGACAACTTTCAAGGAAGTCATATAATTATTGGATATAGCTTGCTAGGCAATCCACCCTTCTACCCAACTAATTAATTATTTATTTAGTGATTTCTTATCTACAGATCATCTTCCGAAGCCAAAGAGGAGCTCTCACAACCATCTAAATCATGGAGTGTAAACCAAATCTAGGTTCTACTAATCTTACCCTTATTTTTAGTTTTACTCTTTCTTCTTGAGAAAATAAAGCAAAATTTTAGTGAAATATTAGGTATCTAAAAAGAATATAAGAATGGTCATGCCATGCATGATGCCCCTAATCTAATCAAACTGGTATGAATTTCAACTAAATTGCTATAAATCTGAGCAAAACTAATAAATCTATAATTGAACTTGTGCAAACTTGTACTATACCTACTATACTTTTCTAGCCAATCTAAGTTTTTCTAAAACTAAGGCTACTAGATAGTAGTGTCATGTCTTGGAAAATAAAACCATTATTAAAAATGGGGCACTAGTGTCTTAATTTAGGTGCTATTGTTTGTTTGTTTTGATTTATGTACAACTATATTAATCTTTGTGTCACTATTTTTCCATTGTGTTTACCTATGTTTGATTTATGTAATTTGAGCCCATGTGCTAAAAAATGTATTGTGAATGCATTATAGGAGCCTGATCTCTGTGATAAACTTCTATGAATACCCCTTATTTTAAGGGGATTTGTTGAACTTATGCAAGAACTACCATCAAAATAAAAATATCTAAAAGATATGTGTTAGCTGGAGCATATATGATATCTACATAATAATCCAATATAATATGCATCTATAACATCAAAATGTAAATTAATCTGAGCATAAGTTTATAATGTAAGATCTATGTCATGTCTATAATTCACAAGGGTGTTAAGATATATATAACAATGTATGTAATAATAAATCTAAGTAAAACTTGGGTAGCTACCTAGAGGGATGGGGCATGATGTCTGTCACAACACCTAATTAGGAAGGGGAGATGCATGAGGTCCTTTAGGGTATATAAAATTAAAATGTGTAACAATAAAATACAATTTTTATGGCAATGCCACATATAATAAAGCATACATACAAAACACATGAGGCACACAAAGTAGGTTAAGGGGCCAAAATACAAGGAACAAGGGCACATATCACTAAATATTAGAAAACAAGACATAAAAGGACATGTTCAAATGCCCATATGTATAAACAACAATCAACTTAGGTTAGATCCATATAGAAGGACATTTCAAATGTCCACATAAAGAATAAGGAAGGTACACATAAGGACATGGGTATATGTCCAAAGCATACATATAATAAATAAAAGTGGCATAGAGCCAAAGAGCAGTGGCATATTCAAATGCCCTCAAAATAGAAGAAGCACAGAGATACAATCAATTATAAATTAGGAAAGCTAAAAATGAAAGTATTCATGAATATATAATACAAAAATTTTGTAAGAGATATGATGTACATATACTAAGTCTAAAGTAGTAATAATTGGTAAAAAGTATGAGTAAGTATAACATGATCAGTATTAAGATATAACAATATTAAAGTTATCATGTAGAGTATAGGAAGATATAACCTGGTAATCAAAACTATGTATAAGGTACCCCCAAGTGCATGAATGTGTCAAGTGAATAACCCATGTATCTGTGTAGATGCCCCCAGTGGGTAGATGATATCAAGTCTAGAACGGTGTAGTGGACTTGAGTCCTATAGAAATCTATAATCATTTGACAAGAAAAAGTGAAACATGTATGTATGATAAAATTGACAATACTAAGATAGCTAGCATATGTAGTGTCAAAAAAAATAAGAAGTGTAAACATAGAAATACATAAAATCTATAATTTTGTGTTTTTTGAATTTTAAAAAAAAATATTTTTTTGTATTTTTGAAATATTATATTATTTTTTTATTTTTTAGATATAAGCTATATACAAGCAACATAAAAATTAAATTATATACAAGAAGCAAGAGAGAAAGAAAATATGTACAATAAGGTAAGAACAATACTAATTGATGAGTCTCATGAGAGACTCACTATCACTGTGGCTTGTGTCAAAAATATGAATGTTAATCTTCCATGTAGTGTGATTGCTATGTTGAAGTTCAATGGTGTTGTAGTAAGAAACTGAGTATTATTTATCATCAAAATCATAATAACCATAATAACTAATAATGGTAGAGGGAATTGCCTCATAATGTGCAGTTAACCTTTCTAAATTATGCTTTGGAATATTGATTGTGATTTTTACCTTTGAAAATGTGCTTATTATATACATATGGTGTTGTGGAGCCTTTATTTCTAGAAAGACTTTTTTGAGAATACTAGTTGTCTTAGCATGATTATGACTTTACAACTTAAGTTATTGCTCTTTTTGTAAAATTTCCTTTGTATCTAGACTTATTGTTATATTTGTGAATTATTTGTATTAGGATGTTGAAAAAATACCAAACCTCATTGACCAACATTATCAATTGCTAGAATAGGCGTAGTGATGCCTTGGGCCTACTTGCCCAAACCTTGACTATGATAATCAAACCATTTTATATATTTTAAACCAAACCCATACTACTTTGAAAATCAAGCCTTATTTTGGAGAGGTATATTTGCATCTTTTATTTGATTATTTGTGTTTTTTTTACTATTTCTTTTTGTGATTGTGCTATGTAAGCCTTTTGGTGTTTTGAGTTATGCTTTCGTAACTATTTTTGTATTATTTCTGAATGTGACCCTTTTTGAATTTGTAGATGTGCCATTGTATGTTGTTTGGATGATGTATCACTATTTGAGTCATCTATATACAATATCTATTGTATTTTTATTTTTAATGCTAAACATGAATAAGTGTGGTGCCCAAGCATTTTATGATATGCAAAACAATATCTGGAACTCCTCACTAGGTGTAGAGAGGGTAGTGTTGTACCCAACACACCTCATTTCTAAAAATGAAGACCCTTCAAAATTTTGAAAATTTGTGTTATAAATTACATATTCAACTTGATTAAGAATTAGTATTGAATATCTTGTGTTGATCTAATTTACAATTGTCCTGTTAACACAATCTTCATTTAAATTTGATCTTATTTACTAACATTAGATCTCTATGTTTCAGATTACAAGATTAACAGAGTCCATCTGGAATGGACAATGCCTGATCTTCATGATTGAATGTTAAATTGACTCTTTATTTTTAATCCTTGGTCTCTTATTTGATTAATTAGATCTATGTTTAAATCATGTCAAAACCTTAGTCTAATGTTTAGCCTAAGTCCTTATTGAAATATATTTAAAATTTATGTGGGGTCAAAACAACTGAAAACTTTATTGTATTAGCCTAAAGCCTTATTATAAAAGTCTTAAATGTATTTATTAATGAAACATAGAACTTTAGGCTATAAAATTACATCCTAAGCCCTTAATTTATATATTTTATTGTTCACAGGAATGGGTTAAATGACAAGCTGACACTTGTCATGATCTCAAAGCTTAAGTCAAAGATCAAATGATACATGGGATCTTACCCGAGTTAAAAGGTTAAATGTTCTAAATATTAGCATGAGCTTGACACTTGTCACCATCTCGGAGGTAGGTCATAGATCTAATAGTGCAAGTCATTTCCCAAGTTATACAAAATTAATACCTTAATATAAAGTTTGTTGGGATAAATACAAAAAGTTTCAAGATTTTATTACATATAATATTACTCAATTTCCTAGATCAGAATAATTGAGTTTACAAATCTATATTAAAATCTACTTTGTAACCCATAGATTAAAAATAATCTAAACATATACTTGCAAGTTAATCAAATAAATATGGAATAATAAATACATGCATAAAATAGAGAAATAAGAGATGCTGAAAAATAACATAAAAAAATATTGACATATATTTAACGTGATTCACCCAAATGTTGGGCTATGTCCACCAAGAAACTCAACAATTTTTCTATTCAAACTTCCAAGAAATTTATACAAGTACCTAGCACTTTTTTCCCCTCAGTCTTTGTATTAGATCACTCTAGCAACACCTTTGTTTGAAGATAATTTTCTCTTTCTATCAACTACTACACAGTTGTATTCTCACCTTTTTTTTTACAATTCACAACTACATAATTCTTCTGCCTCTTTTTCCACTTTTAAAAGGATGATCACTAAAAATAAGTACAAAATTTGTTCTAACTTCTTCCAGTTACAATCTATTACAACTTCCTCACAAAATAAATAAGTACAAAATCTATTCTAACTTCTTGTAAATACAATCTGTTACGACTTCCTTGCAAAATAAGGAAGTATAAAATTTGTTACAACTTCCTGTAGTTACAATCTATTATATCTTCTTTGCAAAATAAGGAAGTACAAAATATGTTCTAACTTCCTACAGTTACAATCTATTATAGATATTAAAAACAAACTACTTTAAATAGTCATAAGGCTATGACAGTGATGCATGGGCTATTGACAAATCATCATCTGACCATCGTCAGGTTTCTCCTACATTCAATAAATGCTTATAAGAGCATGATTAACAATAGCCATTCATGGCCCTACCAACATAGATCTATGGTTAATGTAACCTTGACCAGATAGTGCTTATATCGATCTAAAATATTAAAACTAAAATTTGACATTAACCTATTCCTATCAATTTATAACAACACTTACATATAGAAGCTCATAGCATCGATCAAGTTACAACTTTCTATTTTTAGATTACCCATAGTAACTATAGGTTTTCACCTACAGGTTGCCCGTAGCCACTGTAGGATTCACCTATAGGTTACTCATATCAACTTTAGGTTTCTTCTACATGCTACCCATAGCCACTATAGGTTTCTTCTATAGGTTACCCATAGCTACTACATGTTTCATCTACAGGCTGTCCATAGCAAATATAGGTTTCTTCTATAAGCTACCTGTAACAACTATAGGTTTCATTTACAAGCTACCTGTAGCAACTATAAATTTTTTCTATAGGCTACCCATAGCAACTATAGGTTTTAAGATTTTATATTAAAATAAAATGAGGCATTATGTTTCCACATCTCTAACAATCTCCCACTTAGAGACATAAGGCCAAAAGACCAACTACAGTAACCTCCCACTTAAACTTAGAACTATTGATTTCTTCTTCTTCAAGCTCATGCTTGAAGTCCCATAGAAGTTGAGTGTGCCCTCAAATTCCTAATGTAATTACCTTAGTAAGCCTATCTACATGATTCTTCTTTGAGTGAATCTTTTTGAGCTTGAACTGCCCTCTTTCCAAAACAATATGTATGAAGTGGTAACGAAGCTTTATATGCTTTGTCCTGCTATGAAAAGTAAAGTTTTTAGCTAGGTGAATATCACTTTGGCTATCAGAATATAGAGTGTACCCATCTTGTTTCACTCCCAACTCCTCCAAAAATCTGCTTAACCATAACAACTCTTTACTTGCTTCAGTGTAAGCAATGTATTTAGTTTTAGTGGTAAAAAATATAACAATTTTTTGTAGCTTATAAACCCATGAGACTATAGTTCCTCCAACTATGAAAATATAGCCAATGGTAGACCTTCTACCATCCAAATCACCTGCCATGTCACTATCCACAAAAACTTACAACCCACTATTAAAACCTTCAAGAAATAAACACATACTAGAGGTTCCACATAAATATTTTAAAATCCATTTAACTACTAACCAGTGTTGCTTACTAGGGTTACTCATGAACCTACTCACTACTCCCACTACTTGGGATATGTTTGGATGAGTGAAAATCATAGCATTCATTAAACTATCCATAGCTGAAGCATATGGAACCTTTGCCATATAATATTTCTCTTCTTGTGACTTAGGAGATAATGTCTTACTCAACTTGAAGTGGCTAGCTAAAGGTGTAGAAATAGATTTACAGTTCTACATACCGAATATTAACAACACCTTTTCAATATATTTAGATTGAGTTAAAGTTAGTTTCTTACCCAATCTATCTTTGTCAATTTTCATTCTGAGAATTTTCTTGGCTGGTCCAAGATCCTTCATGGCAAACTTTGAAGAAAATAATTTCTTTAATTCACATATTCTCTACATGTTAGCTCCACACAACATGTCATCAACATAAAGTAGAAGAATAATGAATTCACCATTTTAAATTTTTTTACTATAAACACAATTATCACTATGAGTATGAGAATATCTATGCTCTAACATTAAAGTATCAAACCTTAGGTACCAATGCCTAGGTGCCTGTTTCAAACCATATAAACTTTTCAACAATTTACAAACCTTTCTTTCTTTCCCCTTTACCCCAAAACCTTTTGGATGCTTCATGTATATTTCCTCTTCTAAATATCCATGTAAGAATGTTGTCTTCACATCCATCTGTTCTAAGTGAAGATCATTAGAAATAATAATACTTAATATAGTTCTTATTGAGGTAATTTTAACAACAGAAGAGAATACCTCTGAGTAATCAATTCCAACCTTCTATGTAAAACCTTTAACAACAAGCCTTGATTTGTATGTTTTCTATCCACTCTCATCTTATTTCAAATGGAAAACCCATTTATTTTATAATCCTTTCTTATCAGGTGGCAAATCCACCAATTCCCATGTTTTATTATGTTTTAAGGCATCTAATTCTACTTTCATGCCCTTTTCCCATTGCACACAATCTTTATCTGGATTAGCTTCTACAAATGATTTAGGTTCCCCACTATTAGTTAGTAACAAATAAAATAAAGATAGAAAATATCTATCAGGAGGTTTACTTACTCTAGTTGACCTCTTTACCACAGGTGTGAGTGGTTCACTTTGAGCTTCTCTTAGCCCACTATTCTTAGAAGACTCCATTAGGTCATTAATGAACCTATTCCCATTCTCTAATTTTGTAAAAGTAAATAGAGTGTTCTGTAAGTTCTCTTTTCTTTCTCCAAATACAGTTAGAGGTATGACAAGATTTTCTTTACCAAGTGGACTTTCCACTTTATTTTTTGTAAGTTGGTCCATATACATCACACTTTCATTAAGGATCACATCACATGATATCACAATATTTATATCATCTAAACACCAAAAACAATAACCAAATGAGCTATCACCATATCTAATGAAAGTGCATCTCATTGATTTAACATCCAACTTATTTCTATTTTCTTTATCAATGTGGACAAATGCTTCACAGCCAAAATTTTTTAAATGAGAGTAGGAAACACTTTTACCTATCCAAGCTTCCTGAAGAATCTCACCATCTAAAGAACTAGATGGTATTCTGTTAATCAAATAAACATCAATATGAACCGTATCTACCCAAAAATTATGGGGAAAACTAGCATGGAGTCTCATGCTTCTAGCTCTCTCCATAATTGTTTGATTCATTCTCTCACTTACCCCATTTTGTTGAGGAGTTTGAGGCACTATTACTTCTTTTCAGATTCCTTCTTGTGCATAGTATTTCAAAATTCTTTTGAGGTGTATTCACCTCCATTATTATATCTTAATAATTTCATCTTAATGCCTGACTCATTTTATACAAGGGCTCTCCAAATTTTAAAGGTTTTGAATACATCAAACTTATTTTGAATATAATAAACTCACAAATTATGAGTTGCATCATCCACAAACATAACATAATACTTTGAGCCTCCCAATGATTGTATAAGGGCTAGTCCCCAAAAATCATAATGTACTAATTTTAATTTATTTGGTTTTCTTTTAGGCCCAACTTAAAAAAGAACTTTCTTTTATTTACCAAAAAAGCAATATTCACATAAATCTAAATTAATAGATTTTAAGTTTGATAACTTCCTTTTTTTAATGTAAAATGCTCATACCTTTTTAACTCATATGACCCAATCTTGAATGCCATAAATTAGTTTCTAGATCAAAAGTAGAAACTAATGCAATACTAGAATCAATAATGCAATTACTGAAATACAGTGTGCCTTCTTGTTTCCCTCTGGCTACAATAAGATTAATTTTGTTACCTTCCAGAATTCTACATTAAAAGTAACAGTACATCCACCTTTAACCAATTGACCTACAGAAATAAGATTTTTGGTAAGACTTGGCACACATCTTACTTCTTGAGTATCCATTCATTTCCATTATGTAGATTGATCTTTACTGACCCTTTGCCAACAATATCATAGGGTTCATTATCTCCCAAGAAAACTTAGCCAAACTTGTCACTTACATAATTTGTAAAATACTTGGGATTGATAGTAGCATGAAAAGATGCCCCTGAGTCAATCACCCATGACTCAACTTTTGTATCACATGACAAAACTAAAGCATATTGATACACAGAAGTAGTATCACTTGAGGCAATTTTTACCTCTTGGTTATTATCATTATTTTATTACTCATTGTGATTTTTTTAGGAGCCCAAAATTGCTTTCTCATATGGCCAAAATTTTCATAGTTCCAACATACAACACTTCTTCTTTTTGACTTGGATATATGTTTGGAAGATAAAGATCTTCCCTTTGTTCCATAAATCTTTCTCCTCTATCTATTTTTTTGTCTCCCTCTAGATTCAACATTTAGTGCATTTCTTGTTAAAGTCTCACTAGATGTCTTCCTTCTCATTTCTTCAGAGATTATGAAACTAACAACATCCTCTATTTTAAGAGTATTGCTCCCAGACATGATGTTACTCACAACCATCATAAGATTATTCTAAAATTCAGGTAGGGAACATAATAATAAGACCTTGATTTCTTCATCTAGTTTCACTTTCAAAGAAGTCAACTAATTTATAATAGTATTATAATCATTAGATGTTTATCTACACTTGAATTCTCATTCATTTTTAGGTTAAATAACCTCTTCATCAGATACACCTTGTTTGCTACTGAAGGTGTCTCATACAACTTGTATAAGGTGGTCATAAGTTCTTGTGTAGTATTTTTTCGAGATATATTGGAGGTAACACTTCCTCCCAAGAAGAGCCTTATAGCTCCCAATGCTTTTCTATCCAAGACATTACATTCCTCATCTGTTCTCTTTCCCTATCCTTTTGCCTTTCCATTAAGTGGTAGATAGAGGTCCTTTTGATATAGATAGTTAATCATCTGCATCTTCCATAGAATAAACTTCTACCTACTAAACTTATCAACCACTCTTCTTCCATCATCTATCATTATTCAAGATCTCCCAATTGAGAAGATATTACTTTGAGTCTGAGATCCTATAGATATTTAAAACTTGAAAAATAGTACACAAAACCACACAAAGATGGTTCTGATACCACTTGTTGGGATAAATACAAAAAATTTCAAGATTTTATTACATACAATATTACTCAATTGATCAAATCAGAATAATTGAGTTTACAAATCTGTGTCAAAATCTACTTTATAACTCACAAATTAAAAATAATTTAAATGTGTACTTGTAAGTTAAACAAATAAATATGAAATAATAAATACATGTATAAAATAAAGAAATAAGAGATGCTAAAAAATAACATACAAAAATACTGACATAGTATTTAACATGGTTCACCCAAATTTTGGGCTACATCCTCCAAGAAACTCAACAATTCTTCTATTCAAACTTCTAAAGGAATTTATACATGTGCCTAGAAATTTATACCCCTTAGTCTCTATATCATAGCACTTTGGTAACACTTTTGTTTGAAGATAATTTTCTCTTTCTATCAATTACTATGTAGCTCCATTCTCACTTTTTTTAATAATTCACAACTACATAATTGTTTTACATCTTTTTCCACTTTTAAAGGGATGATCAATAAAAATAAGGAAGTACAAAATATGTTCTTACTTCATATAGTTACAATCTATTACAATTTTTTTGCAAAATAAAGAAGTACAAAATCTATTCTAACTTTCTACAGTTATAATCTGTTACAACTTTTTTAAAAAATAAGGAAGTACAAAATCTGTTACAACTTTTTACAGTTATAATATGTTACAACTTCCTTATAAAATAAGGAAGTACAAAATCTATTCTAACTTCTTTTAGTTACAATCTATTATACATATTAAAAACAAACTACTTTAAATAGTCATATAACTATGACATTCATGCATGAGTTATTGACAAATAATCATCTGACCATCCTCAGGTTTCTCCTACATTCAATCAATGCCTATAGGAGTATTAATAATAATAGCCTTCATGGCCCTGCCAACATAGATCCATGGCCAATGTAACTATGAACACATAGTGCTTATATCGATCCATAATATTATGACTAAAATTTGACATTAACCTATCTCTATCAATTTATAACACCACTTATATATAGAAGCCTATAACACCGGTCAAGTTACAAGCTTTTTATTTTTAGGTTGCTTGTAGCAACTGAAATTTTTTACCTATAATTTGCTCGCATCTACTGCAAGATTTACCTATAAGTTAAATATAGAAACTATAGGTTTCTTCTATAGGTTTCATGTAGCCACTATAGGTTTCTTCTATAGGCTGCCTGTAGCCACTATAAGTTTCATCTATATGCTACCCATAGCAATTATAGGTTTCTTCTATAGGCTACCTATAGCAGCTATAGGTTTCATCTACAGGCTACTCATAGTAATTATAAGTTGATTCTGTAGGCTGCCCATAACAACTATAAGTTTTAGGCTTTTCCATTATAATAAAATGAGGCATTATGTTTCGACATATACAACAAAGTTTTATGCTAAGTCCTTTATTTTATGCTCATAAAAATGGACTAAGAGGGAGCTTCCATGTGGAAAGATATCAGAGCTTAGAATTGAGATCAACAATTCATGTGATCCAAGTCAAAGTCAAAAAGTCTAAATCAAGATTTGAAGGTGCACATTTATTCATGTACTAAAGATATAATGGCATAGATCTAAGTTCATAAGTCAATAGACCTGTAGAGCGACCTGAGAGTACCAAGTGGCATGCTTGAGCATAAACACTTTAATATATTTTAAAACTTAGCTCAAGGACTTTATCCTAAGAGTAGAGCAAACCTAGAGGTGATAAGTGTCAAGCTCATGGGTAAAGTAGGAGTCAAAAAGTCAAGCATCTAGAACTATAAGACACATTTACTCACATACTAAAGATCTAATGGTGTGAGATCAAAATCAAAGCAAAAAAGGATTTCAAAAATTAAATGTGGTGGTGACAAGTGTCATTATCATGTAAAAACTTAAACAAAGATCTAGCAATACAAAAGGCAGAACCTAGTACATTAAATATCTACGAACCATGTTGATTTGTCTAAATGGTATCAATGGTGTAAGATCAATAGAGAATTTTCAAAGGTCCTATAACTAGCGAGAAGATGCCACATGGAATAAAGGCATTTAACCTATGAATGTAAGGTAAATAAAGAGTCCTAAAGAGATGTCAAGTGGCACACAAACATACAATCATGTAGAGGCAAGATTGATAGAGCGTGATTGAGTTGTGAAATTGAGATTGATGGTGCAAACTGAGACATACTTTTCAAAGGTCCCAAAACCAATAGAAATCTACCACATGGTATGAACTTGTGATCTCAAAGATGAAGATCAACTTTAATATGGTTTTAAGGTTACATGAGTAAATGACACATGTACTAAAAGGATAAATGGTCATATTTCAAGTATCAAATGGGCATCATAACATAACATTTCCACATAGACTAAACATGTGGATCTTTTGGCACTTGAGTTGTACTAGGTTATTTATATGCAAACTAATTTGAAGTTAGTCATAGTTAAATAGGTTTATTGGAGGTATTGACATTTGTAAAGGGATACTTATCCTTGACACGTATCTAAGTTCCTTTTTAAATGACTAAATTAAAGTATTTGATAAGTTGTTCTCATAAATTATAAAAAGAGGTATTGCCATTTAACGCATATATTTGTAGTTTTCATGTAGTTCAAACTATAATTATAGAAGTTGCACTTTTTTGTATACATGCACATGTTGTATAGCTTTTGTAAAGGTAACTTTAATTGATAACTATAAGTAGACTCTTATATGGTTTTGACCATAGTTAGAACTCAAGTTTTTGAATATCACATGTAATGAATTTGCATGGTCTTAGAAGATGAGGCAACCTTTACCCAAGCCCATTTGAACAATTGTAATCCACTAGTTGGAAGGGGGAGAAAATTTTCAATATATAGGAGCAACATCAATTTTAATTATCAGTGAATGTGTTTGTGTATTCTCTCTCTAATTTATATATAATTAGGCTTATCTTCTTTTAGTTGTATGATTTAATGACTCTTCATGTGTAATAGCTGCAATGAATTATTTCTTGTCTTGATTGATATACTAGTCTTAGATGTGTAATAACTATTGAAGGATTAGTAAATTATATTGATTATTAGCAATCAAGTTGATTGATTCATATTTTTAAGTGTGTAAAATTGTTTTTTTTTGATATAGTTTTCTATGTGTATGAAAAATTTACCTCAGATATCTCATTAGCCTGAGCCATAATCTCTTAATTAAGGGTGTGCAACAACTACTCTAAAAGGGAAAACCTTTGACTGAGGCTTGTGAGTTTCCTATATTAGTATCCCTTTAGACTTATAAACTGTGTTTAGCTGTTAGTGTGAAATAGATGCTTGCAACATGCATAGGTTTTGAAAGCACTTATCTATTTAAAAATTAGCTAGAGAGGTGATTCCTGAAAATACAAAATATTATTTTTTGCCTTACTCTCCCTTCTTTTTTCTTGAGTTTATTTTGAGATCTATTCACTTTAGATTAATAACTAGCTATCCATCTAATTCACATAAATATTCACTACTTTTTAATATACCACACCTCCATATAAAAAATCTTGTCAACAACCTATATGCTCTACCAGCTATTCAATTAACATGTTATTCAAATCACATACTTATAACTTATGCCGTAGAGTTGAGTTTACTTCCATTGAGATCCTAAAATGTTAGAGGCTATTTTGTTGATTATGGTCTACATAAAAATCACATCAATAGTTTCATTGGAACTAGAAGGAGGGCCTTAACCTTCAATAATTGTAGTTATTCTTTGTGTAGAGTTACACTGAAATCACCCAGGAGAGTGACTAGATCTAATTCCTAGGTTGATTTTTTAGTCTCTCCCTTGTCAAATCATAGGAGACCTATAACTATACCAATAGACTCGATTCATAATAATCCACCTCCTCAAATTAGGAACCCTTTACCCATAAAGAACCTTTTATCAGTTAACCAAACAATGGCTCAACCACCTTGGTTAGTTGGATCTTCTATTTCTATCCTAGGGGATGTGCATGATTTACTTAGGAATCCTAAGAAGTATCTACCATCCTTTTCTCTTTTAGAATAAAGGATAGTGGAAGAACATATCAAATCATTCAAATTTTCTTTGAGATTAATGAATGTTGTCAATGAAGATGTTGTATGTAGATTATTCCCTTTTACATTAATAGACACTACCTATGATTGGTATTTAAATCTAATAGAGAACTCCATCACTTCGTGGGATAGATGTCAAGATAATTTTATTTCACAATTTAGATAGGTCACCAACCCTAGTTTGGTATACCAACACTTTACCAACATGAAAAAAGAGTCTAATGAGCCTATCTAATCTTTTAATGCATGATTTCAAAAGATGTTCAATTGGTTAACCCAAAGGTATAAACCAAATGTTACATTAGCATTATAGATATACAAAAATTCCTTGGACCCCATCACTATCATGTTCCTAAGAAGGGAAGTTGATACCAATGATTTGGCATTAGCATATGAAGAAGCCATCAACATAGATAGACACCTCAATCTAGATGCCAGGAATACCTAATGTCAACAATAACTTCTCAGCATTGAACATGATACCACATGTAAAGAAAAATGTTTTTGCATTTAATTAGAACTATTTATACACACTACCTCCATTAACACCAACAACATGGTCAAACTACAACTTCTTGAATAATCATGCACCAGGTAATGGTTATCAATAAAATCAATAACCAGCTATACTCCCCACTACTATTTTACAAGGTAATGACTTTACAAAAGTAGAACTAGATTTTATTCATAAGATGGTTAAAAAGTTGAGCATTGACTTCTTAAATATGTAATGGAAGATGGGCAATGCTAATGTCCCAATTGGTAATCAGAACACTGGATTCCAGAGATATAACATAGCATTCAATAGGCATGCAAATAATATAGACCATCCCAACAAGATTCTAGAGATCAACATGGTATAAACAACTCTTCCCAATTGGTTCAAAATTCATAATACTTTTGAGTATGGTGAGCTCAATTGCATTGAATTTTGTGCAGCATTTGAAATATTTCAAAGAGAGCTGGTTAGGCATGACCAAATGCATAATCTATCTGAGCATCATCTAAATCTTAGCCCTTTCAACACTGACATGTTATTTAAAAATCATGAGTTTCCATTTCCAAGTGAAGATGATAATGAAATGGAGGACAACACAAATAAAGTTTATGCTTTCCAATAATTCTAGAAAGGTGGATATAATCTAAGGAATAGGTAACCACTCATAGTGTCAACTCATCCAAATACTACTGTAATTCCACCTAATCCTAAATTTGAAAACAATCCAACTCATCCAAGAGGGAGCGATCAACCTCAGACCAAGGAAGAACCTGACAAGGGAGGATACTATCAAATTAAATATAACTCTTTATGAGTTAGCTCAGATCACCAAACAAAAGGATCTACTCTATAAGTCTATTACGAGGAAGACACCTATGGAGAAAGTGAAAGCATCTATGGATAAATCGAAAGCATGCAACAACAATTTTATCTACAAGATCAAGCTAGAAGTTCCACCCTTCTTGATGACTATTAGGGAATTTGGTAAGAATATTCATAATTATTTAGTTCATTTTGGAGAATTTACAACTATCATGCCTACTTCTATATGTTAAAATCTTGGTTTGATGCCAAGCCCTTCAAAGAGGATAATTTCACAACTGAACAAGATAGTAATGCCTATAATTGGTAAACTGAGGGATGTGCATATCTAAGTATCATTTGAACCATGCATTCAGATGATCATTGATATCCTGGTGGTAGACATACTTGAAGGCTATGGTCTACTGCTAAGTAGAGACTAGTCCAAAATACTTAACGGGTATCTTTCTATAGACTTCTCTCATATTTGGCTACCATGGAGATGAGTTACAAATCTAATCAAAATTGATAGAGAGATGAGAAAGAAGTATCCTATCATTTAATATAATGTCAAGAATGAAGAGGTAAAGTATAAGTCTCCTAGCCTTGGTATTTATACTTTTAGTACTCAAAATCAAGTACAAAATCTAGAACCCAAAGGTTTTAAACAGCTATGGACTTTACACTTTGATGGTGCTAGATCCAAGCAAGGATCATGCATGGGAATTGAGATGATTATTTTATAAAGTAAAAATTTCTTGGTAGCATACATATTGTAATTTTCATGCACAAATAATAGAGCTGAGTATGAGGCTTTAATTTTTGGAATATAATTTACACTTAAGAACAACATAAAACATATATTAGTATTTGGTGATTTAGAGCTAGTAGTTAACTAAGTCAAAAATAAATACCAATGCAAGCTATCTTATTTGAGAAGATACAAGCATAGAGTATGGGACTTGATTAAAAGATTTGAAGATTTCAACATAGTAGCCCTTCCTAAAGAGCAAAATCAACATGCTGATTTGTTAGCTACTACCATTTCTAATCTAAATCCCCTTCAAGAATCTAAGGTAAAAAGGTTCTCCATTGAATTGGTGCCTTGTCCCTCTATGTAGAATTTTTTTAATTTTTTGATGATGACCAGAAAATTATTTAGTTTCTAACCAATTTAAGGGAATTTGAGTCCCAAATCATAAATGATAAGGATATTAATCACCTATGTCAAAAAGAATCAGACAAGGAAGGTATTATCTAACTCAAAGAAAATTGCATCCCAATTGGGTTGCTATCTTTGGAAATGTCATTTGATATAGACCCTAAAGCTCAATAGCTCAGGCAACCCAAGGTCAATGAATCAAAATTAAAAAGAAAAAATCTAGGAGATGAACATCACCCATGCTATGTTAATATTTGTCTTAACTTCACCACATAAAAGAGTCAATGAGTAAAGGATTTAATCACTTGGTATAGGGATGTCATTGTTTGGACATATGAAGAATTGAAAGTATATGACCCATAGGGTATTACTCATATGATCTCCTTAAAGCCAAATAACAAGCCATTCAAATAGAGGTAGAGACACTTCAATCCTATTTTGGAGCCTCTCATCAAGAGAGAAGTAGAGAAGTTGTTAATCACAAAAATCATCTTTTCAATAAGACATTCTACCTAGGTGGCCAATTTGATCCTATTAAGAAAGAATAATGATGAGATAAGACTCTATGTAGATTTTAAGAACCTAAATAAGGCTTTTAAAAAAGATAATTATCCCCTGCCTTCTCTGGATGAGGTGATACAAATAGTAAGTGGTTTTGAAATGATATCCTTCTTGGATGGATTTTAAGGCTATAATCAAGTAATGGTGTAATCTAAGAACATAATGAATATTGAATTTACCACAAAGTGGGGGACTTATGAATATAAGAGGATTATATTTGGCCTAATAACTATAGCCACTACCTTTTAATGTGCTATGGATCATGCATGCAAAGGAATGATAGGAAAATGCATAATCATTTACATGGATGATCTTATGGTGTTTTCAAAGAACATGGATGATCATATAAGCCACTTTCAATCTATATTCAAGAGATGTAGAAGGTCTGGTATTTTATTAAACCCAAAAAAAAGCATATTTAGAGTCACTAAAGGTAAGCTCTTGGGACACATCATCACCAAAGATGGGATCATAATTGATCCAAACAGAGTTCAAATAATTTCAAGGATTACACCACCAAATAAAAAGAAGGAGCTCAAATCATTCTTTTGAAAGATTAAATTTGTAAAGAATTTCATCTCAAGGTTTTTAGAGATTATTAGACCCTTGAATGCCATGCTCAAATAGGATACTAAAATAGAATGGATGACTGAATATGAAAAGTCCTTTCAAGACATTAAAGATGCAATATCATAGGCTTCAATATTAATCAGTCTAGATTTCATGAAAAATTTATACCTGTATTCATTTGCTTAAGAACATATAATTATTTCTATCATAACACAAAAGATGAAAATGAGCATCTATTTACGTTCATGATCACAAATTTAAAGGATGCAGAACTCAAGTATTCCATGATTGACAAACAAATTTTTACTCTTGTCAAACTAGTAAAGAAATTTTAACATTACATCTTGAGGAATAAAATCATTGCCATCAAGCTTGATCTTGCTGTCAAGCTCACTTTACAATATAATGAATTAAGAAAATGTTGAGGCAAGCAGATGGAAAATTTATAATAATTTGATAAAAAAATCAAGCCTAAATCATCCAAGGTTAAAGCATTATTCATCTCATGATTGAAGCTGATCCACACATCACCATTGAAGAGATATGTGAGGATCAATTATCCAAAGGAGAATGGTATGCCTATATCATATAATATTTGTTGACAATTACTTGTTCCTTATAACTTAAGAGAGAACAAATGAGAGATTTGAGGCTTAAATATACTCATTACATGATCGATAAGGGAGTTATCTATAGAAAAAACTATAAAGGCATTTACTTCAGGTGTGTGTCTATAGAGGAAGCTAAATAAATTTTAGAAAAATTGCATCATAAAATAGGTAATGGTCATCCTTTTAGGAATACCATAGCCCATAAGATCTTAATAATGGGATACTATTGGCCAATAATTTTCAAGGATTCTCATGCTTATGTGAGGACATGTCATGAATGCCAACTTTAGCTAAAAAGGAAGTACACACAACAATGACTTGACAATCGGTTGTTGAAGGAAGGCCATTTACCCAATGGGTTTTAGACTTCATTAGCATCATCAACCCAAATTCCTTAGTAGGCCATAAATTTGTGCTTACTACTACTAACTACTGTACTATATGGACCAAAGTCATAGCCATAAATAATTGTAGAGCATAAGATGTGATTCATTTCTTGGAGGAACACATAACAACTATATTTGACACACCTATTTCTTTAGTTTGTGATAATAGACCAGCTTTAATATCAGTAAAATTTATTAAATGAGCACATAATAACTAGATCACTATTAGGTCATCCTCTAACCATTGCCCTTAGGAAAATGGACTAGTAGAATCAACAAAAAAGAATCTGATAGATGTAATTAAGAATCAACAAGGGATAAATCCACTGAATAACATAGTTTATTAAAGTATGCTCTTTGGGTGGACTAAACGAGAAACAAATAAGCCCTTAAATCTTCACCTTTTCTATTGGTATATGGATGCAGGCCTCTATTCCCAATTATGATGAAGTTACCCACTTATCATTTCATGCAAGACTACATAGAACCATGCAAAGAAGTAGAATCAAGATTATTAGACATAATAGAAATGGAAGATTCAAGGATTGAGGCCTTACAGACATTCAACAAACACCAAGATGTGGTCAAGAGGTAGTTTGATAAGAGAGTGAAGGTCAAAGCATTTACGATTTTGGATCTAGTGCTACTTTGGGATAAATCACATGAGAAGAAAAGATATCAAATTTTGGAGATCATGTGAAATAATGCATTCCATCTGAAGGACCTACAAGGCAATGAACTTACATATCTATTCAATAGACAATTTTTGAAGCACTACTTCAAGGCTGTGCCATCTTTAGGTATTATTGATTGATGAGGGATAGACAAATGTAGCTTTAGGATTAGTTTAGTTCCATACTTTATTAGATTAGATTTACTATTTTTTTAGTTTAGCTTCTTGCTTTCATAGATTAGTTTCTTACTTTCTTAGATTAGTTATTTTTTATGTAAATCTAAATTGTGTTTACTTTAACCATAACCAAGATAAAGATCCAAACCAACTGAGCTTATGACTTATAGAAAGGGGAAAAATTAAAAGTTTGGTGAATTGGGACTAGTTTACAGATTGGACATATTTTTGTGTTTTGAGTCTTCAGGATAAAGGTATGTAATCATGAACCATTATGGATAATGCCACAATAAAATACTTTTACCAAGTATGTAGAAGTTTCTATCAAAGTACTTCATGCAAATTTATGAAAATTTCTTATTTTTTGGATCAAATATACTTATCACATTAAATACCTGTTAGAAATGACAATTCTGGGTATAGGTGTAGTTGGAAGGAACATTCTGGTTATGATTTGTTTTATAATTCTACCATCTCATTAGGGTTCCAACTCTTCTCTTTCCATTCAATAAAAAAATAAAAAAAATAAGAATATAATTAATGGGTTCAAAAGATCAAAAGAAAATATAAAGGAAATCAAAAGGCTAACATGATGAAATAAGGTCAATGTACCATGCATCATGATTAAGAAAAAAATAATGGAAAGAGAAGAAAAAGAGCCTAAGTTATCTCTATTGGGGTATGGATTCCTAGTTAAAAATAGAGCAATGCCTAAGCTTCCCTTCATTTAATGAGATTTAAGAGATACTGGAATAAAACATACAGCTTCATACAACTTTTAAAAAACTCATCACAACAAGAGTTAAATTAATTACACGTTTGACACACATAGTTACAAAAAATTAGTAGGTAAATATGTTGTGTGAATAAGCTTAGGAGTCTCTTTCATATTTTTGATTTAAGTATTCTTCTGTGACACACTTCATGATTGATTTAAGGATTGCTAATCTAAGTTATGGGTTTTTGAATACTCAAGAGTATTCCACCTATGAGTCATCATTTATTGTACCCAACACATCCCATTTCTAAAAATGAGGACCCTTGTTCAAAATTCTACAAATTTGTGTTATAAATTGGATATTCAACTTGATCAAGAACTAGTATTGAATATCTTATGTTGATCTAGTGTATAATTGTCCTATTAACACATAATCTTCATTTGAATTTGATCTTATTTACTAACATTATATCTCTATGTTTTATGTTATAGGATCAATGGAGTCCATCTGCAATGGACAATGTCTGATCTTCATGATTTAATGTTAAATTTACTCTTTATTTTTAATCCTTGGTCTCTTATTTGATTAATTGGATATATATTTAAATCATGTCAAAACATTAGTTTAATGTTTATCCTAAGTCCTTATTGAAATAGATTCAAAATTTATGCTGGGTCAAAACATGTAGGGAGCACTTTATTCTATTAGCCTAAAGCCTTATTATAAAAGTCTTAAATGTATTTATTAATATGACATAAAACGTTAGGCTAAAAAATTAAATCATGAGCCCTTACTTTATATATTTTATTATTTGCAAAAATGGGTTAAACGACAAGTTGATACTTATCATGATCTCAAAGCTTAAGTTGAATATCAAATGATATGCAGGCTCTCTCCTAGGTCAAAAAGTCAAATATTATAAATATTAGCACAAGATTGACACTTGTCACCATCTCGAAGGCAACTCATAGATATAATGGCATGAGTCCTTCCCTAAGTTATACATAATTAAAATCTTAGTCTAAATTTTTATGCTAAGTCCTTTATTTTATGCCTGTAAGAACTGACTATTAGGGAGCTTCCACATGGTGAGATATCAGAGCTTAGAATTGAGATCAATGACCTATGTGATCAAATTCAAAGTTAAAAAGTCTAAATCAAGATCTGATGGTGCACAAACTAAAGATATAATGGCACAGATCTAAGTTCATAAGTCAATAAACCTACAGAGTGACCCAAGAGTGCCAAGTGACATGCCTGAGTATGCTCACTTTAATATATTTTAAAACTTACCTCAAGGAATTTATCCTAAGAGCA
This sequence comes from Torreya grandis, assembly GCA_037957365.1. Classification (NCBI taxonomy): domain Eukaryota; kingdom Viridiplantae; phylum Streptophyta; class Pinopsida; order Cupressales; family Taxaceae; genus Torreya; species Torreya grandis. Next base: position 393,339 of record JARHVA010000301.1, on the reverse strand, counting down.
AAGCAAACCTAGAGGTGATATGTGTCAATCTCATGGGTAAATCAAGAGTCAAAAAGTCAAGAACCTAGATCTACAATGCATTTTAACTCACTCATCAAATATCTAACGGTGCAAGATCAAAATCAAAGCAATAAAGGATTTTTAAAAGTGAATGTAGTGTTGACAAGTATCACCATCATGAGAACACTTAGATAGAGATCCAATAGTGTGAAAGGCATAACCCAGTACATTGAAGATATATAGACTATGTTGATCCATCTAGATAGGATTAATGGTGTGAGATTAATGGATAATTTTCAAAGGTCTTGAAACTAGTGAGAAGCCACCAAATTGGCATAAAAGCATTCAAGATATGACTTTAAGGTGCATAGAGAGTCCCGAGGAACTGCCAAGTGGCACATGAACATCCAATCATGTAGAGCTAAGATCGATGGAGCATGATTGATTCATGCAATTGAGATCAATGGTGCAAACCAAGACATAATTTTCAAAGGTCCCAAAACTAATAGAAAACTACCATGTGGCATTATCTCATGAGCTCCTAGATGAAGATTGATTTTGATCTAGTTTCAAGGTTATATAGGGAAGTGACATGTGTCCTAAAAGGACAAATGGTCATATTTTGGGTATCAAATAGGCATCGTGACATGGCATTACCACATAGATTGAACACATGGATATTTTATCACTTGAGTTGTACTAGGTTGTTTATATGCATAGTAATGGGAAGCTAGTCATAGTTAAACATGGTTATTGGAGGTATTGACATTTGTAAAGGGATACTTGTCCTTGACATGTGTCTGAGTTCTATTTGAAATGACTAACTTAGAGTATCTAACAGGTTGTTATCGCAACTTATAAAAGGAGTCACTATCATTTAATGCATATATTTATAGTTTTCATGTAGTTCAAGCTATAATTGTAAAAGTTGCCCTTCTCTATACACATGCACATGTTGCGTAGCTTTTTTAAAGGCTAACTTAAATTGATAACTTTAAGTAGACTCTTATACAATTTTGATCATAGTTAGAATTAAAGTTCTGACTATCACATGTAATAAATTTGCATGGAATTGGAAGATGAGGCAACCCCTTCCACAACCTATTTAAACAATTTTAATCTAATAGTTATAAGGGGGAGAAAATTTTTAATATACAAGAGCAACATCAATTTTTATTGTCAATGAATGTGTTTGTGTATTCTCTCTCCAATTTCTGTGTAATTAGTCTTATCTTCTTTTGGTTGTATGATTTAATAATTCTTAGTGTGCAACAATTGAAATGAATTATTTATTATCTTTATTGATATACTAGTCTTAGATGCGTAATAACTATTGAATGATTTTTAAATTATATTAATTACTAGAAATTAAGTTGATTGATCTATGTTATTAATTATGTAGAAGTGATTTCTTTTGATATAGTTTTCTGTGTGTATAAAAGCTACCTCAAATACCTCATTAGCCCGAGCCATAATCTCCTAATTAAGGGTGTGAAACAATTGCTATAAAAGGGCAACATTTGATTAGGGATTGTGAGTTTCCTATATCAGTATTCCCTTAGACTTCTAAACTGTGTTTAATTATTAGTGTGCAATAGCTACTTGTAACAGGCATAGGTTTTGAAATCACTTCTCCATTTAGAAACCAATCAGAGAGGTGATTCCTAAAATCATAGAATCTTATTTTATGCCTTACCCTCCCCTCTTTTTTTTTGAATTTTTTTGGGATCTACTCACTTTAGATTAGCAACCAGCCATCCATCCAATTCACATAAAGATTCACTACTTTTTAAGATACCACACCTTCATCTAAAAATCTTTATCAATAATTTGCATGCTCTACCAGCTATTCCATCAATAGGTTATTTAGACCACATACCTACAACTCTTGCCCTAGAGTGGTGTTTACCTCCATTGAGATCCTAAAATGTTAGAGGCTACCTCACTGACTATGGTGTGCATAAAAACTACATCAATAGGTAGGTTGATTAACTTAGTTTTAATCATTTTCCTTAGTACCTTGAAATATTATTTGATCTTTGAATGATTTTTGAATCACTAGTTGTAGATGTACTTTGTTTTGATTTATGATTTGGATATGAAAGAGTGTTAGGCATAACTTTGCTAGGTGTAGATGCATATACATGGTTTATGATAGCTTCTTTTGAAGACTATGTACATGTAATGTGATTTACCAATAATATGACCTATTCATTTAATAACTAATTTTGATTATTTAAATATAATATTATCTTTTTCATACTGATAATTTGATCCCTTAGAGTCTCACAAGTGCAAACCCTTGTTGCTTCTGATTAAACATGTAGGCACACACCCATTAGGGAAGAGGTGTGAATAGGGTGAGTATGGGGATTAATAGCAATGGTATAAGATACTTCATCTTATGGAGGAGTGATATCATGGATCCATTTAGAGGGAAAGTAGCTATCACCCTCATGGAGATGAGAAGGAGAAGGAGAAGTAGATTATTTCCTATGCATAAGATATGAAATTAAAATTTAAAACTTGCCTGTTAGCTTATGTAATATATCCTCTATGTAAGGATTTATTTCTTAATTGAATTATTCATAAGATAAAAATAAGATGCTAGATATAGAATGAAACATGTCATACATTTTAATTGATCAAAACATCATCTATACACGTGTTTATGTCTTTTTTGAGTTCATTCTGAATTAGAGGAAACAAACATGTAAATGAAAGTATTAGACTTTGCATCAAAAAGTGATTAAATTATTATACCATTATTATCATGATTATATGAAATACAAATAAAAGTATATATAGATATAAAATTTGAGTTCTAGAAATGTAAACCCTAGGGTTATCTAGGGTTAAGGTTTTGTACAATATTCAAAGTAAGTTGGGTTCACAAAATATTTTAACCTTTTAAGACTTAGTAAATGTAAATGCTATGTTTGCTAAAGAGAAAAGTAGAATAAATTAAGGTAATAATATGTAATAAATATAACAATTGATTTGTTTCAGAATTGACTATCTTTAACCTTTCTAAAAAAAGTAATAAGTAGTGCAAGTAAGAACTTAGCTAGAAAATAATTGAGATAAATGATCTGGACATTGGAAACTCAGATAGAAGATAGTATGGGTATCATAAATAGGATCCCTATGTCAAAATAAATCTTAGATAGTAACACCATAATTGGATAATATTTCCATTTTTAAAAATATGGCAGTAGTGTTCTTGTATTAGCACTAGTGTCTTGTAAGCAAGATTATCCTGCGCTTTTGGGTGTACTTGTGTCTAGATATCTGAGGTTTGTTCCTATATATATGAGTTATGAAACCATATATATTACATATTTTGAATAAATTTATGATAAAACCCTAATCCTCCATGTTGTTATAGTATCTAGTTGATACAATCTAAAAAGTATGTTTGTTAGTGGGGTAAGCTGGACATCTTCAACACCCCACTATAATGAGAGTTGCCTATATACCAATACTTTGAGGAGGGATCAATTATGATATAATTATCTCTACCTAAGTGATGGTTCAAGTGCAATTGAAGATAGTATGATAGTGGACTTGAGTGCCTTGAATGTGCTTGAGACTAGAAATGTAGGTAATTTGAGCTTAAGAATGTTGTAAATGGTAGTATGCAGAAGTAGGGAAGAATAGGGACCGAAAAAATTAATTATGAAAAACTTGTTCTAAGTTTTATTGTGTATTTTATGTCTAATTTACATATAGTAGTTAAAGGGATAAAATTCATGTATTTATACTAGTCTGATTCTTGTGCAGGTGCTAAAATAGGTTTAGGCTGACCCTAAGAGATTCTAGATTTGAAAAGATATTTGTTTGTAAAAAGAAAGGGAAAGGACATTAATTCCATTATTAGAACACTAGAAACATATGGTACTAATTTCCTTATCATGGTGCTAGTATCCAAGTGGTGAAACACTAGGTTGGAAGGGCCGGGATCAAGAAATGAGGGCCTGAAACTACTTTACGGATGATTAGAGATGCATGTGGCCTGTATGAAGGATGGATAAGTGTGAAAATAGGCTCTAAGATAGGTAAAGGGATAAGATATGGATATTAAATCTCAAGTATCCCTCTTAGTACATAAATACCACTTTTAGGTGATTATAAATATACATTCAAGATCACATACCACTCTAGTTGTCTGATAATGGCAATCATGGTAGCCATGAAAATAGATGCACAGATTGAGTCAATTTAGTCCTAAAAGAAATCCTTGAATGAATAATCTCCCTATATGTAGGTGCTCTTTGACCTGATAGTTCAACCTAATCATATAGGTATCATTAATACAATGTCTCTCATTTGACCCTCCCTTGTTGTCGACTCATATGGGTAAATCCCTAGGGTGACACCTATTGATCTATATCCCACTCAACCTAAAGTGCCTAGATATGCTCATCCTTATGCTATAACTATATCTATAGGTTAGTCATATCACCATGTGCCAATTATAGTTGAGTAACCTAACCTTATAATGTCAAAATCTATACATCTTGTTATGTTACCTGTCTTTACAAGGTGGTGATCTGGGCATCCTACTGAGAGAGTCGTGTTTAAATTATATCCAACTGTTATACTTGTGTCATCAAAATAGCCAACTTATTCAAGTGTGTAGTCCCTTGTGTCAATAAAGTTATTATCTAGCTCTGTGATCTAGCCACATATAGCTATAAATCTACCACTCTCCTCTCTAACTCATTAATCTAACCTATCTTAATCAATATCTCTACTTGTAAATTATCTATAAGTCTCTGATCATCTATAGATATCATTGAGGTAGAGGCACTTACCTATTATCCTACTAAGGGCTATTTAGATAATAGTACTATCTGTGTTTAAGCCTTATCACCTCCCCCATCTCTATGACCATATCCATAGCCCCCTTCACATCCATCTCTCCTTCTCTACAAATGTGGTTGTGAATCTACTAGTGCTCTCAGTTGGTGCCTTTGCTCAAATCCCTTAATCCCTTATCAAATTTAATCAACCAATCTAAGTTCCTATCCTATTGGCTGAGTCAACCTAGGAGGAACATATCATGCCCATTGCCCATCAAAATTTCCTATCACTCTTAGATTTTCCATCACAATTTGGTAGTCCTAGGGTATTTAAAGCATGATGCCAAAATTAGAAGTATCCAAAACACCTACAATAGGTTTCCCCCATAAGGGTCTCTCCTTGACAACCTAAGAAAATACTTATGGACCCAACATTATGCCATGTCACTTTTGAAACTACTGAAGCACCTTGTTAGGATGGTACCTCTCTACAATTATATATTATTGGATAATGATATAACATTATGCAATCATATAGTCTATATAATCTCCATCCTTAGTCCACCCCTACTAAATACCCTAGTAGGTCATCCATGTAATATGAGAAATAGTCAAATCATTAACAACATGCCTATAGAAAGGGAGGTCCCCTATGTGGCTCCTTTATGCACAGACTATGATTTATAATTTAAAAATAATAGGCTCATTAGGTGATCATAATTGTTGGGTCCCTATGAGCCTTGTGATCTAGGAATTTGACTCAAGAGAGGATGGTTAGTATGGTGTTAGTTCTAAAATAAAAATAAAATAAAATAAACACACTAATAACATAACATCTCTAGGCCTAGACACTAGAGAGAGCTTAGTTAACAAAAATAAATGACAAATACAACTAAAAATTAAAGAATAAAACAAAAGAATTCTTTCACCTTCCTTGGATGCTCTAAATGCCTTTGTAGTAGTGGCTTGCTCGATTTTGTGCTCATGAAGTCCTTGAAAATGGAAGTTTTGCTTCCTCCATCTCTCCTTGACACCTTTGGCTTGGATTGGCATCAATTTGGCATGAAAACACTAGTTATAATGTCTCCTTGAAGATATTTTTGCATTATAACTTTGCATGAAAATAACTTAGAAATGATGTTCATGGCCTCTCTATTTATAGATTTTTGAGAATGTCTAGAATCAACCTGAACCATCCATTCTGAGATTGAGATGTGTGGCTGAAGATTAATTAAATTTTTGGAATTAATCTTATAATTATCCTCATCATGAAATTGAAAGAACAAGAAATTAAGAGGCATGGAGGGCATCATGGAAGACATTAATGAGGCATGAAGGGCATCATGGAAGGCATTGATGAGGCATGGAGGGCATGAATCTTGATATATATGGTATTTATGGTCTAGGGATGTCTTTCCAAGAAATAAGGTCACCTAATGATGCAGATATTCAATATTCATTTCCAAAAATAAGTTTTCAACAAGTTTCAATGGAATTATTAATTATGCCTTGATTTGAGTTAATTAGCTCTTAAGCATGATTAAACACTTTATGCACAAATTACTCAAATTGATTAGAATGCCTTGTTATTGGTCCAAAATTTGACTAAATTAGAATTAGAAGGTAATGTCAGATGCATTGGATCCATTATCCCATTTAGGATGTTATCAATAGAAAATAACAAAAACACAAGTCTTGTGTAAAAGATTTGATAGGAAAGAGCAATTCAGAGCACGTAGGTACAAAATTAGCATTTTGACTCGTAATGATCTGATCAAAGTTAACTCATCCATAAATTACATTACCTTATTTAGGGATACCCTAGCCAAAATTGACACTTGAATATGTTAGTTTCATATCATTTAGCATGTTTTAATATATTTAGGCTAAATTATGCATTTTGGGTGAAAATTAGCCCAAAAGCTTGATTAGAGGATATCGATGGCTAATTTTAGGTGTCTATAGTTTTTCCTTATTTGAGAAGGTGTTGTAAGCTATAAGCATAGTAACATCTTCTCAAATAATAAAAATTTCATGTATGCCAAAAAGAAGATGATGGTTGAAGAACAAAGTTCCAAATGGTTTTTGGGAAGCCTATGGTGATGCCCCCTCGAGGGAGTGGCCATCACATTTATTGATAGATGGGCCCTCAAAAGGAAATAAGAAGAAAGGTGGAATTAATCCATGGTTGAGATTAATCCAAATAAGAAAATGCTTTCATGCATTAATTTAAAAATGATGCTAATTTGCTCAAAAGTGGTTATAATCAAGAATAAAAGTCAAAACAATAATTTTTCCATAGGTGGTTATAATCGTTAAGTAGACCTAGACTGGCTAAATATAATTATGCCCTAGTTATGGCTGATTAGCAAGCATAACTCAAAGATATAACTTAGAATACATATTAAAGAGGAGCGGGTGAAAAGTGATGAAAGAGATGGATAAAAGAATAAGATTGATTATTAGAAATTATTTAGTTGTACCTACTAATGAAGAGATGCTTGTCTTGATTAGCAATGATACAACTAGAATGGTCAAATGAGTTATATTGATCAAGGTTGGTGGGATGATTTTCCAAGGTGCCAAGGAGAAAATTCTATGGCTCCATTGATTGTAGACCTTTTTTAAGATGATTTTTACTGTAGCATGTGACAGTAGGCATCATGATATAACACCATGAAGACTTGGCCAAAAAATGCATAAAGATTGAATCTCAATCTAATAAACACTCAAAAATAATGCACTAATGATAAAAACCATGATGATAATGTTGATAGATGAATATGGATGGACTCAAGATTAATGTTTGCAAGGAATCACCCAATGCATACATATAGATCGAGTCAAGGCAACCGTGTTGAAAGCAAACAAACAAGCAAGCAAATAAACAAAAAAACAAACAAAAAATAAAATAAAAAATAAACAACATAAAATAAACAAACATAAAGCTTGAAAACAAAAGCAAAAAAAAGCATCCTAATAATGACAATGCCCTAGTAAGGCAGATCGAGGATAATTGACTAGGCTTAGATAGGATAAATATTTTTGAATTTTTTGAAATGTTATTAATGTTTTTGGAATTTTTAGGTATCTTAACTCATTAAAAAATGGTAAGATACCTACTCACAAAATGGTGAGAGTGTTTGGATTAGGTTGCTCACAAAACATCGAGAGTGTATGGAAAGGGGGACTGAGGTAACCTCAAAATGAATTGAGCATGAACCACATAGTCCTAAGATGACCTCAAATCATAGTAATTCCATCCACACAAAAGGTGAGGAAAAACCAACTAGGTCCCATCAAGTTATTAAATCTAGCAAATGATCAATCAAATGAAAACAATAATGGCAAGGTGATGCGGCAATGCATGGTAAACAAGTGTTGCCCCTAGTTTGCCCATAGATAGTTATAACTAGGTTACAATGGCATAAGTCAATGATACTAATTTTATCATAGGTAGTTATAATTAGTAGCAATACTAGTGAAACATTGATTTGCCCATAGGTGGTTATAATCAGGCTCAGTTAAACAAACTTGATAAGATGAAATATATCTTACCAGATCAAAAATCACACTACTTTCATAGAATGTCATTATAAACCTAGATTGGATTTATTATTTAAACTTGATTATAATCCCCCCATAAAATCTATGAGAACCAAAGTAACCAAGATCAAAATAAGATAGGTTAGGATGACTAAAAATAGGCTTTGGTCTAGATAAGAATGGAATGATAGGATGACATGGTCTTGCTCTAGGATAATGATAGTTTTTGATAGATTGGATAAAATGGTAAGAGGGTTTCCCCAAAGTGATGGGGTGAATGGCAGGATACATGATAATGGAAAAATGATATGTAACAATGGTAATGACATGATAATGTGAAACGGTATGGTACATGTTTTTGACCTAGGTGTGGTAAATAACATATGATTATATTTTTCTTATTGATATGGAGATGCACATCCTAATCAATAAATGATACAAAAAAAATACTCGATCATGTTAATTGATACCCCCCACCTCATTTGAATAATTGCTTTATCAAGAACTTGATATAGATCTGAATACCAAGAATACTTTTGTGATCTTCATTAGTCGTTAATTATAATTCCTTTGAGTGTCGAGACAAGGTATATTTGTATCATCTATAAAGGAAATTATGGCCATGGATGGTAAACAAGGACAAAGAATGGATGATAGGTTCAATTGTGAAATGGAATGACAAATGACAATGAAATGCATAATGGTTGGGAAACAAATGAAGATTAGGACTTTCAGTCAAACATAATGTTGCTCATGTTAAATTCAACATAATTTTGGTTGTGGTAGGGTTGAAGACTTGTTCTCTCAATAAGACCATCAAATTTTGTTATTGTTTGGGTCTGAAAGTAGCTACCATCTGATTAGGCTATAGATAGGAAGCTATTTTGATTTCAACTTTGATTTTATCTTCATCCAACAATGAAGAAATTTTGTGTTCAACTATTGGTGCCTTAAAAAAATTTCACCAATGAAGTCGTCTTGATTATCCCGTAGCACCTTCGATAAGGTTTCACTAATGCAAATTGGATTTTGACTTTGATTGTCTTCTAGAACTTCTAAAAAAGTTTCACTAAAAAATGTCAAGTTCTAACTTTGATTGTCCCTTAGCACCTCTAAAAAGGTTTCACTAGGAGAGTGTTCTTTTACTACATGAATGTTGTCTTAGCCTCCTTGCTCTTCTTCAACTGCTATGTCACCATGGATGTAGTTTAATAAAGTGTGATTCTATTGATCCTAATCGACACTTATGGGAGATAGAATGTCAATGATATGGCTATTTTGGTTGATGGTAATGGCCTATGGAATGATAATGGAACGGGGAGAGGCTACAAAATCTTCATAGAAGATACTAGGATTACTTATGTCAAAGCTAAAGTAATCATCTTCAAAAATTGTAGAAGGATCACAATTGTATTCAAACTAATCTATGAGGCATGCATAGCCAATATTTTAATAGCCATGCACATATTTTTCTTCTGAATCTTATTCTAACTCAAGGGAATCTAAATCTGATGTTGAGATTGATGTTGATTTTGATTCTGATACTAAATTTGATGTCAATTCAAGAATAGAACCTGAATCTATTTTTAATTCTTCATTTGATGGGTACTTAATTATAATGATGTCTTATTGAATGTTTAGTATTGGATAAGTAACAACCTATAATAGCATGATGGGCTCCACTAAGATTGGTTTATCAAAGTGAGACTTCTCTAGGATGGGAAAAAGGTCAAGAGATAACTCTTCAAAGACTAGTTTGTCAATAGGTGGATCTTGAAAAATAGGCATATGGTCAAGATAATGCTTTTCTTAAGGTGGTTATAATCATTAAGAAGTGACTTATCAAAGACTAATTTATCAGAGTGAGACTCTTCGATAACTGGTATAAGATTAATAGGCAATTCATCATTGGTTGACTTATCACAAATGGTTGATTCAAAAAAAACATCTTGGATTGGTTAGTTATCTTGGCCTTGGTTTTCAATGAGTTAGAAAATATTAGTTTTGAACACAGCTTGGTCTTTGAAAGATTGGATCGGTTGAGGTTTGGATGAGATTATCACTGGATGAGGAATGACTTGCGGTTATATAGTGGTAGGGCATTGGGGAACATGATTGCTCACATGAGCCAAAGGAAAAAGTCCTAAGATGGTAATAATAGGGAATTATGGAGCTTTGTTACTTGCATAAGCCAAAGGTCTAGGTCCTAGAATGATGAAGGGGTGTTGTGGATCTTGGTTGCTTGTATAAGCCAAAGGACTAGGTCTAGGAATGGTAATGGTATTCCTTGGATATTTTAGAGCTTGATAGCTCATATAATTCAAATGAGGGTTAGGGGTAGCTAATGATTGGATAACAAAAGGACTTCATGAAACTTGATTTCTTGCACAAGAAAAAGCATCTAAGTTTTCCTCATAAACTATATCATCCCAATCTTGAGTTGGATTATAAGCTGGTTCTTGACTATGTTCCACGTATTGATTATTGAAAAGAGGGTATAGATCTGTATCCCAAATAACATTATCTATAGTTGGGTCTTTAAAGTCCCCTTCACAAACCTCTTCATACCAATCAAGGTCTTGAGTTCGATCATAAGTTGTTTCATAACTTTGCTCCCATGAATGATTAATATGTGGCAGATAGAATTCTATCTCATAAACCATATTAGCATCATTAGGGTCTTGACTAAAGACATAAAAGTCATTTTGTGTAGCCATTCTATCATAATTTGGATTGTTAGTGAATCCACTATAAGTGTAGTGAGACATATCCATGCAAATAATGAAAGCTCTAAAAATAAAAAGGCTTAGAGTTATACAAACTCTAAAAAATGATCCAAAAGACAAATGGTTCAAACTTGGTCTAACTTGATCGAAGGGGTGGAGGTGTATCTCTAATGTGATCTAAAAGTGGAGTTGTATCTCCAAAATAATTTGTGCTAATATTTAGCATAAAACAATCTAACATCAAATGTCTCAAGTCAAATGTCATACACAAAAGGTCAAGCATCTGAATAAAAATCAACATGTTAAAGGTCCAGGTCAAAGTATTCCAAACAAGGTCTAAACTAGCAAATGGAAAAGTTTAGTTACTAGGTCTTTTGTCCAAACATGAAGTCAAAAGCTAGGCTCAAACAAATAGGCATGATGTGATTTGATTTAATCTAACAAGTTTGAAAACAACTTTGACATAAACCCAACACATGGAATTAAACATAAACATGATTAGTTGGCATAAGGCATAAGAAAGAAGGCTCTTTGAGAAGGTTGCATTCTTCCAAATAAAGGCACAAACAATGACAAGGATAGGTACTGAACAAATAAACAATCATTAGTTTTCAAATTTGGGTAATCGATTAACTGAAGTTATGTAACTCAAAAGAGAAAGATCTATATATCAGCCCCATAAATTGAGGCCTAAATAGAAATCAATCAATGTTTGAATCCAAACTTGACAAAGCTAATTAAAAACTTAGCATTTAAAAACTAGGATTTGACCAAACAAGCTAGACAGGATTGAACAACATGATAGGACAAGACAAAATTCCAAATGATATACATGACATGATTTGAAACAATTGTTTTTGGCACAAGGTGAAACAAGTCTTGAAATAAATTGAGCAACCTAATGGTATAAACATGCTCAAATGATGTGATCAATTCTATGTTTCAAAAATTTAAAAGGCTCAAAATGTTTTGACATGATTTGGGCAGCATAACGCTACCCTTTGTAACTCAAATGACAGACACACAAATAAGTTTAACAAAAATTTCAAGGCACAAGTGTGGTGTAAAATAGTTAAAATAACACCTCTTTAGACAAAAAATGGATGTATAAACAAATTGATTTGACATAGATTTATGAACAAACATACAAGTTTTAGTCTTAAAACATACCAAATAAGAAAATGATCTAAAAATACACTAAGTATAATCATCTAAATCCTAACAAGGGTATGGCAAAATGGGGTTGAATAAAATTAGCAAGGTTTTGATCATTCTAGGGGAATCAATTACACAATGACTTTCACATCAAACTATGCAAAAGACAAATACAAAAATTGGGTGACCACGACATTGGATAGTTGTAAAAAGGTCTAGTCTTTTTTATAACCACTACATCCTGCTATTCACTCAGTGTAGTGCGATGTCCAAATGTAGATACATCTTATGTATAACTCCAATTAGGATCCAAATGAAATCAATTCCAGGAGATGAAACCCTGGGTCAAAGCTTCCCTAAATAACTCATGGGAGGTGATGAAGTCCCCCTCACAAGCCAAGTTTGCATAAAAATAAAGAAAGAATGAAAGTAGAAAGATTTTAGGGTCATTTTCAAGGTCACCCAAACTTTGATGAGTTTTTGGGGAGTGCTTTAGATGACTTTATTTCTAATCTTTGGACTAGGCTACTTGTAATAGGAATGACACTTTTGATTCTAAGGGTTCCTTATAGGGGACAAATGGAAGAGCATACATGCAACATTCCTCTATTTTCCAAACAAAGATTTAATCTAAATAATTATTACAAACAAGAATTAACAAGTGTGTTTAATTTTAATCCCAAATTAAAGTGAGGTGGTATTCATTTGACCCCTTGGTCTTAGTTGCAAACTTTGAAAGCATTCATCATAAACATCCAAAAAATTTAAACACCAAAAAAAAGTTCCTAATTGATTTTTAAGCATGCCAAAAGTGATTTAAACATGTTTTGAACAAATATTAAGCTTGGTCCTATAGCAAAAATGTTATCATGTCCTTTAGCTTTGAATCTCTTTTTGGTTTGAAATAATGAACTTTGGAAAAATAACTCTTGAGTATATGTTTTTGAAAAAACATAATGATCGACGTCAATTATATACAATCGATGATGGTTACCTTGGCTAACTGAAATCTAACTAATGTCAATTTTGCTAACCGATGTCAATTAAACTATATAACTAATGTCAATATTACTTACCGATGTTGGTTACTATGTAAAATTATGGCAAACAAAAATGGCAAGATAAAGTTAGAAAATTAATTTGCACAAGTTTTAAGGGTCCAAATAAATATTTTAGAGTTTCAAAATGATCTTCTTTAGGTGTGAGATGCGTCTAATTCCACCGGGCATGCCATAATGTGATCTAGGAATTTGACTCAAAAGAGGATGGTTAGTATGGTGTTAGTTCCAAAATAAAAATAAAATGAAATAAATACACTAATATAATAGCATTTTTAGGCCTAGACACCATGGAGAGCTTAATTAACAAAAAAAATGATAAACACAACTAAAAAAAAAGAATAAATCACAAGAATTCCTTCACATTCATAAAATACTCCAAATGCCTTTGTAGTAGTGGCTTGTTCAGTTTTATGCTCATAAAGTCCTTGGCAATGGAAGCTTGGCTACCTCCATCTCTCCTTGGCACCTTTGTCTTGTAGCTTGGCTTAGCTTTAGATCAATTTGGCATGGTAACACTAGTTTCAATGAATCCTTAAAGATATTTGTGCATTATAACTTTGCACCAAACTAGCTTATAAATGATGTTCATGGCCTCTCTATTTATAGATTTTTGAGAATGTCTAAAATCAACCTGAATCATCCATCTTGAGATTGAGATGTATGGTTGAAGATTAATTAAATTTTTGGAATTAAGTTTATAATTATCCTCATCATGACATTGGAAGAAGGGGAAATTAAGAGGCATGGATGGCATCATGGAAGGCATTGATGAGGCATGGAGGGCATGAATCCTGATATTTGTAACATTTATGGTCTAGGGATGTCTTCCCAAGAAATGAGGTCACATGATGATTCAGATATTCAATATTCATTTCCAAAAATAATTTTTCAACAATTTTTCATAGAATTATTAAATATGCCTTGATTTGAGTTAATTAGCTCTTAAGCATGATTAAGCACTTTGTGCACAAATTACTCAAATTTATCAGAATGCCTTGTTATTGGTCCAAAATTTGATTGGATTGGAATTGTAAGGTAATATCAGATGATTTGAATCCATTATCCCATTTAAGATGTTATCAATAGAAAATAACAAAGGCACATGTCTCATGCAAGAGATTTGATAAGAAAGAGCAATTCAAAGCATGCAGGTATAAAATTGGCATTTTGACTTGAAATGATTTGATCAAAGTTAGCTGGCCCATAAATTAAATTACCCCATTTAGGGATACCCTAGCAAAAATTATCATTTGAATATGTTAGTTTCACATCATTTAGCATGTTTTAGTGTTTTTAGGCCAAATTGTACATTTTGGGTGGAAATTGGCTCAAAAGCCTGATTGGAGGTTATCGGTGGCCATTTTTAGGTGTCTAGAGGCCTCTCTATAGCCATATAATCCCATGACCATATCCACAACAAATTCATAAAGTTTATGTTTACTCCACCTATTTAAGTCACCAAGTGTAAGTCTTTACATAATTATGCCAACATGATAGGACCCCAATAAAATACACAGTGGTGTTCGACCATGTCTATGACCACATATCTAATCTTGAAGGTGAATAATCTATTTATATTATTAACAAAAAATATGCCACTAATAAGATCCATAAGTATTAGTGTCAACTGGTCCATCCTTCACCATCGATATAATTTATCCACATCTAATCACGCCTGATATAATCCCACTCTCATATGATCTATCAATTACATGATAGTGACCATCAAAGCTTGGGACATCTAGTATAGTTGGTTACCTCTAATGGGGATATGGTCGATCCTCCACACATCCTCTAAGGGGATCATTATCTCACCTATTGGAAGCTAAA
Organism: Torreya grandis; assembly: GCA_037957365.1. NCBI lineage: Eukaryota > Viridiplantae > Streptophyta > Pinopsida > Cupressales > Taxaceae > Torreya > Torreya grandis. Next base: position 378,216 of record JARHVA010000301.1, on the reverse strand, counting down.
AATTACCAGTCTCACTATACTACTACTCTAACAATGTAGTATTCAATGCCATAGCCATCTTAATCAATGGAATCTAGGCCATGTAGTAGATCCATACAATCTCTAGTGCATTAAAATTCACCACATTTAGTATCTGATTCACTTACAACCCTACTAATCACCATCTTCATGATTTGATCAATGACATATCCTCTTGTACCATATCCACAAATCACCATGTCATCTTGTTTCTCATAAACTTTTAATCCTATTTTTTTTAAATGACTAATTACCCACCCCCCACCAATTTTACTTAGTCCATTCCCCCTTTACCCTTTTACCAAACTCATGGACCCTTCCTAAAAACCCATACCTCACGTAAATAATATCACAGATCTAAAGCCATGACATCATTCTCATCTGCTACCTTCAACCTTGAAACTCCTTTCTCCAATCATACGTCTCTTACACATGATCTCAAAACTATAGATCTACGACATCATTCTGATCCCCTACCTCAAAATTCACAAGTCCTTCCCTCAAAGTCATGTATCCATTAATGAATGCAAATACATGAGTTTGTCATCATCCCAACTCATCCAAACCTATGATTTACTTATCCAATTCTTTAGAAATTATCCCATTCCCATGTCTTTGCAGACGTGGATCATCCTGTCTACCCTAAAAATTATACGAGTCACTTTTATGAACCCATTGTTACCCCTTATGAATATATATCCCTAGCCAAAATTTCAAGTTTATTCTAATTATACCTTTAACTACCCTAACCTGCATTTCCCCCTACAAACCAATAGTTATATAGACCAAACTTACATTTATCAAGAATAGACTCATGTTTTGACAAACATGAATTCATTCCTCAAACATAACTAACTATAATAAATTCTAATAAATGATAAATTAAAAACCAAATAACAAAAACAAGTCACCTACCAAGTCCTCATGGTATTCCATATGTTGGTACTCTCTAGCTCACTCGCTCTAATGTCAATCATGAGGGATTCTAACCATTACTCTCATGTAAAATGGAAGAAAAATCTCAACTAGGGTTTGGGTGAAAAAAATTATTTTACACCCAATCCTCCTATTCCCCCTATTTTTACACATCTTAGTGCTTGGGCACTAAACTTACTCAATGATAATTTGACCACCCTATTCCCATCTTTCCCATCATTCTTTGACCATTTGAATCCTGTCTACTTAGTTAAAAATTCACTTACACTCCAATTCACCCCTATCATAATTATTATCAAATGTCTTATTTTAGGATTATAAATCTCTTAGCATGAGTCTTTTCTTGGACACAAAGATAGTACCCACTTATCAATAGTCATTCCTCTTCCCATGACACTCCTTGGCATGCATCCTTGCCTAGGACACATCTAAAGCTTACAACTCCTCATCCCTTTAGCCCATGTCTCTCTATGGCATGTGTCCTTGACTTGGACATGTCTCAATGCTATGGCTCATCATCCATTCGAAGCATGTATCTCTCCCAACATGCATCCTTATCTAAGATAAAACCCTTTTCTCATAATCCCATCATAAATGTTTCCCATTTTGGGCATGTCTAAACCTATAACATCATCATTTTCCATTCCCTCACCTATGTCTTTTCTAGGGGAATCTTATATCAATGACTCATTTCTATGGACAAATTTATTCATCATCCCATCTATTGCATGCCACCCCTTGTTTCCTCTTTCGAGTGGCCATTTATCTTGTTTCTCCTTGAATTTCCCCTCGAGGGGGCATAACCCATACTAACATTATTACACAACCATCTTTCTTCTTTAAAAGACCATTAATTATCTTCCAATCATAATGCCATTTCAAATAGGGGCATAATGTGTACGTCTAATTCCACTCATTTCATTATTCCAATCAAATATCATATTAACTTCACATATTAATCTATTATTCATACTAATATTACCCTCCTCTAGTTATTAAACTAATTCCCCTCATATTTCCATTACCACAATAAGCTTACACTCCCCACATATCAATTAATTATCCTATTACATTCTTATTACATCCATAGTAGCCAATTAACCTGTTGACGCTGGAAAGTGCACCCTGCGGCAGGAAAATGGATTCCTGCCCTCTCCCCGCAACATGGAAACCCCTCTCTCACCTGTGGGATGGCGAAGCAGGAGAGGAGAGTCTCTAGGTATGGGCTAGTTCCCTCTGATGTATCTTGTTTGTTTCAGGTAGCACAAAATATAGGTATATAGATATACTGGGGGGAATGAAAAGAGATAGAGAGAAAGCATGAAAACAAATAGCCTACTCTAAAAGAGGTGATACACCAAAAATAGGTTGACCTTCCACATCCACTCTCAAAACCAAAGAAATGCAACATACATACACTGAAATTTGGCAGAAAAGACCAGGTTGCTGGGATGACAGGGAGGTTCTAGTGAAAGATACAGGAAACACGGACTCACCAAGATGCTATGGAATGCATACTGTAAGTGACCTCCTCTGTTTCTTCACCCCAGATAGAACTCTTCACCTGTAAGCTACAAACTGACATTCAGTAGATAGCTGGTACATTGGTATTTAAAACCTATGAGAGCATTTAAAAGGAAATGACTGAGCACAAATTAAACACACAGAACATAAACAGGGTATCCATCCAAGAAAGAGGTAAAAACTATATTTATTGATTTAGGTGGGAAAAATGCAGAGCAATGCTCTTTACAAATTGGGGAAGATCCCGATAAATGAACAAGTCTGCCCATTTATAGAGAAGAGCCAAGAGGAGTCAAGTGGTAGCTTGAGTCTCTATTGGGAAGAGAGAAAACACTGTAGATGGCATCACAAGTCTGCCAAGACCATGCTTGTTGCCTCATTTTGCATGTTGGTCTTCTCATCTGGTGGCTGGGCAGGCTTTTTCCTGTGCTCTGCAAGTGTTTTTTGCCGCTTGCTGTTGTGGGCAGCGAATTTGCCACCCGCTGCAATGGATTGCATGTAGGACTTCTGCCGACGTTGGCTAATAAGCTGCTGATCGCGGTAGTCTTGTTGATGTCAGCCTATGTAAGCTGCCGATGGTGGCAGTTTTGCCGATGTCAGTCGATGTTAGTGGCCTCTTTTTCCCTGCCGGCATTATGGGTGGTGATTTTGCCACCCTCTACATCGCATGTAGGGGGTCTCTTTTTACCCGCCCATGTTGTGGGCGGCAATTCTGCCACCCTCTGCATTTTATCTGCCCTTCCTTTTTTGCTAAGTGTCAAACGCCCTGGTTTTTTCTCTTCTTCTTGTGAACATTTGAAGACTCTGCCTCTTGCTACTGTGAATGCCAACGAACTAGGCCAATGAGCCAATGATCTGAAATGGAGCTGTCGAACCCTGAAGGTGGACCTTGCAACTCGAAATGACTGGCCATGCAAAGCAGGTGTAGAAGGTGACTGAGATTTTGCCTAAGGGACAAAATTGGGTCAACAAATTGGTGACTCACAGGGTAAGCATGCCTGCTATGCTTAGAACCCAGTTGCCTCTGAATATCCATTGGGTGCAGAGTCAGATGGTAACTTTGAAGAGAGTTCACAACAGCTTTGATAATCCCAAAATCAAAATACACAAAATTTACCCTCAAACAAAGGGAAACACACAAAGCTAAAAACAACTAACTGTGCAAACTGCACTTAGGGAAAGCGAGAGAAAAACAATTGAAATTAAACTATTATATACAGCTAACCAGGAATGTTCGTATCCCTCCTAGATCGAAAGGAAAATTTATTTAAGTCCCCTTCTTAGCGAAGAGACTTATCATGACAGGCAAGTAACTGAAAGAAAAAGAGAGATGGTGACTTGCTCTTCTTGCCTGTCACCTGAGTTGGCTGAGAACCGAGTGGATATTCACAAATGCCTCCAATATATACGTATTCTGATTATTCTAGGAGGCCTATTGGATGCTGGTCCTTCAAATTGGTGCCCCTCACCAAGAAATTAATTACTGTTAGTTTATCGCCATAAGCCTTCTGATCTGCACATTCCTTCTACAATGTATCATGGTCTGATTCATTTCCTTCTGCCTCGCTGAAAACTCTGTCAGACTCATCCTCTGCTTCTTCATGGCCTTCTTGAAGAAAGTTGACTATGGTGATGTCTAAAAGGGGCTCACAAAATGATTGCTCGTCCCACAAGACTTCACTTTCTTGTTTAAAGCTCAGTTCTTCAAGGCATTCCTCCAAAAAGATGGACTTCTCCTTTTCCTCTTTGTTGATCAGGTTTTCTAGATTTTCAAAAACATTCCCCTGATCTTCCTCTAACTCAGGCTCTTCAATGTAGTCATCCTCATCAATACAGCAAAGAAGTTCATCAAACTGAGGGGAAGAGAGCTTACCATGCATTTGTTCCTCTTCGAATTACTGGAACATCCGCATATACGCAAGGCCTGCATCTTTTCCACTGCTGATAAGGTCTTCACAAGGAGCATCAATGATGATTTCTTCTTCGATGTCGTTCATGACAACCTCCTGAAGGACTGCAGATTGGATCTTTTGTTCCTCTCTTGCCTCTTGCAAAACAGGGTCTTCCTCGAGAAGGGACGAAGTGGAGAAAACATGTGGGAGAGGGGGCAGCCCTTGAGCTAGAATCAGATGATTCTCCTCTCTCCACTTAATCAGTACTTCATCTATATCAGGCACGACCTGATAACTCTCTTGGAAATGTGTAGGTGGGGTGTGTTTAGGCATGAAATGTGTTGTTTGGTCTGAACCATCCACCACACATTGGCTGAGGAATTTCTTTTTAGACTCCAACTCTATAATTCTCCTACTCAGACCTTCTTGGAAAAGCTTTTCCTGGAGGTTGCCAACATCACCATAGGTAGGCGCAACCTCAGCTCCTTGAAGGTTTTGAGAAAAACCCTATTCTTCTTCTTCCTCTTTGCTGCCCCATGATTCCACCGTCTTCCCCCAATTCAAAATCTCTGAATTTGAATTCTGCTCCTGTGAACAGGCAGCAACTTTGTTTTCCACGAGGTCCTGAGGCTCTTCTGCAAGGTCTGAAAAAATTAACTCCCTTTCAAGGAGTAGCTTCATCCTAGCCTCTAAGTTTTCAATTTGTCTGGCTAGGTTTTCCTGAAAGAGTCTTTCTTAGAGGTGGCTAGCATGATCCTCTTCAAAGCTCTGAGCTAGTCCTTGACATTCTTTCCTCCAATCCAGAATCTGCACACTATGCTGGAGGACTTGGGGAGGCTGAGGAATGCAAGGAAAACACTGTTGATGCGTTGGAGGAGCCTCTAGAAGAGGGACGTGCTGGCTGGTACTATTCTTGATGGAAGATTCCTGATCTAAGGAGTTGAAAAGATTGATCTCCATGGGGGTTGCTCTGATGCCATTTGGTGTTGGAAAGCTAGGTGCATGGGATTGGGAGCAGCTGTATTTGATGAGTTAGAGTGAGCAAGTGCAATTTGATAAAACAGATTTGGTGCAAAAGAGGGGGTTTTCTTCAGGGTAGGAGGGGGCACACAAGGCTGAGTGCCTTGAAAAGATGGATTTGTCCATTTTGACACCTCTTCCTTCATGGATTGTATGGATTGTGCTTGCCTAAACAAGCACTCCTCTTTATACATCAGCTCCTACTGATACTTGTGTTGCTCTTCCAATCTGTCGATTTCTTTTGTCTGCTTCTCAAATTCTAATGCCACCTCCCTTATAGTTGCAGGGCAACTAGGAGAGCTACTTGAGGGGATTCCATAAATATTTTGAGTCTGATCGATATTATATGAAGGAGAACAAAATCCATGATTTTTTGCAAAATAAGAATACATACAAGAAATAGATGATTTTTGGTGGCACCAGGCTGCTTAACCAACAGATTTAACTCAGAGTTGCCAGATGCTGAAGAAACTTGATTTGTTGTAACAGGACCAACATCAGCCCTAAAACTTTACTGCGTTAATCAAATTGAGGTCCCACCGAGCGTGCCAAAATTGTTGACGCTGGAAAGTGCACCCAGTTGGCAGGAAAATAGATTCCTGCCCTCTCCCCACAACATGGAAACCCCTCTCTCGCCTTTGGGACAACGAAGTAGGAGAGGAGAGTCTCTAGGTATGGGTTAGTTCCCTCTGATGTATCTTGTTTGTTTCAGGTAGCACAAAATATAGGTATATAGGTATACTGGGGGAGAATGAAAAGAGATAAAGAAAAAGCATGAAAAAAAATAGCCTACTCTAAAAGAGGTGATACACCAAAAATAGGTTGACCTTCCACATCCACTCTCAGAACCAAAGAAATGCAACATACATACACTGAAACTTAAAAGAAAAGACCAAGTTGCTGGGATGACAGGGAGGTTCTAGTGAAAGATATAGGAAACAGGGACTCACCAAGATGCTGTGGAATGCATATTGTAAGTGACCTCCTCTATTTCTGCACCCCAGATAGAACTCTTCACCTGTAAGCTGCAAACTGACATTCAGTAGATAGCTGGTACATTGGTATTTAAAACCTGTGAGAGCATTTAAAAGGAAATGACTGAGCACAAATTAAACACACAAAACATACACAAAGTATCCATCCAAGAAAGAGGTAAAAATTGTATTTATTGATTCAGGTGGGGAAAATGCAGAGCAGTGCTCTTTACAAATTGGGGAAGATCCTGATAAATGAACAAGTCTGCCCATTTATAGAGAAGAGCCAAGAGGAGTCAAGTGGTAGCTTGAGTCTCCATTGGGAAGAGATAAAACACTGTAGATGACATCACAAGTCTACCAAGACCATGCTTGTTGCCTTATTTTATGTGCTGGTCTTCTCCTCTAGCAGCTGGGCGGGCTTTTTCATGTGCTCTGCAAGTGTTTTTTGCTGCCTGCTATTGTGGGCGGCGAATTTGCCGCTAGTTGCAATGGATTGCATGTAGGACTTCTGCCGACGTCGGTCGATAAGCTGCTGACCATGGCAGTCTTACCGATGTCGGCCTATGTAAGCTGTCGATGGCGGCAGTTTTGCCGATGTCAACCGATGTTAGTGGCCTCTTTTTCTCTGCCGGCGTTGCGGGCGGTGATTTTTCTGCCCTCTGCATCACGTGTAGGGGGTCTCTTTTTACCCGCCCGTGTTGTGGGTGGCGATTCTGCCGCCCTCTGCATTTTGTCTACCCTTCCTTTTTTGCTAAGTGTCGAATGCCTTGGTTTTTTCCCTTCTTCTTGTGAACATTTGAAGACTCTGCCTCTTGCTACTGTGAATGCCAATGAACTAGGCCAATGAGCCAATGCTCTGAAACGGAGCTGTCAAACCCTGAAGGCAGACCTTGCAACTCAAAATGACTGGCCATGCAAAGCAGGTGTAGAAGGTGACCGAGATTCTGCCTGAGGGACAAAATTGGGTCAACATAACCTTCATTATATCCTTTTTTAAAATTTTAATTGTAAAAACCTAACTACCCCCAACTACCACTTCTACTAACCTATTCCATAAGTACCCTCTAATCACACTTAACTAAACTAATGGGATCTATAATCCTCTACTGAGCCTTGACCCCATCCCTAATATCAATTAAAAAAATAATTTTTAATTACTTGAAAACTCCTAGACCATTGATCATGCCACCCACAAGATTTAAAACTAGCCCTCCATTCTTTTTTCCACCTTCTATTTAAACCAACTTGTCTCTATGAAATGGGGAAGATGAATAAACATCTCATAATTATAATGTTGTCATGATATCATTACATCCATTTACATTATCCAAATCTTGATCAACCATAACAATCTAACAATCAAGCATTTGAGTACTAATACTCTGTCAAATTTGGATCACATTATGCAATTTAGACATAAATTATAGAAAAATGATGGTATAACATCATTTACTTTCATTAGTGATTGATTCTAATTTATCTAACTTGCCCAATTAAATTTTTAGGTGTATATTTGAAATTGGATTTTAGTCATTAGTATGTTATTATTTTTGGCATTGAATTTAAATTTCAAGTTTTATTCTATTACATAAGGTACTTAGAAGGTCTTAGAGGGAAGTTTTTTTTCTTAAATAATCAGAAAAGATCAATATATCAAGGAATAAGAAAGGTAGACTTAATATTTATAGAAGAACCAATGAGTTTAAACAAAAATATTAAAAAGATGCAAGTAAGCTATGATCATTTTGTCTCTTCTTAACACTAAACATTGAAAGTTGAGGCATTTTTTATTGATCTATTGTTGACTTTTAACCTTGTGTTTATTTGATTTATTATTTAGTGGTTCAGTTTTTAACTTGTCTTATGGTTTGAGGTTATGATATATATTTTTTTTCATGTAAATGGTTTTAGGGTCCTATCAAAACCCTAATTGTACCCTTACCAAAAAGGCTATAGTGAGAATAAAATTGTGAAAATAAATAATAACCACCAATTATAGTAACTGTAGAAATCTAATTCCTTACACCATTTGTGTTGAAATTATCAATCTTACTCAAATTGCACTCAAATGCACATTTTAGGTCAAAATCACTAAAACACCCTAAATTATTTAAATTTTTTATTTATAAGTGTTGATTTAGGCCAAAATATCCCTAAATGAGGCAATGTATTTTATGTGATTCTTAACTTTGATCAATTCATTTCGAGTCAAAATGATGATTTTGCCTTTTATGTTCTAGATCACTCTGTTCTTCTAATTCATTAGTACATGTCATGTAACTTTATTATTTTGTGTTGGAAACATCCTAAATGGGAATATGGTTCCAACACAACTAACATCACCTTTCAATTCTTCTTGAGTCAAATTATGACCCAATAATATGACTTTCTAACCATTTTGACTAATTGAGGGCCAATTTCCAAATAATTACAAAAATGTTGATTAATCTTGTTTAAGGCTAATTAATTCAAATCAAGATATTGAGTGTATTTTCCATGAAGGTTATTGAATATTTATTTTTATAAATTTATTTCTATTAATCACATCACCTATTTACATCATTTCTTGGAAAGGCATCCCTAGGCCATAAATGCATAAAATATTCAAATCATGGCCTCCCATGCCAAATTAATGCCTCTCATGCCTCATTAATACCACTTATTCTCAAATTATTATGAGGAAATTTATTTATTTTAACCTAAAAAATTTAATGGATTCTTGGCCACACATCTTGATCTCAAGATGGACAGTCATAATTCATTCTAATCAATCTCAAAAATATATAAATAAGAAGGCATAAAACATCATTTTTAAGCTCAATTATTGTAATGTTATAATACTAAAATATCTTCACAACTCATTTGTGTTTTGATTATTGTATTATTCATATTTGGATTAGCTTCATTTTATAGGCAATTAAATAGTTTCAATATCATGAGCCTAGGTTTTATGGAGTATTCTTCAGATATTGGAGGAGTTTGCCACCATTGTTGATGAAGACAAGAATGCTTGATCAAGGGGAGAACATGTTTTTGAGAAATTGAGTCACTTGGGAAGGTAATAGTTTACTTTATTTCATTTTTATACTATTGTTATTGTTAAAACCCTGCATGAATAGATTGGCTTGATTTAATATAGCTCTTTATGCATTTTTTTTGATTTCTTGGACTAATGCTTGAGTAATCATTTTTTATAATCCACTCTTAATTTTGGTATGCCCAATGAGATAATAACCCATGAATTCAATCAATAAGAACATACAAGTAACCTAGTAACCATTTTATTAGAGGATCTTGGAATGTGGAAACAAAGAGAGTGAAAATTTGAGCAAAAATCTATTTTTTGGAAGTCACAATTTTGTCCTTTGGACTACAATCACAAAACTCACACAGTCATGGGTTTGTTATTTAAAGTCATGATATTGCATTTAAATTATGTTTTTAGACTAACCTTGATTCTGTCTACAAATTTCACAACTATATTGAAACTTGCTACTCACATGTAGCGATATTGTAACCCTATGATTTGCTAGTAGTGATATTGCAATACCATGACTAGTTAGTCATGCTATTGAAATACCACAACTTGAAAATCATGAGATTATCAACCTAAGTTGTAGGATTTTCAACCTGAGTTACAAGATTGTCAACTCGAGATACAATATTGTCAACCTAAGTAGTGGGATTGTCAACCCGAGTAGTAGGATTGTTAGCTCAAGTAGCGATATTATTATTTATGTTAAAATAACTCGAGTATCAATATTGCCTATTCGAGTCATGGTTTTATAGAGTTACAAGTTTTCACTGTGGAGTAGTGGGATTGCACTATGTGAAACCTAAGATCTAACTTTTAAAAGATTTTTATCTCATTTGGAAAAGTGATTAAGGCTAAATGAAACTATAAATTTTTCCTTGTAGGGCCAACTTGAAAAGTGATCTAAATAAGATTAATCTAATCTTTATAACCTATTTTTAAATGCTTAAAAAGGATTAGGAAATTTATTTTGGTGCTTAAGGAAACACTTAGATGTTTTGTTGAATAGTTTTTGTGGTTATTTTTTCCAAATTTACAACTTAGGGCCAAAGAGCCAAAGAACATCACCAAAATTTCAGATTTAAGTACTTTAAAATTGAACACATTTTAAAGTTTGTCTTCAATAGATCATTTATTTGTTAGAATTGATTAGCAAAAAGAAATTTGTGCGTGTATGCTCTCCCCTCATCCCCTATAGGTAACTTGTGGGATTAAAAGTGACATCTTTATTGTAAAGTGCCTTAGTCTAAAGGTGTAGAAGAGAAGTTGTGAAGGCTCTCCTCAAGACTCACATAGATTGAATGATCTAAAAATAACTTTTAAAGCTCTTTTACTTGGTTTTTTATTTTTACATCTTAGCTTGTGAGGAGGACTTCATTACCTCCCATAAGTTATTTAAAGAAGCTTTTAGTCAGGGTTTCATCTCCTAGCATCATCTTCAACCCCTCTCCATGGGGGGGGGTATATAAATTTGGATCACCTCATTGAGATGGTGGTTTGAGTAGTTAAATCATCTCCTATTATTGGGGTTAAGCCTAAGACATATGATCATGTTGGACATCACACTACACTGAGCAAATGACAGATGTAGTGGTTGTAAAAAGGGCAAGAATTTTTTACAACAAGCTATATAACATAGAATCAATTAACATATTGATTCTCTTTCATTTTGATATGAAAGTCTTATGCATGGGACCCATCTAGAAACATTTGAAAACTTGCTAGGTTAGTTAACCCCACTTTGCCATACCTTGTCAGTTTAGGGATTAAGATGATTAATTAGTTGATTTGTCTTTGTATTAGATTACTTGGTCTTGTTTTGGGTCAAAAATTGCTTGTTAACCAAACATCATAACCTAACACATTGTCCATAATTTATTGAACAAGGAGGAATTACACTATCTAAGTGAAAATCATATTTTCCTTGTTTAAATTGTCATCTACAACATTGTGTCATATCTTCCATTTTTGATGTAGTTATGTTTCCCATTTGAGTGTAAATCATTTACCAAGTTTTATTAAGACCCTCATTGATAATTCAAATTCACAATTGGACTTTTCTAAGTTTTAAAGGTTGATATGTTGAATTGGGTTTGCCATTACACTTGCCTTATTTTAACTTGGGTTTAATTTCTCATTTGAATTGAGGGCCATTTGTAGACTCATCATCAAATTATCATCTTTGGTGGACTCAATTCATCTTGCATATATCTTATGCTTTGAGTCTTATAACACATTTTATACTACCATTCCTATTACCATGTGGCGACATTATGCTTCCCATTTAGTTTTAGATTTATACTTAGGAATTATTTCATGTTTCCACAACATGAGTTTCTTGGTTCATATTATCTCCTTCCTAATCCGAAGGGCTTTCTTATAGTTTTATAATATCAAATCATCAAAGTTGAACTAGATTTTCTAGTATTGATGTATCTCAAAAGTCTACATTTTAGTGTACTAGTGACACTCTAGGATTTTTGAGTTATCATACCCTATTTTGATTTATATGATATCAACTTTACCCAAAGGTTGAGTAATTTTTCAAACACATTCTTGTAATTGTGTGTGGTTCCAAGCCACCCTCCTTCTATAGTCTCTTTAGTACCTTAGTCATTTATTTGGAAGAAAGATCAAAATCCATACCTTGTTTAAATATTTTGACAACACTAATCCAAATTTATTCAAACATGTAAAGCAACCCTTTCTTGATATGATTCAAAGGTTCACTCGTAGTGGTGTCCCTTATAACCCTAGATATGAGGATAAACACTTTTATGATGGACAAGACAATTATATTGTCTTTGAGGACATTCCTACAACTATAGGATCCAAAGGGGATTATACTAAATATCAAGAGAACCAAGATGAAGCATTCCTTAGGTTGATAAAATCTAGTTCTAGACTACCCTCAAATTTTCCTAAGATCAATTTCACACCTTAGTTATGAAGGAGAACAATAATAGCAAGAGTAAGCTTTTGCTCAAACAAACACACCTTCTTCCTCTAACAAAGGTAAATAAATAATTATAGAGTCAAAACCAATTGATCAAGATTTTGTTAATAGGATTAAGAAGATAAGTCAACAATATGCTAATCAGCTTATTTTGGATTTAACAGACTCTCTAATTGCTTATTTAATCCACAATGATGCTTCTAAGGAACAGTTGATGCTTGGATTTACACCCTTGAGGAGATTCTTTTCTCTCCTCATCCAAGTGGGAAAATGGAATCATCTCTCTTGCTATGGGTGACAATTTCATTGAAATGAATATCTGGATTAGGGGATAGCTCCCCTAGATGCACCTTTAAAGATCTCTCTAATCTATTAATTATGTATGAAAAGGGTTAAAGAAAACAACTAAGAAATAAAATGGTGATGCACCAATGAATAATGTCCTCCCAATTGACTGTAACCATTACTTGAAAATAAATAAGGTGTTTCTCACACAAGACTCATAACTTAAGATTTATTACTACATCATTTCTTCATATGCTAGATTCAAGAAGGTATATGATTCTTAGAAAGGGTGCAAATGATTCCAAAGAGAGATACAATCATAAACCACTTCTATGATATCTGAACACTTAAGAAACAATACTAACAAAGACCTGAAATAATCTCCTATCTAAAAATTGGTAGACTATTAAGAGTACAAGCTAAAAAAGAGCAATCTTTCACTAGACTAGACCAACAAGGTTCGAGTCATTACTTAATTTTATAGCATGTGAGTGGAAACAACACTTGTATATTTTTTTAAGAGTTATTTGAGTATAAATCTAGCCAGAGTTTTTCCAATAACTAACGGAGGCTATGAAATGAGCCAAGAGAATGTATATATATAGCCTTGAGAGGTAGAGTAATCAAAGGAATTCCAAGGGTCACTTGGACATGTGTCATCTTGAAAGAATCAGTTACATTTGCATGGGAGAGAATTGGGTGAGCTATGTCATGTCAACAAATGGATCAATTACAATGAGTTACAACTGAACCAAAAACATTAGTTACAACCAAACCAAAGCTTCAGTTACATTTTGCCATTTGTTACCTCTATTTTCACCTTTAGGTTCTCACTGAGTTGTTAAACTCCCATAGCTATTTCCCTCAATTTGAAATTGACATTTTGTGGGCCATCATCCTTTAGGTATTTTCTTTAGAATTTTTGTCTTGACCCTTTTGTTTCCTTTGTATCAAACAATTTTTTTGAAAGAATTCATTCTTTTGGAATTTTTATTTGGCCCTTCAAAATGTTGCTTTAGGTTTCTTGAAGTGGACCTTCGGCTTTAGAATGACCCTTCTGAAAGGAAAAAGTACCCTTCAGATTTTTTGAAATGGTCCACTTTCCTTTAGAAACAATCTTTTTAACTTTTTGAAATATCCATTTGGGAAAATTGAAACACCCTTCAAATGTTTTGAAAAGTACCTTTCTACCTTCCTTCAAATGACCCTTCAGAAAAACTACAAAGTACCTTTTGGAAAAATAAAAATGGCCTTCAAAAAAGTTGAAATGGATAATTTTACCGACAAAAGATACCCTTCAAAAAAATTTCAAGTGTCCTTCATCTTTTAAAAATGACCTTCTAAAAAGAAAAATACCCTTTAGATCTTTTGAAATAGTCCACCTTCACACGAAAACAATCTTTTAGACTTTTTTAAAATGTCCCTTTGGGAAAATTGAAACATACCCTTCAAAAAATTTGAAACATACCCTTCAAAAAATTTGAAACATACCTTTAAAAAAAGTTTCCTTGGGCAATTTTTCTGAAAGAATTCTATCGAATGAAAAGTCAAAAAAATAAAAATTCAAAAAAATTGCTTCAAACAATTTATCTAAAATAATTCTGATACTTGAACAAAAACTTGAAAATAAGACTTCCAAAAGAATGGACACTTAGAAAAAGACTAAAACAAACTTTTTAAAAGAATAGACTTGTAAATTTGTTGTGGCTTTGTCAAAGAACACTTCATTTGAAGAAAAGCTAAGTACTAGACTTGGCCAAAGATATAGACTTAGATGATTTTTTGTAAATATGGGTGCCCAATTTTGGCCTGAAGGGCCAATTTTTTTTCAATAAAATGGTGACTCATAGGGGTAGTATGGCTTTTATACTGACCTGACCAGTAGCCTTATCTAACTCAAGGATAATGGAGTCAAATAGATTCTTGAAGATGACTAACAAGGATTATGCCAAAATAAAACACAAGAAAACATACCACATAAAAACAACAAGACCAAGTAAAGATAACACAAAATAAGATAAGGATAAACTCACACATGTGCATAAACACTTAGTGAACATGAGGAAAAAAAGAAACTATGTACAAAAAAAAAAGAACTTTAGTAACAATGCTTTAGATATATCTTATTGATTGGAATATGCAGCTTCTCTCCATCCAACTTTGAGAGTTGGAAAGCATTATGTTATTTTCAATATGTGACCACATATGGGCCACTCCACAAAGAATAAAACTTTGTGTGCCTTCTAGGTTTGACCATATCTTCATCCCATTTTAGGATAATGTCTCATTCCCTGAAAATATTTGGCATGGACTTATCAAAATACTTCTTTGTTTGTTGTTGGTGAGTAGTCATGATGTGCATAGCTTGATCTCTTGTCTCCTCAAGCTCCATTACTCACATAATCTAACTTCCATGCTCTCATTCTCCATCAATTATAGCTAATATGTGAGTTTTAAATCTTGTAACTCAAGTAAGATATGAAGTCTGGCTTCCCCTCCATAGACAAGTGTATATGGTGAATTCCCCATTACTCTCTTTGGGGTTATCCTATCAACTCTGAGAATTATCTTCAACTTGGTATGCCAAGTCCTTTGATTCTCCTCCATTGTCCTATTTATGATCTTGATTAAGTTCTTGTTTATGGACTTAGCTAGTCCATTCCCCTGGGGATAGTAGTTGGAGGAGGTACTAAGATATATGCCATGCTTCAAAGCCCATTCACTTGTTCTTGTTCTTAGGAAGGCTAATGCATTATCTGAAATGATCATTAAAGGAGCTCCAAACCTTATTACTATACTTTCATATAAGTCCAAGATTCAAATTTCATTTGCCTCCTTATGAGATATAGCCTCCATCCATCTTATAAAATAATTAGTGGATGTCAACACCCACTTGTGACCAACACTATAAGGAGGATTGATTAGGCCTATGAAATCCAAACCCCATTTCATAAAGGGTTGTTCAACCTGAATTTGATGAAGAGGCAAGGTAGCTAGCTTTTGTTTGCCATAAAAAAACACATTTTTGGCATTTACTTACCCAAGTGTGAGTGTCCTTAAACAAGTTAGGCCAAAAGTAACCAACTTTCATAATCTTAACAACTATGGTTCTTGGAGAAAAGTGGCCACCAACTGGTCCATCATGAAATTCATGCAATACTTTATCAATCTAATCCAAATCAAAACATCTCAACAACACACCTAAAAAGTCCTTTCTAAATATCACTCCATCAACAAGTACATAAGGAATGGATTATAGCCTAAAGTACCTTATTTTGGCCCTATCAAGACCTTGTGGACACTTAATGATTTGCAAGAAATGAATCATGTCTTGTGTTTAAATCCTCATGGCTGAACATAAAACTAGTGGATGGTTATCATGGAATTCTAAAATGACCTCCCTTTGCTCTTTCAAGTTTGAATCCAAATGCTCTCATAGTCTTTTTCCCTTCACTAGCTTGGTTATTTTGATCTCCACATCATCATACTCCATCAATTTGGTGATCCAACATGCCCTTTTCTCATTCAAATCTCTACTCAATAGAAAGTATTTCACAATAGGATGAGGCACAAAAATGTGAATCTTGTTATTAGAGAACATATGCCTAAATTTATTTAAATTCCTTATGATTGAAAGCACTTGTTTCTCAACATATGTGTACCTTATCTCATAGCCTTCCAAACCTTGACTAAAGAAGGCAATAGGCTATTTAAAATTTTCATCACTAGATTGAATAAGCATTATAGAGATTATCTCTTCATTCCCAAAAGTGTACAAATTGATGTCCTTGGATAAGTTTGGACTTGAAAGAGTAAGAACTTGGGTAATGGCTTGCTTAATATCCTCAAAATTTTCTTTCCTCCTTCCTGTCTAAGTGAATATCTCATCCTTCCTTAGCATGGAGGTCAAGGGCTTGACCAGGTTAGAAAAATTAGGAATAAACCTCCTAATGAAAATTATCTTTCCAAAAAAACTTTACAAACCATTCTTATGCTTAGGTAAAGATAATGCCAAGATGGCACTTACCCTTTCAGGATCGATAGATAGACCTTTCTTAGAAATAATGTAGCCTAGTTTTCCTTCATGAATAGAAAACACACACTTCTTTGGGTTTAGAGAGATTCTAAACTCTCTACACCTCTCAAAAATCTATTTTAGGTGATTCAAATGATCTTTTGCTTCCTTGGAGAAAACTATCATATCATCAAGATATACCAATACAATGTCATTGATTAGTCCTTGGAAAGCCATATCCATTACACATTGAAAATTAGCTCCAACATTTGACAATCAAAATGACATCTTCCTATAGACATATGTGCCCCATTTGGTGGTGAAGGCTGTCTTGTATTGGTCACCTTCTTTCACCAAAATTTGATTGTACTTGAAATACCATCTAAGATAGAAAACCTCTCACTACCTACCACCACTTGAAAAATTTACTCTATGGAAGGGAGGGGATAATGATCTCTCAAATACACTCTATTCAAGTTCCTGAAGTCCACACACAACTTGATCTCCTCATTCTTCTTTCTATCAGGGACTAAGTTGGCCAACCAAGAAGAATGCTTGATGGGAATGATGATTTTGGACTCAATCAGTTTAGTGAGTTCCTTCCTCATGAGAGGCTCAATCTTGGGATTGATTAGACTTTTTATTTTATTGATGTGTTTGGCATTTTAATTTATCTCTATGGTGTGTTGAGCCAAGCTTGGATCAAAACCCTTCAAATCACTATACTCCCATGCAAAAATATCACTAAACTCCTTGCATAGTTCAATGAAATCATGCCTCTCTTGACTAGTGCATACCTTCTCAAGTGCAAATAAATTATCTTTAAATATTTATACCCTTTCATAATTCTCTTTCTTAGTGGACATACCTACCTTTTCCTTCTTCAGCTGGTCATCCTCATTGAAAATGATCTCAAGAGTTACTAAGCCTTTAGGCCCTCCATATTGTTGCTGTAGTTTAGACAAATTCTTGGAAGAAAACTTAGCCTCTTCTTGTATAAAAAGTGTTATTTTCTAGTCACTGTGAAAGACCTATCAATTTATGATATTGTCTAATATGGATGGTCTTACAATCACCTTTAGATGGGGCTAGTTTTTATCTTCCTCTATGCCCTTTGGAACATCAAATTGAGCACCAACAGATGCCAACATATCAATGTGATTATTATCTTCAATTGGAATAGATATGATGTTAAAATCCATGAAATTTTTTACAAGGTCCCAAACTCTATGCTTATAGGATTTGAGCAAGGAGTTCTTGGTCAAATTCTACCCTCTAACTTTATTCACAACAAGATCACTATCATCAAACACTTACAATTCCTTGATACCCATTTTTCTTGCACATTCAAGGCCATGGATAAGGGCCTCATACTCTACCACATTACAAGTGCATGAGAATTGAAATCTAAAGGCTGAAAAATACCTTTCCTTTGAAGGTAAAACCAACATAGCTCCACCACCTGCCCCCATCTTGCTTCTAGACCCATCAAATAAGAGCTACCACAATCCAACCACAATCCATTCACATCCTCACTTGGCTTCATCAAATTAGGCATGAAAGATCCCTTATCATGCATATAATAGACTCCAAGACTAGATTATTTAATAAAATTGTAAGGATTATGCTCATAGTTGTCATCTCCCCACTCATCTAAAAACAAATTAGAAACTCCCTCAAGGGAAGATGATGGAGATTGGTCAACGTGAAGCTCCTCTTCATCAATATGACATAGTTATCATTTTAAACCTTGGGTTAATATGGTTTCAAGTGATTTATATGAATAGGTTCTGACTCAATTTTCACCTTAGTTCCATATTTTATTCTAAACACTATGTAAGACAAATTGGTTGCCAAATATCCACCTATCTTAGATGTAAAGTCCCTTGACAAGCAAAGAGAAAAATAAGGAGGTAAATCTAATACTACCACATCATGGGGAATTAAAAAAGTAGGAAAAGCATGAAGGGTCAAGTTCAAGCCTTTCACTATCCCCAAGGTCTTGGTTAGTGATCCATCCAATTGCAAAACTCCTTTAGTCATTGGCTCATATTTGAGCCCTAGCTTATCTGCTATACATTTGGGCATAATTGATGTGATAACTCCACTATCTATGATGAAATTATGAACCAAGAAATAACCAATATTTAGAGATAGGTAAAAATGGGGAGTCTTCTCATCTTTCTTCACTTGAACATCTATAGATTGAGTTTCATTAACCAAAACAACATTGTCATTTCTAGATGGGCCAACCTGTTTGCCCAATCCATGCAATTATTTTTGAACTATATATTTATACCCTTATAATTTTAGAGAATAACATAATGAAATATTCATATGAAGCTTATTCATTTGTTCCACCACATTTATGGAAGGATTACTCACCTTGGGGTTCTCTTTATGAACATTGACACTTGTGATGTAGCATGTGAAGGTAGAGTTATAGCAACTGGCCTAAAATTTGGAATACTCTAATTTTATTACAATTTAGGAGATATGTTAGACCAATTTACCATAAGACATGATGTAGGAGTCACAAAAGGTCCTTGATTAGCTCCTTGATCTTCATCGATAGCCCTCCTTTTGGACCTAGTATTAGAGGCAACACTAGTATTCTGATTACTTGTATTTCCCAAGTAATTAATGGCACAAAACTCACCCTCCAAATGATTTATGAGGGTAGAATTAGTTTTAGGTTATCCATTTTCCACCCCACCTTGCATGGATCCTTCAAAATTTGAATCTTGAAAAGACTACCTGCCTTGCATTATCATACCTTAATTGTGCATTTCATTTGCATAAGCAACTTGTTCTTGACCATGTTCAAAAGATAGGTAGTTGGGCTATTCTTGGACCAAATTGTTTTGATTAGGGATAAGGGATTTGGAGTATGAAGGAACATTAGGATTATAGATTTGATAAGGCTTGATATGGGTAATTTGGCCTTGTCCCTGATTATTGCCCTAAAAAATAGGTTTATTTATTTTTCTAAACTGATTGTAGGATTGATATGGTCCATAACCTTAATCTTGTTGTCTTTTGAAGGTAAATAACTCATTTTTAACACTTTAAAGCAGGATTTTAACTTCATGGATTTCATTGGTAGGGGTAATGGCATATTTTTCTTGACCAAGCAAAGGGGCTAAAGTGGGCAATGCACTTTGACTAGGAGAATGCAAATCAGGGAATAGTGGCATTAGAGGTCTAGGAGTTATCTTTCTCACTCAGAAAAGACAATTCTCAATATTTATGGCTATTTAATAGGTGGTAATAAGTGTGTTTACACTCATATATTGAATAATCATGGTGATGTAACTATTCAATGCCTTCAAGTAGTACAAAAATGCATAGTTTGTGGTTGGCCTCACAAGAATTGGGATTCTGTCCCAAGTTCTTTAGAAACTAGTATTAAAATCTTGCATGAATTCATGTGGTGCCCTATTTATTATGGTCAATTGATTAGATAGAGATATGTGATCACTCTTTTCCCAAAACCTATTAGTCAATAGAGTCCCCAATTCATCCCATGAGCTAATAGAATTTATAGGTAGGGTCCCATACCAATCCAAAACTTTTCCTTTAAAAGACAAGGCTAACAACCTAATAGCTATATTTTCTTGGGTGATATTATGGATATTAAAAAAGTTTACTATATTTTGAATGTGATAAATGTTATTAATAGGACCATCTCCACTAAAATATGGGACACTTTTGAGGGTAGCTCCTAAAATTTGATCATATTGGGCAAGATGCAAGGGAGATGCCCCGATGAAAGGTATAAAAGTTTGTATTTTAGCCATTTTGGAATGATCACTATGGATGTTGGGAATGGAATGTAACACAAATTTAGAAGCTTTAAACACAAAATATCTTTTATAAAGATGAGTGCTTAAAAATCTATACCTTTTGGTTGAATACATAGGTAATTCCACAAATTCAAAGGGTACACCTTTAGCAATAGACCTAGTGGTCACCTTTGGCATGGAAAATTAAACTGATTATAAACCAAAAAATTGAGTTCTTTAATGGATTCTCTAGGTACTGAATGTAGATGTTTATTTTAACTTCAACAATGCCAAGACCAACACTAATCTTGAACAATTTTCTAGGACTTGGAGGTCCCATCGGGCATGCTAAAAACTATTGATGCTTGGATTTGCACCCTTGAGGAGATGCTTATCTCTCTTCATCTAAACAACAAAATAGAATCATCTCACTTGCTATGGGTTATAATTTCATTAAGATGAATATCTAGATTAGGGGCTAGCTCCCCTAATGTACCTTTAATGCTCTCTTTAATCTATTGATTTTGTATGAAAAGGGTTAAGGAAAACAACTAAGAAATAAAATGGTGATACACCAATGAATAATGTACTCCTAATTGAATTCAACCACTACTTAAAAATAAACAAGGTGTTTCTCACACAAGACTCGTAACTTAGGATTTATTACTTCATCAATGCTTCATATGCTAGATTCAAGAAGGTATATGATTCTTGGAAAGGGTGAGAATGATTCTAAAGAGAGATACAATCACAAACCACTTCTATGATATCTCAACACTTAAGAAAGAATAATAATAAAGACCTACAACAATATCTTGTCTGCAAATTGGTAGACCATCAAGAGTACAAGCTAGAAAAGAGCAATCTTTCACTAGACTAGACCAACAAGATTCAAATCATTACTCAATATTACAGCATGTGAGTGGCAACAACACTTGTATATTTCTTTAAGAGTTCTTTGAGTACAAATATAGCCAATTTTTTTTCAATAACTAGTAAAGGATGTGAAATGAGCCAAGAAAATGCATATATATAGCCTTGAGAGGTAGAGCAATCAAAGGAAGTCCAAGGGTCACTTGGACATGTGTCATATTGAAAGAATTAGTTACATTTGCATGGGAGAGAAGTGGGTGAGCTATGCCATATCATCAAATGGATTAATTACATTGAGTTACAACTAAACCAAAAACATTAGTTATATTTTTTACAACTGAGCCAAATCCTTAGTTATATTTTGCCATTTGTTACCTCTATCTTGACCTTCAGGTTATTATTGAGATTTGAAACTCCCATGGCTATTTCCCTCAACTTGAAATTGATGTTTTTTGGGATGTCATCCTTCAGGTATTTTTTTTGGACTGTTTGTCTTGGCCCTTTTGTTTCCTTTATATTAGACAAGGTTTTTGAATGAATTCATTCCTTTAGAATATCTATTTAGCCCTTATAAATGTTCCTTTGGGTTTCTTAAAGTGGACCTTTAGATTTGGAATGACCTTTCTAAAAGGAAAAAATACCCTTCGGATTTTTTGAAATGGTCCACCTTCTCGTAGAAATAATCTTTCAGACTTTTTGAAAATGTCCCTTTGAGAAAATTGAAATGCCCTCCAAACTTTCTAAAAAGTACCTTTCGGCCTTCATTCAAATGACCCTTCGAAAAAACTAAAAAGTACCTTTCAGGAAAAAGAAAATGGCCTTCAAAAAAGTTGAAATGGATAATTTTCCTGACAAAAGATACCCTTCAAAAAAGTTACAAGTGTCCTTCGGATTTTGGAAATGACCTTCTAAAAGGAAAAAATACCCTTCAGATTTTTTGAAATGGTCCACCTTCCCATGGAAAAAATATTTCAAACATTTTGAAAATGTCCCTTCAGTAAAATTGAAACATGCCCTTTAAAAAATTTGAAACATACCCTTCAAAAAAGTTGAAACATACCCTTCAGAAAATTTGCCTCAGATAATTTTTCTGAAAGAATTCCATCGAATGAAATGTTCAAAAAATAACACGTTGGGAAAATTTCTTTAGATAATTTGTTCGAAAGAATTTTGATACTTAAACAAAAACCTGAAAACAAGACTTTTAAAAGAATGGACACTTAACAAAAGACCAAAAAAAACTTTTTAAAAGAATAGACTTGTAAATTTATTGTAGCTTTGTCAAAGAACACTTCTTTCAAAGAAAAACTAAGTACTGGACCTTGCCAAAGATATAGACTTAGATGATTTTTTACAAATAGGGGTGCCCAATTTTGGCTTGAAGGGCCAAAATTTGGTCAACAGGAACAAGGAATGTGATTTAACCTACACAAAAAATATTGGTTGATGACATGATAACAATTGATCAAGGTGTCTCAAATGAACAAAACAAGATGCAAGAGGTAGTGAAAAATGTTCCACTAAACATAGAACACACATTATTTAACCATCAAGAACCTCTTGTTACTTTACAAACATAAAGACCTAAACATTTAGTTTGAATTAAGGATATACCTTAAGATAATTTGGCTTATTCATCTCAATCAATGTAAAAATTGGTAAATAGACTAAGAACTCCCCAAAATAAACAAAAAACATATATTTCAAGGCAATATATTCTAAGGAATCAATAGCCTATTTACTCGACTCTAGGAGCAAATAAAAAACAAGTGATGAAACATAGGGTATACATACCTCACAAATCCACACAATAATAGAGACACATTCCACCCTAACAACAACAATAATAAGGGCACATTCCACTCCAATAATAACTATAATAGGGGCACGTTTCACCCCAATAGAACTATGTTCCACCCATGAATGCACCAAATATGCAAGAGTGAAACTCCATGAAGGAGATTGTATCACGTGTAGAGACTGAAAACATGATCAAAAAGTACAAATTTGATGAGATATATCCATATTTGTTTGATTTAAGCATTCTCCAAGTCCCCTTTTCATGTCATTTCGAGGCAATCAAATTTGATAAATATAAAGGAAAGGGTGACCCATGTGAACACATCCATGTATTTTTCATATTATGCCAAGAGGTGGCTTACAGTAGCGTATTTTTACTTTGATTATTTTTATGAAGTTTATCAAGACAAGCTTTAGATTGGCTAGTTAAGTTACCCAAGGGATCAATTATGGATTGAAATGACTTATCTAAAAAGTTTGTCAACCATTTATCGTATAACATAGAGCATGAATTGACCATTATTGACTTATACAAATCCAAACAATGAGATGGATAAATATTTGATTCATATTTATAGAGATGGAGAGCATTAGTAGGTTGCTTTCAATAAAATTTGCTAGATAAATAGTTGGCAGATATATTTGCATAGAACTTACATCCTGAGGTCATGCATAATCTACATCTAAATTGTGCTAATTCATTTGAGGAGATCATACATAAGGGTGTATAGATTGAGAAGGATCTTATTTCCAAGGGCCTTATTAAGTTCTCTGCACAGGGTCAAACATCAAATCAGACTCTATATTCTAGTCAAATAGTTACAAAATATAAGCCTAAAGGCTTTAACAAGAACAATAATATGGTTAGAAATGGGGTGACTAAAATAAGGCATATCCAAATAGTAAAATCTACATTGACTCCAAATATACACTTAGCTCCCCTTAATCCACCACCTAACTTGCAGAGATAACTTCCATAAAGAGCAAACCATGGTGGTTTTAGGGTCTTCAGTAAATTAGGAGAACCAATTGAAATAGTGTTCTAAAAGCTCATAGAAACTAACCTAATTATATGACCAGTACCAAGGTCATTTCCTCAAGATCAACTAAAGCCAGATTGGTATATAGAGAATGAATGGTGAAACTTTCATCATGTTGTTGATCATGGTTCTTGTCCTTGTGTCCAATTATGACATATTATTGAAGATCTCGTTGAGAGTGGTGAAGTTGAGATTAAACTACCCCTTAATCAAGACACAAATTAGGATATGAGAATCTACAAGGACCCCTTTCCTTGACATAATCAACTACCACTAAGGAACAATCAAAATGAAGGATAAAACTAAGGATATAGGTAGAATTAGAACTAGAATTAGGTTCAGAATCATAATCAACATGAGCATACTCATGATCATAATACCCATAATAATAATGTGGGTTACAACAACATGCCTTATGAATATAATAATACCATGGGATGCATTTTTTCAACCCATATTTCCATGGATCTTGTTAAACCACATGAACCATCTCATAATCCTCATAGTATGAGACCCATCATTATAGGGTCACCACACTCTCTCTCTCTAGTAATACCACATAGATTTTGCATAATTCTATTACAATTCCATTTGTATAGGTTATTATTTTTGGAGAACACCTTTCTTTTGATTATAATCACTCTTTTCTAACTTATAATTGTAGCAATGCAACTAGATGCCCGTGAATCACCCATCAAAGCCCTTTACCTTCATCTTCTGATTATATTGGCTCCCTACCACCTCTAGGATGTGAAGTCACAATTAGATGCTCATGAATTACTCTCTAAGGCCATTTGACTACTTCTTCCATAGAACCTAATGTGAACATTACACCAATAGATCCAAATCCAACTACTACCCCAATTAAATCCAATCCATCTCATCCCAATGTTGAAAAGCCTTATAGTCTATCAGACAAATTGAGTAAAACCCCTACATAGATTTCCATCTTGGATATCTTATAGACATTTGAAGTCCATAAAAATATCTTGAACAATATTTTGCAAAAATCCACTGTTCCCAATGATATAAAACCTAAACAATTCCATAACCTTGTGGGACATATATCTTCATTTCATTAAGTGACGTTTGATCAAAAAGATATGTCTACACTTGGACCTAGCCACAATAACCCACTATACATTAAAGTGATAATTGAAAACCATAATATCAAATAACTGAACATCATATCTCTTAATTTGGTACAAATATTGGGATGCAATGCAAAAGACATTCAATTAGAGACAATCACTATCAAGGCTTATGATACTGTCGAATGGGAGTCTATTGGTATATTTGGTTGCCAATCATTATTGGGTCAATTTCACATTATATATTTCTTCATATTTTAGACATTAAATTGCCTTATAACATACTTCTTGGTCATCCTTGGATCCATGAAGTACAGGTTATTCCTTCCACCCTATATCAGTGCCTTAAGTTTCCCCATGATGGGATCAAGGTTACTATTCTCACCAATAAACAACTTTATGAATATTTCAAACATATTGAGGCCTAATTCTATAATTATAACTTTTGTCTAGGTTTTGAATTTGTTACAAAATATAACAAGACTATAGTTTCACATCTACCTCCATCCAATTATATCAACCCTAGTGATCTCGCTTCTACCTCGACTGATCCATTCCCCATAACTCTTGTGAATCAGGTTGTTATTAAAGATGTGGGCATTTTCATGTATAATTTTAAGGATGCCTTCCATGTTGTAAATTTTTCCAAAACTCTAAAAACATTTGGTAATCTTAAACCTTCAAAGAATCCTAATGAACCCATAATGATTTGGCAACCAAAGAAGCAACAACAAAAATCACCCATGGTTTTTGTATTTGTTGTGCCAAAGAAATGTTGAGAGGATTTTATCGAGGGAGATTGGTTATATTCTAAATGCTTTGCTAATTGCTTTCAGAATCCAAAGTATCCTATCCCTAACCAGATCATGTATCATTTTGATTATATAGGAAAAGGCCTTGGCCCATGAGCGTAAGGAATCTTGGAACCCATATTTTCTAGAGTACCTGATTTGAATCATGGTCTTGGATGTATACCTCCTGGGGGTGACCTCATGATTTTTGATAGTGACTCTTTTGAAGTGACTAGTAATGAGACTCCTAACAGTGATGCAGTGTCTCATTATAGCCTTTTTGATGAGCTCATTGATATGGACCTATTTGATTCAAATGCCATTTTAACCTTAACCATTATAGCTTCCTATCCTAAAGAAAGAAACCATTCTATTGATAATTCCCTTCCTAAAGTAGAACATCATATTTTTACCATTAGATCTTCCCATCTTGAAGTAAACCCTCATTTTTACCTATGCCTTTGCCATCCTAAACTGATTGATTAGGATCACATAAATTTGGTCATATGCCTTTATGAGTTTAAGAATGAAGAATCACTTGTAGGATATATGGGCCTAAGAGATGGATTGCCCATTGGTGATAAAAAACAAGGCTTTGATTTTACATTGGATCCTTCTACTTACTTTGGTGAGAAAGCAAACTTTCTTGGTCACACTAAAGATCAAACATCAATATCTTCAGGAGAAAACCTCTTTGAGGCACTTGTCGATTAAGGAAAAAGTAAACAAAAAGACAAGCCTTTTAGGGAAAACCTATTCCACGTACTTTTAGTTGGGAAAGTTTTCTCATCCCCTAAGGATATAGAAGGTCCATCTAGCCCAAGTTCTATAGATATTATAAGCATCTCTTCAGAGTAACAAAAAATGTTTGAGCATCTTGCTCTTGAGTTTTCAAAAGTTTTTACTACTTGGCCTTTACCTAAGATGAAGGATTTTGGTTCATCACACTATCCAGAACTTTGGGAGGAAAAAAAAGAAGATATGGTATAGGAAGATGATCATGGTCATACCTTACCCATAATTTTGGAAGATGAATCGACACTCTTTATGGAAAACATGACACAAGTGAACCCGGGAACCTATGAGGATCTCAAAATTGTTTATCTTGGAGATTTTCTTACTAAATTAGAATGTGAACAAGTTATATCCATCCTAAGGGATTATATTGACATATTTTCATGTGTATATTATAACATACTAGGCTTGGACCCAAACTTAGTTGAGTATCACCTTATTGTCCATCTTGATGTTAAACTAGCCAAGCAAAAATTGAGGAAGATACATCCATGAATCGCCCTATTGGTTAAAGAAGAATTGGATTTTTTTTTAGGATCAAGCTTTATTAGGCCACTATATTACTTTGAATGGATCTCAAACATAGTCTCAGTGAATAAAAAGACCTAGGGTATACATATTTATATTAATTTTAAAGATATCAAGAAATCATGACCCAAAGATGATTTTCCTTTGCCCAACATTGACATGATCATTTAATCAACTAATGGGTACAAGATTATATCCTTAATGGATATATTTTAAGGATATAATCAGATTAAGATAGATCAAGAAGACTAACACAAGACTGCATTCACTAGTCCATCAGGAACATTTTATTACCAAGTCATGCCATTTGGCTTCAAGAATGCTGGATCCATATATCAACATGCCATGGATATCATCTTCCATGAAATAATGCAAAATATTTTTGAGGACTATGTTTATGATATACTAGAAAAATCAAGAACAAGAGCTAGACATGTTAGCATTCTATAAAGAATCTTTGAGAGGCTTCATGAATATAAAGTTTTCTTAAATCCTAAAAAATATGTCTTTGGAGTCAAATTAGGGAAATTGATAGGTTTCACTATATCACAAAGAGGGATTGAAGTCAACCCTACAAAGGTTAAGGCCATTGTGGATATGCTTCCTCCAAATAATCTCAAATAATTATGAAGCTTATAAGGAAAGATCCAATCTATACACAGGTTTATTTCTTGATTAGTAGATAAGTGCCACCCATTTACGCACCTTTTAAAGAAAGGGGTAAATTTTAAATGGGATGAATATTGTCAAATATCATTTATGAAACTCAAGACATATTTGGCCAATCCACCAGTCTTGAGACTGCCAACACTTGGAAGACCATTGCTTCTTTACATATCTATGATAGAGCATGCACTAGGGGCAGTTTTGGCCCAACATGATGATCAAGGTAAATAACATGTAGTTTATTATCTAAGCCACACTCTAGTGTCTTATAAACATAATTATACACCTATTGAGAAGGTGTGTTTAGCTATGGTGTTTGCTACCTAAAAATTATGACATTATATGCTAAAAAATAAAACTATTATTATCACCAAAGTGGACCCTCTCAAATTCCTACTATCCAGAGCAACTCTTCAAGGATGAATGGATAAATGGGTTATGCTCCTAATCAAATTTGACATTGAGTATCAATATCAAAAAGTAATCAAGGGGCAGGTTATTGTGATCAACTTGTAGAATCCCCTATCACAAATACTCGACCTCTAAAATTTGACTTTCTAAATGATTATATTATGACAATAGAGAAAGAATCATAGGAGTCTAAATAATGGAAGCTATATTTTGATGTCTCCTTTACATCTTGTGGATATGAAATTAGCATATTATTGATTACACCTTAGGGGGATTTGATTCCCAAAGCATTTCATATATAATTTCATTATACAAATAACATGGCTAAGTATGAGGCATTGATTACAGGGCTTTGCCTTGCCATATAGTGGGATATTCAGAGCTTGAAGGTCTATGATGATTCTCAATTAATCATCAATAAGACCACTAATCAGTATCAAACTAGAGATGACAAGCTTATTCCTTACAATTAAATTTATGATAATCTCAAAGGTCATTTTGAATCTTTATAGTTTGAACAAATTCCAAGATCAAATAACAGATTGATCGATGTAATGGTAACAATTGGTTCCATGATATAGATTGATGGTAGAGATAAAGAGTATCAGTTCTTGATTGAAAATCTTCTTCAACCTATACATGTTATAATATATTTATAAAGGGTATGAACCATTAATGGTGCTAATCCCCCACCTAAATTACCCTGGTTCCAAGACTTTTATAACTACTTCTATGATCATGTTTTTCTAGTTGACCTATCCAATAGCTAGTAGAAACTCTTCCATCACCATTTATCACATTATACCCTCCTAGGAGACACAATTTATCACAAAGGATATGATGGAATGCTTCTTCATTATTTATCTTTAGGAGAATCTAAGCAAGGGATAAGGGAGGTTCATGAAGGAATGTGTGGGGCCCACACCAAAAGTGTATTCTTAGCAAAGAAGCTCCTTAGAATAGGCTATTATTAGCAAAAAATGGAGATTAATGCTTGTAATTATGTACAAAAGTGCATTCCTTATCAACAACATGGAAATTTAATACATGCACCTTATTTACCATTACAACTAATCACAACACCATGGCCATTATCAACATGGGGCCTTGATCTCATTAGAAAAATAAACCCAACATCTTCAGATGGACATAAGCATATCCTAACTACTACCAAGTATTTTACTAAGTGGATTGAGGCCATTCCTCTCACTTACATCACCAAGAAGTAAATAAAAAAATTCATCCATTACCATATCATCTGTTGATATGGCATCCCCACCCGTATTATATTTGATAATGGTGGATCCTTTTTAAACCAAGATGTAAAAGCTCTTTGTGCATAATTAAAAATCAAGCACAAAAAATCAACTCCATATAACCTGAAAGACAAAAAACAAGTTGAGGCATCAAATAAAACCATTGTAGCCATTTTAAAGAAGATTGTCAATGATGTTGGCTATAATTGGTACCTGCAAATTTTTCTTGCCCTTTGGGCTTATAAAACCAATCATCAAACCCTAATAGGAGCCACTCCATACTCCCTTATCTATGATATAAAAGTTATTATCCCAATAGAGATCGATCTACCATCCTTGTGAGTATCGCTAAAGCATATTGAATATGATGAAGATTATAGAGTCTTAAGGCTACAAAAACTAGAACTTCTTGATGGAAAACATTTAGCTATCTTAGAAAATTTGGAAGCCTATCAAAATAGATTATGAAGAATCTACAACAAGCACATTCTCCCTTGGGAGTTTAAGATTGGTGATTTAGTCTTGAAAGAGAACCAAAAGAACACAAATACTAAACATAAGAAGAAAGGTAAGTTTCAACCTAATTGGTTAGGACCATTTTTTATCATGGAGAACTGTGGATTAGGGGCATATTGACTAGCTAAATCAAATGGTGAAGAAATTATAGAGCCCATAAATATTGTGCACCTTAAGAGATTATACGCATGAAATATTCAAACCATTGTCTATAAGACCCCTTACTTAGGGGCAGCTTACGCCAAAGTATTTTATCCTACAATTTTATACTACTTTGGACCATTTTCACATGAGCCTCACCCCTTCCATGACTCTAGGTAATGAATTTTTTTGGACTGTTGGTACTCTAAACACATTTTATCCTACCCTGTGCCATACTCTTTGAAAACCATATTCTTTCTACCATTCTCTTTGAGAACCATATTCTTTGTTACATCTTGGGCTTGCTGTACCTTGAACACTTTTGTCCATTGACCACTTATAATCCTGATTATGTCTCATCAACATTATGAACACCTTTAATACCAGTTCTAAAAAGTAGTTCAACCATAATAGTATTTTTTTAGCTTCTTCTACAAACAAGTGAACAAGAACATATTCTCAGCTCAAGATTTGCCTACCACATGGTTCTTCAGATTAATTTTACATTACACACTATTCTATATTACATTTACTGCTCTTTGGTGAACATTCTTACTATCTTTTTAGGATCCTCACTCTCATCGATTTGTGAGCATATGTCATTATAATTGGCTTTAGCTATTATTGAAACTATCAGTTAGTTCCCTAATCCATTATTTATATCCATGATTGATATTATAGCTAGCTTAGCTATTTATTAGAACTTCTACTCTTAGACGAGCATCTCCTTGACTATTTGGTTCCTCTTTGTACATATTTTATCCCAAAAATACTAAAAACATTAGAAAATGATTCCCAAAAGAATAAAAACATTATATTATGCTTTTATACATTCTGATCCTCACACTCTTGCCATTTTACAAACATTTTATCCTACTAAATTTCTATTGTGCAAGTTATTTTGTCCCACCATATCATGTTCTTGTCATTTTGTAAGAAAGTTAAGTCCACACACTTGCCATTTTACATGACCAATATCATTTGTCAAATTTTCCCTTTTCTTCTACAACATTAATCATATATTTTTGGTCATCATCATGTCTTCTATCCCACTTCTTAGGAGAACTACATTTGGCCTAAATTTCATGTTGTAACATTCATTCATGGAATTATGTAGACAATATCCACTTGTCTTATACATATGGAGTCAGGTTGGCCAACCATTTCTTTTTCTTCTCTTCCCCCATTTCTTCTATCATTATTCCTCTTTAATTAGGGAACAAATCTTGTGTCCTTATATTTTAGCTTATATTTTAGAAAAGGTAAGAAGAGGAAACTAAATATGGGTATGGTTGAAAAACCTATTTGATTATGCACGCATTGAATTAGATGATTGTGGAGAGATCCTCTTTGGATTGAGAGGATGACCTATAAATAAGACAACACTAAAGCAAATGATTGGTTAGAGAGATAGTACAGTGGATTACGTAGTGATAGCTAGATCCCAAAAGTAAGAGATTTTTTGAGGGCTATAAATCCACACATTTTAAACAATTAAGTTTATAAATAAAATAAGAAGTAATTGTATCAACAATAAAAAGTACTAAAATTGAACATAATAGATGCTTGCTAAAGAAATAGACTAAATGAATAATATAGAAATAATAAAATAAAAGCTAGTGTTAAATGGCTTGGGTGTGTTTCAAAAAATCAGGAAAGGGTCTATGAATAGGTAGGGACACAAAAAATCATGTTTGGTTAGGGGTTAGAGGGTGAAAATAACTTGCTATTATTTCTTACCATAGTGACTATCGGTGGTTAAGGTAACCATCGATGGTCAAGGTGACTGTCAGTAGTTAGATAGACCATCAGTGATTAGGATAACTATTGGTGATTATTGTGTGTAGATCTAGATTAGTAAATATCTAGTTAATGAGATCCCAAACCTGGATTCTAAGAGGTGGGCTGGTGTTGGGTTGATTACAAAATACAAATAAAGTAATTGAATATCAAAAAATAAACACTTATCTTATTGGAGGTTGATCTAGTGATTTATTGAGGTGGTTAACCTATTGGTGAATTATAGCATGATTCTAATAGAGTAATGATACTTGATGCTTTGACATAGTGGTGGTCGCAAGTTGGCTCTCTGATGTGATGGTTAGATTGTTGGATTGTTGATGATGATAAAAATGCAAAAAAGAAACTCTAGATGCACAAGCTCTTAATAAAGATTATAGATGGATTCCACCTCCTTTCTCCTCTCTTTTTATAGGTATAGGCAAGATGTTCAAGTGGAGGTTCAACTAGGGTGTCTAATTATAACTTTCTCATGCATGAATTTTCAAATGGATGAGGACAAGTTAAATTTAGAAAAATAAGTAAGGTAACTTGCATGTTGTTGGTTAAGGAGGTGCACCTAACCATTGATGGTTAGGGTGACCTTCGGTGGTCATCCTAACCATCGATGATCAAGGGCCAGGGCAAAGAGTGGGTAAAAAGGTAGGTTAAGTCAGTTAGTCAATCCTAACTTGGGTTAGGCTTGATTAGGGGTTGAATTGTTAGATTGGTCCCAAGGGGGTCCTAAGGTAGTCTAGGGGTGTTTCAACATTTAGAGTCATGATGTACAAATTTTTGGTGTCTATATTTTATCCTTGTTTATTAAGTGACTTTGAATTAACAAGCTATAAAAAAAATCTAAATTTTTGGTCGAAGGTATGGTTGCCTCAAGTATGAGAGGAAGTGTTCCCCATAAAATTGAGAGTCGATAAGGTGAAAAAAAATTAGGTGTGGGTTTGATAAAGTGGATGAAGTTTATGATGAATGTGAAATCATGAAGGTGGATGATAGGTTGGGTATTGAAGTGAAAACAAGCACACAAAGTGTGATAAAAAGTGTGATAGTTGAAATCGTTCATAGACTAGGTTATCATAGTTGGTAAAAATAAAGGTCGATGCTAGAAAGATAAGTGACAAGTAGACCATGTGACCATATTCAGGTGTGGCAACTGAGTATACTCATAAATTTAAGTCTCTTATGAAATGTTTATGTTTTTATGGGTATCCAAAGTAGGAAGTGCTCCTAGTTAAAAATATAAAATGGTCAAGTATCAAGGATATTCAAGGTAGGAAGTGCTCTAAAAAAGACATGAGTGGTTTTGGTATGCACTAGGTGGCACAAGTTTAAAAAGTGGTCAACATGGCAATATTATCATTACAGTTAAAGGACCAAGTAAAAATGTTCACAAAACATGTGCTAGTTGGGCCAAAATAGACCAATGGTGAGATGATGAGGTGTTTAGGTTGGGCATAGAAGGTAGTCTCTAGGGGTGGGTTTTATGATTTGGTTATACATGGCTAAGTTTGCTTTGAGATAAGAGTGAAAGTGGGAGTAACTTGACCATTAATGGTTAGGGTCCCCAAGGATGACCATCGATGGTCACCTTGATCATCTCTAGTCAAGGTCCAAACCTTAAAAATTTAGGTAGTAAAAAGTGAATTTGAATGTCATTTTACTCATTTTCACTTTTGACTATGGAGCTTTGGTATTTGGCATTTGTGTCAAAGTTTGTTGATAGTGAGTGCTTATCGATGAGATTGGTTTGTGGGAGAGATAAGGTGGGTGAGGTGGATCGAGAGTGATTGAGCCAAGATGCAGAGTGATTATAGTCACAGATGAGGTTGGGTGGGGTCTATGGATTATTCCTTGATGGTAGTCATGGAATGAGGTAAGGGGAATCCTTAAATTGATAGTTTCACTTGATTTAGAAATTACAATTACATCAGGTCATGAGGGTGGTTAGTTGATTATTTGGGTTTGAATGGGTATGCCCTAGTTAGGGTTTGGGGGTTTTGGGTGAATTTGGTGGGTTGAGGTATAAATTGGAATGGTAGGGAGGTGGGGGGTGGGGTAGAGATCAAGGTAAGGGTAGTGATTTAGAAGATTTGGGGTGTTAGGGTGGGTATGAGGGTAGGGTAGAGTTAAGGGGTTTCTCATCGATGGTCACACATAGTGACCATATATAGTCACCCTGACCATCGATGGTTGAAGACCATCGATAGAGTGTCACTCAATTATCGATGGTCATAGTGATGATTGATGGTTGATCAAAGGTGTATAAAAAATGTTGAACATATCTATGAGTTTTATAATTGTTAATGGATGTTTAAATTTTGGTAGTTAAGGCGAGGGTAGAGTGAGTTGAATAAGGTAAGTTCATATTCAATCATAGTATAGGGAACTAAGTTGTGTGTTAATGAATGTTCACAGGCTTGGGAGTTGATACAAATGTATGATCAAGTGATACATATCTTCA
This sequence comes from Torreya grandis, assembly GCA_037957365.1. Taxonomy (NCBI): domain Eukaryota; kingdom Viridiplantae; phylum Streptophyta; class Pinopsida; order Cupressales; family Taxaceae; genus Torreya; species Torreya grandis. Next base: position 343,611 of record JARHVA010000301.1, on the reverse strand, counting down.
TAGAGATCCACCAAGAGATGACCCCAACTAATTAGGCCCGTATGGAGGAGGTTGGGCTGGGAGTGATAAGACATTATCAACATGTTTCTCATGATGCATCCATGATCATAGCTCTCATCGAGAAATGGGATTCAGCTAAAAACACCCTCTTACTACCGATCAAAAAGATGATCTTGCTAGAGGATGTGCATAGGATCACATGGCTACCTCTTTAGGGTGATATGATCTACCACATAGAGTGGGAGGAACATGAGGATCACCTTGATCTACTATATAGTGATGACCATGATTGGGTTAGATGGCATGCTGATGGCTTCAGCTATAACACATTGTATGAGAGGGCATTAGGTGAGTAGAGATTGATGACTATACTTATGATGGATATTTCATGCTTTGTTCTTCCTAAATTAAGAAATAGGATATTCCCATACTTATTATTAGGGGTGTTGGTTGAGTTTCTACTAGGGTGAACAACATTTTATTGGATACCTCTTTTCTTGGTATATATATATAGGGAGCTATGGTAGTTTAGGGCCCATAAGAGGTATGACATAAGTGTTGGTCTTGTTCTACACTGCTAGGCTTATGAACACATTCAAGTGCTAAGGTTAGTGGGGTTATTATGGATGGGATATGTATAGATTGAGTTATCCATTCGATTCATGTGATGTGGAGGTGACTTCTCTATATCAGGTATAAGGGGAGGTACACACAAAATAGATTGGTTTAGGGGTGTACTGGGTACACTAGTGATTGGAGACATTACCTAGAGACCCTATGTTTAGTTTCTAGTATGGCCTAACTACGAGAGGTAGACCCTATCTCTATATAGTTATAGATGGATATTCAGTAGGTAGGATGGGGAGGTAGAGCTTATCCCCTTTGATAGGGTGTACAAATAGTTTAGCTTGGTTCAATTTATTCTAGGTGCATTCCTTAGATACAAGCATAAGGACTCAAAGATTCTCTTTCTTAAGCCACATCTAGTACCGACTTTGATTGATCATGAGGAGATACTAACTAGGCCATAGATTGATTATGCTAGCTTTATAGATGGGTACATGTCCCAATACCAGGCTTTATATGCATCTATAAATTTTGGTGATGGTGATGGTGGGAGGACGTCGATTTCTATGAACCCAATTGGGAGAGGGGGATAGAGGGAAAAAGTATAGAAGGATAGCCCTAATGAATAGGTAGGAGTGGTAGTAGCTACTGCACATGCATATGTCATAACATTATAGGGGTATATGGCTATATTATAGGGTCAGCTAGCCACTATGATAGGTGAGAGGGACTAAGCTAGGGATATATTAGTCTAGGTCACCCAAAGAGCGAGATGCTCTGAGATAGGCTAGAGGAGTAGAAATAACACTAGTAGGTTCAATAGGGACCATTGATATGTAGAGGTACATGACCACTATATAGGAGTTGTGGTACTATGAGGTGATATTTTTCACTCATTGCCTAGTGGAGCCCCAATGGGGTGAGTATAGAGCTAGTTTGGTAGGTGGTGCCAGCATGGTGACACTAGGTCAATGGGATGCATTTATATTTGGATAGACAGGTGCATTTGGGGGATAGGTAGGGGCCATAGGGGGTAGGCACCAAGAGCTAGTAGTGATTTAGGAGATAGTGGTGTCTTTAGGGAATAAACATGACATAGATCATATATATATATATTACTGTATATCAGTTTGATTTCAACCTATGAGCCAATTATGTGAGATGTATATTTTGAGAGAGAGACATTTATATACATTATGATGTTATTTGACTCATGAGTTATATATATGGTCTTTGTCTATTGTTGATGCTCATGGTCCATGGTTTGCTTTGATGTTAATGCTTATAATGTGATGTTTATATTGCTTATGTATTATGTTTATGTTATGGATGCTAGCCACTAATGTAGACTCACCTAGCTAGGCATCAAATGGCTTTTATTTATGGATATGCTTTATACCATGCTTGCTTATGACATGAAATTTTTTAATGAGTAGATGCTTCATTATTTAGATTTAGACATGTGATGAAAATGGTTGATTTTTTTATTACTCATGGATGCTATGATGTTAATTTTCTTATTATGGTTATGCATTTAATTTATGACACACATGCATATACTTGTTGTTAATTTGTAAGATAAAACACATGAGGTAAGTTAATTAACAACACTGTATGGGATAAAAGAGAATATAATCAATATACAAATGTCATAATGAAAAAACAAACTGGTCATGAGAGGCTAAGAAGAGAGCAAGATGCTTCTTCTTTGACAAGGACTAAAACAAAACTGAAGTTGGATTGGCTTAATGAACATAAGCCCTTCGAATACTTCACATTAGTGTTCATTAGGTGGGTAAAAATGTGTCTTGACCACATAATGTTAAGTAAGCTCAAAATACCTTGCTTATAGTGTGTAAAGGGGAGATGGATGAAAATGGAACCTTCTTGTGAGACTAGCATGTCTCTTCTGTAAGTTTCTAAAGAGTCAGTATAAACAAGTTTATGTCATACAAAGTGTATATTGATCGATGTGAGAAGTCTAATTGTGAAAATTGATTGCAGATTCCACCTTATTTTTTTATGTGAGAGACAATTGCAAATTTCAAAATTAGTTTGATTTTGTTGAGATTTTTTAATGGGTCTTTTGCTTTAATGTTGTTTATGGAAATTTGATCGCTGCAAGAAGCTTCCAAGAAATTGCTAGGATTTTGACAAATGCTTTACTCAACCATGCTTTGAGGGAATGGCCAAAGTTTATGTGATTTATTTAATACTTTTGATAGCTATCTTTCAAGGGAGTAGTCCATCTTACATTGAACAATTTCAAATATGTTTTCAATAGTTGTCTTTTAAAGGAGTAGTCTAAATATGCTAAGAATGACCCATGATTGTTATTGGTAGGGATTTTGATTTTTTCATTTGATTTTTTCTTGACATAGACTTGTTTATATAGGATTAAGGGTTAACCTTTATGAAGGAAAAACTAAAATCATAAGGATGTTAAGTAGGTGTAAAGAGATTTAGGTGACAATGATCATGGGAATCCATCTTGGGATAGGGATAAAAAGTACCATGAGAATCATGCCATGGGTAGAGCCATGGTACCCATAGTTCAATATTAGGCTATCAATGTTATGGATAATCACATGATTCAATTTTAATCAGTTGCCCCTAAAATAGGGAGATGAATATAGTTAAAATTAAGGGATGAGCTTAAGTTAAAACAAAAGGTGAAATTAATCCTTCTCAACAAAAGAATAAATGCAAATGTGAAGCATTGAGGGGTTTAGGTTCTAGGTTTCCCTCAAGAGAGGACAACTAGTAAGCTCTTAATCCATACTTGTGGGTAATGATATAGGGTCTAAGCTAATTAAAAGCAAACTTTCCCTTCTTGATTTTCTCCATATTGGTGACATGTTGATTTTCCTTTAGGATAAAGTCTTCAATGTTGAATTATTGCACTCTAAGGTGTTTATTTTAGGCATGTTTGACATAATATTGATAGACATGAAGGAGAGTAAAGGCTAATACGTGATTCTCATCAAATATCTTGAGCTAAGCTAAGCGGTACTAATGATAATCATCCTCAAAAATGAGATTTTATAAAGATATGCTAAGTGAAGGTATTTAAACTTTAAGTGGTAAGATGGCCTCTAATCCAAACATAAGAGAGAAATGGGTAACACTCATAATGGTCCTAATGATAGTATGATATGCCCATAAGGTGAAAAGGATGTGAGAGTGCCAATCCCAACCAAATGCATTGACCATTTTAGTTAGCATGTTGTTAAGAGTTTTGTTAGAGGCTTTGACTTGTCCATTCACTTGAGGGTGACAGGGTGAGGAAAAGCTTAAATTAATGTCTAATGTGTCACATAGACCTTAGACTTGCTTTTTATTAAAATATTTACCATTATCGATGATAATATTGTGAGGAACATTAAAGTGATAGATGATATGATGGTTGATAAAGTCGATAATGTTCTCCAGTTTGGTCAATACTAGAGGAATAACTTCTACCCATTTGGAAAAATATTCCGTCATAGTGATGATAGAATGGTGTCACTCCAAATAATGGGGATTAATTTCACCAATAAGGTCTAGACTCCATTGTCAGAAAGGCCAAAAATTCATGGAAATGCAAAGACTATGGCTAGGTGCATGATGTAAATTGGCATGTTGGCATTTAACACACTTTTTCACATAATCATAATAATCTTGGTTAAGGGTAGGCTAGTAATAGCTGAGGTGAAGGATATGTTTAGCTATGATGAGGCCAATGAAGTGTACCCCACAAATAACATCGTGTGTTTCCTTGATATCATGAGAGGCTAAGTGACTACGTAGGCAAAAAATGAGGAGACCATTAAAATTGTGCTTGTAAATAATTCCCCCCATAATGGTATAATGTGAGGTGATATAAAAAAATTATCTTCAAGCATTCTTGGAGAGCCCAAAAAGAATGATGGTAAGGTTGAGATAGTCAAAGGTCTGCTGATACCAAAGGTCAGGTTGGGTCTCCTTCACATTGAAGATGGTGGGAGAATCTTAGTTTGACATAAGAAGGATAGGTAAGTCTATGGATAAAAATAGATAGCTTAGATTTAGAAAGTGCAGACTAGATATGAGAGGTAAGGGAAGCCATGGTATCGACAAACTTATTGGTAGATTATGGGGTTGATTGGATGCAGTAACATTCAAATTATGCTAAAATTTTGTCAACTAGTTATTTGTAGTATTGCAAAATATCATTCTTACACTGGTAAGAGCTGTTGATTTGATTGAACACAATTTGGGATTCACCAAAGATGTTGATTTTTTTAAATCTTAGAGATAATATAGTTTGAAGGATTATGACTAGGGATTCATACTCAACCATGTTATTGGTATATTCAAAATCAAGCTTGAAGGATAAAGAAAGAGGCTAATCATCAAAGGGAATAAGGATGATACCAGATCCCCCATTACATTGACATTTTGATCTGTCAAATAATATGGTGACTTGATAGGTGAAGTCCACATGAGAGAGGGTTGTGATAGACTCATCATAGAACTAAAGAGGAGGAGGTTGATTATCCACTAATGGTGCTTTGGCCAATTGGATTGCAATGACCTGCCCCTTAATTGAATTTTTCTAAAGGAACTCAAGGTCAAACTCCACTAAAAGCATGAGCCATTTGGCCATACATTGGTTTTGGTATGTATTGGAGTGTAGGTACTTAAGTGGGTCAGTATTGGTTATGACAAAGGTTTTGTGGTTAAGAAGGTAATGGTGAAGCTTGGTGGCCTTGAAAACTAAAGCTAAGTAGACTTTTTTAGTATGGGTATATCGAGTCTTGTACTCTATAAATTTGTGGATAATATAGTAGATGGCTTGTTTTCTATGTTGTTCATCCTGATGAGCAAGCACTGCCCCTAGGGAGCGGTCAATGGTAGAGATATAAAGGTAAAAAGGTTGTTCATCCTTTGGAAGGGTGAGTAGAGGTGGAAACAAAAGGTACTTTTTGAGTGAATCAAAGGCCTTTTGATAGTAATTATTCTACTTGAAAGATACATCCTTCTTTAAAAGGTGGTGGAAGGGTTGGTATCGATCTGAGAGTTGGGAGATAAAGTGATGAATAGATTGGAGTTTCCCCTACAAACTATGGAGTTGATTAAGGTTGATTGGAGGAAGCATGTCAAGGATTTCTTTGGTCTTGGCTGGATTAACTTTGATTCCCTAAAGGGATATAATAAATCCAAGGAGCTTTCCTAACAAGAACCCAAAAATTCACTTCTTGGGGTTTAGGCAAACATGGTAATGGATAAGTCAATCAAAAATGATCTTGAGAATGGCTAAATGATCCTTTCAGAGTTTTGATTTTTTGAGAAGGTCATCCACACAGTCCTCTATAATTTTATAGATAAGTTCATGGAAGATATAGGTCATGGCATGTTGGTAGGTTTCACTAGCATTCTTTAATCTAAAAGGCATGACTCTATAGTAGAATTTGCCCCATGGGGTGGTAAAGGTGATCTTATGCTGATCTTCAGGGAAAATTAAGATCTGATTGTAACCCAAGAATCCATCCATGAGAGATAACATATCATGGCCGACTATAAGATCAACTAAGTGGTTGATGCTTAGTAAAAGAAAGTCATATTTGGGGAAAGTGAGGTTGAGGTCATGAAAGTCCACACAAATGTGTAGTCCCCATATGGATTTGGTAATAGGAATGACATTCAAGACCCATTGGGGATAGTGAATGGGTTGGACCTCTACCAATTGTAATGCCTCAATCTTTTCTTGGTGATGATGAGGTGAAGTAATAATCAAATTATATAAGATCATCTTCACAAGGGTCTAGTGGAGTTACTTAAGCATCACTGTCCTGATGGATTTGGAGAGGTTAGATTGGGAGGTACCTAAGATAGATACTTTGGGCTTGGATGAAGGTGAAGCTGTATAGGTAGTGATGTAGAGCAAGTACAAAGAAAATATTCTTGACCTTGTTTCACACTCATCCCTTAACACTGACCTATGGTTCAATTTCTCATGCAATGATTTATAGATTCATCTAGTCATATTTTACATTCATATGCTTTGGTATTGATTTAAAAAGTCTCTTTAATCCTCCCTATTCACTCTTCAACTCATAAACAGCTTACAACTTTCAAATTCCTCTCTTTCACAACTCTGTCTTGTTTTACAATAGTGTTTGTAACCCTTCTTTATGAGTTTTATTGAAAGTATATACATGTACGCTAACATATAGAAAAAATAATCACCAATGTGGGTACCCTCTATAAATTTCTACCTATTCTCAAGTTTTTAGACCTTAAATCTTAGCTTTGATCCTTTTTCAATCTTATTTTATGCTTCTTTTTACCCTAATTAGGTCTCTAAAGGTTCTTTTCACAAACAATCTCTCTTTTCCATATAAAGTGGTACAAAGTAAATAAACCTTAAAATATACTCAATCACCTTACAAAGGACCAATCTACAAAATCTTGTGAAATTTGAGTAGTTAAGTAAAGAGTTATGCTAATAACCCTAGTTTAGTGTTTCTAAGGGCCTGTCTCAAGCCGAGAGCTATCCAAATCCATTTTATAACATTTGGAGTAGTTTAAAAAGACCAAAATAGTTTTATAAGGCATATATAGGCCTATTTCAAGTTCCCAAACCTTTATATTCATACTTGTAATCCACTATTAAAATTTTCAAGACACATTTACATTTGACTATGTCAAAATAATATTTGTTAACAAGTTTAATTCAGGGTTAAAAATTTCTACTATGTTATTGAGCAAAAAAATGTTAAATAAACATTCAAATGATTTTATATATACTTACCATAACCTTCCAAACACTCAGAAACTGATTCAAATCTCATTAATCTCTCCTCATATAAAACATGCAATCACTTGTTTGAATTATGATATAGGGAAATAGGGTCAGATTCACTAATGTTTTGATCAAAGGATTTATTTATTGATAATGATTATTTAAACCTATAATATCACTTATACCACCTTGATATATACATAAAAATACAATTCTAATATCTTTCACCCATGAACAACAAGATGTTGTTTGCATATAAAAGGATTAACACTCGACACATGGTTTGTCTGTAACTATTCTTGAGTCACAAATGCATTTGATCATAGTTACTTAAATTTTTATCCTAAAAAAAATTCAAATTTTTTTCACATCATGTATAATGTTTTATAAATGTCATTTGATCATATTTCATGCATATCACAATTTGAAACACATGCTTTTCTTCAAAGAACAGGGTCTGCACTTTGTGACCCTTTAAATAGGTTTATTTATCTATTCTAAAGATATTAAAGATTTAATTTAATTAAAACACTCACTAGATTCAATTCACATGGAAAAAAATTCCACATTTCAATCTTTCAATCATAAATATCATACACATTTTTTATAACCATAATGACCTTCACAACTGAGGGATGCATTCTTCCTTTTTAGCAGCAGAGTTTTTACACACTTCATCTTCTTCATAAAAAAACCTATTTTATTAAATTATCCATTACTTATATTTTAATGGAATAATACCCTAAAAAATCATAAATACATCCTATATGACGAAAGAGGAAACATAACTCATTCTTAGCCATTTTCCCTATGTGGAGGTCTCTTGCCAACTTTGCCTTTTCTTGATTTTCATAATATGACTAAATTTTACCTTGACCTTATGACTCATGAAAATGTTATGAAACTTATATAGGGTATAAATCCCCTTTACATGTTTAAAATCTTTTTTCCAACTCCATAAATGCTTAAAATTCCTTATAGAAAGTTTACAAATTCAAATTTTTCAAGAAAGAGGTTTTGGTGGGAAATGTCCATATTCAAATTTTATGCACCATTAGACACTCTAGACTCATCCAGTGGACTAAACATGACCTATAAAAACTATATGACACCTAATAGACCAATATAAGAACTAAAATAGATCAAACTTGGGGTCATTATTAGATTCCCCTGCATCATACTACCAAGCTAATAATTCTTTGCCATAGGTACTATGCCATCCACTTGGTATATGTTGATGATTGTATACAATGAACCTTCTTCATTTAAGGTGTTTGCATGTAATTTAATCTCATATAGGTATACATGCTCTTGGGCCCCACATTTAGGAATTCTCTACTTCATTTTCATACTTGCACATAAAACCAACTTGTTAAGTAAAATACTTTTACTGTTATCTTCTTCTTACCATGCACATGTATACCAATATTTATTCTCTTCAAACTGATTCTCCTTCTCTTTATCTAAATATTCAACCAATACTACAAGTATGTTATCTTCTTCATTCACCCATGCTTCTTGTACTATCTATTCCACTTCATGCACAACTTGTGCTTGTCCTTTACATACCTCATTATAGTGTAGATTCTTAGCTTGCTTTTGTATATCTTCTTCTTCTTCATGACTGACCACTATCTCTTGAATCTCCAAGGACTGCATAATCTCATTTTATTTCTCATCTTCTAGATTTAACACATTTGTATGGTCACCTTATGTATGGGCTTACTGCATATTTCTCATCTCACTGACAATTTCTTCTTGTTCAAGACTCTTTTACAAACATTTATCTTCATCCACCACCTCTTTTTGGGCTACCTACTCCATACCTACAATTTTATCAAAACTTAACTCATTAGATACTAAATTTGAATCATTGAGGGATTTGTCATGGGTTAACTCTTTCTTAGATAATTTATTCTCCATCTTCTTTACTTGTTTGGTGTTCATCCCAAACCATCTCTTTTTCATCTCAGCTACAACGTCAAAATCTATCTTACATCCTCTCTCTTACATGCTTGGATTCCATATTTACCTTGAATACTTATTTCTTGGAGCACTCTCTTAGGTGCTGCACCTTCCTTCATTTGACAATTGTTTGTTGCCACCTTGAATTATTCACTCCTCACCTTCTTTTCTTCTTTTGGTACCTTGACCAATCCTAAAGCTTCCATAGTTTTACTCCAACATTGTATCACCATCATGACTCTTTCATCATTTCTTCCATCTTCACCTTTGAATGGAATAAGTACATATGTTTTTCCATACTACCTTATAGTGTATGTGTTTGTTATCCCATCATATATGACATGCTTATCAAACTGTCATGGTCACCTAGCAATAAATGGCACATATCTATAGATAAAATATCACATAAAACTTAGTGTTTATACCTTCATATCTAAAACTCAACTCAAATCTATTCATTTTCCAATATTCAATGTCCTTTCCAAACCCACACAATTATTTATAGTTTTTGATGTGGCATCCTCTTCAATGTCAAGTTCTGCACCATCTCCAATGAAATAATGTTATTAGTATTATTACCATCAATAACCAAATTATATACCTTACCATGGGCCTTACATCTACTTCTGAACAAGCTTCTCCTTTAGATTGGTTCCTTGCCTTACTTCTACTGCATTAAGACTCTCCTCATGAGTAATGACTCATTCCTCTCTTATCTTTTATCCTCATTGTCCTCTCTCACTCTCTACTATTTCACACTACTACTCACATTCCTTGAACACTCTACTACCCTGTGCCCTCCTCTATGTCAATTTCAACATTGCCCCTAAAATATCTATCTTGGTACTTTTCTCATCATACCTTTATCTCTCCTTAGTCTATCATCTACAAATATTCTAACCTACCTTTCATGTTGCTACCCCATGCCATCTTCTTGAACTATTGCTACATGCTCTTGTGGTCTCGTTTGAACCACCTCTCTATTCTCTCTCTTATCTATCCTTACTATTAAAGATTCACCTTAATACCTATCATCTCTTTCTTTTCTTTGTTACCTTTCCCTGAGAACATCCTCTATAGCCTCTATTTTTATTATCAATGGAGAAATTAGTTGGGTTACCTAGTCTACCATCTGTTTAACTAAATCATCTTCATTCCTATTGGCTCTCTCCATGGAGCACTATCTTTGATCAACTATCCTAAAATGTACTTCAAAACATATTATTAATCCTTTTATTAATTCAAAAAATCTTTCTCTAAGATTTGATACCAAAATGATGCAGAGCCTATACCAAAAAAAATTCTTGACCTTGTTTCATACTCACTTCCCTTGACACTGGCCTATGGTTCAATTTCTCTTGAAATGATTTATAGATTTATCTATTCATATTTTACATTCATATGCTTTGGTATTGATTTAAAAAGTCTCTTTAGTCCTCCCTATTCACTCTTCAACTTACAAACACCTTACAACTTTTAAACTCCTCTCTTTCACAACTTTGTCTTGATTTACAATAGTCCTTGTGTATACACTTAAATCTAACCACCGATAACCTCTAACTATGATTTTGACTAATTTCCACTTAAAGTGTACAATTTGGCCTAAAAACACTAAAATTTATTAAATTAGTTTAAATTGATATATTCAAGTACTGATTTTGATAAGAGTATCATTAAATGGGGCAATGTAATTTATGGGTCAGCTAACTTTGATCAGATCATTTCGAGTCAAAATGCCAATTTTGCACCTATGTGCTCTAAATTTCTCTTTTATATCAAATATATTGCACAAGACACATGGCTTTGTTATTTAGTGTTGGTAACATATTAAATGGAATAACAGATCTAATGCATCTAACATTGAATTTCAATTCCAATCCAATCAAATTTTAGACCAATAACAAGATATTTTGACCAATTTGATTAATTAATGCACCAAGAGCCAAAATTTGCAATAAAGTTGAATAATAATGTTTTAGGTTAATTAAACCAAATTAGGGCCTTAAATTAATTTTTCATAGAACTTATTGAATAAATCTTTATTGGAAATTGATTTTTATTAACTACATCATTAGGTAACATCATCATATGGGGTGACATTTATAAACCATAAATACATAAAATATCAAGATTATGGGTCTTCCATGCCTCATTAAGACTCTTCATGATTATTCAATACCCCTCTATTTTAAATATTAATAGGTATATTTATAGAATGAATTTCATATTTGAATTTATTCATGGCCAGACATCTCAATTTTAAGATGAACGATCATGATTGATCCTCAAATCATTTCAAAATATATAAAAGGAGGCATTTCCTATTGAATTTTAAGCTATTTTATGCCAAACTTATAATTCTCAAATACATTAAAAAATCATTTCATCTTAGTGTTATAATTCTAGATTGTTGAGTCAAGCCAAGCCAAGCCAAAGCCAAAGGTGCCAAGAAGAGATAAATGTAGCCACACTCCATTGAAGAAGATCTCTTAAAGCACAAGCCAATCAAGCCAAATAAGGAGAATTTTATAGCAATAAAATATTTGGCAAGAAATTAGTGTTTTGTGTTCATATTTATTATTTGTTTCCATTTTTAATTATGTTCTCAAATGGCTTTCCCTCACTAAGCTCTCCCTAGTAACTAGACCTACATATGTAAGCTAGCTAGTATGTTGGTTTTTCAATTTGATTTCATTTTTTCACTAAAAATATAATAACACCTCTCTTGATTCAAATTATTATTTCACATAATGGCACACCCGGTGGGACCATCTTCATGAGAGCACAACCCACAAACATTTTTGTATTTCATAATTTTAATTCTTTTTTTTGTTGTTTTTACTTTGAGTAAAAATGGACAATAAAAAATTAATAAATTTTTATTTACTTAATATTTTTGTATAATTTTTTTTATTAATATAGATAAATATTTCATTGATATGCTCTAAAAATTTTATATTTTAAAAGTTATAGCTGTTTTAGTGACTCACTTTCTATTTTTTATTTTTCTGGTAAGAATGGTTAGAATAGATTTGATAACTTTTTGTATTAACTTTTTGGACTTAATTTTTTTTAAAAATGTGCACCCTCTAGTTATTTAAAATCTCTCAAAATTTCATATCAAACCAATCTATATTTTAAAAGTTATGTTAAAAATAGTAACTGTAGGTTTTTATATTTTATATGTAGGCTTTTATATGTTGTATTATATTTTATTTTTAGCATTCTAATTTTTTGTTTTCAGGTGTTCATATATTCACTATTATTATTTTTTAATATTTTATTTATATTTGTGCTAACATTTTCTTGCCTAACATATTTATTTTTGAGGTGATGCCTTAAGGGTAGATAGGTAATCAGTGGACTTGTAAGTCATTAAAGCATGTTATTAAGACATATTTGACATGCTTTTAAAATGAATTAGTAATCTTGTTTTTGGTGATTAATGAAAAATTTAGGTTCTTATGTGAATAATGTAATAATTTAGGCTTTCAAAGTTACAACTTAAGACTAAGGGATCAAAAGAACACCACCACACCTTTCAATTTGGGGCTTAAAAATGAACTCATCTTTCAAAGCTTTTGTGTTCACTAGTTTTAATTAGCACTTTATTTTCAAAAAATACAAGGATGTTGCATGTATTATCTTCCATTTTCCCCCTTTATGGAACTCTTTGAATCAATATTGATTTACTTATTTGTAAATTACCTATTCTAAAGTATAGAAAGAACATCATCTAAAGCACTCCCCAAAAATTCATAAAAGTATTGGGTGACCTTGACAACAACTCTAAAGTCTTTTTATTTTATGATTTCTTTATTTAATGTAAACTTGGATTATGAGGGGGACATCATTACCTCCCATGAGTTCTTAAGAGAATATTTGACCTAGGGTTTCACCTTCTAGCATTGATTTCATTTGGCTTCATATTGGAGTTACACACGGGACGTAGTGGTACTTTGGACATCACACTACACTCAGCAAACAATAGGATATAATAGTTACAAAAAAGACTATATTTTTTTACAAGCCAAGTGATATAAATCCAAAATCCATGCTTTTATTTTTCATTGTTTGATGTGAAATTCATTGTGCAATTGATTCCCTTAGAAACGTTCAAAAGCTTGATATTTTAGTCAATCTCACATTGCCATACCCTTGCTAAGATTTAGGTGATTATATTTAGAGTATTTTGGTCATTTTTTATTGGTATATTTTATGACTAAAATTTTATTTGTTTGTTTATAAATCCATGGTAAGACCAATTTATCTATACATCACTCTTTTGTTTAAAGAATCGTTACATTGGCCATTTTACACCACACTTGTACCTTGAAATTTTTGTTAAAATTATTTGTGTGTGTGACATTTGAGTTGAGGAGGGTAGTGTTATGCTATCCAAATCATGTCAAACAATTTGTTCCTTTTATTCTTTTGAAACATAACATAGATCACATCATTCGAGTGTTTCTCTACTCATTTTTTGCTATTTACATTCAGAAGAAAGAAGAAATTAAAGGTAATGGTCAGGGGTTTGTACATTACCTAGATTAAGTTACGCACCGTATCTAGACGTTGTAGGAGCTCCTCTTTGGCTGTGGAGGAAGACACCTGTAGATAATAATAAGACTAAACAAAGAAAATGTTAGATAAATATATGGTGGACTGCCAAGCAACGCTCGGTCTCAGAAGCGTAGAGCTCTGTGAGGGATGACACTCCACTATTTATGAAAGAATGTCATATAAATAAAAATGGTGAAAGACTAAGAAAGAGAAATAAAGATAATGCGTACCTATTCTCTGCAGTCAGTCTATCACAGTCACCGACATCGGTAGTCTTGCCAGTGTCGGTTGGTCAATATGTCGATGTCGATTATGTTACCGATGTCGGTAGGGGCAATGGGTCTTGGACAGATTTCAGAATGTGTCTGTGGTCGACAGAGGGGTCCAAGTCTATGTCTGTGTAGGGTTGCAAGACAATAAATAGGGTCTAAGAGAGGGCAAAGGCAAAGGGTTGGTATGTAAATGGATAAGAATAGGAGGAAGGCTTTTCAGCCTTTCTAGGAAGAAAGTTGGGTCGGGTTGATTGTATTCAGGATAGTAAATAGAAACTAATTACTAATGGATTCTAAATACTGAAATGAAATAGAAGAATAGTTAGCTCTGTTAGAAGAACCAAGGGTGTTAGAATGCGTATTCATGTGTGGCTGATGTTGAAGCCCTCGTGCAATGTTCACATCTAGTCTGGAGTCACTTGTTCAGAGTTTCTTAGCCAGGGGAGCATTAGTCAAAGTTTGATGTTTTGTCTCAGAGTGTGTGCATCCACGTCTAGGAGTCTGAGGGAGAGAGCAAGAGAGAGGGAGGTTTGAGATTCAGGGATTCAGATCCTAGCTCAAGGTTAGAACCCAGCTTAATAAATTGACGTCGGCAATCCCACTGGCGTGAGTCGACAGTTGACTGATGTCGATGGCCAGAGAATGGGTAAAAGGGATATTTTTAGCCTTTTGCCTATTCTCCATCTACCATGTGCATTTGCCATTAGAGAACGGTTGAAGGATGGGGTTATTATGCATGAGTATTGGTTAGGCAGTTGGAAAGGAGTGAGAATAAGTCTTAGGTGGTTATGATATGAAGGACTTAGTCATAGGGTGAGTCATAGGGTAGGAAATGGTCTTAGGGCAAGGTGTCCTAGGTGAGGTGTCGAGGTGATGTCATAATTTAAAATAAGTTGTTTATTTTAAATAAATAAGATGTGTAAGGGACCAAGGGGAGTCAACACAATTTTGGTGTCTACATCGAGCATGCTTACATCGTTAGGTTGCTCAATTTGTTTTAAGACTAGTTTACCTTGTATCAAAAACCATTTGTTTTAAACCATGTCATGTATACCATTTGGAACTTTGTCTTATGTTGTCATGTTGTCCAACCTTATCTAGCTTATTTTGTCTAATCCTAGTTTTCAACATTAAGTTTTCAATTAACCTTGTGAAGTTCGGATCCAAACATTGATTGATTTCTATTTAGGCCTTAATTCATGGGTTTGATACATAGATCTTTCTCTTTTGGGTTAGATAACTTTGGTTAATCGATTATCCAAATTTGAAACCTATTGATGTTTGTTTGTTCAGCACCTATCCTCATCATTTTCATACCTTGATTTGGGAGAACACAACCTTTCTATAAAAACCTTTTGCCTTATGCCTTATGCCAATAGATCATGTTTATGTTTGATTCCATGTGTCAGGTTTATGTCAAAGTTCTTTCTAAACTTTTTAGATTAAATTAAATCACATGATACATTTGTTTCAAGTCTAGCTTTTGACGACATTTAGTCAAAAGTCCTATCATAGCCTATTTGAACCTAGCTTTTGACTCCATGTTTGTACAAAAGAACTAGCGACTCTTTTTCCTTTCATAGTTTAAACCTTATTTAGAACACTTTGACCTAGACATTTAACATGCCAATTTTTATTCAGATACTTGGAATTTTGTGCGTATGACATTTGACATTAGACATTTGATGTTAGACTATTTTATGCCGTCTTAGTGTAAATTATTTTGGAGATAAAAATTGACTTTTAGAAAATATTGGAGATACAGCTCCACCCCTTCGACCAAGTTAGACAATGTTTAAACCATTTGTCCTTTAGACAGTTTTTCAATGTTTGTAGAACTCTAAGTTTTTTATTTTGGTGATTTCATGATTTATATGGATATGTCTAGCTAAACTTATGGTGGAGTCACATACAATCTAACTTATGATAGAATGACCACATAAAATCCCACTAAGAACCCCTATAGATAGATTTTCTAAGGAGTTTTATTATTCTCCCTATAATACTCCATATGGGGAACATAATCGAAATCCACAAAATCAAAATTGAGACCTTGATTGGCATGAAGAGGCTTGTGAGGACGAATTTGAAGACCCAACTACAGATAATGTTATTTGGGATATGGATCCATACTCTATTTACAATAATCAGTGCATGAAACATAGTCAAGAACCAACTTATGAGCCAACTCATGATTGGTATGATATGCTTTATGAGGAAGACTTAGATACTTTGGCTTGTACAAGTAATCAAGTTTCATGATGTCTTTTTGTTATCTGATCATTGACTACCCCTAACCCTCCTTTATATTATATGAGCTATCAAGATCTATAATATCCAAGGAATACCATACCATTCTTAGACCTAGTCCTTTAGCTTGTGCAAGAAACTAGGTTGCACAACACCCTTTCATCATTCCATGACCTAGTCCTTTGACTTGTGTGAGCAATCAAGATCCACACCGCCATATCATTACCATTTTAGGAATTTTTCCTTTGGTTTATGAAATAAATCATGCTCCCCAATACCCTAATATTATCTATTTGTAGGCCTTTCTTCCTCCATTATGAATCCCATCCAAACTTCAATTGATTCAATCATTTGAAGACCAATCTGTGTTCAAAATTGGTATCTTCTAACTCATTGAAAACCAAGGCCAAGATAACCAACCAATCTGAGATGTTTCTATTGAATCAACCATTTATGATAAGTCAACCTATGATGAATTTCTTATTGATCCTATACCAATTGTCAATGTGTCTTACTCTGATGAGCCAGTCTTTGTTGAATCCTTCTTAATGATTTTAACCACCTTTGGGCAAATCATTACCTTGAATATATTCCTATTTTTCAAGAGTCTTCCATTGATAATCTAGTCCTTAAGGAGTTGTATCTTAACCTATTTACCATTATGGAGGAGTCTTAGAGGAACTTTATCATCTTTAGGGGTAGGTGATCCTTATGGAACAAGAGTTTCACTAAAGACCCACTTTGAAAAAGTAGTCTTTGTGGAGCCCATTATGCCATCATAGTTCATTACTTGTCCAATACCAAACATTCAACAAGACATCATTGTAAAAGAGTACCCATCAGATGAAGAATCAGAGTTAGAGTTAGGTTTATTCTTGGATTGACATCAAATTTAGTATCAAAATTAAAATCAATATCATATTCAAATTCCCTTGAGTTAGAATCACATTCAAAGGAAAAATATGTTTATGGCTATTACAACATTAGTTATGCATACCTCGTAGATCAATTTGAATAGATTTGTGATCATTCTATAGTTTTTGAGGATGAGTACTTCATTATTGACACAATTTCTCCTAGTATCTTCTAAAATGATTGTGATGCTAACACCCATTCCATTACCATTCCACATGCCATTACCATTAACCATTATAGCCATATTATTGACATTCTATCTCCCATAAGTGTCAATTGGGATCAATAGAATCATAATTTTTTGAATTGCATCCATGGTGACATAATAGTTGAAGAAGAGCAAGGAGGCCAAGAACACATTCATGTACCAGAAGAACACTCTGTTAGTGAAACCTTTTTAGAGGTGCTAGGATACAATCAACGTTTCAACTCAACATGTTCTAGTGAAACTTTTTCAAAAGTGCTAGAAGAAAATAAAATTCAAAAGCCAATGTTCATTAGTGAAACTTTCTTAAAGGTGATATGAGATAATTAAGATAACTTCATTGGTAAAAACCTCATTGAGGCACCAATAGCTAAGCACAAAAATTCTTTACTGCTTGATGAAGATAAAATCAAAGATCAAATCAAAATAGCTCCCTATCTATAGCCTAATAAAATGGTATCTAGTCTCAAGCTCAAACAATAGAAAAATATGATGGGCCTATCAAGAGAACAAGTCTTTGGCCCCACCACAACCAAAATTATGTTGAATCTGGCATCAATAACATTATATGTGATTGAAAGTCCTGATCTTCATTTATTTCCCCACCACTATCATCTACCATTCCATTTCACAATCAAACATACCATCTATTATTTATCCTTATTTACCATCCATGGACATACTTTTTTTTATAGAGGCTACAAAGATACCTTATATAAATGTTTAAAAGAATCATAATCAATGATCAATGAAGATCACAAAAGCATTCTCAGCATCCAAATCTGCATCAAGTTCTTGATAGAGTAGCTGTGGGCTATAAATTAACATGATCAAGTATTTTCTTTGTATCATTTGTTGATTAGAACATGCATTTTTCCATCAATAATAAAAATAGAATAAAAAACCACACCCAAGCCAAAAACATGTACCATATCATTTCACATTGACATGCCATTGCCATTGCTACATATCCTTTTGCTATTATCGAGTATCATTCCATTTATCCCATCACTTAGGGGAATTCATCTTACCATTTTTATCTAACCTATCAAAAACCATAATTATCCTAAAGAAATGCCATTCCATTCCTACTAAACCAAAGCCTATTTTTAGTCATCCTATCCAATCCTATTTTGATCTTGGTTACTTTGGTTCTTCTTGCACCTTTTATGGGGGGATTCTAATAAAATTTCAACAATAAATAAAATATGTGTTTTCAATGATAGTCTATGAAAAAAGTGTGACAGTTGATCTGGCAAGATATCTTTCATTTTCCATCTTGTATCAGGTTTGTTTATGTGAGCCTTATTATAACTACCTATAGGTAAATCAATATCTCACCAGTCTTGATAATGTATTTTAATGAGACACATAGAGAGGGTATTTCTATCTCAAGAAGAAGTATAATTTATGTGCCATAAATAAGAGAGTTGGGTGTATCCCTTTTGGTGTATGTACACTTGTGTGATATGTCTAAAAAGTATAGATAATTTGATTATGCCAATTTGTTCCATGTTTTATAATAGTCTTGTTTAAGATTTTAATTTATTATTTTATTAGTTGCCTCTGCTTGACCATTTCCCTTCAATTAATAAAGAGTGGATAAACTCTGTCGGATTTTGAACTTAACACAAAATATTTTGATCGTTTTATTTTTAAAATATGAACAATTATTTGTTACAATTGTAGAAGATAGGCCAAATTGTGTGATAAGATGTGTTAGCAATAATTTTTAAATATCCCCACCTATTGTATATTGTAGGATATTGCTTCCACCCATTTTAAAAAATATTCAATAGAGGTAATGATAAAATTATGTCTTTTTGATTAGTATCATTGACCTATTCCATTGTATCCTAGTTATAACCACCTATGGGTAAACTAAGGGAAACACTTGTTTACTATGCATTATCGCATCAGCTTGCCATCACTATTTTCATTTGACTGGCCATCTGCTAGATTTGAGAATTTGTTGGGACCTAGTTAGTTTTTTCCTACCTTTTATGTGGATGAAATTACTATAACTTGAGGTCATTTTAGGGCTATGTAGGTCATTCTCAATTCATTTTAATTTCACCTCAGTCCCCTTTCCATACGCTCTCACCATTCTGTGAGTAACCTAAGCCATGCTCTCGTCGTGTTGTGAGTAGGTATCTTATCATTCTATAATGAGTTGAGACACCTCAAAAATTCTAAAAAAAATCATAACAGTTAAAAAACTACAAAAATATTTGTCTTGTATAAGTCTAGTCAGTTATCCTTGATCTGCCCTATTGGAGAAAAGTCATTGTTAGGATGCTTTCTTTTGTTTTTGTTTTCAGGATTTCTATATATTTGTTTATTTAAAGTTATTTGTTTGTTTGTTTTTTTGCTTGCCTATTTGTTTGCTTTCAACACTGTTGCCTCAACTCGGTATATATGTATGCATTGGGTGATTCCTTGTACACATTATTTTTGAGTCCATCCATATTCATACATTAACATTGTCATCATGGTTTTTATCATCTGTGCATTATTTTTAAGTGTTTATTAGATCAAGAATCAATTTTTATGCATATTTTAGCCAAGTCTTCATGGTGTTCTATCATGATGCCTACCATCATATGCTATAGAAAAATTAGCTTCAAGAAGGTCTACAATGAATGGAGCCAGAGAAGTTTCTTCTTGGCACCTTGGTAAATCCTTCCACCCCACCTTTGACCAAATTAACCCATTGGCCATTCTAGTTATATCATTGCTAATAAAGATGCGCATCTCCTCATATTAAATCATTTTCTATTGATCAATCTAATTCCTTTATTCATCTCTTTCATCACTTTATACTTGTTCATCTTTAATTTGTATCTTAGGTTATATCCTTGAGTTATGATTATTAATCAGCCCTAATTGGAGCACCATCATCTTTAGCCAATCTAGGTCATCTTGTTGATTATAACCATATATGGGCAAATCATTATTTTGACTTTTATTCCTGATTATAACTACCTTTGGGCAAATTAGTATCTTTTTTAACTTAGTGCATGCAAGAATTTTCTCATTTGGATTAATCTCAACCACGAGTTAATTCCACCTTTCTTCTTATTTCTTTTTGAGGGACTATCCATCAATAAATGTGATGGCCACTCCCTCAAGTGGGAATAATCATAGGTTTCCTAAACACCATTTGGAGCTTTGTTCTTCAATCATCATCTTATTTTTGGCATACAGGGATCTCTCATTATTTGAGAAGACATTGTTTTGCCTATGGTTTGTAACATCTTCTCAAATAGGGGCAAACTGTAGACATATAAACCTAGCCAGTGATAACCTTTAACTAGGCTTTTGACCAATTTCCACTTTAAGTGCATAATTTGGCTTAAAAACATTAAAATGCATTAAATGAGTTAAAATTGATATATTCAAGTGCCAATTTTGGCTAGAGTATCATTAAATGGGGCAATGTAATTTATGGGCTAGCTAACGTTGATTAGATCATTTTGAGTCAAAATGCCAATTTTACACCTGGGTGCTCTAGATTGCTCTTTTCTATTAAATCTCTTACACAAGACACATGCCTTTATTATTTGGTGTTGGTAACATCATAAATGAGATGATGGATCCAATGCATTTGACATTGACTTTCAATTCTAATCTAATAAAATTTTGGACCAATAATAAAACATTTTGACCAATTTGATTAATTTGTGCACCAAGAGCCAAAATTTGCACTAAATTTGACTAATCATTTTTTAGACTAATTAAACCAAATTAGGGTCTTAAGTTAATTTTCTATGGAACTTGTTGAATAAATCTTTATTGTAAATTAATTTCTATTAACTACATCATCAAGTGACATCATCATATAGGGTGGCATCCATAAGCCATAAATACATAAAATATCAAGATTATGGGTCTCCCATGCCTCATTAAGACTCTCCATGCCTATTAAATACCCCTCTATCCTAAATATTAATGGGTATATTTTTAGAATGAATTTCATATTTAGATTTATTCATGGCCACACATTTCAATCTTGAGATGGATGATCATGGTTGATTCTCAAACCATTCTAAAAATCCGTAAATAGGAGGCTTTGCCTATTGAATTTTAAGCTCTTTTATGCCAAACTTATAATGACCAAATGCATTCAAAAATCATTGAATCTTAGTGTTATAATGTCAAAAAGCCAACCAAGCCAAGCCAAAGCCAAAGGTTCCAAGAGGAGATGAAGGGAGCCACACTCCATTGAAGAAGATCTCTTGAATCACAAGTTGAGCAAGCCAAATAAGGTGCCTTTTAGAGAAATCAAGGATTTGGTAAGAAATTGGTGTTTTGTGTTCATATTTCTTATTTTTTTCTATTTTTAGTTGTGTTCTCAACTGGCTTTCCCTCACTAAGCTCTCCCTAGTAACTAGGCCTAGAGATGTATACTAGCTAGTGTGTTGGTTTTTCAATTTGATTTCATTTTGTCATTAACAAGATACTAACACCTCTCTTGAGTCAAATTCTTAGTTCATACCTTGTAGCCCTTCTTTATGAGTTTTCTTACAAGTCCATATATATATGGAAACATATAGCAAAAATAATCACCAATATGGGTACTCTCTATTTGGTTCTACATGTTCTCAAATTTTCAGACCTTAACTCTTACCTTTGATCCTTTTTCAAACTTATTTTATGTTTTTGTTTACCCTAATTAGGTCTCTGAGGGTTATTTTCACAAATAGTCTCTCTTTTCCATACACAATGGTATATACTCACTAAATGAAACTTAAAATCTCCTCAAGCACCTTGCTAAGGACCAATCTACAAAATATTGTGAAATTTGAATGATTAAATAAGGAGTTATCCTAATAACCCCAGTTTAGGGGTTTTAAGGGCCTGTCTTAGGTCAAGAGCTATCCAAATCCATTTTCTAATGTTTGGAGTATTTTCAAAAAACCAAAATAGTTTTATAAGGTCTGTATAGACCTTTTTCAAGTTCCAAAACCTTTAGATTCATACTTACAATCCACTGTTAAAATTTTCAAGACACATTTACATTTGACTGTGTTAAACCAACATCTATCTATAGGTTTAATTCAGGGTTAATAATTTATACCATGTTATTGACAAACAAAAGGTTCAATAAACATTAAAATTATTTCAAATATACTTACCATAAGTTTATAAACACTTGGAAATTGATTCAAATCTCATTGATCTCTCCTCATATCAAACATGTCATCACTTGTTTAAATTCTACTACAGAGAAACATGGTCAGTTTCACTAATGTTTTGATCAAATGATTTATTGATTGATAATGATTATTTCAACCTATAATATCACTTATATCACTTTCATATACACATAATACTATAATTCTAGTATCTTTCACCCATGAACAATAAGATGATGTCTACATATAAAAGGATTAACAATCAACACAAGTTCTGTCTATAACTATTCTTGAGTCACAAATGCATTTGATCATAGTTACTTAAATTTGTATCCTCAAACACATTCCACAAGATTTTCACATCATGTATAATATTTGATAAATGTCATTTGATCATATTTCATGCATAACATAATCTAAAACACAAGCTTTTCTTAAAAGCATAGGTTCTACACTTTGTGACCCTTTGAACATGGTTCTTTCTCTTTCTAAAGCTCTTTAAGATTTCCTTTCATTCAAACATTCACTAGATTACATTCACATGAGAAAATAATTCCACATTTCAATCTTTCAATCACAAATCTCATATAAATTTGTTATAACTATTTCAGTTAATTTTTGATCATTTCTTAGTTTAGAAGTAAAGTAATGAAACTGGTAATAGGGTGTGTAGAAAAATACTTGATAAAGTGCACATGTGAATTTAGATGATAGTGGGAACTTCTCTTTAGCTAGGAAGGGATAACCTATAGATAAGAAAAACACTCAAAAAGGGGTTTGTTAAATGGATGGTTGAGTGAACTACCTAGCATGAGCTAGATACAAGAAGTGTAGTACTTACTAGGAGGCTATCAATCCACTGTTATAATAATTAAGTTGATAAAAATCAAAAGAAAGGATACTTGTATTCAATGATATTAAAGTAAATACATGTAAAAAAGAGAAAGTAAATGCTTTTTAAAAGAAAACAACTAAAAATAGTAAAAACAGGTCAATACTTAGGCTAAAATGGTTGGCATCTAGTTTAAAAAATAGAAAGGTTACTGTTATCAGGTAAAAATAGAGAAAAGTGGGTTTAGTTGAGGGTAAGGGGATCAAAATAGTTTTTGGTATTTTTGTGCCATAGTGACTAGCTATGGTTAGGTTAACCAGCTGTGGTTGGTATAACTGATGATGGTTGGGTAACCAGTAATGATAGAGGTAACCATTAGTGGTTTGGCTAACCATCAGTGGTTTCCTATGTGTTCTAGGAGGATATTGAAGGGGAGTTATAGAATGATGAATAAGTAAGTGAGGGTTTTGATATAGGCTTATGGGAGGGAGAATAAGATTTTAAGAGGTTGTTTAGGGTAGGGAGGTTAGAAATAAGATGAATTAATAAAAATAAGCACAACATACCTATAAATTAATGGTGGAAGCTTGAGGTAATTTGGCCAGAGTAACAGTACTTTGGCCTTTGAAAGTGATGCAGATAGAGGTTTGAGACTTTAATGCTATTGCTTGCTTACTGAATGGATGCTGGATACCTACACACGAAAATATAATAGCCTAGAAATGAATTCATTTGTGGATCTATTTCACTTCCTCCTCTTCTCCTTTTATAGGATGAAGTTGTTAATTGGGATGGAGGAAGATACTAATTTGATAGGGGGATAAGTTTTTTGTTTAAGAGGTTTTAAAATCAAGTTACTATTTAGGGAGATGTTGATCTCACATAAGGTTGTCAATGTTTTAATACTTTAAAATAGGTTTAGGGACCTAACCATCAATGGTTAGGCCAATTGTCGACATTTGAAGGGTAAGAAAAAAATAGGTTAAAGCAAGTTGAATTAAATGGATGCATTAAACATGTTAAGATAGGGGCCAAGTTAGTAAGTGAGTCTAGTTGA
Source organism: Torreya grandis (assembly GCA_037957365.1). Taxonomy (NCBI): domain Eukaryota; kingdom Viridiplantae; phylum Streptophyta; class Pinopsida; order Cupressales; family Taxaceae; genus Torreya; species Torreya grandis. The sequence continues at coordinate 319,081 of JARHVA010000301.1, read as the reverse complement.
CTAAGTGGTCTAATAAATACAAGGTTAAATGAGGGTTAAAGAGGTAGTTTGACATCAAAAGTTATCTTATGTAATTTTTGAGTGTCTACATTTTACCCCTTTTGTTGTATGTCTTTAATTTACAAGCTATAGAACAAAAACATATGGTTGGTTAAGGTCTGGTTGCCTCAAGTATGGAAGGAGGTGTTCCCCCTCAAATCGGGATTTGATGAGGAAAAAATAAAATTGGGCTAGGGTTTGATAAATGGTGAATTGATAATCATGAGATGGGTAACATGAAAATGTTGGGAATTTGAGATGCAATTATGCAGACAAAATGTAATGAAGAGTGATAGTCAAGATCGCACAAAGACCAAAGTTACCAATGTTGGTAAAAATAAGGTTAATCCTAAAAAGACACATGACAGGGGTGACTAGTCCACAAAATTGGTCATAGCTAATTAGGGCAAGCCTATCAAACCATTTAGATAGGGTCAGTGTTGGTCATAAGTATCCAGGGTAAGAAGCACTCTTATGAAATAACATAATAGGTCGAGTTGTGCACAAGGTGGTACATAGTACAAAAGTGTAACATGGCAAAGCTGGTCTATATGGTCAAAAAGACCAATATAAAGTAATCACAAAACATGCAAATGATCAAGGTCAAAATACACCAACATCAAGGTGGACATGGTGAAAGCGTGGTTGGATTGGGTATGGTTTAGAAGGGGATGGTTGAGCTGACTCCAGATGCACTAAGCAAGTGGACGCTACCTACATAGTTCCATGGACATGATACAAAAAGAACTTCATGCCAAATTTAGTTTTAATAAAAAAAGGTTAAATTTTAATTGGGGTTGGGTTTTTGAAAAAGCTCCCAAAAAAATAAGGGACCTCAACCATCAATGGTTACCCTAACCATCGATGGTTAGGGAAAAATCTAAAAAGTTGAGATGTAAAAAGGAAAGTGGTAAGTCTTTTTTTACCATTTGAATTTTTGTTGAAAGTGCTTGGAGCATTTTAACTAGTGGTGATTTGGCATGAATTATACTGAGTTATAGAATTGTGAGTAGGTGATGATGGTGGGTCTAGGTGATTTGAGTGGTGATGAAATAGAGGGTGGATGAGGGTATGATCGAATGGCAACATGAGGACTCTGACCATGGTAGCAATCATGGAACAAGGTAGAAGTTTTTTTTAAAATGGATAGTATAGGTAAATTTGGGGATGTAAAACTATATTGGGTAGTTTAGAATAGTGGGGCAAGGTGTGTAAAAATGTTTTTGGGCTATGATGCCCTAGTTTTTTGGGGTAGATAACATTAGTCTATTTGAGATAGGTATAATGGGAGGGAAAGAGGGGATGGTAGTGGTAATGGAATGTAGAAGAATATTAGGTGGGATAATTTTGATATTAGGTGAGTTTAGTGGTGTTAGGGAAAAAGAAGGTGGTAGGGTTTCACCATCAGTGGTCATGCATAGTGACTAATAATGGTTCAACCTAACCATCATTGGTTGATCTGAGGGTAAAAGGGTCATAAGGGACTGTCGACAGTTTAAGGAACTATTAGTGATTTAAGTATTGAAGGAGTAAATGTGGGTAAAAAGAGAATGAAATGAAAGTGCTTAGAAAAGTTTTAAAAGGTTGAATGTGAAATACCAAAATGTGTTAATGTACTGGTAAAGTTTTATAAAGGGTAGGTGAAAGTTTGTAAAGTATTTAGAAGAGATGGGTCTAATGAGAGAAAAGGTCAAACTAATATTTTTGAGAAGATGAGATGTTTAAAAGGAATGGTAGGGAGAGAGGTGAAAAGACTAATCAGTCAGTGAAAAATAATGTGTGCAAGTAGAAGTAGGTATCGATAGAATGAATTAGGCATTTAAAATTTATGCAAGTAAAGGTGAGGGTTTATGGTGAGTTTTATATGTAAGATAGGTTGAAAATGGTATACGTAGGTTGATATGTGGAAAAATAAATGTTCATATGAATATGATTATTGTGTAGGCCCATGATCAGATTTAGATGAGGGACTGAGTCCCTAAGATCTTTGTTGCGGTTTGAGATAGGATAATAGTGAAGGAATGAAGGTATATGCAGATAGTTGGCCTAGGGGATATGATACATAATTAGCACTTACCATGGGATGCAACTATAATCATCACACTCATCAAGAGATGGGACCCACTGATGACCACCTTTATGTTACCAACTAGTGAGATGACCATCCTCTTAGAGGATGTGATAAGGATCACATAGCTACCCATTTGAGGGGAGCCCATTTATCATATTGAGAGTGAGGATAGAGACTATTATATGGATCTTATATATATATATATATATATAACTAATTAGGATCTTTTTTAGTGGCATGCAGGTGGGTTTAGGATTAGATCGATGTACCAAGGGGCCCAAGAGCATAGATGCCTTTTGATGATGATGATGATGGTAGTGACATGTTTTTGGAGATACTACTTAGGGGGATTGTATTTGGATGGGCTCCAGTGCTACTAGTCCAGATATATAGGGAGCTCTAGGCATTTTGAGTGCATAAATGGTATGGTATTAGTGTTGGTTTTATGCTACACTACTAGGTTTTTGAACACATTCATGTTGTGTGACCATTAGGGGTACCATGATAAGGATTCAATCAAGTAGCCTTTCCATTGGGTTTCATGTGATAGAGATATATTGATGCATTGACAAGTGTCGGTGGAGGAGCTAGAGACATTAATTAATTTAGGGATGCTTTGGAAGGATTAGTGGTAGGTGATGCTATATGGAAGCCATATGTAGATTATCCTATTTGTCTTGGGCATAGGTACCAAAAATTATCACTCTAGAGCTGATGCTAGATATATGAGAGATAGGATGGGGAGATGGAGCTAATCCCATTTGACCAAGTGCAAAGATAGTTTGGATTAGTGCAAGGGATCCCCCTAATTTTCCACAATATAGGAGATAGGATGCAGAGTTCCCACTCTTAGAGTCACATCCATAGGAGGTTGTCTTGGATTTTGAGGAGCCCCCAATGAGGGTGGCCATAGATGATGTAAGAATTGTTGATGTTTATACAACATGGTTCCAAGCCAAGTATGTAGCAATTGATTTTGGATGGGGTGATAGACAATAGTAGCTTATGGATGTGGATCCTACAGGGTCACTAGTATAAGGTGGTGGACCAGATGGATAGGCATTAGTAGTAAATCAAGCCTAGATTGCATGGTTACAAGGGTAAGTGGCCACATTATAGGCACAAGTTCTCACTTTATAGGGGCAGGGTTTGACTTTGATAAGTGAGCACAATCAGATGAAGATCTCTCTAGGATTAGTGACTTAGGAGAGAGATTTATTGAGATAGAGAGTAGGGTGGTCATAGTAGTAGTAGGAGGACCACCTGACATAATGCCAAGGGTATGATACCTAGCCACTATCAAGGAACTTAGATATTATGAGGTGATAGTACTAGTGCAGCTACCTTTGGAGATGAGATATGGGGAGTATAGGGATAGTTTAGTAGGTGAGCTATCTGTAGCTACTCCATAGAATTGGGCTTTTATAGTGGGATAGGTAGGGTTGTCAAGGGGGACACTACTAGATGGAAGTATAGGTCTAGGTGTAGATGGTATGTGTGGTAGTGGTTTTAGTGCCCCAGGGGCTTGGTAGAAGAGAGGTGTGATATGTAAATGATTTGTTTTTTGATACTAGCCTATGTGCCAATGATGTGAGATATATATGAGAGAGTGACTAACTTATATATTATGACATGCGTTGCCTTATTAATGTATATGATGATTAGTTTTTTATTATGCTGATTATATTATGTTCATGATGTTTCATGGATGAGATATTGATGTATTATGTTTATGATGTAATGATGGGCATGATTAGGGATGATACACATGATGTTGCATGCTTAGTATAAGTATTTTTTTGATGGATACGATGATGATTATTTGTGTATATGATGATGCATTTGGTTTTGATTAAGATGTTTGTTGTTATATAGTTTAGGTTGCACATGAGTGTGAATATTTGATAGATAGGTTTTGATGATGTTATTTATGAGTGACTAAGAAATTATGGTGAGGTAGGATCATGATAATGTGTTTGATAGATAGAATGATATTTTATAATAGGGATGATGTTGATGATGATCTAATAATGTTATAATGTTATAATGACATGTGAATGGTTACAATGTTATGGTTCTTGATGTTTTATTTATGGAAAGGATATGTGTTTGGTTTATATTTGCCTTGTTTCTAGTGCATAACATCATGATTATGTTAATGGGAATGAAAACACATAAATTAGGTATAGACAACAAAATAAATGTGATACATATGACCACATGAACTAACAAACAAAGTAGAATAAATAGGCATGATGTTTCTAGTTGGCAAGGATATATCAATGAGAAACCATAGTTGGATTGACTTAGTGAACATAAATTTGTTGAATGCTTTGCAAGAGCATGATTTGATTTAAAAAGAGGGGGTATTGATCACTTTGTGTCAAGTAAGATCATAGTCCCTTGAGAAGAGGTGCAGAAGGAAAGTAGGTGATAAGTAGATAGTTAAATGGAAAATGGGTGAAATCGTAGCTTGATGTGGGTTAGCTTGCCCCTTTTATAGGTGACCAAAGAACTATAATAGACAAGTTTATGACTTAATATGAGATGTAGACTGATCAATATGAGAAGTTTATCAATGCCATATATAAGAGATAATTATGACACAATAGGATAATGTGTAGACTGATATATGTGAAAATTCTACCAATGACATATATAGGAGTCAATTATGGTGTAATGTGTAGACTGATCGATGTGAGAAGTCTATAACTTACACTTATAAGAGCCGATTTCGGCTTAATTTCTTTAATTTTTACATAAGATTGTTTGTTATTTTTGATATTTTGATATGTGGTTGAAGTTGATCGATGTAGGAAGCTTCAAATGATTATTCTATAACCATCCTTCAAGGGAGAGGTCTAGGTTTGGATTTTATAACTGTCCTTCAAGGGAGTAGTCTATTTTTAAGTAACTTTTAATTATTGGGTAGCTATCCTTCAAGGGAGAAGTCTATAATGCAAGTGATATTTTAAATGTATGTTAGACATGGATAAGCCTATTTAGGATTCAAAATTTGACCTTTATAGAGGCAAGGCTTCAACACAAAAGGTTAATGTTAAATGGGGAAAGTGGTTTGAGATAAAATTGACCATGGATTTCCATCTAATAAAAGATGAAAAGTTTCCATGAGAATCATGCCATGGGTAGAGATGTGGTGCCCATGCTTAGGATTAGGCCATAACTATGATGGATAATCACATAGATCTATGTTGTATTTTATTGTTCCTAAAGGATTTAAGGATGTGAAAGGTAGGGAAAATATCATGAACCAAGGGATGAGCTTAAGTTAGATATAGAAATGATTTTGACCCCTATTTCAATAATAAAAAGGATGCAAATGTGAAGTGTTGAGAGGATTAGGTTATAGTTTTACCTCAAGAGAAGAAAAATGATAAGCTCCTAATTCATACTTATTGGTTATGATGTAGGGTCCAATAAAAGAAAAATTTCCCCTTTTACTTTTCTCCATATTAGTTACATGTTGGTTTTCCTTAAGCATGAGGTCTCTGATATTGAACTCTCACTTTTTCAAGTGTTTTTTGTATGCACATTTGATCTATTCTTGATGGACATGAAGATGATTAAGGGCTATGAGGTGATGTTCGTCAAAGAATTCAAGACATACAAGGTGTTCTTGATAATAGTCTCTTTCAAAAAGGATTTCATGTAAAGATATACGAAGGGATGGAATTTGGACTTTGAGAGGAAAGATTATCTTGGCTCCAAAGATGAGAGAGAAAGGGGTAGCACTCATACAAGTTTGAATGCTAGTGTGATTGGCCCATAAAGTGAAGGGGATATGCACATGCCAATCCTGACCTAAAGAACTTACTACTTTGGTGATCATCTTGATGAGAGTCTTGTTTGATGCTTTCACCTATCCATTAGCTTGTGGATGATAAGGTGAGAAAAATATTAAATTGATGCCAAAAGTGTCACAAATACCTTGGACTTTTCAATTTTTAAAGATTTTCCATTATCAGTGATGATCTTATGGGGAACACCGAAGTGGTAGATGATATGGTGATTGATGAAGTCGATAATTTTTTTGGATTTGGTGGATATAAGGTGGATGGCCTCCACCCATTTGGTGAAATATTCAGTGGTGGTAATGATATATTAATGTCATTGTGAAGAACGGGGGCTGATTTCCCCAATAAGATCAAGACCCCATTATGAGAAGGGCCAATAATTGATAGATAGTTTGAGGCCATGAGGAGGTGCATGATATAGATTAACATGTTATTAACATTTGACACACTTCTTTACATAGTCATAATAGTCTTTATTGAGGGTGGGTCAATAGTAACCAAGGTCAAGGATACACTTAATAATAGCTAGGCCACTAAAGTGTCCCCCATAGATTCCATCATGTATTTATTTAATGGCATGGGAAGCTTCCTAGATATGCAAGCAATGGAGAAAGAGGCCATTAAAGTTGCGTTTGTAAAGGATTCATCCTACTATGGTGTAATGAGAGGCACTCTGAACAAAGGCTCTTTAGGCATTCTTTGAAAGGTTGAGAGGAATAATACCAAGGTTAAGGTAGTCAAAAGCTTGATGGTACCAAAATGTCAAAAGGAGATGTCTCCACACTAAAAATGGTATGGAGATCATAACTAATATAAAAGGGTGTGATAAAGTAGTGGATAGTGACAAATAATTTGGATGCGGCAGGTTGAGATAGAATATGGGAAGAAAGGGAGGCCATTATGTCCACAAATTTGTTGGTAGATCAAGGAATGGATTAGATAAGGTAGTGATCAAATGATGCCAAGAGTATGTCTATAATTTGTTTGTACTTAAATAGGACATCATGATTGCATTGATAAGATCCATTGACTTGGTTGATGACTAACTAGGAGTCACCAAAGATACTGATTATTTTGACCCCCAAGGCTAGAGAAATTTATAGACCTATAATTAGGGCTTCATACTCAGCGATATTGTTGGTGCATTCAAATTCAAGTTTAAATGAAAGGGTAAGAGGTTCACCATTAATGATAATGGGGATAATTTTAGTAACCCCACCATTTTGGCACTTGGAGCCATAAAAAAACATGGTCATTTGGTAGGTGGGTTCCTCTTAGGAAAATGTTGCAATGGATTCATTTGGAAAGGAAAGAGGAAGTGGTTGATTTCCTGGTAGAGGAGCCTCAGATAATTAGTCAATGATGACCTACCATTTAATGGACTTTTATAGCAAGAAATCAAGATTAAAATTAGCTAAGAGCATGAGGCACTTATCCATATACTAGTTTTGGTATGGCTTAGAGTGCATATATTTGAGTGGAATAATGTTAGTGATGGCATAGGTTTTATGATTTAGAAGATAATGATAGAGTTTAGAGGCTAGAAGACTAAGGTGAGGTAGATATTTTTGAGATGGGTATATTGGGTTTCATATTCTATAAGGGTGCAATTGATGTAGTAGACAACTTACTCTTTGTTTTGATCATCATGATGAGCAAACATTGCCCCTAAGAAATAGTTCATGGTAGATATATAAAGGTAAAAGGGCTCATAATTATTAAGAGGGGTGAGGACAAGAGGAGAGAGAAGATAATATTTGATTGAATCAAAGGTTTGTTGACATTACTTGGTCCATCTAAAATAAGTATCTTTAGGAGATGGTAAAAAGGTTGACATCGATCTGACAATTAGAAGATGAATCAATAGATGGATTGAAGTTTTCCCTATAGGTTGTGAAGTTGATTTAGGTTGGTAGGAGGAGGCATTTCTAAGATTACTCTAACTTTAGCAGAGTTTATTTCTATTCCTCATAGAGAAATAATGAAACCAAGAGGCTTACCTGATAAGACCCTAAAGATACATTTCTTGGGATTGAGATTGACATGATAATGGATTAGTCATTCAAATATGATAGCGAGAATAACTAGGTGATCCTTGCAATGTTTGGATTTACTTAGGAGATCATCCACATGGTCCTCTATGATTTTATGGATGAGATCATGAAAGATGTAGGTCATGTCCCGTTGATAGGTTGTTCTTATATTTTTTAGTCCAAAAGGCATGACCCTATATAAAAATGTTCCCCATGGGGTGATAAAGGAAGTTTTATGCTGATCTTTAGGGGTAATTAAGATTTGATTATATCCTGAGAAATCATCCATGAGAGACAAAATTTCTTGGCCAGCGATAAGATCAATGAGTTGGTCGATGTTTGGTAAAGGAAAGTCATCTTTAGGGTAAGGATGATTGAGGTCACAAAATTTAATGCAGAGGCAAAGGCCCCCTATGGGTTTGGTGATGGGAATAATGTTAGAAATCCATTATTGGTAGTCAATGGGTTGGATGAAGTTGATGGATAAGAGATGCTAAAGTTTTTCTTTAACCAAGAGGGCTATGCAAGGATGTATTCTATGAAGCTTTTGCTAAACTAGCTTTGCCTCAGGATAAGTGACAATGTTGTGAAGGGTGATAAAAGGGTCAATCCCAAGAATATCCTGATAAGACCACATAAATTCTATTTTACGGTCTCAAAATAAAGAAGGGTAGTCTTATATCTCAATGGAATTTAAGGATTGGTCAATTTTGATGATGTAGGGGTTATCCTAAGTTCCCAAGTTAACATCAAATGGTCGATTCATTCAACATGTTTTGGTTCTCAAGAGGTAGATATTTATGGATAGAAGAATCCTCAACACCAAGGTAGGTGAGAATGGAATCATTATCTTAGAGATGGATGGCGTTAATGGTAGGGGAATTATGTTCAATCATTTTAGGGTGGATGAGGAGAAGGGTCTTAGTTTGGTTGTTATTTTGATAAGTCAGGGGGCCCAAAATAATGGTGTTGATAAAAATAAAAAATGTTAGATGGGATAATATCAGTCTTCTAACTTTGGGGAAAATGAGGTCGACGAGGATGGAAAATCTTCATCAATGGTAGTGATGGGTTTTGGTGAGGTGGGTTCTTCTGGTGGTATGAATCCAAGACCAAAATACTCATGAGGTCCTTGTTCATAAAGGCTAAGACCAAACCCCTTCTAAGCACACCGATAAAGGTAAGATTTGGCAAAGGTTGGTTTGTCTAAGTAGGAAAAATTGACTGTGAATGGTCAGATGAACATGATAGTGTCAAGAGCGAGAAGTGGCTAATCAAGTCCCCCATAGATGAAATTTGGTTGATTATTGGGGAGCCCAAAAGGGACAATGGTTCTAATGTTGGGATCATAGGAAGGGTCATATTTGATATTCCCATACTCTCATGGAGTAGGTAAGGCATCTAAGGATAAATGGAAATATTCCCCAAGAGAGAGGCATTGAAATGTGGATTACAAGGGGTCATCGATCAAAATTTGGGAAGAAGGGATAGCTGAGCTAGTTGATGCTTCATCATTGTTGTGAGTGGAAGTGTTGATGGTTATGATTGGTAGGGTGGATTTTTTAGAATCTAGTTGTGAGGTAGATGAAGAAGGTAGAAGGACATCATTAGGTTGGTATGTCACGTTACAAGAGGCAAAGGGACTAAGATCAACTTTGATGGTAACAATTTGTCCCTCATGTTCAAATTAGATCAGTGTAAGTTAGAAGGGATACAAATCATAACATGGATCCAAGAGCATCTGAGTAAGACATTGTATTGGAAATCCCCCTCTATAACATAAAAGAGTTTGGGAATGGTATGAGGCCCCAAGAAGATATGAAGGATAATAGTCTCTAAGGTAGTGGCCACAATATCATTGAAGGAGCGAAGGATTGCCATGATTTTTGACATGATGTTTTTGGGCAGCAAAAGTTGGTCATATGCATGGGAGGAGATAATGTTGATGCTAGCTCCTCCATCAATCATAACCCTTTTGATGCAGGTTTGATTGATGTATGTGGTAATAAAAAGGGGAGGATCAGAGTCCTTAGGATTAGTGAGAAGGATTTTAGAATACTAAAAGGTGATGAGGGCCAAAAGTTGGAGAGCTCTAATCAAGGGTACAAGAGGTTGAGGATCATCTACCTGAACCTCAATAGATTCTAGAGCCTAGATAGTACCTGGAGATGGTGGGATGAAGTTTTGATTAGTTCATAGAGGCTTATTTTCATTAGTTTTTGGTGAAGTTGTTTCAACACTAACCATTGTATGAATGTAGAAGGGTTGGATGGAGAAGCTCCTAAAATGGATACTCTGGGTTTTGGTCATTGTGAAGGCGAGGTAGAGATGCTTGTGTTTGGTTGGTGGTTTGAGGGATTAATAGGTAGGTCCATGGAATAGAGGCTTTGGATTTTAATTTATCTTTCTATTGGGCTTGGGATCATGTAACCACATGAATAGTATGGATAAGGGGGTTTGTTGGGTTTGATGCTTGCTTCAGTTCTTTCTTCTCATCCTTAGGTAGGAAAGGGAGAGTTGGTAAAGGTTGGGTGGGTTGGGTTGATGACAAGATTGATAATGGGGGTAAGAAGGGTTCATATAATAACAAATCATCCTCATCATATAGGCTATGAATAAGTGCTTGGAGAGATTTACTATTCTTCATGTCATGTCTTGATGCCCTATGGTATGCACATATTAAGTTATTAATTAACCAAGAGGGTTTAGGGTGTGATGGGTCAAAAGGTTTGATTGGAGGTAAGATAATGGAAGAGGTTTGCAATAACCTTTTCAAAATGGTTGAAGAGGATTCAAGAAAAGGTGTTGGAGGTAATGGGTTTTTGGTTTTAGGAGTGGTAACCTTCTTGGGTGTAGGTTTTAGAGTGGAAGTTGGAATTGTAGGAATGATTTTATTTAGTAGTTTTGGTTAGGTTTATTTGGTTATGGTTAGTTTAGAGGTTGAAGACTTGGATGATGAATGTTTAGCTAAAGGTGGAAAAGTGGAGGTGGATAGATTGGTTAAGAATGATGGAGAACTTTATGGTTTTATGGGTGTAGTTGGAGTAAAAGGGGATAGTTTCTTAGAGGAAGAATAGGTAACTAGTATTATAGAAAGATGGGGTCCTAAGATGGAAGGTAAGTGGGAAGGAGGTGGTATGGGTCTAGTTTGAGGTAGAGGTTTAGGTAACTCTATCTTCTTAGGTAGTTTAGTTGGATTTTCCTTTGGTGGATTAGATGGATTTAAATCCAACCTCAGAGGGGGATGAGCATGAATAGGTGTGGGGAGAACCCCTAGGTTCTTGATTGGTTTGGAGAAAGAGGCATAAGGTGATTTGGTAATTTTAGATGGGGGTGGTTGGGATGGTTCCCTTATGGTCTTGGAAGAAGTGTCTAGTCAAGGGGTCATGATGGGCTTAAAGGTGGATTCAAGTGAAGTTAAGGATTCAAATTTTCCTTGGTAAGGTAGTCCAAGATGATGCCAAAAAGGTGGCTCTATCAAAATTAGGTTGGGAAGTGAATTCTAGACTTTGGACTAGTTTAGAAAAGGGCTTGTAGATAGGTTTAGTTCCTTGTTTATCGGTTTCAAAGCTTAATCCTATAGGTGGAGAAGAGGAAAATTTTCCTTTATTATTGTATTTGAGGGAAGATTCTAAAATGGGTGGTTGGGTAGATGAGGTAATTTCTATTATTGGGATGGTTTTTGAAAAGAGAATGGATGGTCCTATGATAAGATAGGCTGGTGTGGTGTCCTGAATGGGAGGGAAGGAGATGGTTTCTTCCTTTTTTTGGGTATCCAAAGGAATAGAGGGTAGTTATACCACTTGAATGGGTGGAGTGGAAGAAAAATGGGTAGATAAAGTAATGAATTCCTCCTTCGATGCTTCCACCAAAGGAGAGGTAGTTAAAGACAAGGTGTCATCAAATGAAGAGAGCGGGTTGTTTATTCTTGTGTTTGGGTATCTGAAAGAATAGGTGGTGACTTTAATATTTCCACTTGGGAGATTGAGGTAATGGTATCATCAATAATGGGCTCATTATTAATGACATTGATTATATGTGCCTCATGAGAGTGAGATGATTCAGGTTTATTATCATGGTGTTGGGTGAAAGGAGTGTGATTGGGAAAAGGCTTGCAAAAAATGTCAAGGGACTATATAGGAGGTTCATTGGGATTATAAAATAAAATTTCTCCACTATCAATAAAATTTTGGACAAGAATTTTGAAGGTATTACATCTATTAATGTCATGTCCTAAAACACAGTGGAAGGCACAATGGTCATTTTTGTTATACCACCTAGGTAGGGGGAAAGAAGAATCAAATTTATAGGGTGGTTTAATTGGTAGAAGTTGGATGAGATTGGATTTGAGAAATTTATCCAAAATCAAAGCATACAATTCTCTAATGGGAGTATATTGTCTAGGAGCAGATCAATTTTGGTTTTGGTTTTGTTGCTAAGGAGGGTTTGAATAATTGGTTGGAGGTGTCTAGTTAATAGTCAGAGGTGGAATGGTTTTTAAAACAACTAAGTTTATGGATGCTTTTGCCTTGGTATTGGATTGGTTAGTAGTTTTGGTAGAGGAAGGGTCATTGGATTTAAAAATAGAATTTTTGTTTCGTAATCTCAATTTCCCCTCATCAATGGCTTGGTTTTTAAGTTTTCCTGCCATGGTGAATGCCTCATAGAAAGTTCCAAATGTTTGAACTTAAAGAGTGGGAGAAATATGTTTAGCACAACCCTAAGAGAAGAGTTCAATTAGTTCAGGTTGGCATAAGGAAAAATAAAGTTGGTTTATGAGACCTCTCCATCCAACAAAAAAATCAGCAATTGACTCATCATCAAATTACTTAATGGAATAAAGGTCAGTAATAAAAACCTTTTTTAGATATGTTTACTAAAAAGTGTTGTAAAAAAATTTGGGCCAATTGATAAAAAGAAAAAGGAGGACATGCGGAAGGTTTGAAGAAGGAGAGTGTGGGAAGAACACTATACTAATCAAGGGACGGTCTAGATAAGGACATGGGGAAGGTTCAAAGAAGGAGATCATCATCATATGTGATTTGTTAGGATCCTCTCCTAAGATTGCAATTGATTACCTTTGTATAAGCAACTAAACACATAATTAAACTAGAAGTAATATGTAACTAGAATTCAGAAACAACAAAGAATAGGTGATACAAGAAATAATACAATCTATATTAACACTCTTTCAGAAGGAAATACAATGAATAAATCTCACTCTTATCACACCTCTTGGGTGTACAATAATTCTCCCTCAAGAGTTCTCTCTCTCAATCAATTACAACCAATAATCAACTCAATACCGAGTTGTTGTTCCCTCCACCAGCAGATCTCCTTGATCTTGCACACCCTGCAGATCAACTAACCTTGCTTACCTATAGATCTTCCTGGTCTTGCACTCTTATAGACCTTCTAGATCTTACACTTGAAGGATATAATCCTTTAGTCCTTAATTACAATACAACCCCATGGGTCTTTTAAATAGATCCCAAACCAAACAATAATTAGAAACGCAGACTCAAGACTAAAATTAGTCTTTACATACAAACTAACTATTCATCTAAAATTAGAACAACAGTTCTAGAAATACACAGGTGACCGATGTTGGTTCCTGTCTGACCGATGTTGGCCGACCATAACCGATGTCAGTTACTATGTAGCTGAAGATAAGACCGATGTCAGTTGGCCTACCCGACGTTGATTACTGTAACACTCAACAACCTCCACATTTGCATACCTATGAAGCTTTTAGCTCCACAACTTAACAATCTCCCACTTGGAGATAAACAGCTACACCTGTACCTGTACCTATACATCCTCTAATTTGTTTCTGGCTTGTATCTCCATCTTCAAGTTCAATCTTGAAGACCAACAGAAGTTAAATGAAGATTCAACTTCTCCTTTGTTCTCGACTTTGTTAACATATCTACAGGGTTTTTATCTATATGGATCTTTTCTAGCTTCAATTGTCCATCCTCTAATACCTGTCTAATGAAGTGGTACTTAAGCTGTATATATCTAGTTCTTGAATGAAACACTGAATCCTTTGCCAAATAAATTTCTCTTTGACTATCACTGTATAATCTGTAACTCTCTTGCTCCTTTCCCAACTCTTCCATTAACCAAGTCATCCATATCATTTCCTTGCTAGCCTCTGTGACTGCAACAACCTTCTGCAACTCTAAAATCTAGCTAACCGCCATTCCACCAATAGTGAACACATATCCTGTGGTGCTTCTCCTGCCATCCAAGTCACTTGCCATATCCGAATCTACATACCTATGTAGAGAAGTGTTTGACCCTGCATAACATAAATGCCTACTGTTGGTCTCTCTTAGATATCTGAGAATCCACTAAACTGCTTTTCAGTGCTTCTTTCTTGGATAGGCCATAAACTTGCTGATAACTCCACCTGCTTGAGTAATATCAGGTCTAGTACATACCATGTACTCAACCTTATTATGTGATTTAGGACATATTCTTTACTCAGCTTGAACTATCCAACCATAGGTGTGCTTACTGGTTTTACATCTTGCAAATTGAACCTCTCCACTACCTTATTCACATAATCCTTTTGAGATAAAATCAACCTATGATTTTCTCTATTTCTAGAAATACTCATGCCAAAGATTGCTGCTCTTAAATCCTTCATGGCAAATGTTTGAGCTAATTTTACCTTTAGCTCAGTAATCTCCTACATGTGTGAACCTATAACAAGCATATCATCCACATACAATAATAGGATAATGTATCTAATATTATCCAACCTGGTAAAATAAACACAATGGTCACATTGATATTGACTAAAGCTATGCTTTGTCATAAACTTGTCAAACCTCAAACACCATTGCCTTGCAGCTTGCTCAAGACCATATAACCTAGCCTTATGTCTCACCTATCCATTCTCTCCTTTATTTACTCTATAACTCCATTTATTTTTTAGTCCTTTCTTTTTGGTTGGCAAATCTATCAAATCTCACGTTTGGTTCTCTTCCAAGGAATCAATTTCCTCATTCATGCCATGCTCCCACTTTTTCCTGGATTTTACCTACATTGCCTCTTCAAAACTTCTTGGTCTTTTACCATTAGTGAGAAACAAGTAGTATAAAGAAGGGGAATAACGAATTTGAGGCTTACTTACCCTTTTAGACCTCCTCATGGGCATTTAAGACTCTTTGATAGCTTGCTATTTGCTCAAATTTCATTCTAACAGTGACCGATCCCAATCATCTCTTAGTCTGCACCTGACTGATGTTGGTTCCTCCTAACCAACCTGACTGATGTCAATTCTCACCTAATCGACATCAGTTTCCACCTTCCTGACATCACCGACTTTGGTCTCCACTAAACTGACATCGGTTCCTACCTTATCGACGTTGGTCTCTACCTGACCAATGTCGGTGTCTGTGTTTTTCTATGAGTGATGATTTTTACTCATAAGCTCATTTTGGATCATAACCTTGTTAAAATCAACATTGCCTTGCTCAGAATTATTTAGCCTCTTGAGCTGATCACTGTCCATCACCTTCTCCTTGAAAACCAAGGCTTTCCAATTCTTAACATTTGACTTAAAAACATGCATTCTCTTCTCACTCATGTGACCAAGCCTACAGAGCCACGTCTTTGTATTTACATCTAAAGTAGATAAAATAGAAAGAGAATCAATAATACAAGTAGATAGATAAAGTGTACCTATTTTTTACCTCTTGCTAATACAAGTGCACCCTTGAAAACTTTTCAAGATTCTGCTGTGAGAGTTACTATATAATCCTCATCACCCAATTTTTATACAAAAATTAGACTCCTTTTTAAGATGGGAACATGCATGACATCCTTCAACACCTATATATTGCCAGTCTGTAATTTCAGCTACACTTTTCCTTTGCCAACAATTTGACAAGGCTCACCATCCCCTAAATAAAATTTTCCAAAGTCTCCATGGACATAATCATGAAAAAATTCTCTATTTGGGGTTGCATGGAAAGAGGTACCAAAATCTAAAATCTAAGATTTTACTTTATCTAAGGAACATATAAGAGCATTCTATGCAACAATATCTGCATCTTTTACTTCTTTATTTCCTTCATGCTAATCTTCTACCAACCAACAATCTTTCTTTACATGCCCTTTCTTTCCACAATTCTAGCAGGTTATTCTTCTATTTTTGGATTTGGATCTACTACCTATCTTTGACCTTGATTTCCCTTGCTCGACCTTCTCTCTTTGCTTTCTCCTAATTTCAACACTTAAAGCATTACTTGATGTTTCTTCTGTGCTTTTTTTGTTAATTTTTTCATTCAATATTGCACTAACAATAACATCAACTTTCAAGATATTTAAAGAAGACACAGTATTACTAACTACCATTACCAAGCTATGCCAACTTTTAGGTAAAGAGCATAAGATTAAGAGAGCCTTAATTTTATCATCAAAAACTATTTTAACTGAAACTAACTGATTTACTAATCCATGGAAATCACTAAGATGACTATATACCGATCCATCTTCCTGCATTTGCAAATTAAATAATTGCTTCATAAGAAATACCTTATTCAAAGCTGAGGGTTTTTCATATAAATTTGCCAAAAATTCTATTAACTCTACCATTGTCTTTGCCTGTGATAAGTTGAAAATCACAGATGATGCCAGGCTCAACCTTATAGATCCCAGAGCCTTTCTTATCAAGAACATTCCATTCTTCATCTTGCATATCTGTGGGCTTCATTGAAACACCACCCAATGGTAAGTACAGATCTTTCTGATACAGATAATCTTCTATCTGCATCCTCCATAATTGATAATTATTGCCATTAAATTTCTTCATTCTTAGTCTACTTTCTTCTGCCATTGCTTTACTCCCACTCAAACAAAAACCCCTGTGAGTGACTTGTAATCAACAAACACTAACCTGCTCCAAACTAGGCTCTGATACCAACTATCAAGATCCTCTCCTAAGAGTACAATTGATTACCTTTGTATAAGCAACTAAACATGGAATTAAATTAGAAGTAATATGTAACTAAAATTCAAAAATAGTAAAGAATAGGTGATACGAGAAACAATACAATCTGTATTAACACTCTTTCAGAAGGAAATACAATGAAGAAATCTCACTCTTCCCACACCTCTTGGGTGTACAGTAATTCTCCCTCAAGAGTTCTCTCTCTCAATCAATTACAACAAATAATCAACTCAATACCAAGTTGTTGTTCCCTCCACCAGTAGATCTCCTTGATCTTGCACACCCTGCAAATCAACTGACCTTGCTTACCTGTAGATCTTCCTAGTCTTGCACTCTTGTAGACCTTCTAGATCTTACACTTGAAAGATATAATCCTTTAGTCATTAATTAGAATACATCCCCATGGGTCTCTTAAATATATCCCAAACCAAACAATAATTATAAACACAGACTCAAGACTGAAATTAGTCTTTACATGCAAACTAACTGTTCATCTAAAATTAGAACAACAGTTCTGAAAACACACAGGTGACCGATGTTGGTTCCTGTCTGACCGATGCCGGCCAACCATAATTGATGTCGGTTATTGTGTAGCTAAATATAAGACCGATGTTGGTTGGCTTGATCAATGTCAGTTACTGTAACACTCAGCAACCTCCACATTTGCATACTTGTGAAGCTTTTAACTCCACAACTTAACATGATTAAATAGAAAAAATGATAGAATGATCTCAAATGTTTTTGGGGGTCCTCCTTACCTTGAAATTTGGAAATTTTGGGCAATTCCCATTGAGGATAAGCATGGATAAGGATATATTGATGAATGGGTTCATTACAAATTTTATCATAAGATAAAAGATTATGAGACCTAGAAATGGATGATTCCAAATTGGTCATTTTATCCATTAACATCTTGATCAAGTCTGGTTGGGTTTGGGAAGCTACATAATTAAGGGGCACATTTTTTTGAGGTTGGGTGACAACTATGTTTGGATAAGTGATAGAAGGTGCTGAAGAAGCCATATATTGATAAGTGGTCACAAAACACTGAGATGGTGTCACATAGGGGTTAATTAACACAAATGGCTAGGTGGAAGGTGTTATGTACCCTTGTATATTAGAGACATATTAATAGATTTTCATGGGCAATTGTTGAGGAATGGAGGTGGGTTTAGTTAAATGTATGGATGAAGTGGTGAGTTGAGGTTGAGTGGTGGTACTAGTGCTAATGGGTAGAAGTGTTTGAGGTATATAGAGCACCAAGTTATAAAATGGGGTAGAATTTGATGGGTTGGTTGAGACAAGGGGAAGGGAGGAAATAGGGGTAGAGGATAACCCCATGGTAGGTGGAGTATAGGTAACTAGAGGTAAAGTTGAACCTATATGTGAAGTGTGGGGTGTGGTAAGAGGTGTTTGGTTGGAGGTTGGCATATTTGATTGGGTTTAGGTAGTGGTAGTAGATGGGACATTGGAGTAAGAGGAGGGTTGGGTTGAGATGGTACCCATCATAAGGTGGGGATGCATACCATAAGGAAGATCCATAGGAGGAACCAAAGTAATAAGGGTACGATTGGGTAAGTTGTTAAGGTAGTGTTGAAGAGAATCTAGGTTGTTGTCAAAGAAGGTAGTGAAATCCACATCACCTTCAAAAATAATTGGGATTCTGGTAGGAAGGGGAGAAAAATGAGGTGAACCCTCACCATCATAATTGTATTTGATGGATAAGGAGGAAGAAGGTGGTGGTTGATCAGTTTGGTTTCTCAACTATTATCTAGTAAAGACCATGTGAGAAAATAGGAAATATTATAGTGAAACTCACACCTCAAAAAAAGAGCAATCAAAAGAAAATAATTCAAGGCAAACAATGCATACACTAAAGGTGCGTTAATTCATAGAATTATTTTTAGATCACTTTTGGCTTATGCCTTAGAAAGTGTGAAGAGGGAATTTGGCTTGTAGATCAGGTAATAAAGAGGCAATCTAAGGTTGGTTTTAAGTTGTTTAGGTGTTCAAGAAGAAAATATATGTTAAACTTCAATACGTGGCTTGGTATTAGGGCCTACCTCCTCACTTCATAGTCCCACAATAGTAAGAGTGTCGGGTGCTTAGCCGAAATATACCGAGTTTAGAGTTTATACTCAACCAAAGAGCTGAGTTGGTTCTCCCCTTAGTGGTGAAATTCAAGTAAGATAATCAGGAAGGGGTAAGGTTGCCTCTAGGTGATTAAATGCTAATAGGGCCTTATCTTAGGTATGTTTTGATGTGTTAATTATTTTGTGGTTTGGCTTAATGTGTAATAAGAAGTGTGAAAACTATGATCAATTACTTTGCCTTCTAAGTTAGTAGATGAATTAAGACAAGTAGGCAATCAATGTATGTAAAAGGTTTATTTTAATCCCACAAATAAAATTTTATATTTCATTTGATGAGCAAAAAATAAGGAAGAAAAAGGGAACTAGGTCCCACTGGACATGCCAAATGGTTTAGTTAATTTCCATTCATTTCTTAGTTTGGAAGTAAAGTAATGAAACTAGTAATAAGATGTGTATAAAAATACCTGGTAAAGTGTGCACTTGAATCCAGATGATAGTGGAAACTGCTCTTTGGCTAGGAAGGAATAACATATTGATAATACAAACACTTGAAAAGAAGTTTGTTAGATGTGTGGTTGAGTGGACTGCCTAGCATGAGCTAGATCCAAGAAGTGTAGTGCTTACTAGGAGGCTGTCAAACCACTATTATAATAATTAAGCTGATAAAAATGTAAATAAAGGATACTTGAATTCAATGATATGAAAGTAAATACATGTAAGAAAGAGAAATTAAATGCTTGTTTAAATAAAACAACTAAAAATAGAAAAAGCAATTCAACACTTATGCTAAAATGGTCGGGGTTTGGTTCAAAAAATTAGAAAGGTTATTGTTATAAAAAAAATAGAGAAAAGTGGGTTTGGTTGAGGGTAAAGGGATAAAAATAATTTATTGGATTTTGTGCCACAGTGATTAGTTATGGTTAGGTTAACTGACTATGGTTAGTGTAACTAGTGATAGTTTGGTAACTGATGATGGTTGAGCTAACCAATGGCAGTTGCCTATGTGTTTTGGGATGATATTGAAGGGGAGTTGAAAAATGATGAATAAGTAGGTAGGGGTTTTGATATATGCCTATGGGAAGGAGAATAAAATGTTAAGAGGTCTAGTTGGGTTAGGGAGGTTAAAAGTAAGATGAATAAATGAAAATAAACATGAAATACTTGTAACTTGATGGTGGATGGCTGAGGTAATTTGGCTAGAGTGATATTACTTCAACCTTCAAAAGTGATGCAAATAGATATTTGGGTCTCCAATGATGTTTCTTGATTTCTGAAGGGATGCTAGATACTTGCACAATAAAATACAATAACCTGAACATGAATTCATTTGTGGATCTATTTCACTTCCTCCTCTTCTCCTTTTGTAGGATAAAGTTGTTAATTGGGATGGAAGAAGTTACTAATTTGATATGGGGATAAAGTTTCCTATTAAATAGGTTTTAAAATCAAGTTACCATTTATGGAGATGTTGATCTCACACAAGGACCTAACCATCGATGGTTAGGCCAACCATCGATGGTCAAGGGGATAGAGGAAAATTGGTTAAAGTAAGTTGAATTAAATGGATGTGTTAAATGTGTTAAGTTAGGGGTTAAGTTAGTAAGTGAGTCTATTTGACTAAGTGGTCCACTAAATGTGAGGTCAAATGAGGGTTAAAGAGGTATTTTGACATTAAAAGTTGTCATGTGTAATTTTAAAGTGTCTACAATAACCATAATGACCTTCACAACTGAGGTTTGTATTCTTCATTTTTATCAATAGAGTTTTTAAACATCATCTTATTTATACAAAACCTATTTTATTATATTCTCCATTCCTCCTATTTGAATGGAATCATCCCCTAAAAAATCACAACTAACTCCTATATGACTAAAGAGGAAACATAACTGATTCTTGGCCATTTTCCCTACGTGAAGGTCTCTTTCTAACTTTGCCTTTTCTTGATTTTCATAATATGACTAAATTTTACCTTGACCTTATGACTCATGAACATGTTATGAAACTTCTATAAGGTGTAAATCCCCTTGATATGTTCAACATATTTTTTCTAACTCCTTAAAGGCTTGAAAGTCCTTATAGAAAGTTTACAAAATTCAAATTTCTCAAGAAGGAAGTTTTGGTGGGAAATGTCCAAATTCAAATTTTATGCACCATTAGACACTCTAGACTCCTCCAATGGACTAACCATAACATATAAAAACTATATGACATGTAATAGACCAAGATAAGAACAAAAATGGATCAAATTTGGGGTCATCTTGATATGCCCTTGCATCAAGTAAGGTTTGGTTGGGGGGTAGAAGATGGGTATGTCCATGAGATGGACACTTTGGCCTTCCCCTTATCCTTCTATTGTGCTCTCATAACCACATGGATGGTAAAGATAGAGGGAGGAATTGGGGTAGGAGAGTTATTTGGTTCTTTATCACTCTGAGGTGAGAGTGGAGGAATAGATAGGTTTTGGCTAGTGGTTGTTAGTTGTTGGATTAGCAATGGGCCCATGGGAGGTTCCTCTATTAGTAGATCATCCTCATCATAGAGATGATGGATAATGTTTTAGAGAGCCTTACAGTTCTTCATGTCATGAATTGGTGTCCTATGATAAAAACACACTTGGTGGTCATTATACCATATGGGTTTTGAACTGAGAGGGTTGAATGACCTAATAAGGGCTAAGGTCAAACAAGAAGCTTGCAATAACCTTTGAAAAATGGTAGAGTAGGATTTAATTAAAGGTGGAGAGGGTTTAGAGGTGTTGGTCTTGGTTGGTAAGGTGGAAGTATTTTTGGGAGTAGGTTTGGTGTTGGAAGGTTTTGGTAAGGTAGTGTTCTTAGCTAATGGTTTAGGTTTTAGTGAGGGAAAGGCTGATAGGTTAGAGGTAAGAGGTTCTAGGATAAGTAGTTTGGTATTTGATGGCATGTTGAAGATAGGTGTGTCAGAAATCAAGTGTGATGGTGTAACCAATAGCGATGGTTGGGACAACTAGATTCCTAATAAGAGTGGTGGGATGAGGCCCCAAGATAAAGGGAAAGGTTGAGGGAAATAGGATTCTATCCCTCTAACCTTTTGCTAGATTTACTTCCTTGGTCAGTTTGGTTTTGCGGTTGGTTATTAGGCTTGGTGAAGTAAGCTCCACTTTCATAGATGGGTGATTAAGACTCTGTGTAGGGAAGGTGCCAAGGTTCTTGGTTGGTTTGGTTGGAGAGGATGACTTGGTGGCTTGGTAATTGATCACTTTGGATGGTTGAGGAATAGTTGGGTTGGTAGAGGCTTTCGTTAGTTTGGTTGGTAAGATAGGAGTGTGGATAATGGAGGGGGTGGGTTAGTTTGCCAAAAATGTGGTTAGAGGTTATTATTTGGAAATTTAAGGGATCCCTAATTGATTCTAGAAGTGGATCAATCCATGTCAAGTTTGAAGATAAATTCCAATTTTTTCACTAACCTAGAGAATGGTTTATATATTGATTTTGTCCCTTGGATAGTGGATTTGAAAGATAAGACCATAGGTTGATATATAGGGGTGGTAACCTCATCCTTTTCCTCAATAAAGGGATTCAAGGTTTGAATGGCTGACTCCTCGATGAGAGGTGTAGACATAGGGGCTTCCTCTTTAGGAATGATCTCCAAAGGGGTAGTAAATTGCTCGGTGGTTAAGGGAGAAGGTAAAATGGTTGTTTGTTCTAGTATATTAGTGGAAGGGGGTTGATGGATCTAATACCTCAATAAGTGGAGGAGTGGAAAGGGATGCTTCCTTAGTTTGGGTCTCTAAAGGAAGAGGAGATAACTCCACTAGCTCAGTAGGTGAAGAATAGATAGATTGGGTAGTAGGTTTTTCAGCAATGAGTGTGTTAAGAACCATATTAATAGTATGGGAATCATGAGAACACTCAACCTTGTTGCTCTCATTTTTGGTAGGTTCTTGATTGGAGAAATGTTGCTTAAAAATGTCAAGGGCTTGGTTTTGAGGTACATTAGGGTTATCAAACACAAACTCTCTTTTGTTAAGGAGAGATTGGACAATGCTCTTAAAGGTATTACACCTACTAACATCGTACCCTACTAGGTAGAAGGCACATAGATCATTCTTGTTATACCAACTAGGTGCAAGATGAAAAGAATTAAAATTGAGGTGGTTTGATAAGAGGAAGTTATATGATGTTGGCCTTTAATAACTTCTCTAGGATTGAAGCATAGGATTCCCCAGGTGGAGTAAATTTATTTTGGGTGTTTTGGTTTTGGTTCCTCATGTTTTGCTTTAAGGAGCTAGAGGAATTTAGTTGGTTGATAGATGGTGGAGAAGTAGATTTAAGTAAAACCATGTTTGTAGTTCCCTTGATTTTGGTCTTTGTCTTGGTTTGGTTACTCAGTTTAGAAGAAGAGGCCTCATTGGGGTTTTTAGGTAGAGTTTTTGTTTTTTAGTTTTAGCTTTCCTTCATCAATGGATCTATTATCTAATTTATGCACCATGGTAAAAGCCTCATCAAAGGTTTGGAAGCTCTGTACATGAAATATGGAATATATGTGATTGGCACATGCCTGAGCAATTTTTTTCATTAGTTTAGGTTAAGGTAAGGAAAAGGAAAGATGATTGATTAGGCTCCTCTAATGAGCTACAAAATCAGCAATGGATTCATCATCAAATTTTTAGATAGAGTAAAGGTCAGTGATGTAAGCCTTCTTAGAGACATTTATCAAAAAGTGATTTAATAATGTTTGGGCTAGATGGGTGAAGGAGAGCAAAGAGTGCTTGGTTATGGAACTATACCAGTCTAAGGCTGGACCGAACAGGGACATATGAAAGGTATGAAGAAGGAAGGCATAATCATAGGCAATCAATTAACATGCATATCTAAATACCTTGAGGTCCTATTGGGAATCCTTCTTATTATAAAACTTGGAGAACTTGGTAAGTTCCCACTGAGGAGGATATGGTCTAATAAGGATAGATGGGTGGATGGGCTCATTATAAATTTGATCATACGATAAGATATTGTGAGCCCTAGAAATGGATGACTCTAAGGTAGTCATCTTATCCATGAGAATATTCATTAGGTATGCTAGGGTTGTGCACCCAAAATATTATAAGGTACATACTATTGTGGTGGTTGGGTGGAAGATATGTAAGGGTAGGTGGATACGGGTGGTTGGGTAGTAGATAGAGGTACATACCCTTATGGGTTAGGGATATAACCTAGGTTTGGTGAAACGGGCACCTATTGGGTAGGATTGATGGTTAGGTTGGTGGTCAAAGGAAGGGTGGTGAAACTTGTGATGATTGGGGTAGGTAGAAGGTATAGGTACCATGAGATTTTGAAGTAGGGTAATGGTTAGCGGATCAGAGGTAGTCGATGGAATGTTGGGAATGACAATGGTAGGCACTTCCATGATGAGAGGAGTGTAGGTGGATAGTGGTTGGCTTACTCTTAATTTAGAGGAGTTGGTGGGGGTGGAAGGTGTAAGGGTGTTTTTAGGTTAGGTAGGTTGGTTTTCCACAGTAGTATCAAAGTGATTGTTAGTAGATGAAGAGGATTGAGTATTCAATGGTTGGGTAGTGATTATAGAAGTAAAAGTGTTTCCCATAAGGTGGGAAGGCATGTCATAAGGTGGGTCTATAAGCAAAACCAAATTAGGGGTATGATGAGGCATGGTGTTAAGTTAATGATGAAGGGCCATAGGGTTATTATCTAGGAAGGTGGCAAAGTCTGTATCTCTTTGAGGAACTTATTGAGGGAAAAGAAGACTTTTTAAAGGGTGAAGAGAATCTTCTAGTTTATAAACATAGTCCATGGATGAGGAGGTGGAAGAGTTCAATTGGTTCGGTGATGGGTTTTGCTCTATTAGATCCCTTCGCTACTAATAGGTTAGAACCATCCAAGGTAGGGGAGAGAGAATGCATAAATAATCTCACCACTCAAACAAAGAGAAGACAAGAAATGATCAAAGAAAAAAAATCACACTTTAAAAATCATGTTAAGTCCTAAATTTATTTTTAGTCTTTCTTTTGGCTCATGCCTTAAGCTTTTAAGAATTTGTGTGACTGAAATTGGATTATAGAGCGGGTACTAGAAAGGAAGTATATGGTTATTTTTAGGTTATTCAGATGCTTAAAAAGAATATGTATTTAAAATTAATATGTGACTTGGTATTAGGGCCTACCCTTCACTTCACACATTACAGAAACAAGGGTGTTGGGTGCTTAGCCAATATATACTAATTTCCATAGTTTATACTCAACCAAAGAGCTGAGTTGGTTCTCTCTTTAGTAATGACCTCCAAGTAAGATTATTGGGAAAGGGTAAGGTGACCGCTATGTGATGAAATCTTAGTTGAGCCTTGTCTCAAGTTTTTTTTATGTTTAATTTATGAAGGTTGTTTGGTTTAGTGTGTGTGACAAAAAGTGATGCTATGATAGGATTAATTTGTTTTAAGTTAAATTATGTGAGCTAAATTTTCAAGCAATCAATGTATGCACTTAATTTTAAGCCCAAAATAAAAATTTGATTTTATTTATGAGCACATAATAGAGAGAAGAACATAAAGATGCAAATAAGAGAAAATCCGAGTAAAAACTTAATGTCCCACCAGGAATGCTAGAATGTTTCATTGAATTTCACCTTATATTTTGAAAAAGGGAAGAAAAAGAAACTAAAAATGGGTATGGTTGAAAAAATTATTTGATTGTACACCCTTTGAATTAGATGATTATGGAGAGCTCTTATTTGACTTAGGAGGATGACCTAAAAATAATAAAACACTAAAGCAAATGGTTGGTTAGATAGATAATTGAGTGGATTGCCTAATGCTAGCTAGATCCCAAAAGAAAGAGCTTCTTTGAGAGCTGTCAATCCACATGTTTTACATAATTAAGTTTATAAATAGAATAGAAATTACTTGCATAAATAATCAAAAGGTATTGAAATTAAATACAATAAATGCTTGCTAAAGAAATATACTAAAAATTATTAATATAGCAATAAGCAAGTCAACACTAGTGCTAAATGGCTTGGGTCTATTTTAGAAAATTAGACAAGGGTCTGTGAATAGGTAGGGACATAAAAAATTAGATTTGGTTAGGGGTAAGAGGTTGAAAATAAATTGATATTATTTCTTGCCACAATGACCATCAGTGGTTATGGTGACCGTTAGTGGTTAAGGTGACCATCGATGGTTGGAACAACCATCAATGGTTACTGTGTGTAGGTCTAGATTAGTAAATAGCTAGTTAACAAGATTCCAAAGTTGGATTCCAAGAGGTTGGTTAGTAATAGGCTAGTTAAAAATAAAAATAAAGTAAATGAATTTAGAAAACAAATACTTATCTTGTCAAAGGTTGATCTGGCGATTGATTAAGGTGGTTGACCTATTGGTGGATTCTGGTGTGATTTCAATAGAGTAATGATACTTGACACTTTGGTGGAGTGATGATAGCAAGTTGGATCTCTAACGTAATGGATAGATCACTGATGATAATTAATTTACAAAAAATAAATTCTAGATGCACAAGATCTTGATAACAATTGTAGATGGATTCCACCTCCTTGATCCTCTCTTTTTATAGGCATAGACAAGAGGTTCAAGTGGAGGTTCAAATAGGGTGTCTAATTATAACTCAATCAAGCATGAATTCACACATAGATGAGGATAAGTTAAATTTATAAAAGTAAGTAAGGTGACTTGAATGTTTTTGGTTAAAGAGGTGCACCCTGACCATCGGTGGATAGGGTGACCATTAATGGTCAAGGGCCAAGGCAAAGAGTGGATAAAAAGGTAGGTTAAGTCAGTTGGTCAGTACTAACTTGGGTTACACTTGGTTAGGGGTCAAAGGGTTAGATTGGTCCTAAAGGGGTCCTACATCAGTCTAGGGGTTTTTCAACATTTAGAATCATGGTGTGTAGATTTATGATGTCTACACCTTGTTCTTTGTTACATTGTGGTGGAAAATAATGCCTCTACCACATGTGCATGAACAATTATCTTTAAACTGCACTAACTTGGTTTTTGTTTATGTGTGTTTATTTGAGTTTTCTTGATGTTTTGTTGTGATTTCACACCTCTCCTTTTATTTATTCTCATTTTCTCTTTTTATTAATTCTTATCTCATCTTGGTCTTGTGTTTCCCTATATGGTTTTGCTTATCTCTTTTGTGTTTCAAAACATCTTGACGATTCACATGGATCTTGATTATTTATATCTTGATCCTATGTTATTGGACCATTTTATTTATTTGATTTTTGTTGGTGTCTTTTTTTTTGTTTGATTTTGCTTTTCTCTTTTGTGTTCAAGAATGTCTTGATGGACCACATAGATCTTGATTATTCATATCTTGATCCTATGTCATTCAGATGTTCTTGATTTTCATTTTTAAACATTATTATTCCTCCTTAAGTCTTGATTATTCATATCTTGATTCTAAGTTAGGTTCATTTATGTTTATCTTTTTATTTGTCTTTGATTTTTTGTTTAAATGTAAATATGTAACTCTAGTTTTGGTCATTATTTAACATTATCCTTAGTTATAGGTATTTACATTTGAATCAGCTCCACACATTTTAAATACCATGTCATTATAAGTTCTTCATACTTATACTACCTAATTTATTTTTATATAGCACTCACTTTGTGCTTTAGTGTCAAAGTCTTAACATCAACAAAGCTCCAATGAATAGTTTTGAAGATCACTATGCATAATCTAGGCTCATGATATGAAAATAGGCATTTAGGTACCATGCATTTTAGCACTTCAAATCTATGCTTAGATATGCATCTCTTCACGTACATCATGAGTCTAATCAAATCTTTGGTCAATTTTTTTCATTCCTCATTCCTTTCTATCCCACTTCCTAGGAGAACTACATAGACTTGAGGTGTTACTAGATTATGTTAGCAATACTCAATTTATATTAAGGTCAGATCAACTATCTTTTATTATTCTTTTCATCTCGTTCATCATTTTGTGCATTCTCATATGCTTGGTTTTATAAGCCATTATACCATCACATCTATGTTTGTGCCCACTCATTTTAATCTATGACATAGGTTATTTCTTTGAGCTATTTTGCTTGTTTATTCACCCATGCTAAGGCACCACATCAGATCCTATTTCAAGAATCAAATCCACCCTACAGGGGCAAACCATTATTTATTCTTTATCAATGATCAAAATTAGCCATACTAGGGCATAACTATCTTATCAAAATAAAATATACTCTACTAGGGCACTTCTTATTATCATCTATTTATATACCACATTTTCCCTTTTCCTCTAATTCTAAGCTCTCCACACTATTTTCCATGATGGAAAACTTTTAGTGTGTAACTTGTCTTGGGATTGATTAATGCCGTAAGCACACAACTTGCATTCTAAAATTAGGTGTGTTTAAAGTATGTCCCTTACATTTATGGATTTTATCCTTCCCATTCCCCCATATTTATGGATAATTATACTTATAATTATATTTTGATCATTGATGGTGAACACATGCAAAAGCATTAGCTCATCTAGATGTGATCTATTCCATGGGTTAATCCCTCACTTTTTCTCTCTTTTTGAGAGTCCATCCTTCTCTTTCATCCTAGTATGTCCTCTCAAAGGGGAATCATCGGTCATTTTTAATTTCTTCTTGAAAAATGTTTTCTTTGAAAATATGTTTCTTTGCTTAAGTTTCTCACTATGCCTTCACAAATAGGGGGGAAATATAGACATCCAATTCCTAACACCATTTATGTTGAATTTGTCAATCTTACTTGAATTGTAATCAAATGCACATTTTAGGTCAAAATAACTAAAACACCCTAAATGGTTCAAACTTTTTATTTACAAGTGTCAATTTAGGCCAAAATATCCCTAAATAGGGCAATGCATTTTATGTGATTCATAACTTTGATCAATTCATTTCAATTCAAAACGATGATTTTATCTTTTTGTGCTCTATATCACTCTTTTCTTCTAATTCATTAGTACATATCATGTACTTTTGTTATTATATGTTGGAAACATCCTAAATGGGAATATGTTGCCAACACAACTAACATCACCTTCTAATTATTCCTGAGTCAAATTATAACCTAGTAATATGACTTTCTGACCATTTTGATTAATTAAGGCCCAATTTCTAAATAATTGCATAAATATCAATTAATATTATTTAAGGCTAATTAATTCAAATTAAGAGCTTAAGTGGATTTTCCATTGAGGTTATTAAATATTTATTTTTGGAAATTGCTTTCTTTTAACTGCATTACCTAATGACATCATTTCTTGGAAAGGCATCCCTAGGCCATAAATGCATAAAATATCTGAATCATGGCCTCCCATGCCTCATTAATTTCCCTTATTCCTAAATAATTATAAGGAAATTTATTAATTTTAGCCTCCAAAATTGAATGGATTCTTGGCCACACATCTTGATCTCAAGATGGGTGGTCACAATTCATTCTGATCAATCTTAAAAATTTATAAATAAGAGGGCATAAAACATCATTTTTAAGCTCAATTATTGTAATGTTATAATGATAAAATATATTCATAACTCATTTGTGTTTTTATTATTGTATTATTCATATTTGGATTAGCTTCATTTTATAGGCAATTAGATAGTTTCAATATAATGAGCCTAGGTTTTATGGAGTGTTCTTAAGAGATTAGAGGAGTTTGCCACCATTGTTGATGAAGACAAGAATTCTTGATTAAGGGGAGAACATGTTTTTGAGAAATAGATTCACTTGTAAAGGTAATGGTTTAATTTATTTCATTTGTATCCTATTTTTATTAGTAAAACCCCACTTGAATAGATTGGCTTGATTTAATTAGCTCTCTATGCATTTTTCTTTGATTTTTGGACTAATTCTTAACTAATCATTTCTTGTAATCCAATCTATAGTAACTATTATGTTTGAGTTGAATCACCTTGATGGATTGAGAAAACACTATAATATGTTGTAATTGACCCACCAATGGCAAATGGAAAATGATATTTTCTGTGTTAAGCAAGATTAGAAATCTCTCTTTAAGAGAATTTTACAATAATCAAAAGTTTGTAAGTGCCTTATCAAGAAACTTGGTTTGGTATTGTTAGCGTGGTTTTACATTTACAAATTAATTAATTTGAGTTTAAATATAAAAAATGGGATAATGACATGATCTATGCAAATCAAACTTAAAAACCTTAGCTTGTAGGTGTCTTTGAGAAACTTCTATTTGAGAGACATTCCAAGAAAGCCTCCTTGTGTTTAAGAGAGGCTACAATAAATGAAAATTTGTTAAGTGACTTATAAAAAAATTCTATCTGAGTGAGTTTGAGAGAGGCTAAAATAAATGGAAATTTGTATATGCCTTACCAAAAAACTCTTTTTGAGACATGCCAAGAAAACCTCCATTTAAAAGGTTACAATAAATTAAGTGCCTTACTAAGCATCCAATTAGAGTGCATAAAATAAGAATATTTTTAAAAAATTATGTTGATGGATTAATCATATCAATGTAATTTTTTTTCAAATCCCACTTATGTGTAAATTATAATTTTTATGACAAGCAAGTTAAAAACCTCCATTTGAGAGAGGCTAAAATAAATCAAATGGGAAAATGACATGTTCTATATTGATCAAGCTTAAAAACCTCAAGCTGAGACACTGAACTAGGTATAAAAAATTTAAGTGCCTCACCAAGCAACTCACTTGAAAGGCTACAATAAATCAAATGGGAAAATGACATGTTCTATACTGATCAAGTTCAAAAACCTCTGGCTAAGACACTAGAATAGGTTAAAAATTTGTAAGTTCCTTACCAAGAACCTTACTTTGGTTTTTGGTGTGGACTTAAATGTTAATTGATTAGAGTAAAAATTTTACAAATGGATAAATCCCATGTTCTATATCAATTAAAATTAAAATGACATATTAATTGATTTGAGTTCACCTTGAACGAGTGAGAACACCTTAGTGTTTGTAATTTATATCATACACATGGTAGGAATTAATCCAAAATAAATGATCATGAATTATATGATGAATATGCAAATCCCTACACTTCAAAAAAATATTCAAAATTTTTATGGCTTATTCTCTATGTGGAAAATTATTGTAAGCATGGTTATAATTATGATTTTGGTAGATTTATAAAAAAATATTCAAATTTTTGATGACTTATTCTCTACATGGAAAATTATGTTAAACATAGTTATCATTATGATTTTGGTAAATTCCTAAAAAAAAATATTTAAGAATTTGATGGCTTATTATCTACATGGAAAATAATTTTAATTATGGTTATCATTATGGTTTTGGTAAATTATTAAAATGAAGTTTACATTTTGAATCTTCTTGACCTCTTCGAGATTAGGTGGACCATCTTAGAAATTATAGGGAAAAAAAAAATACCTATGGTGAGATTAAAATTGTGGCATTAAGAATTAACTATTAATTATAATAGATAGTGTTTGTGCATGGGCTAATATGACCAATATGAAAATATTATTTATTTTTATAGATTAGGATACAAACAAAAGACCCTAAAATATAACATGCATATATTTGGATGGTATAACAATAATATTTGATATGCACACACATTTAACACTGGGTAAACCACATTCAATGTCAAGTGTATAGGGTTCCTAAATCATATGCCTAAGATATGGGGTATGGTTTTAACTATATATAAACATAAATTAATGATATGTCTGATAATATAGTGTAAGGAAATCATATGCAAGGAATTTAAAAAAAAGGTAACCTAGATCCAAGATAGTAATAACAATAAACTAAGCAAAAGGTAAATGACACAGTGGTGGATTGTAAGGATATTCTAAAGAGCCTAAATTGGTAATTTCAATCCTATAAAAACTATGCATACTAATGTATTTAGTATAAGAAGAAACTAGTTAATGATAAAAACATACATGCCATTATAAAAATAAACAAAGAAAATCTATCTACTAAGTAAATAAATTAAAGAGAAAAAGGATAAAAATATCTACATTAGGATTGACTCATCATTACATCAATCTCTCCCTTGGCTCTAACGGTACTTTAAAAGAATATTTGTATGATAAAGACCAAAAATGACAAGAAAAAAGACCTAGATGTCCTTAGTTGGGGACTCCAAATACTATGAAGCATCTCCTTGGTTCAAATCTTCTTATTGAGCTTCAGAGAAGTTGAATAAGACTTGACTTCCAATAGTAAGACTTTAACCTCTAAATCCTCCTTTTACTACTTAATGGAAGGAATGCATGTGAGAAAAAAAGAGTAGGTGAGTGTTGTGTGTTTTTGGGAATGATAAATATGACCCCTATATAGATGGTTTTCAACTTATAAATCCCCTGAGACATGTCGATGATAACAACCAAGCCAATATATTTGAATGGGATGTGAATTGACTTAGAACTATCTGACCAAGTGATAAATTAGGGAAGATATAGAAATAATCAAAATTAATATAATGATAATTAGGTAGGGAAAAAGTTGTATCAAATAGGGTGATACAATTGGAATATAGAGTAGTTAGAATTGGACATAAAGAGATAGAGAAGGAAAGACATAGAGAGACTTAGATGAGGTTGACTGATAGTAGTGAAGGTATAAAAAATATTATGCAAACATATCTCACAAAGTATCATGAACTGATCCTATGCCTTTCTTGGTGCACTCTTTAAGATGTGTATTTGGGGAGATTGAGGTGTAGATGATTTCAACAAGATAAACTATCGGTAGTGTAAAAAAATGAAAAATTTCAAGTGTATACAATATGTATGGGTGATCATTATAATTTTGGTAAATGTGTAAACTTCCATATGAGATTTTATGTTTTGAATCATATCAACCCCCTCAACAATTTGAGGGATATTTATCTCCTTAATGTATCTAAAAAATTATAGATAAATACATTACAAATATGATGAGAAGAAAATGATGGAAACAAATATAAAATAATAATTATAATTAATATTTAATGTAAATAAATGGATTACATTTGTGATATGATATTAGGATACAACTAGATGTAATGAGTCTTAAATGGACCATTTATACTCATGAGAGATGGGTTATTATGAATTGATATTTGTGAAATATGGGTTAATGTAGGTTTATTTTAAACTATGTAGTTGAATTCAAAACCATATCACATAATTTTATGCATGGTATAATTCACTACCAATACAAATTACATTTAATTAATCATTACTAATCATGCTAATTATAGTGAAATACAAATATTTGCTTAATTGAAATTAAAAATTAATTATCAAAGTAAATTCATAGGGATAATAAGTTGTATTTTAAACATGAATCTATAAATATTTAATGTTTTAATCTAAACCTAAAATTGGGCTACCAGACTTTTCAGTTTCCTCGCATAGAAATTTGGATATGATCTGTAATTATTGTCAGGATTTGCATTAATGTACATAGATGGTGATTGTCAAATAATAATATGATTTGATGAATGTGTTTCTATACTTCAATTATTTTCATTCCTCTATCTTGTTTTACATGTTGTAAATGGTGGTATGTGAAAATAGATAAATAAAGTTTTGGGGTTCTACATTATAGTCAGTGACTAGTGTGAATTAACCAGTCATTTAATTGTTAGACCCTACAAAGATAATAGAGGTGTAAATAAATAGAAATTTCATAACATGAAAAAATTTAATAAGGGATGTAATAGTGTTTCATAATTATAATTTTATCTCAGACAATGATAAATGATTTACCAATTTCTTGATTCTTAAAATGTAGTATAATACTTGTTTATTTATAATAAATTAAATTCTAAATAGGTACTTATTAACATGAATATTAGCCTTTAATTACTATGAGGAAAACATATGGAAAGTAG
This sequence comes from Torreya grandis, assembly GCA_037957365.1. Taxonomy (NCBI): domain Eukaryota; kingdom Viridiplantae; phylum Streptophyta; class Pinopsida; order Cupressales; family Taxaceae; genus Torreya; species Torreya grandis. The sequence goes on along the minus strand of JARHVA010000301.1, from coordinate 285,229 downwards.
GGGATGTGGGAATAGTGATTTATAAAATAACAAAAAAAGGGACCAATATTATTGGGGCCACCCCTAAAAGGTCCTAAGGTCATCAAGTGTGGGCCTGACATAGGACCCAAGAAGCATAAGAAATAAAGGAAGAATTCTTAGGGAGATAATAAGAGGGGAGGGAAACCATTAGAGGTTAAAAAATCACACCAAGAACACTAAATAAATGATATGTAATTTATTATATAAATTGTTTTTTGAAAATTAGATGTAGAGTTATTTTTATTGATGTTTCATCTACTTAAATCTCTCAAATGGAAATGGTTTTAGAGTGTTTTAGGGTGGTAAAATGTACATTAAAATGAGTAGAATATTTTCAAACTATATACTACTTAAAAATAAAGGAAACAAACCATATGAAACAGTCTAGTGATTCTAGTGTGGGGAAAACCAATTGGATGTAATGATTGCACATCTTCCTTTCCTTTATAATGAGTCATGGGAAAATAAAAATATATTATATATCACACTCTCTAATGTATTATATATTCATAATGTTTCTATGGAAATAATTATAAGGATCATTTATTAGTTTTAACTATGTAAAAATGACTACTCCTTTATACCCACTCACATTCATAAGATCACTCTAACACTCCTTGATCTAGGAGGATCTAAGACTTTGATCAACTTGCATTTATGTGGCATGTGCCAACTTCACTAGTAGTTTTAGCATCATCCCAAGCACACATGTGCATACCATTAATTTATGAATCCTCTTATATAATGCCACATAGATCCTACAATTTTATTAATGTACCACACACCACTATAATGGTTTTATTAGAAGACAATATACTTATTTATTACATAGTTGTTACAACTCTTATAATGCTTTAACTAACGCTTCATCTTCCTCTATTGTATATTAATACATTATTCTATTCTTTTTAATTTTTTAGTAAAATAGAGATATACTATGAAGTATGTCGGAATCATACATATATACTCTCCTATCTTTCACAAAACTTTATATGATACAACTTTACAATTAAAGTTATAATCTAGTGTCCATTCTCTTATTTGATCTTTCCCTTTTCTTGTTTTACTTTGATAAATCCTTCAACCTATGTTATTCATTATGTTTTTCTATAATTACCATTATAATCTGTTAATTGTGGTTATCCATCGAGTTTCCTCATGGGTCTCAAATCAATGGTATTAAAGGATACACACCTCATATTTTTTCATAGTGGTGTCATAGTTCTATCTGAAATCCTTGTTTATTGATGTGCCCACTCATACAAGGTATGATTAGAAGAAGTTAGGGATCAAAAACTATGACCATTAATCATACATTCCTTTATGTTGTAATATGGTATAAATATCAACACAACAAATATTTTTGACTTGAGAATTTTCTTAGAAAATAATTGAGGATGCCTTGCAAAGGTAGTGAAAATAATTGGGTTAAACATCCTACATGTGAATGAGCAGGTACTATTGATCACTTTTATCAAATTATCAAGCATGTTCACACTCATTCCAACATATCTCATTCAAAATGACCTTTTGGTAGTCACACATCATATAATGTACAAGTCAATCTAGACATCCCTATCTTTGAAATAAAAATAGATGCACATGCCCTAGAGAATTGGCTTCAATATAATATATTTGTATCATGTGGTTAATCTAGAAACATATGTAGATACCTAAAATGGTTTTGTATAATCACTTAAATCAACCTATTACCTTGTTAAAAACTATGATGACTAACATATTTATTTTTCTCAGTTATGACAAGGCCATGAATAATTCATGTAGGAACACATAGACACTTTTCATACTTTAGTTTCAAAATCGAATGTTTAAGTATTTGAGAAAAATATTATTTTTAAGTATAGATCATGGTGATACCATATATCCAATATAATACATGTTTCCTCAAAATATAATCCATTGAAGAATTATATAGTTTTGATAGCAAGTTCAAAGAAAAATTTAAATTGAAGACCAAGAAAGAAGATTCTAGGTTTGAGGAGGAAAAAATGTAAAAACATCTCAAATATAATATTAAATAAGGGAATAACCCTTTTCACCATCCTTAAAGGAAGAAAATACCATCAAATTATCATAATAACCAATCTAATATTATAAAGGGGTGCTCAATGCATTACTCTAGCAGTCATTGCACTGAAAAGAGTCATGCTAGGAGAACTTTAAGTAAACAACTTGAGGTAGTGGGTAATCACACTATGGTACTGAAGAAAGGTAATAATATAAATCTATTTTGAACATAGTGCTATGGTATGTATTTCCTACATTTCATCTTCCTCCAACTCTAAATCCAAAAAGATTGTTCAATTCTCAAATATGGATCAATGGTCAGCCAATACACTTAATCATTGAAAATAAAAGTCAAAAGAACCTGATTTATCCTAAAGCTATTTAAATATTGAAATTTACATTGATGCCTCACCCTTAACCATACTAAATTTGATGGTATAGTGTAAAATTTAGGAAATGTGTCACTCAGTAGTGTCACCTTGTGTAAAAATTCAATTTTTTTCAAGATTTAGTCCTTTGTGACATGGTGCCATTAAAGGTATGAAATGTTTTACTTGGTCAATTATATTTTTACCATCAACATGTGGTCTATGAGAAAATTCCTATAAATTTTTTCATATATGGTGATAATTGATACCACATATTATAAGTAGTTCCTAACACTACTATGTGAAGTATAATTCACGCCATAATTTATTCATTCAATTTTACATGCATGATGCTAAATTGAGGAATCTTTGTACCAACAAGGAAATGGTAAGTAACAAACAAAATATTTCATTAATCACACAATACAAAAATAGGGCATGTCACAAACTCATTTTACCCTTGTTATGGAAATTTGTAATTTTAGTGGAAAATAAGAATTTTGAAATTCATAGGGAAAGGTAGTAGATTGAGTTTTTAGACAATAAAGAGTAATTTTTTTATCGCATGATTTTTTTAAGAGCAACATCTTATTTTTTTCAAAGCTTAAAAAATTGGATAGCTAAATAAAGATATAATTTCTATGTAAATTGAAAATTGTTTAAACAATTGGCCTTTCGTCTTATAGATATTGTGTACTCATCAAGTAGGTTATATTATCCCTTTTACAAAGTTGTTCTTATGTATTAAGGTATACTTTGTAAGAAAAAATATCTTCATCAATGAGTTTTAATGTAAGATATGAGTTTGTATGTAATCCTAATATATCCATTTTATATACAAGGAGATTCATCATAAATTTATTATTGAGGTAGGGGTTGAAATAAAAGAAGCAAAAGAGGAGGATGCATTAACAAAGCACCTATTTCATATGATAGTAGTTTCTTTGAGGTAAATATACTTTTTTTGTTTTTTTTAAATGAATCCATCATATTGTTGATGCATTTGGATATTCTATCAATATGTAGGTATCTATTACTTCATATTTAGATAGTGACTCTGGTTTTTCAACCTCAGTCTCGACCAATGAAAAAGGCAAAGTAGATCTTCCCAAAGTCTCATCCTAAATATGAAATAAATCCTAATAACATCACAAGGATTAATAAATATATTTGTAAAACAATTTTTTAGAAATAAATGTTAGATTTCTAGAAGAAATAAATAAATTTTAATTGAACTTATGTTGAAGATGTTCCAGTAGTAGAAGAGGCCATTAGAATTCAAAATATGGCATAACATTTATTTTACAAAGATCATGATCATTATGATTATGCTATGGATGATAAATTTGGTGATATTTATCATGGATATCAACCTAATATGGATGATAATACTTAATAAATTGAACAAAAGAGATTTTTTTTGAAATTTTCTCCAACTCCTTTGTTTATGTTAGAGATTCCATAACATCAATGTTGGTTATTATATTTTCATTAATGGAATTAGAAACAAGGTTTGGTTGATCAAATATTAGTGTGAATGTTTGATTGAGGTTAGATGATAGTTTCCTAATTTTATATTAAATTTGATATAATTATATTTATATTATATTATTTTTTTATGTTTTTAATTTTAACGTAATAAAAACTATTTAAAAAAATAGACACAAACTTCCCTCCTCATATCAGGAGGCAAAAAAAATATCATCATTTTAAAGAGTTTTCTATGCCAGTTATGATGAATGCACAAATGATTTCATTTTATATGAGAATGATTTGAGTAATAAAAAATGAAAGGCATAATGATATCGATAAGAAGTTAGATATGATACCATCCCAAATAAAATATCACATCATTTTCCAATAATTCTTATACTCAGGTGTCTTTTAAATTGCAAGTCAGTTACAAAGTTCATTTCATGGCATTACAATAATGTAAGTAGTGATAAATTTTGGTGTATTCCTTTAGATTCAAATGCAATTAAGTTTATTTAATATTCACGGTTTGAAAAATACAAAGACAAGTCATAATGTATGGTTTGGTTTGGTAATGGATAATATTAACCCATTTTACAATATGTTAACTAGTTACTTTATTTGGTTAGTAGTGTTGATAAATTATAATATTCCTCCATGGTTTATGGCTATTAATGAGAATTTAATATTTTCATTATTGATACCTAGTAAGTATCAAATAAAAAATATGGATGTCTACCTCAAACTTCTAGTTTTTGAGTTATGAGCATTACAAGATGTCATTACATTGTATGACTTTTCAAAAACCGTTAGTCAAAGGCAGTTCACTAGTAATGGGATATTATTTTAGACTATTTATAATTTTCCTAGGATGGTCATTTGTTCAGGTATTTATCATATGCTAAATTTTAATAGAATAATATCATATATTTTTTTATATTTTACATTATAAGTTTGTAAATTATTTCAATAAAAGGAAAGTATGTATGTCTAAAATGTGGTGATCAACTATGTGAAAGGTCATCCAAAGATATTTAAAATTGTGTATATTAAGGTCATCAAAGGTTTTTACCAATGAAAAATGAGTACTATATTCAAGAGAAATAATTTTGACATAAAATACTAATACTAGAAAATATTTAAATATTAAGTCACTTAGAGATTGGCATGAAGCTTTCACATAAGTATGCATAAGATTAAATGTTGTTATTCCTAAATATTAGTGGAGAGATTGGTTATGGATATCAAAAAATAGTGAAAAGATTAAAATGCCAATAGAGATGAAGAATTTATCTCTCATATTTGGAGAATTTATTTGTTGGGAATCTTTTGGATCCAATCTATATATTTAAGAATTTAGTGGTTTTTATATAGAATCACATATTTAGTAAATAAAATGATTTTAAAAGTTATATAGTAGATCCAAAATTCATTGGTACAAATAAATATCTTAAAAATTGAGGAGGTGATCCATAGATATTAACTAGATAAAAAGTCAATTTAGTCAATCAAATGATGTGAAACATTCACACACCAACCAAATGGTTATGGGTCTTGCATGAAACATGAATTAAATGTTAATAGACATGTCACAAGATTGAAAATACATTATTGGAATAACATGTTGAAGTAAATTCATGTTTTTTTTACCTTAAATTAGAGATTTAATTTAATTCCTTAACATTTAACATTTTAAAAAAATTTGCAACATATATATCCCTTGGCATTAAGAGGGCCATCTTGTAATATTCTGCCTATCTTACTAAAGGCACTGTATCAAATTTCAAAGTTTTTGAGGTAGTATAATATTTATTTTTAATTAAAACTCATTTAATTGTATGAAAAAAATTAAGTAACTTACATGACTAATATTGTTTTTAAAATAGGTCATTATCTTTAAAAGAGATATATGAAGCAAGGGTTAAGTAGGCAAAAGAAAATATTATAGATATAGTTTTAAATTTTGAAAATGAATTACCTACATATTTCATAGACTCTCAAACCTATCTATTAGTGCATTTGCCTAATGATATTCAAATGGTAGGTGTAGTTAATGTGCGATGGATGTTTTGGTTAGAGAGGTACATGAAGACATTAAAAGGATTTGTGAAGTAGTGTGCATGTACAAAGGGATATATGGTGAAAGATACATTATTTAGGAATTATTTTATACATGCCAGAATATATTAGAGAGTAACCTTGATAGATTCCATGCATTTGGGATGTAGACCATGGAACTTAAAAATTAGAGGACAATCTTATGAGAAAATGGAAATTAGGGAAACTTGGTATGTATTCAAATTAATAACAAATGTATATGATGTTTCATGAGTCATGTGTGTTTGTAACAACTCATTTAATAATTTACATATTTGATTATCAATAACTATTTAGAAATATGCCATAGATATGTTCACACTCTTCAATATTTCAAAAATGATTACGTGGCTTGAAAAATATGAAGAGAATATTAGACATGAGAGTCAAATGATTTATTGGATATGATGACATCCATGCAAACAATCACCACTTGAGATATAGAAACTATTATCATACCAAAATAATCTTGAATGGATGAGTTTATATGTAGAAAATATTCATGCAATTAATCCAAGGATAGTCATACAAGAACTATTAGACATGGTGTGATGATGTGTAAGGTTCAATAAGTTGTAAAATTTGGTTTTATATAAATGCATAAAATTTTGTTTGTAATTATATTTATACATTTTAAAATGATATGACATAATGAAGGTGAGTAAGTGTTATCCTATTTTTGATTTAACAAAAAAATGTTTTTTTTAATAGGTATAAAACTTGACACACATCTGTTCATATTTCAATAGATGACATAAATTTAAATGTAATCTATAATTGATTGAAATTGAAATTGACAAGTGCCCTATGTTAAAAATAGTAAGTAAAACCAAATAAAAAATACTTCGATTTTTTTTTATTTCTAGTTGATTTTAATTGAATCTTTCCAATTGAAATCTGAATAAAACATGGTTGTGATAGTTAAAATATAGAGGCATGATTTGTGAATATTCTTAAATAGGTCTATGTTCCATGGAAAACAACACAAGCCAATTTTTTTAGTTGACTAAAAAATTATCATCTTTGACTGTGAAAAATATGTGACTATTTTTACACCTATGTTTGTGTCCACTAAGATCACTGAGATATCTAGATTTTATATGACACATAAAAATTGTTGTTTTACTTATCTTTACTTTATAAACCCTAAGGGTACTCATAAGAGCTAGAAACCTATGAAAATAGAGGGGAATTTTAATAAGATAAGTTGGCCCAAATCACCCCATTTAATGATTAACCACTACCTACATACCCAAATACTCTAAAGAGGGAATCAAATCACACATAGTTCTCCCACCTAGATTTCTCATGTAATTGTGCTCCTTGACTATACATATGCAACTAGAAATTTAAATTTGATAATTGAAATTGTTATATCTTGACTTTATTTGAGGTGTTTGAGACTTGATTTAAAATTACCCTTAGTGATTGATATTGAAATTGGGAAGAACAGAGTAGAATTTCTTAGTGTGTACTAGTGTAATAGATAAATGTTAGATAAAAATAAAGTTCCATTGAAATGAGATTTTTATTTGTTTAAATAGTGAACCTTTTGAATAATTTATTTTATTCGACTTGAAAAACATGAGAGATTGACCCAAATGATTTTTTTAAACTTGTTGTTAAAAGGTGTATGGGCAACATCACACTATATGGAAAAGGTCATAGCAATAAACTTGTATGCTTAGCACAAACCTATCTAAAAAAATTAGGGACAACTATCTTGAGGTTGGAAGCAATCTGAGAGTAATATAAGGAAATTTTGAACATTTACTTGAATATTATTTTTTAGTAGTGATGATGAATAAAGGAGTCAGGATCAAATATATTTAAATGAATAGATAAATGGTGAATAAGAGCAATGCATTTGAATATAAATTATGTAGTTTAGGATATGTTAAGAATTAATATTTTCAAGTACTTGTGACTATATTTAGGTATCTACATTTCTCCCCCTCTATTGTAGTAATAAAATTGCTAGAGTAAAAGAGATATAAAATCTTGAGTATGTACAAAACACTTTATTTTTAATAATAAGCTTTAATATTTTAGGATACTCAATATAAAACCTTGAAATAACACATAGAGTAGCCATTGTTCATATTTAAAACTTGAAAAATTTGAAACTCTGAAATTTGAAAGTTAAAAAGACAATAAATAAGGAGTACACATGTATGGATATGAAACCATGTTCCTATGTAACATGTAAAAAAATGTTGAATAAGTGTGCCCCCTTGTCAAAACACTTGGAGAGATTGTTTATTTGAACCATTAGAAAATTAGGAGTGATAAAGTCTAAATTTTGATTAACTAATCAAGCCTTTGAGTTGGAAAGATGTATGATCCAAATCCCATGAAATGGGAAAATTATCCATTATACTAATCCAAAATAAGGTGGAACAATAATGAGTTCACTAGAAGTGATGCCAAAGTTGGTGAATGCCACTAAACTTGAATGTGTATCACTTGTAGTGAAAATATGGAACCACACAATGAGTTTACTAGAATTAATGTCAAGGCCATTGAGTGTCACTGGAATTGAATGTACATTAATTGTAAAAGAATGAATCACACCACTATAGATGCATATGCATTTTATTTGCATGATTGAAAAATAATAAAGAATATTCATGTCCCTATCATGACCTCAGTTTTAATGGATTTGAAGTGAAATAATAAGCATTTCCATTGAATTTATAAAATTTATTATAGTGCATATGTGCATGAACCAATATCATGTTTTTAGGACTTGAAAAATGTATATATGTGCATGAACAAAAATTACATCTCCTAAATCTTTCTAAATGATATAGAATGCCATACATCTGTATGCTTAGTTGTAACATTATGTGAAACCTATTACATTTTATCTTGTAATTATTTTTCATATTACCATGCATATGCATTCAAGTGTGTATGAATATGTACTCAAATATTTGTAAAGTGAGAGCATATGCATTTAATATTATCCAAGAATTTTTATGTGTGCCAATTTGTCAATATTTTCCATGTATTTGATTTTTGAACTACTTTAAATCTGTAAAACTAGTACTCTTGTCATGAAAGTTGATTTGTGAATTACTTTGAATATTTGAAAATTTTACTCTATCATGAGATCTAATTTTTGAATTTTTTTGAATATTTGAACACCGTACTCTACCCTAAAATTTGATTCTTTGCTCATGGAGGTTTGAATATTTAATAAAAGCTTAATGTAATGCCCCCTTTTGAGATAAGGAATGTATCTGGTAAGTCATTTACATTAACAGAACAGTTAATTGTATCATGTGATAGATATGTAATAATGTAATATCATGTCAGCATGTGGAGAGTATGTCATCATAATATAGTGTATGTAATTGTCATTGAATTATGTGTGTAACATATTGAATGTGACTCAACATATAAGTGTCATGTCTAGATAAATATAACAATGAGACATGCAATAAGTAACCATATTTAAATAACATTATGTTTTAAAATTTCTTGATATGGATCATGACACAACTAATAATGCTAAAAAAATACAAGAAACATAACGCACAATGTCACGCATAAAGTTAAGGGCCACATAAAATGGACATTAACACATCACATCAGATAAGGCTAAGGGTTACAAAAAAGAGACATTAAGAATTCCACAAATATGGAACAACAATATGTTACACACATAAGATCTAGTGGCCACACACAATAAACAAACAATGTTTAGCCTATCATGTAAGAAAGTAACAACATTGAAGGAGCATAAAACAAGTTAAAAATAGTTTACACCATCCATATGTATTAATGCCACATCATAAAAAAATAGAATATATGTACTTTCTATTATTATTAAATAAAAGGGTTTTTTGAAACATGGGCCCAACCCTTCATAAGAAGCCATAAAAAAGGGCCAAACAACCTAGATATTAAATAAATATAACAAGTCAAAATCTAAAAAAACAAACCAAAAGACAACACAAAAATAGTAGAAAAATAACTAATCTTTTTAGCCTCTGAAGGTCTCTTCCTAGCTTCAAATCATTATCTTCAGGTCCATGTATAACTATTGGAACAACCAGGGAACTTAACCAATTTACTTGGTGCATCCACTACACTTAACCTTCTTACTAGAGGACATCTCAACCTATTCTATCATTCCTCCTAGCATGACTCTGAGAGACTCCATGCGAACAATGTTATTTTTCATAGAGACTTTACTAATAGTCACCAAAATGCTAATTTTCTCTTTCAACTTAGCATTATCTCGTTTGAGAGTACTTACTTTGTCTCTAAGCCTTTTTAGCTGAGTATTCACCTCACTTTATTTTTCCTTGTTCTAAATAAGGATAATCTCTTGGATATAAATCTTTAAATATTATTTTAGGATATACTTCTCCCTTAAAAACACCTAATAAATACCTTTTGTAATCCAAGTTCATCCCCCTACTTATTCTCCTTACTTTAACTTCTAATAATCTCCCTTAAATTTTTAAAATATACATTAGGGTTAAGAAATTCATTTACCATAAAGGGATGCATATCATTACCTTTATGCTTTGAATATTTAGTAGATAAATCTTTCCCAACACCTTTGTCCTGAGGAGAAAAACCAACATTGTTGTTCTTGAGCATATGAAGACCCTCCATAATTTTCTCTATTATGTCTTCCTAAATGTCCAATTGATTCTCTTTAGATACTCTTATTTCACTAAAATTTTGCTTATTTCTATAGAAAGAAAATTGTAAAAATTGAAAGAAGGGTGAGGTTAGTATAAATTGATATGTTGCATGCGTGTTGATCTAGATGATTGTGGAGACTCCTCTTTATCTAGGGAGGAATGACTTAAAAATAAGAAAGTACTAAAGAAACATTTGATTAGTTGGATAGTAGGGTATATTATCTAGCACGATCTAGATCCAAGAAGCACAAGATTCTTTGGAGGTTGTCAATCTACACTTTTAAACAATTAAGTTCTAAAAATGAAAGATAAATTGCTTGCATAAATAACAAAGGATACTGGAATCAAATACAAGAAATGCTTGAGAAGAAATAAGTGATTTTGACTAATTATATCAATACACGCTTATATATCAATGTTAAATAAATCAAACATGGTTCAAAATATTGAGTGATATTCTGTGATAAGACAAAAACTCAGAAAATGGGATTTGGCAGGGTTTGATAGGTTAAATCAACTTGCTATTGAAAATGATAGATAGAGATAGTCAGTGGTTAGGGGGAAACTAGCAATGGTTGGGTAATTGTTGGTGATTAGAGACCATCATCAATTAGGGTCAAACCATCAATGGTTAGGAAAATACTAACTATTACTATGGGATATAGCTTAGGAAAAGAAGTTTGGATGGAAAGGTTGTAGGAGGGTTTCGAAAGGTAAGTTTAGGTTGGATACTAGTTGCAAAATAGAGGGTAGTGTTTAGAGATATCTAGTTTAAGTAGAGGGTACTCCAATATAGTAAAGTGTTATGAATTAAAAGAATATAAATTAGATTTAAATCACCATAAAATCACATAACCATATTTTAAATATGAAATCAGATTTAATTATGCACTAATGTGCATCACAAAAACAATTCCTCAAATCATAGTTAAATAAAAATAATAAAAAGAGAATAAAAATAACAATAAAACCATAACATAGATCTCCTGTGGTTTACCTAATTTGGGATACATCCACCAAGAAATCCCTCAATAAAATATGTATACAAGATTACAAAGAACTTCTCATAGAGATAGAATATCTCCTACAAAAAATGCTGCACATATGCTATGCTACACCTACACCTGCACAATACTATATCACAAGCTACTATACCATACCCTATAAATAAAGATCTACACTTTGTAAAAACATTTGCACTTTAACTTTTTCTCTCAAAATTCACACCCTAAAAAAATTCACATCACTTTGAATAGTCACACCACACCTGTATATATAAAAAATGAAAACAAATCTAATGAATAAGGAGAAACTCACCATGCTTATTTAAGATAAGCATTATCCACTAGGTGACAACTCTCTTCCACCTAAGCAAGCTCATCCATAAGCCCACCTAAGAAGGAAATTACCATGTTTATCTCTCCTCTTCCAAAAAGCACATTTTCCAAAGATATGTGATCATAACCAACTCCTTGAAATAAGGAAGTCATTCTCTTTTATAATAAACAACTAACTTCTTAAGATCAAAGAATTCAACATGAATAGTAGACATCTAACAACTAACTCCATAAAATATAGAATACATAAAAATTAGAAATACGAAGAATATTCCACTCACATGTGGAGCAAAGTCCCACAAAAGGTGGAGTGGAGAAAAATGTGCTCCCCATATTTTTGGATCTCTCTAGACCCCTAAAAATATATCCCCATGGTCATGTGATAGCTCCAAAGGGATCCACACTCAACAATCTCCCACTTTAAGACCATTTCTCTTGAATAAAATCTATCACTGCTCTATAACCATTAAGGCCAACCATATTTGAATATAGTCTCAACTTATGCAATGTGACCACCTAGGTCATCATATCCATAGGATTATGGCTAGTATGAATCTTCTCTAGCTTCACCAAGTTATCCTCTAAAGCTATCTTGATGAAGTGATAATGTAAATGAATGTGTTTTTTCCTTGAGTGGAAAGCAAAGTTCTTTGCCAAATGAATAACACTCTGACTATCACTGTGTATTCTCCCAACTTTATACTCATGCCCTAACTCTCAAAATAACTCTTGTAACCAAATCATCTCCTTGTTAGACTCTATGGAAACAACATACTCTACCTTTATGGTTGACAAAGCCACAACTTTTTATATCTTAGAAATCTAACTAACCAATGTATCTCTAATAGTAAAAATATATCCTATCATACTCCTACTATCAATATCCCCTACCATATCTGAGTCCACATAACCATGCAAAGTGGTATCTAATCCACCATAACATAATGCAAAATCCATGGTTCCTCTCAAATACCAAATAATCTATTTCATTTCTTGCCAATACTCATAACTAGGATCACTTATATACCTACTCACAACTCCCACTGCTTGGGAAATATATGGTATAGTACAAACCATGGCATACATCAAGCTACCAATTATCAATGAGTAAGGTACCTTGGATACCTTAATATTTTCAACCTCCATCTTGGGACACTATTCCTTCGATAATCTAAAGTGTCCTACCAAAAGAGTACCAATAGATTTAACATTCAACATGCTAGACCTTTTCAAGATTTTCTTCACATACTCTAATTAAGATAAAATCAACTTCCTCTCCTTCTTATCATGAGTAATCCTCATACCAAGGATTTTCTTTACCGTACCCAAATCCTTCATAAAAAAAGAATCACTTAGCTATTTCTCGAGTATATGAATATGTTGTATGTTCTTTCCTACAACTAACATGTCATCCACATACAAACACAATATAATAAAGGAACCATCATAAAAAATGTTTGATGTACATACAATGGTCAAAATTACACCTTTGATAACTTTGTCCCAACATAAAACAATCAAATTTATTATACCATTGATGTGGAGCTTTTTGTAGGCCATACAAGTTCTTCTTTAGTCTACACACATAGTTCTCCTTCTTTTTGACCTTATATCTATGTGGTTGCTTCATATACAACTCTTCATCCAAATCACCATGAAGAAAAATAGTTTTCACATCTAACTATTCTAAGTACAAATTCTCAATTACAACTAAACCAAGAATAATTCTAATAGAAGTCATTTTTACAATAGGATAAAAAATCTCATCAAAATCAATATCTAATTTTTGTGCAAACCCCTTAACCACCATCTTGGCCTTATACCTTTTTATCCCTTCATCTTGCTCTTTTATTCTAAAGATCCACTTGTTTGGCAATGTACTCTTGCCCTTAGGTAGCCTTACTAAATACCACATTGGTTCTCCATGAGAGATCTATGCTCCTCATCCATGGCTTGCTCCCACTTCATCCTGACATCTAACTGCATTGCTTCCTCATAACACTCTGGTTATCCATTGTCAATAACAAATAATTCAAAGAAGGAGAAAAATGTTTAGGTTCTCTTCTTACGCTAGCATACCTTCTTACCATAGGAGTTTGGGGTCCTTGTGTACAAGGTTCCTGAACTAATTCATTGGATACTTTACCATCCATAATGTCATCTAATATTATGTACTGTTTATATTCCTATTCCTATTCCTGCAATTGATTCTTATACATGACTTTTTTATTAAAGACTACATCTCTAGACCAAAATATTTTCTTATCTTTAATGATCCATAAATGGGAACCAAAGTCATCCTCACCATAACCAATAAATGTGCATTTTTCTGATTTTGCCTCTAATTTAGTCTTATCCTCTTTCTATAAGAGCAAAAGCCACACATCTAAAGACTCTATGAAAATAATAATCAACATTCTTACCTGACCAATCTTGTTCAATAATGTCTCCATCCAAAGGCATAAAGGTCCTCTATTAATCAAATAAATTTTCATGCTAATTGCTTCTACCCAAAACTATAAAGGCAACCCTACATGTAACCTCATGATCCTATCATGTTCCATTATTATTTTGTTCATCCTTTCAGATACCCCATTCTATTGTGGAGTTCCTAGAACCATCCTTTGCCTATGTATTCCATTGTTAGAATAATAATTTAAAAAATCATTACTACAATACTCACCTCTATTATCTGATCTAAGACATTTCAACTTGAGACCTATTTCATTCTCAACCAAGGCTTTCCACTTATTAAAAGTGTCAAATACATAAAATTTATTTTTGATACAATATACCCAAAATTTACTATTTATATCATCAATAAGAGTGACATAATAATTAGAACCATTAATAGAAGATGCCTGAGCTAGTCCCCATACATCTGAATGTACCAACTCTAACTTATGCTCTTTTTTCATGGGTCTAACTTTCAAGAACTTTACTCACTTCTACTTCCCATACACACAATTCTCACAGAGGTCTAAATGAAGATATTATAATCTAGACAACTTATCTTTTAAGATCTTCATGCCCTTATGGATCATATGACCAAGCTTGTAGTGATGCATAGTTGCATTTCTATCTACAACAACTAAATCATAAGAATAAACACTACTAGTCAAATATAAAGTACCAACTTTCTTACTTCTCAAAACCATAAGCACACATTTGATAACTTTTCATGAATCTATAGTAAACATTACCGAACAACCCTCACTACCCAATTGCCCCATTGAACCAAATTCCATCTTAACATAGGCACATGTTTAACATATTTAAGTAACCACATGTTCCCATTCTACATTTTCACTTGAACACAACCTTTCTCTGCTATCTCACATGGTTCATCATCACCAAGATAAACATGTCCTAAATTATCTTGAGCATAATTAGTAAAATAATGTCTATGTGGGGTGGCATAAAAAGAAACTCTTGAATCCAATACCCAAGACTCAAAAAAAATATCCATAGAAATAATTAAGGCATCCTGGCATGATTTATTTGATGCCACATTTACCTCATTTTTTTTTATTGTAATTCATATCTCAAAGTGACCAACAATCCTTCTTTGAGTTTCCACTCTTCCCACAATGCCAACATATCATCTTGGATCTAGATCTAGATTTAGAACTACCATTTGACTTTCCATGGTTGCCTTTGCTCTTGTCCTTTTGTATCCCTCTAGTATAAATATAAAAATAATTACCTTAAAATGATTCACTAGTGATTTTTTTTCATTTCTTCGTTAGAAATCACACCTACAACATCTCCAAAATTTAAGCTTCCCTTGGCAGGGACTGCATTACTCACATCCATAACCAAACTATCCTAACCATCCAATAAAGAAAATAAAATTAGAAAAGCTATAACTTCATCATCAAAATTAATTTTAATAGAAGTGAGCATACTTAAAAATATATTAAAGCCATTTAAATTACTATCAATAAAACCATTTTTAGACATTTTCATATTAAACAATCTTTTCATAAATTTTTATTTATTTGAAGTAGAGGGTTTCTCATACAACTTTTCAAGTTTATCCATGAGATCCTTTATAGATTTATCATTTGAAATGTTAAATGCAATAGAAGATGCAAGGCATAACTGTATGGCTCCCAATGCCTTCTTACCAAGCAATGACCAATCTACATCACTAAAACTTAGATGTTGTTCTCCTTTCCCCTCCAAGGGGATATGAAGCTCCTTTTGATATAAGTAATCTTCCATTTGCATTTTTCATAAACCAAAATTTTTACCATCAAATTTCTCAACCATGAATATGATCTGTTCTCTCATAGTTCCCACTTAAGATAATAACCCTTCCTATGATTTACCACTTCAGATAAAAAACACAACCAAAGCTCTAATACTAGTTGTTAGAAATTAAAAGAATATAGATCATATTTAAATGACCATAAAATCACATAACCAAATTTTGAATGTGAAATAAAATTTAATTTTTCACTAACATACATCACAGAAATATATCTTCAAATCATAGTTAAATGAAAGCAATAAAGAGAGAATAAAAATAATAATAAAATCATAACATAGATCTACCATGATTCACCCAATGTGGGTTACATCCACCAAAAAAATACTCAATAATATATACACACACACACACACACACACACACACACACACACACACACACACACAAAAGATTACAAAGAACCTCTTATAGAGATAGAATATCTCTTATAATAAATGCTATACATATGTTATGTTGCACCTGCACCTACACCTGCACAATACTATATCACAAGATGCTATACCACACTTTGTAAATAGACATTTTTACTTTGCAGAAACATCTACACTTTGACTTTTTCTCTCAAAATCTACACCCTAAAAAAATTCACATCACTCTAAATAGTCATAGCACACCTATATATATAAAAGAAGTAAAATCCACTAAATAAGTAAAAACTCACCTTATCCAAGATAATCATTATCCACTAGGTGACAACTCTCCACCTAAGCAAACTCATCCATAAGCCCACCTAAGGAGGAACTCACCATGTTTATCTCTTCTCTTCCAAAAAGCACATTTTCTAAAGACATGTGATCAAAACCAACTCCTTAAACCAAGAAAATCATTTCATTTTATAATAAATAACTAACTTACTAAGATAAAAGAAGTGAACATGGAAAATATGCATCTAACAACTAACTCTACAAAATATGAAATACATAAAAATTAGAAATACAAGGAATATTCCACTCATATGTGGAGTAAGGTTCCACAAAAGGTGGAGTGGGGAAAAATGCACTCCCCACATTTATGGAGCTCTATAGGCCCCTAAAAATATATCTCATGATCATGTGATATCCCCAAAGGGATTCACACTCAACAAAAAGTGGGATGGAAGAGGAAGTGATACAAGGAATGACACAAAGAAACTAATTGTTGAATCTTGATAAGAAATGAATACTTAGATTTATTTTTATTGGTCTAAAGAATGTTGAGGTTGGATGAAAGCTTATTATAAATTTTGAAGCAATTTTAGTAGAGTGATATTACCTTGGCTATGGATTGATGAATTGTAGTGGCACTTTTGATCTTTGTCCTAGTTGCTAAAATTAAGAAGGATAATTTCACAAGAAGCTTTGATATCTTGCACAAGAAGTTTTTATCCCTTTCACCTCCTCTTCCTCTCTTAATATAGAGGGAAGGGATTGGTGAAATAAGAGGTTAAACATGGTGTCTAAGAAGCTATCTAAATTTAAGCTCAACATGCGTTGATTATGCAAAATAGTAGATCAAATAACTATTAATAAAAAATAAAGATGGAGTTTTAGTTAAAGTTAACCCTTAAGGAAGTTAAGGGAAAACCATTGGTGGTTGAGGTTAACCATTGGTGATTTAAGGTTGACCATTAGTGGTTAGATTTATAGTCATAAATGGCTAAAGTTAGCCATTTCCACTAATGACTAGTGGGGTAAATAGTTAGTAAATAGTCTCAAGGGGTTCTAGGGGTGGTCTAAGGTTTAGTAAGACATATAGAACTATAGTTTAAAGTTTTTTAGTGTCTATATGTTTCCTTTTTTTATTATTTAGTTATTTTTGACAAGCTACAAAATAAAAAATGGAAGGTTGGTACAAGGACATATGCCCTGAGTATGGGATGAGGTATTCCCACTCAAACTAGGAATTGATGAGGTGAAATAGAGTTGATGGTGGGTTTGACAAGTGGATAAGTGGGTAAACTAGGTTAGTTGATAGGTTGTGCATTGAGGTTCAAACATGTGCAAAAAATATGACTATGTATGATAATATAGATCATGCATAGACTAAGCTACCATAGGTAAGGTAGTTTGTAAATCATGGTTGGTACTAGAAATACAAGTGATAAGTGGAACAAGTGACCACATTTATTCATGGTGGTTATGGTTTCACTCATAAATGCAAATATCTTAGGGAAGGTCAATGTGTTCTTAGGTATCCAATGTAGGATGTGATCCCAAGAATACACAAAAGGGTCATAGGTGTTGGGACCATAGAGGGTCATGCTCCAAGGTACTTAAATGGTTGGTTTACAAAATTATTATAAGTTTAAGTTATTTGAATATGGAAAAGGAGTATTAATGGTCAAAATGACCAAGGTAAGGTTTTAAAAAGTGTAAAAATTTAGGCTAAAATAACCAAATCTAGGTGGTTTAGTTGGTTGGTGGGTTAGTAGAGAAGGTGATCTTGAGTAGGTATGGTTAATTATAGTGAAGAGTTGGTAAAAAGTGTAGTTGTTATGCCAAAAATTAAGAGGGGTCGACTATCAATGGTCAAGGTCAACTGTCAATGGTCACATAGTGACCATCGATGATTAGATGTCTACCCAAAAAGGGTAAGGGTTAAAATTCAAATGAGGCTTTATATTTCCTCATTTGTTAATTGACACGTGGTGATTCAACTATGCTTGTGTGAAAGAGAATGGTGACGGTTGAGATTTTATGATTAACTACATGAGGTGGTGATTGGGTGAGATTGACTAAAAGGTGATTGGATGATCCTATGGGCCAGAGTGAATTTAATCCAATGAGTATACAAAGAGGTGAAGGTAGAACATGAGGATAAGTGGTAATAGTTGTGAGAGTGCCACCATGATGATGGTCATGGAATGAGTTTAGTGGTGTAATTGAATTTGTAGTGTTTTGAATGAATTTGTTGTTTGTATAGTTTTTAGTGGGTGGGTAGGGGTAGGCATTTTGAAATTGAGGGGTCTATGAGATTTGGGTATAAAATTAGGTATGGGGTGGGTAGTGGTTGGGTGGGAACTAGTGGAGGGGACAAGTAGTTTAGGGGTAGGTGAAAATTTTGAAGTTTGGTTGATGTTTATAGGTATTTAGGTAAGCCCTAAGGCTTGTGTGTCACTGAAGTCACCACATAGTGAGGAGGTAGTTTGGTCTAGTGCAATATATCCCAAGTGATTTCCCATGATACCAAAGGGAGGACATGGAGTTTTCACTACTTAAGCCACAATTGGAGTTTGATTTTAATTGGGAGGAGGTGTTAGTGAGACCAAAGATTGATGATGTAGGGGTCACACAAGATTACCTTGTGTGGTTTTAGGCACACTATATTGTGATAGTGTTAGAAGAGATGATGTACAGGTTAGGAAATAGGTTGTAAATGTTGATATGGACAAGGGGGTAGATATTAGATGGAGGTGGATGCCCTAAATGGGCAAGCACTCATAAAAGAAAGGGATCAAGCCAAGGTAGCATTAATAGTGACATAGGTGGATCTAGTGGTATTGACATTAGAGAGGGATATGACATAGGGCCAGGTGGGTACCCTCAAATAAGAGAGAGACTAGGCATGAGCACATCTATCCTTGGTCACATAAGAGAGGGACATTTTGAGATAGGGAGTATTATAACTACCAGCACCTGTAGGACCATCAAAGACAAGTCTTATGTCCATATATGTTGCTATAGTAGAAATTATCCAATATTATGTGGCACTAGTATTTACCTTCTTTCTTGATGAGCCATGGTTTTATGAGTATGTGACATAGTGAGGGGATGGGGGAGCCATCATTGATACATTAGGTTAGTGGGTAGTATCCATAGGTGTGAAGAGAGGTCCTAAGGTGGATAGGGTTCAAGAAGTAGCAGTGCTCTAGCACCTTAGATTCTCATGAGACTCTAATTTTTGATGTATTATATGATTTTGATACTAGCCTATGAGTGGATGTACATATTTTTGAGAGATGTAAACATTATATATATATATATATATGTGTGTGTGTGTGTGTGTGTGTGTGTGTGTGTGTGTGTGTATGCATATATATATATATATATATTATATGATTTTGATACTAGCCTATGAGCAGATGTAGCGAGATGTAAACATTACTATATATATATTGCTACATCCACTCATAATCTGGTATTAAAATTATATAATACATCAAAAATTGGAGTCTCATGAGAATATAAGGTGCTAGAGCACTACTACTCCCTGAACCCTATCCACCTATAGGACCTCTCTTCACACCTGTGGATGCTACCCACTGACCTAGTGTCCAATGATGGATCCCCCAGCCCCTCACTTATATATGATTATTTGGATATGGCTTATGGACTGATTATTTAATTTATGTTCATGATTTTGTGATGTTGCTTATGATTTAGTATTTTTTTGGAGAAGATGTATAAATTAATCTATGTTCTCTGATATCTAGATAGACATGTGTGATGACTCCTTGATTTATGATGGATGATTAAATGTTAAATGAAATGATAGATGGTTTATGATTAGTTGATGTGATTGGTTATGTAGTTATTATTTATTAATATGATAATGGTGTAATTATGTTCATGGTTTGATGTGTGACTTATTATAAATGTGGATGTGTTTAAATTAATGAATATATGTTTCCCTACCTAGCTAGGATAACATATGTGGATGGCTCATGGATTTATGATGTGATAAATGGTGATGATGTGATAGATATGATTGGATATGATTATGATGCTATTATGATTAGTTATGATGGGATAATGTTTTAGATGGGTAATTCATTAAAATGTTTTGTTTTGATTAAAAACACTTAAATAAATAATATAAGATGTCAAAACACATAATTGGTATTTAAATGTTTTTAATGGATTGCATTAGATGAAGGTGAATAAATCTTAAAACACAGAGTATGTTGGATAAAGAAATTTAATGTGAGGAAAGATGAGAAAGATGAAACAATCAAATAGATAAGCATCTGAATGAATGCATCAACAAGTATGAGAGAATAAGAAGGCATGTTGCTTCTTCTTTATAAAAGATTAAAACAAACTAAAGTTGGATCAACTTATGAACATAATACATTTGAATGCTTCATATTAGCATTCATTAGTTAAATAGTTTCTTGATCACATGATGTTAATTAAGCTAAAAAAATATCTTATTGATAGAGTGAATATGGATGATGATGGAACCTTCCTATGAGACTAGCATGTCTCTTTGGTAGGTTACTAAAGGGCCAATGTAAATAAATCTATGTCATATAAGGTGTAGATTGATTGACATGGGAAGTCTACCTTATGAAATTTGATTGTGGCTTTCAAAATTATCTTTTCCTTGTTCTGATTTTGATAATGGGATTTGATTTTGAGTGGGATGTTGGGGAAGCTGATCGATGCAAGAAGCTTCTAAGAAATTTCTATGCATTGACAAATGCTTTACTCAACCATCCTTTATGGGAGTGGTCTAATTTTTTGAGATTTATTTAAGGATTTTGATAGTTATCCTTCAAGGGAGCATTCTACCTTGCCTTGAGAAATTTTGATTGGTTTTGGTAGCTATCCTTTAAGGGAGTAGCCTATGAATGCTTAGAATGACCCATATAATATATGATTTTTTGCTTTTTTTGAGTTTTGCTTTTTTTAGGCTATTGACATGGATTTTATTATATAGGCTCAAAAGGTTCACCTTCATGAAGGTAAGACTAAAGTACAAGAAGGTTGATGATGGGTAAAGGAGTTTTAAGTGACAATGACAATGGAAACTCATCGTATAAAGGGGTAGAAAGTACCCATGTTTAAGATTAGGCTAAGGATATGATAGATAATCACATGATCTAGATTTAATTAGTTATCCTTAAAATAAGGAAATGAATGTTGGTGAAAATAAGGGATGAGATTAAGTTAGATAAAAGGTGATTTTGATCTTGTTTAATAAAATAAAGGATGTAGATGTGAAACATTGAGGGGATTAGGTTCTAGTTTTCCTTCAAGAGAGGATAACTAGTAATCTCTTGATCCATACTTGCACATTATGATATAAGGTCCAAGCCAATTAGAATCAAACTTACCCCACTTACTCTTATCCATATTGGTTACATGTTGATTTTCCTTTAAGACAAGATATTTGATATGGAATTCTCATACTTTGAGGTGATTTTATAAGTGTGCTTGATTCATTCTTGATGGACATGAATATGGGTAAGCATGGTTAAATGATGTTCATCAAGTAACTTAAGTTGGGATAAATGTTCTTGATAATAATCATATTCATAAATGATATCTTTCAAGGATATGTGAATAGAGAGAATTTAGACTTTGAGAGGCAAGACAACCTCTGCTCCAAATATAAGAAAGAAAGGGGTAACAACTATAGGGGTTTTAATGCTAGTACAACATGCCCGTAAGGCAAAGCAGATGTGTAAATACCAATCCTGACTAGATGCATTAACCATTTTAATTAGCATATTATTGAGAGTTTTATTAGAAGTTTCAACCTATCCATTAGCTTATGGGTGATAAGGTGATGATAAACTTAATTTGATATTGAATTCATCATAAATGCCTTGGACTTGTTTGTTTTTAAAATATTTACCATTGTTAGTGATTATTTTATGTAAAACATTAAAATGATATATAATGTGATGGTTGATAAAATCAATACTCTTTTTGGCTTTGGTTAATATGAGAGGAATAGTATCTACCCATTTGGTGAAATATTCTATTGCAGTAATGATAGAATGATGTTATTGTGAAGAGTGCAGGCTAATTTCACCAATAAGATCTAGAACCCATTGAAACAAGGGAAAAAATCTTTGTATACTTGGATAATATGGCTAGGTGCATGATGTAAATTGGCATGTTTTTGACATTTAACATATCCATTCACATAATCATAGTAATCCTAGTTAAGAGTATGCCAATAGTAGCCAAGGTGAAGGATATGTTTAGTGACAGCTAGGTAACTAAAGTATCCCTCATAAACCCCATAATGCATTTCTGTGATAGCATGAGAGGCCTCATGACTACATAGGTAGAAAAAAAGAAGGCTGTTAAAGCCATGCTTGTAAAGGATTCCCCATATATGGTGTAATGAGAGGTACCCTAAATGAACACCTTTTGACCATTCCTAGAAATATTGGAAGGGATGATGGCAAGGTTGAGATAGTCAAAGAGATGCTGATACCAAATGTTAGGTTGGATCCTCTTTACATTAAAGATGGTTGAAGAGGCTAATTTAATATAAGAAGGCTAGGTAAAATGATAGATAATGATAGATAACTTAGATTCAGAAGGTGTAGATAGGATATGGGAAGTGAGAAAAGCTATTGTATTGGAAAATTTATTTTTAAATCATGGAATGGTTTAGATACAATAGTGTTCCAATGATGCTAAGAGTACATTGACTAGTTGTTTGTAATCTTACAAAAAATCATTCTTACATTAATAAGAACCATTGATTTGGTTGACCATGAGTTGGGAATCACCAAAAACACTGATCATCTTGACTCCCAAGGCTAATGAATTTGGAGACCTAGCACTAGGGATTTGTATTCAATCCTATTATTGATACAATCAAAGTCAAGTTTGAAGGATAAAAGCAGAGGTTCAACATCAAGGGGAATAAGGATGATACTGGATCCCCCACCATGATGGCATTTTTATCCATCAAAGAACATGGTTATTTGATAGGTGATGTCCTCTTAAGAAAGAGTGGTGATGGATTCATCAAAAAACTCAAGGGAGGATGGTTGGTTATTTGTTAAGGGTCCTGTAGCCAATTGGTCAGTGATGACTTACCCATTTATTGACTTTTACTAAAGGAACTCAAGGTCAAACTTAGCTAAGAACATGAGGCACTTATCCATGCTTTAGTTTTGGTATGGATTAGAGTGCATATACTTGAGTGGGTTGGTATTGGTTATGATATAGGTCTTATGGTTGAGAAGGTAGTGGCCAAATTTTATGGCCACGAAGACCAAGGTGAGGTAAAGTTTTTTAGTATGGGTGTACTGAGTCTCATACTCTCTAAGCATATGAATTATATATTAGATAGCTTGATCTTTATGTTTCTCATCATGATGGACCAACATTACCCCTAAGAAGTGGTTGGTGGTGGAAATATAAAAGTAAAAAGGTTGATCTTCTTTGCGGGGAATGAGGATAGGTGGAGATAGGAGATACTATTTAAGTGAATCAAAGGCCTTTTGACAGTCTTTGTTCCACTTAAAAGATACAAACTTTTTCAAAAGGTGGTGAAATGGTTGGCATTGATTCGAGAGCTAAGAAATAAAGTGATGAATGGATTGGAGCTTCCCCTGCAAGCTATAGATTTGCTTGAGGTGGGTGGGAGGAGGCATGTTAAGGATTGATTTAATTTTGGTAGTATTGAATTTTATTCCTCAAAGGGAGATGATAAATCTAAGGAGATATCCTAACAAAACCCCAAAAATACACTTTTTTGGGTCAAGGTAGACATGTTAATAGATGAGGCAATTGAAGATAATCTTGAGAACATCCAAATGATATTTACAACATTTAGATTTCCCAAGAAGTTCATAAACATAGTCTTCTATGATTTTGTGAATAAATTCATGGAAGATGTAGGTCATAATATGCTAGTAGGTTGCACTAGAGTTATTCAAACCAAAAGGCATGACCCTATATTAGAAATTCCCCTAAGGGGTGATAAAGGTGGTTTTGTGTTGATCTTCAATGGTAATGAAGAACTGATTGTAACTCAAAAACTTATTCATAAGAGATAACATCTCATGGTCAGCTATAAGATCAATATATTAGTCAATGTTTGGCAAAGGAAAGTCATCCTTTGGGAAAGCAAGGTTAAGGTCATGAAAGTCTACATAGATGTGAATTCCCCTTGTGGCTTTGGTGATAGGGATGCTGTTCAAGATCTATTAGGGATAATCAATAGGTTGAATGAAATTTATGGATAGGAGGTGTTGAAGTTATTTAATGAAAAGATCTATGTGAGGGTGAATTCAATGAAGTTTTTGCCTAACTAGCTTGGAATCATAGTTGAAGACTATATTATGGGTGGTAATGGAAGGATTGATTCTTGGCATGTCATTGTAAGACCAAGCAAATGGTATTCTACAATCTTACAGGAAGGCGGGGAAATATTGAAGCTCCATGGAATTTAGTGATTGGCTAATTTTGACAATGCATGGGTTATCCAGAGTACCCAAGTTGATATCCATGGTGGGTTTTTTTAACAGGTTGAAGTCCCAAGAGGAAGGGACTTGTGGATAGAAGAATCTTCTACACCAAGATAGGCAAGAATAAAATCATCACCCTGACACCAAATGATATTAATGGTAGGAGAGTCATATTCTACCATCTCAAGATGAGTTAGAAGAATGGTTATTGTATCCCCATCCTTTTGATAAGTTAGGGGTCCAAGGTTGATCATGTTGAAAAAAATTTTTTAGGGGAGATGATGTCAAAATCCTCAGATGCTGATGATGGAGTGGATGGTGAGGATGAGACTTCCTTGTCAATGATGATAACATGAGGTGAGTTTGTTGGCTCTTCAAGTGGAGTGAAACTAAGACCAAATATTTCATTAGGATTTTGAGTCTTACATGGAGGCAACTTATGTGGTCCATAATCATAATGTCTTAGAATTAATCCCTTCTAAACATACTTATGGAGGTATGTCTTGGCAAACTCTAGTTTATCTAGGTTGGAGAAATTAGAGGTGAATGGTCAAGGAGAAGAGGAGGTTGAGGAGGCGATAAGTGGTTGATCAAGTCCCCCATAGATATGATTTGTTTAGAGATTGGGAGGCCAAAACAAAATGGTGGTTCTAGTATTAGGGTCATAAAAGGGGTTCTGGTCAAGGTTCTTTTACTCTTGGGGAGTGAGGAAGGCATCCAAAGCTAAGAGGTGATATTCCCCAAGTGAGAGATGTTGGAATGTGGCTTCTAAGGGGTATTTTATAGGGATTTAGGTAAAAGGAATGGATAAGTTAGTCGAGGCTTGGTTGGTGGAAGAGGTGGATTCATTATTGGTTGATGAAGATTTGGTGGTAGGAAGGAGGAGAACATCATTCAGGTAGTACATCATGTTACATGATGTAAAAGGACTTGGTTTAACTTGTATGGTAATTACTTAACCTTCATGCTTAAATTGTATGTAATGATGTAGGGTAGATGGTAAAAAATTCATGGAATGGATCTAAGGGCATATAAATAGGACATTTTACTATAACTCACCTTCTACTACATAAAAGATCTCAAGAAGCATGTGAGGTCCTAAATGAATGTGGAGGATGATAGTTCCTAGATTTGTTGCCATAGTGTCATTGAATAAATGAAGCACTATTATGGTTTTTGACATAATGATTTATAGTAGTTTTAGTTGGTCATATGTGTGGGAGGATATAATGTTGATGTTAGCTCCCCCATCAATCATAACCCTCTTGATACGGGTTTGGTTGATGTATGCATTAATGAAGAGAAGAAGATTCAGATCCTAAGGATGAATGGAAGGTATTTTTGAATCTTTAAAAGTAACAAGGGTAGAAAGCTAGAGGGCTCTTAAAAATGCTACTAGAGGTTGTGGGTCTTCTAATTATACCTCTATAAACTACAAAGCTTCTATTATTTCTTGGTGGTAATGGGGTGAGGTATTGATTAGTTCATATAAGCTCATCTTCATCGATGTTTGGTAAAGTTACTTTAGAACCACTCTTTGGATTGATTCAAAAGGGTTGGATTGAGAGGTACCCAAGATGGATATCTTGAGTTTAGGAGAAGGTGTGGGTGTTTGGGTTTGGTTGAGTGATTGGGCGGTAGAATAAGGGTATGTATATAGAATGGACACCTTTGATTTTCCCTTATCCTTTTATTGGGCTTGTGATTTGACCACATGGATGGTATGGATTTGGGGAAGAGTTGGGATAGAGGACTGATTCAGTTCCTCCTCATTCTTAGATGAGAGTGTGGATTAGGTAGGTTTAGGGTGGTGGCCTATGGTTCCTAGAGTGGTTGTGGGGTTATGGGTGGCTCTTTTGATAATAGGTCATCATCAACATATAGCTAATGGATTAGGACTTGGAGAGCTTTACAATTATCTATATCATGTACAAGTGTTCTATGGTATGAGAAAATTAGATTTTCATCAAACTAGGATGGCTTAGGACTATGGGGGTCAAATGGTTTGATGGGAGGCAAAGTCAAGCAAGAAGCTTGCAATAATCTTTACAAGATGGTTGAGTGAGATTCAAGAAAAGGTGGTAAGGATGTTGGAGTTTTGGTTTTCAATTTTGGGGTGAAATCCTTCTTAAGATTAGGCATAGTAGAAAAAGTTTTTGGTGGTGGATTATTCTTGGTGGTTTGTGGTTTTGAGGAAAATTTTTTAGAAATATCAGGCTTAGTAGTGGGTGGTTTGAAAATGGAATAGTTAGGAGTAGGATGTTTGGTAGTGGAGTGTTTGGAGGTAGAGGCCACAAAAATAATAAGTAGGGGTGTAGATGGAAGATGAGGATGGGTTTGGGTTGTCTTTGGGAGATGTGTTTTCATAATGAAAGGATGAGGTCCTAGGATAAAAGAAGGATATGAGCCCAAAATAGAAGGCAAGGTATAAATAAGTGGCAATCTTCTAGCTTTTGGGATCCTAGGTGTTTCTTCCTTCGTTGGATTGATTTGGGGTTCCTTTGGTGGGATAGGTGGTGATAAATCCAACCTTAATGGAGGGTGAGTAAGACTTTGAGTAGGTAGCATGCCTATGTTTTTGACAAGTTTGGTTGGGATGGTAGAAGGTGCTTGGGCTACTTCAGGTGGAATTAGTTTGGTTAGTTCAACTATGGATTGAGGGGTATAGGTTTATAATGTTTTGGTTGGGATGATGGTGAATTAAATAGAAGTGGAAGGTTGGGTTGAGGGCTCTTGCTTGGTTGGGTAAGGGAGCCTAAAATAGTGCCAAAATGTGGTATGATCTACAGTAGGTTGGGATAGGTACTCCAAGTTTTGAACCAGTCTAGAGAAAAGCTTATAGATAGGTTTGATCCCTTTGATATTGGTTTAAAAAGACAAACCCATGGGTGGAGAGAGGGGAGTGGTTCATCCTTTTCCTCAATCAAAGGCTCCAAGGTTTGGGAAGGTGATTTTTCTATAGGAGAGGTAGATAAAGTGACCTCTTATTTAGGAATGCTTTCTAAAGGAAGAGTGGATTGATGTATGATGTAAGAGAAGGATATGGTGGTAATGGTTGCCTCTTTTGGTATGTCTTCCAAAGGAGAGGTTGGTAACTACACTACCTCAACAAATAGAGAAAGGGGAATAATTGTAACCTTTTATTCAATTTCCAAAGGAATAGAAGTTGAATCCACTACCTTAATAAGTGGAGGGGAAGGAAAGGTGGTTTGGGAAATGGTTTCATTAATAATGACTTCAGTAATAACTATATTAATGGTAGGACCTCATGGTTGTGAGAGGATTTCACTCTATTGTTTTCTTGTTAGCAGAAGGGGCATGGTTAGGGAAAGGTTATCTAAAGATGTGAAGTGATTGATTTACGATTGCATTGGGATTATCCAGCACAAGTTCCCCCTTGTCAATCAGAGTTTGGAAAACATTTTTGAAAGTATTTCACCTACTAACATCATGCCCAATGAAATAGTTTAAGGCACACAATTTGTTCTCTTTATATCAACTAGGTACAGGATGAGAGGAATAAAATTGCTATGGAGGTTTAATCGGTGGGAGTTGTATGATATTTGATTTTTAAAAAATTTCCAATACCAAAGCATATGAATCCTCTAGTGGATTAAATTTCTTTTGGTTGTTGTAGTTTTGGTTTCTAATGTTTTGATTGGAGGAATTGAAAGAGTTGGGTTGGTTAACTACTAGTGGAGGAGTGGGTTTAAGGATAACCACATTCTTGGTTCCCTTGTTTTTGGTGTTAGTGTTGGTTTGATTGTTAGGTTTAAAGGGTGAAGCCTCATTTAATTTGAAGGTGGAATTCTAATTTCTCAATTTTGAATTCCCTTCATCAATGGCTCTATTATCTAACTTATGTGTCATGGTGAAAGCTTCATCAAAGGTCCTAAAAGTGTGAACTCATAAAGTGGAGGAATGTGTTTGGCACAAGCCTATGAAAAAAATCTCAATTATCTCAGGTTGGGGAAAAAATAAAGAGAGTTGGTTTATCAAGATTATCTAACAAGATACAAAGTCAACAGTGGACTCATCATCAAATTAATAAATGGAGTAAAGATCGGTGATGGAAACTTTTTTAGAGATGTTTATAAAAAAGTGATCTAAGAGGGTTTGAGCTAGTTGGGAAAAATAAAAGAGAGAGTGTTTGGTAATATCACTGTACCAATATAGAATTAGACTTGATAGAGATATGGGAAAGGTATGAATAAGAAGAGAATCATCATAGGAAATCAAATAGCAAGAGTGTCTAAATGCTCTCAAATTTGTTGAGGGTCTTCTTTTCTCTAAGATTTTGAAAATTTTGGGAGCTCCTATTGAGAAGGATAAGGTTGAATGGGGATGGATGGGTGAATTGGTTCATTATATATTTGTTCATATGATAAGAGGTTATGGGTGTAATAAATAAATGACTCCAAAGTGGTCATTTTATCCATTAGCATCTTAACAAGATCCATTTTTGGTTATGCACGCCCATAGTTATAGGGTAGATTATGTTGGGTTTGGGTAGGTGAAACATAAGGATGGATAGTGGAAGATTGGGAGGTTATGACATATTAATTTGTGGACATGGGTGATTGGGAGGATGCCATGTATAGGTAGGTAGATATAGGAGGCTGGGTAAAGGATGGAGCCATATACCCTTGTGGGTTAGGGATGTAACTAGGGTTTGGTGCAATAGGAACTTATTAAGGAATTGACATGGTTTGGGGTGGAGGTATGGTTAGGTTGATAGGTTGAGGATAGGTAGTAATCTTGGTGCTAATGGATGGAAGGGTAGAAGGTATGGGAACCACCAGGATATGGAGTGGATTAGAGGTAGGTAGGTTAGAAATAAGAGGAAGGGTGGTAACACTAGTAAAGGGTACTCTCATGGTAAGCAGAGTACTAGTGCCCAAAGGTTATGTTGATCCTATAATAAAATGGTTTTTAGTTGGGGTAGAAGGTGTTTGGTCATTGTTTGGTTGGGTGGGTTGGTTTTTGATGGTGGTATTGGTAGAATAAGATGTTTGGGTGACTAAGGGTTGGGTGGAAATGCTGTCAATAGGGGTATTTCCCATAAGATGGGATGGCATACCATAGGGTGGGTCAATAGGTAGAAAAAAAGTAGGGATACAATGGGATATGGTGTTAATGTAATGTTGGAGGGCTATGGAGTTGTTATCCAAAAAGGTGGAGAAATCTATATCACCTTGGGTAACCATCTAAGGGATTCTAGGACTTCTAAAAGGATGGAAAGAACTATCTACAACTAATACATACTCCATGGATGAAAGAGAAGAAGAATATGGATGATTAGGAGGTGGATCCTAATTTACTTGGTTTTTTAGTTGTTGCCTACTTAAAACCATGAAAATAAAGGAAAAAAGGAAGATACAAGAGATCACACAACTCAAAAAAGAAGCAATCAAAATAAAAAGATCTTAAGGAAAATAATGCATACACTAATGTGTGTTAAAATCCTAGGATATTTTGTTATCTCTCTTTAGGCTTATGCCTCAATTTTAAATAAGTTATGAAGACTAACTTTGGCTTGTGGATTGGATACTAGAAGATGATATCTACAAATGGTTTCAGGTAGTTAAAAACTCTCAAGATCTATACTAGAACTTGGTACATGGATTGATATTAGGGCATACCAACTCACTTCACACACCATAACAATAAGGGTGTTGGTTTCTTAGCCAAAATATATCAAGTTTATAGAGATTATACTCAGCCAGTGTACTAAGTTTGTTCTCCCCTTGGTGGTGAATCCAAGTAGGATAGTTGAGAAAAGGTTATTGCTAGGTGATGAAACCTCAATCGGGCCTTATGTCAATTTTTTGATGTTTAATTAAATGTGTGTTTTTGTCTTATGTGTGTGGAGAGAAGTGAGAATATGATTAATTTACTTGACTGAATTAAGCTATGTTAGCTAATCAAACAAGCAAACAATGGATGCAAAGTTAATTTTAATCCAAAATAAAATTTTAGTGTCTTTTCAAATGAATACAAAATAATTGAGATGTACCTAGATATGATGATGATAATGAAAATCCTAAGCCTAGAATAAATACTTTTGTTTTTCAAAAGTGAAAGTAAAACAAGACAATGTTTACCCTTTTCTTAGAAAACAAAAGAAACTAGAACTTGTATTTTGAAAAGAAAGAAAGGAGATAAAGAACATTTAATTTTCAAAAAATAATGCAATGGATGACTCTTCTCTAATGAAACTAAATGTCCTATAGCTACTAACCCAAGAAAAATCTCAAGGGTCCCACCGATGTCCCAGAATGTTTCACTAAAATTTTGCTTATTTCTTTAGAAATAAAGTTGTAAAACTTGAAATAAGGGTACAATTAGTAGAACCTGATATGTTGCGTATGCATTGATCTAGATGATTATGGAGACTCCTCTTTGTCTAGGGAGGAATGACCTAGAAATAAGAAAATACTAAATAAATGGTTGATTAGCTGGATAGTAGGGTAGATTGCCTAACATGAGCTAGATCCAAGAAGAATAAGCTTCCTTGGAGGCTGTCAATCCACACTTTTAAACAATTAAGTTTTGAAAATGAAAGATAAATTTATTACATAAATAATAGAGGATATTGGAATAAAATACAATAAATTATTGATAATAAATAAGTTCTTTTGACTAATTATAGTAATAAATGATTAGATATCAATGCTAAATAAATCAAACATGGTTTAAAAGATTGAGTGATCCTCTATGATAAGATAAAAACTCTAAAAATAGGATTTAGTCAGGGTCTAATAGGTCAAATTATATTTATGTTGAAAATGATAGACAAAGACCATCAGTGGTTAGGGGAAAACCATCAACAATTGGGTAACCATCAATGGTTAAGGATCATCAGTAGTTAGGGTCAAACTGTCAGTGGTTACTGTGGTTTCTAGCTTAGGAAAAGAATTTTGGTTGGAAAATTTATAGGAGGGTTCTAGAAGGTAAGTTTAGGTTGGATAATGGTTGAAAAATAGAGGGTAGTGTTGAGACGTATTTGGTTTAGGTAGAGGGTACTCCAATACAGGAAAGTGGGATGGAAGAGGAAGTGATACAAGGAATTAAACAAAAAAACTAATTGTTGAATGCTAATAAGAAACATATACTTAACTTTATTGTTGTTGGTATTATTGTAGATTCTGAAGTGATTTTTGTAGAGTGACAATACTTTTTTTTATCGATTGATGAGTTTTAGTGACACTTTTGATCTCTGTCCTGGTCACTGGAAGTAATAAGGATACCTACACAAGAAGATCTAATATCTTGCACAATAATTTTTGATCCCTTTCACCTCCTATTCCTCTATTAATATAGAGGGAAGGGAGTGGTGAAATAAGAGGTTAAACAAGGTGTCTAAAAAGTTGTCTAAATTTAAGCTCAACATGCATTGATTATGCAAAATGGTAGATCAACTAGCTATTAATATAAAATCAAGATGGAGTTTTAGTTGACTTTAACTCTTGAGGTGGTTAAGGGAAAATCATCAGTGGTCAATGTTAACCATTGACGGTTAAGGGTCAACCAATGGTAGTTAGGGTCATAATAAAAGATGGCTAAATTTTGTCATTTCCATTAATTAATGGTGGGGTAAATGGTCCCAAGGGGTTCCAGGGGTGGTTAAGGGTTATTGCAACATCTAGAACCATAGTGTAAAATTTTATAGTGTCTACATCTCCTTCATTGATTTTAGATTCCCCTCTTCTTAAACCAAATTTTAAGGCTTTGGAAGTGATCTTCAAATTATATTTGAACCCTCCCTTTGAGAAATCTATTTGCCACATAGACTAATATACTTCAAATTGAACAAATTCTCACCATTTCGAGTAATACCAATTCCCAAATCATACTTATTTTCTTTTGAAATCATCTTCAATGTCCATTTGGTCCCTCCTTTGATTGAAATCCATTTTCCCCCATTTAGAAATCATACTTGACTCTTATTAATACCCTTAAAAATTATGAATCAAGAAAATTATAAATTGGTATAGAGGTTAAGATTTATTACCTATTTTAATATCCATAATAGAACACTCAAGAGAGTGAAGGATGTAGAAAGGAAGACTAAGAGGAACATTATGGTAAGAATAGTTGAAGAAAATGAAAGTGGAAAAATGCACTACTTTTTTCATTGCTTCAAGGGTAATATATAACATTGCCTATATATCCACTTCTTTGAATGGATGATATAAATATTCATGGTAAAACCCATTTTGTAAATTAATTATATCTTCCCCTTTTAACAAAAAAATATTTTCTCCTCCTTAAAGTTTATACTAGTCTTGAAGACTTTCATGACCTCTACTTTAAGACCAATGACTTAAGTAATGAGATCCTCTATAATACCAATTTACACCCCATTAAAATCCATAATTATATTGTTTCACCCCTTCAAAATCATTTTATAAATATTCTCATCATGCCCCTCAACCCACTACATAAACTTGGCCATTCCCCATTCTTGAAGAATTTTCCATAACTCTCCATCCTCTTTGACATAATATGGCATGATTGGTTCAATTTTTTTTTTTATTTCCACACATATTTAATCCCCTAAAAATATGACTAAATATTCCAAAAATATTAATATTTCTTACAACATTAACAAGGGCAGTGACATGATTCTTGATGTAGGAACATAAGGCTAAAATATGTCATTTTTGTGTTTTGTTTTTAAGAGGTTAAAGTGGATAAGTTTTGGATGAAAATATATGCAAAGGGACATTTTAAGGTCCATTAATGTATTTTATGTCACTTGAATTTCTTAGGATTCATAGGAGTAAGTTTGAGGGTGTTTGGAGTTTTCCCTCCAAAACCAATAATTTAAAAATTCAAATATTGTCTTTAAGTCTATAGAGAATAACCGAAACACAGTAAAAAGGTGGTCAAGAGGAGAATATTAGTGTTAAGAGCCAAGGATCCTGTAATAAGTTTTTTTAGTCATATGTGTTCATGGTCATAAGGTGATGGGTCAAGTTTTAATTATGAGATCAAGAAAACCTCACGTTGAGGTAGTTATTAAAAAAAGATTGATGTAACCACTCAAGAAACCAATGTTAAATTTGGTGAAAAAGAGAATTGGTACATGGTTTTGAGAGGGATGAGAGAGTAGGGAGAGTATTAGAGGTGAAATATAATCTCCATGAAAGGAAATAGGGGAGCCATGAAGGACTGAATGTAACCTCTAAAGGGAAAGTTGTTAAATCCCATGTATGGATTGTTCATGTAATTTGAAGATGAATCATATGAATAAAGAAGTTTTTATGAGTTTTATGTTCTCTCTTTGGTTTTTAATTTTTTGTAACTGATCATTCATTATCTTCAATAATTTATAACCCAAAATATAGGTTTTTGATGTGTTTGTTACAGGGCAATAGTTTGAATGGAAGTTGATAGTCTTGTGAGAAGAGATCTCACTTATAATTGAATACAAGGATAAGGTCTAAACATTAACCCTGACTCTATTATTTACCTTTATAATCCTTTATTTTTTTATTATAGAAATTTTATAGTATGAAATTGATGAGAAACAACTTAGTTTTGGAGGAATTTGTGCACTACCTAGTTGAGTGGCAAAGTTGCCAAATGAAGATTGCTAATGAGTATTAAGTGTTATAAAGTCTTGAGAAATGTATTAAAATTTTCATGGAGTTAAAATAAATTTTTATTATTATCTAAATTTAAGTGATAGATTCAATAACCACTTTAAATCCCAAATGTTATAAACTCTGCCCATACCCTGTTTAAAATGAATAATCATGTTGCAATGTGGGGTCAAGACTTGTTTCTTTGTACTATCAAGTGAATCATTAAATTTTTGGTTTGGATACATGTTTACCTTATTAAATGAGTTTATTAAAAAATATTAATCATTTTAAAAGGTTTATAAGTGAACAAATGGTCTTTGTTATTTCTACAGACCTATAGATGGCTTAAGTGTGCACAGTCAAAGTGAAAAAGGAAGAATATTTATTGTTTAAATATGTGTGTTATTGACTATAATGTGTTTTATGGATGGTTATATGTGAAAAATAGGTATTGAGACTTTTCAAGGCCCCTAAAGAGAGTTCTTAACCCTCAATAGTATGTATACCATGTTATCACAGTCTTAAAACGGACTTAGAAATCTATGTTTTAGTTATTTTAAGCTTTAAATTCGTGTATTAGGGGTTATAAGATATTTTAAAAGGTTTAGGGAATGAATAAAGACCTTAGGAAGGTCATAGGAGGTCTTGAGACATCATCAAAATAAAGATATGCTTATTTATCCCTTCTCGAGCCTATGCATGAGGATAGAAACCTTAGATTAGGGTTTTGCTTGTAAAAAGAGTTTCCACTATCAAAAGTTCATGAAATTTTGTAATGTTTTCAAGTTAAAGGTTAAATAATATATTATTTTTGTTCTATAGTTATAAATACCTCACAGGTATGGAATTGGATAGTTGTGTTGCAACTAGGGCTAATTAGGCCTTAAAGATGGGCAATTTCTAAAAGAAGTCATAGCTAGATGTGGATTCAAGTTATGAAATGTTAAAAACACATCAAATATGATATATGGTTTCTATAAGTGTGATTATATCTTTAAATAAGTGCCTATTTTGATCATACAAAGAGAAATTGCTTAGAAAAGGGCTACAAGCCAAAAGAAAGCATTATGACCCTGAGGTACAAGAAGGAGTTATACAGAGTGTTTGATACCTTGAAAGGTACTAGGAAAAGTGTGATAAAATCACATAAGACTATCTAGGATAAAATATTGAGTCCTTTAATCCTAAACCAATATTTGATCCTTGAAACCTAAAGGGTGGTTACCTAGTGAAGGCTAGTGAAGGTGTAAGAGTAAGTTTGTCCAATAAATGAATGTATGAGGTATGGAATGAAGGTGTGAGTCATGTAATAGGTATAATAACATAAAGAGTTCCTAAAATAGTCCAAGTAAGATTAAATAATCAAGGAGACCATCAATCATAGTAAGAAGAAGAGGAAACTAGTTGGAAGCAAGGACAATCAAGAACAAGCTAGAACAAGTGATTGTGATTAGCAAAAATTGGAGCTAGATAAGATGTTTTTATAAGATTATAACCATACCTATACATAATTTGGTATCAGATTAAGGTTTTTTTAGTTTCAATTTTTTTTGTGAATTCTTTAAACCTTATTTATTTTAGATGAATGCATAATGTTATGAGGTATGCATAAGATGACACCTTGCAGGGTATTGAGGGAGAAGGAGTATGTTATCAGTATGATCCATTGAGATCAGTATATATATATATATATATATATATATATATATATATATATATATATATTAGAAGAGATAAATACCCAAAGTCCTATGAGAAAGGACTAAAATCTAGTCAAGAGAAGACTAGAAAAAGTAGAGAGAAAAGAGAGCATTAGAGCTCCAAGGGATAAGAGAGAAGAAATAAGACTCAAAAAGAGAGTCAAAGAGGTTAAGAATAGGTCCTAAATAAAGGAATAAATGAAGAGGAAAGACCCAATAGAGGTCTAAGATGCAAGATTCATAAAATTTCTAAGAGGAAGGTCTAAATAGGCCTAGAAAGCAAAGAAGAAAAGAGAAGATGGATACATAGAGGTATGTGGAATAAATAAGAAGAGAATTAGGGAAAGGTATAGAGAGGATAGAGATCATGATGAAGCTCATAAGAGAAAAATAAAGCCAATGGACTGGCTAGAATGTGAGAAGAAGAGTGAAATGGCCACTAGAGTCACTTGTGAAAGAAATAAGGCACAAGATGAGTGTTTTGAAGAGTGAGAAGAAGAAAAAAAGATCATACCAATGAGGCATGAGAAGAAATATGTTTCCAAGAGAGAAAAAATATAGAGATATTATGAATAAGGTTCTCACTAAAGATAAAAATAAGAAGATAGAAGTTACAAGAATATCACATGAGGGTGAAAACAAGAAGAGATAGAGGATGTCTATGCCAAAGACATTCAAAGAGACAATGTGGTCTCTAATTTCTTATGCTAACATTGATTTCAAGTTTATGTATGTAGGTATGAAGAAATAATTAGAGAAGGCAAAGCATGAGACCTCAAATTTGGTGAAGAATGGGCCAATAACATCACCCATTAAGTGGAAAGAGTATGACAAAGAAAGATAACCTCTTGAAGAAGATAAACTAAAAGAGATTGAAGAAATTCTACATGATGAAATTTAAGAGAAAGATGAATAATATGATGCATTACCAAGTCTATCACCTAAAACAAGAAAATAAGCATGAAAATAGGACATGGAGGTCACCCATGAAGACATTAAGGAAGACATAAACTTGTAGTAGTTGCCTTTGGAGGTAAATGAGTGTTTGAACATTGATTTTGGTTGCATATATAAATAATAAAAGGATGATATGCATATTGAGAAAAAGGATGATATGTATATTGATAAAAATAATGACAAATTACATCCCTCAAAAGGAGAATAAAGGCATGGATTTGTATGACCTAAGTGGATTAAACAAGAAAACATTGATAAAGAATAGGAGAACCTCAAACAAGAGGTCAAATAAGGAAAAATTAGAGGTGGAAACCAAACACAAGTATAGAAGCAAAAAAAAAAAAAAAAAACAAAGTACACCAAGTTGACATGATAGATGACCAATGCATGAATCATGAAGGAGATGCAAATATAAATAAGTGGAAAACCAAGAAGGTTTAAAGCATAAAATGTGTGGTAAAAATTGTGAAAAGATCTCAGAAATATCATATTGTAGTAGAATCTCAAATAAGCATGAAGATTGAAGGAGATAGCAAGCCAATGAGGCAAAAAATAGAGGTAGAGCAAGAAAAAAAAGCTAATGAGATGAAGGTATAGCCATATAAGTAAGAAAATAAATGTATAAAGGAAGATAAGCATTTGAAATATTTGTTTTTAAATTTTATATATAATGGTGTATGTGAATTTAACCCCAATAATGAAGATCTCTTGTATATGGAAACCATTGCCTTGATAAATGAGAATGTAGAAAGACAAGGTGAGGATGAAACACCTCAAGGAGTGATCGAGAAGCATGGTATACAACATGAGGAGGTTTATATGATTTTAAAAAATGATGGAGTTTAAGGAGAAGACAAATAATAAGTTTCCCAAGAGAATGAAGACCAATGTGGACCAAGGTTTGATGAGGATTTTGAAGAGATGAATGCACTCAAGTTGTAAGAAGAGTTGGAGATGTTGGAAGAGATATTGAATCCATCCAAGGGGATGAAATAAGGTGAATAAAATTAGTTAAAATTAAATAAATAACCCCAAGAAAATCCATAATAGGAGTATAAAAGAGAATCACCAAGAGTTGTGCAAACAAGGCCACCAATAAGCAAGCAAATGGAGTATGAAGAATAAAACAAGGTGAGTTATTCAATGGGTCAAGATAAATATAAATTTACATTTGATAAGAATCAAAATGTATAGTTGAATATTTTTCAAATCATGTTATACTATGATGAGAATGAAAGGAATAAGAAATTGTTCTTGCATAATGAGCAAGATGAGAGGAAAGGGCATCCAAATGTGAATAATTTTGAAGAAGAGGTAGAAAAATAAAGTATATATGAGAAAATTAAAATTTTTGTCATGAACAATAGGCCATTATATCCTAAGGAAGAAGGTGATAACATGACTAAGGAGAAAATATAACTCAATAAGCAAGTATCAAGTAAAAATAAAGTGGAGACAATCTATCAAAAAAGGATGAGGAAGAAGAATGAACAAAAATTGGTTTCATCTGAATATGATGAAGGGAAAATACAATTGTACAAGATATAATTCATATAAAATACAAATCTATAGTAGTTGGAACACCTTGTGGAGGTAGAAGATGCATGGATAAATAAACTAGACAAAGCCAAGAAGAAGAAATGCATGATTTTGGAAAAAAATAAGGAGAAAGGAATGGAGAATAGAAATAAAGTGAAAAAATAAAATAACCTAAAATAAAAAAATGGAAGGCAATAAATAAATTTGGAGCCTCAAGTTTTTCTCCCTCCTGGGGAGTATGAGGAAGGAACATCAAACTAAAAGATGTCATTTTTGTGTTTTGTCTATAGCAGGTCAAAGTGTAAAATTTTTGGATGAAAATGTATGTAAAGAGACATTTCAAGGTCCATTAATGTATTTGAGGTCATTTGGAGTTCCTAGGAGTCATAGGAGTAAGTTTGAGGGTGTTTGGAGTTTTCCCTCCAAAACCAATAATTTGAAAATTTCAAATATTGCCATTAAGTCTAGACTGACCCAAACAAGGTAAAAAGGTGATCAAAATGGAATATTAGTGTTAAGGTCCAAGGATAATTGTAATAAGTTTTTTAACTCATACATGTTCATGGTCATAAGGTGAGGGGTCAAGTTTTAGTTATGAGATCAAGAAAACCTCACATTGAGGTAGTTATATAAAAAAGGTTGATGTAACCACTCAAGAAACCAACATTAAATTTGGTGAAAAAGAGAATTGGTACATGATTTTGAGAGGGAGGAGAGAGTAGGGATAGTAGGATAGGTGAGACATAATCTCCAAAAAATGAAACAAGGGAGCCATGAAGGACTAAATGTAACCTCTCAAAGAAAAGTTGTTAAATCCCATGTATGGGTTGTTCATGTTATTTGAAGATTAATCATATGAATAAAGAAGTTGTTATGATTTTGATGTTCTATTTATATTTTGGAATTGTTTATAACTGATAATGAATTGTATTGAATAATATATAACCCTAAATATAGGTTTCTAATATGTTTGTTACAGGGAATAAGTTTGAATAGAGGTTGATAGTCTTGCGAGAAGAGATTTCACTTGTATTTGAAGATGGTGGATACAAGGATAAGGTCTAAAAATTAACCCTGAGTATATTATTTACCTTTATAATCATTTATATTGTTATTATAGGCATCTAAGAGTATGAAATTGATGAGAAACAACTCAGTTTTGGAGGAATATGTGCATTACCTAGTTGAGTGGCAAAGTTGACAAACGAGGATTGCTAATGAGCATTTTAAGTGTTCTAAAGTCTTGATAAATGTATGAAAATTATCATGGAGTTAATATAAGTATTTATTATTATCTAAATTAAAGTGATATATTCAATAACCACTTTAAATACCAAATGTTATAAACTTTGCCCATACCCTATTTGGAATGAATGGTCATGTTGCAATGTGGGGTCAATTCTTGTTTATTTATACTTTCAAGTGAATAACTAAATGTTTTATTTATATATGTGTTTACATTATTTAATTAGGTTATGAAAACTTGGTAATCATTTTAATAGGTTTGGAAGTGAACACATGGTCTCTATTATTGTTACGGACCTGTAGATGGCTTAAGTGTGCATAGTCAAAGTGAAAAAGGAAGAATATTTATTGTCTAAATATGTGTGTTATTTAATATAATGGGTTTTATGGATGGTTAAAGGTGGAAAATATGTAGGGATACTTTTTAAGGTCCCTAAAGAGAGTTCTTAACCCTCAATAGTATGTATACTCTGTTGTCACAGTCTTAAAAAGGACTCTTAAATATATGTTTCAATTGTTTTAAGCATGAAATTGGTGTATTAGGGGTTATGAGATATTTTAAAAGTTTGAGGTAATTAAAAATACTTTATGAAGGTCATATTAGGTCTTGAAACATTTTCAAAACAAATATATGCTTATTTGTCTCTTCTCAAGCCTGTGCATGAGCATAGAAACCCTAGATTAGGGTTTTTTCTTGTAAAAAGAGTTTCCACCATAAAAAATTCATGAAAATTTGTAATATTGTAAATTTAAAGGTTACATAATATATTATTTTTATTTTTTAGTTGTACGGACCTCAAAGGTATGGATTTGGTTAGTTGTGTTGTAATTAGGATTCATTAGGCCTTAAAGAGGGGTAATTTCTAAAAGAAATTAGTTATAAGTTGATTCAAGTTATGAAATCTTAAAAAAACCTAAAATAGGATAGAGGGTGTCTATACGTATTATTATATCTTGAAAAGAGTGCCTAGTTTGATCATATAAAGAGAAAGTGCTTAAAAAGGGTTACAAACCAAAAGAGAGCAATGTGACCCTAAGGTACAAGGAGTGGTGCATAGTGTTTGATCCATTTAAAAGGACTAATAATAGTGTGATAAGGTCACATAATAATATATAGGACAAAATATTGAGTATTTTAATCCTAAACCAATATTTACATACCTCATAGTGAAAGCTAGTGAAGGTGTAAGAGCAAGTTTGTCTAGTAAATGAATGTATGAGGTATGTAATGAAAGTGTGAGTAATTTGATAGGTATAATAACATAAAGAGTGCCTAAAATATTGAAATTAATAGTAAATAATAAAGTATATAATCAAACACAGTAAGAAGAAGAGGAAACTAGTTGGAAGCAAGGATAATCAAGAACAAACCAAAAAAAGTGATTGTGATTAGCAAAGATTGGAGTCAGATAAGATGTTTTTTTAAGATTATCACCATACCTATGCATAAATTCTCATGGTATTCCATATGGTACCTGAGAGTTTCACATAAGCTGTTAACATCATTACAATTATTGATCATCAATGTTGAACCTTTCTCCTTTATTCTTAAGCTCCACCATCTAATGATATCAACAAAGAGATTCATGATGATACATAAGACATTAGTCCCATTAATATTATCTAACATAATTAATAAATAACATACTAAATTTAAAGGTAAATTTCCAACTCAATCCTTTGACAAATTATTCCAAGAAAATCTTCCTTGTCAAGCCTTTTTTAGGGCTCATTAAAGAAACTCCATAATTTTAAAACTAATATGTAGATTGAATCCCCTCCATATATATATGATTGATATAAAATAATTGAAAGGAGTTGATCAAGATAGTATCTTCCTCCATAATTTTTTTGATATTCTAGCTAATCAAATTTTTTATAGATAGATAATTGATGATATCAAGCGAGTCTCCTTTGATTATAAGATTATTTATACCTAAGTATTTTACAAATATCAATGCTCATATATATGTAATTTCTTCTTCCAAATGGTTAG
The DNA here is from genome assembly GCA_037957365.1 of Torreya grandis. Lineage (NCBI taxonomy): Eukaryota > Viridiplantae > Streptophyta > Pinopsida > Cupressales > Taxaceae > Torreya > Torreya grandis. Next base: position 242,793 of record JARHVA010000301.1, on the reverse strand, counting down.
TTTGATTACCCATTCCTCATATAAAGGATGCTATTAAACTATTTTTATCATCACAAAGTATTCTTCATCTAATTGAAGCCCCTAGATTTCCCTTAAGTGCTCCATCAAAGTTGAGTTTTACCCAATTAGGGGATGGGTATCTCCACCTTGTGTTTTTCATTGATTCATATCTTAGATCATTTATAGTTTTGTTTTAGGTCTCTAGATTGGATTTACTGGGTGGCCTAACTTTGAATTTTTCCATAATATTTTCATAAATATTTATGCCCACCTTATTTATAAAAATATTATTATTTTTAAACACCCTATCATTTATCTCCATTAAAATAACCCAAATTATGTGAGGCAAGGATAAATTCAAAATATTTCTCATGTTCTCATTAGCAAAAGGGGGAAGAATCCATGCCATCCATAAGTCTAAAATTGATTAAAAAAATGCACCAAATTAATTTGTAATTTATCTAGTATCATACTCCAAATTTCATAAGCATAAGTTTAACCAATCAATAAATGATCACTTGTTTAATTATCATTCTCACAAAGAGGACATCTATTCATAAGGATCAAGCCCCTTTTCCTGAGATTATCAATTGTTAATATCTTTTTTTACACAACCAACCATAAAAACATATTTATCTTAGGAATAAGAGTATTGTTCCATATTTTAGAGAAGGAACATCATATATAGGCATAAATGAGATCGTATTATAATTAGATTTCACACTATAATTTTCATCAAAGGATTTTTTCCAAATCAATTCATCCCCTTGTATAATGCTTGGAATATGTTTTTTTTAAAGAATAGTATTAATATCATCAAGGATAACCTTACCTTTATCTTCAATATTATCATTCATAATAGGTTTCCAACATCTACCTTCCTTAAAAAAATGAAGATATTTATGCACCTTAGACCCTTGAACATTCTGAATGAGAGGAATAATTTGATTCTAGGGTTCTATGGTAATAAGGGGATGGTATAATAACCATACATATTCCCAAAATCTCACATTTTCACCATTGACAATTCTCTATTTTCAACCATTAATGATATTATGTTTACTGGTCAAAAGGAATTTCCAAAATTTGGACCTTTAACAAACTAAACTTCTTCCAAAAAACATAAGGCATTTCTTGAGTCTAAATACTTATCCTGAAGAATCATAGTCCAATGAGTGGAATTATTAATGAATTTCCAAGACAATTTGGTGATAAGGGATTTATTCATCCACCTCAGTATCATTAGGCCTAATCCCCCATTGTTCTTAGGGGTGCATACCCTATCCCAATCCACTAGAGGCAATCTAATTTTTTATTCTAATCCTACCCATACGAATCTTCTCTGAATATTTTTAGGTTTTTATTCTATCATCTTGGGAATATTGAAAAAAGACATCATGTATACTAGTAAACTTTGAAAAGTGCTCTTAATGAGTTGTAATTTTCCTAACTGAGTTAAATGTACCATTTCTAACTAGCTAAGTTATTTTTAAATATTCCTAGCAAAGGGTTCCATGTCATGGAGGGTAAGATTTTACCAAACATAGACATTCCAAGATAAGTGTCTAGAATCTCTTTAATTGACAACCCAAAATAGTAACAATATTTTTTTGTCTAATCTTAGGATTATTAAAGAAGTGAAGAGATACTTTATCAAAATTTATTTTTTGATTTAAGGTTATTTCATAATTCATAATTATTATTTTTAATTATCTATCCTCTTTCATAGAGGATTCAACCATAACAATAATACCATCAACAAATTATTGATGCAAGGAAGGATCCATGTTTTGAGCTAGTTGAAATAATTTCAAGACTCCATCTCTGAGAGATGATAATAAAGATATACTAAAAGACTCAGCCATAATAATAAAAAGGAATGCAAATAAAGGATCACCTTGTTTAATTCCCCCTTTGTTGTTAAAATAGCCTTCAGGCATCTCATTGATAAAAACTAAAAGCATGACTGATAATATGCACATTATTATAAGTTTTATGAGTATTCCTTGAATCCAAACTAAAACATTACCTTTCCAAAAATATCCAATCCAATATGCAATAGGCTTTTTTCATATCAATCTTGAGAATCATTCGTACTTGGTTATTTTTCCCCATTGAGTGTAAAGTTTCATAAACCATCATTATGCCATATTGAATCTATCTACTTGAAAAAAATCCCCCTTGATGGATGTACATAATTTTATCCATAATAGGTTGCATCCCATAGAGATGATTTTGGTGAAAATCTTTTATATTTCATTGCAAAGGCTAATTAGTCAAAAATAAAAAAAATAATAGCTCCTTCCTTGTTGGGTATTAAGATGATAAAAGAGTTTTTTAAATATTTTAATAGCTTCCTTGAAGATATGAATTAATTATTTGTTGAGACAAAATATCCCTTAAAAATTTACCAAAATACCTAAAAAAGCTATGGGATATCCATCGGGACTAGGTGCATTATCTTTGTTTAAGATGAATACAACTGACTAAACTTCATTTAAAAAGACATGAGCTAAGATATTAGACTTATCCTCTTGAATAAATAGCTTTAAAATCACATGAAAAATTTATTTTTCCATTCTAAATTAGTTCTAGGCTTATTCTCAAAAAGTTTCTTACAAAAATTTACACTTTCTTCCTTGATGACAACTCTATCCGAAATAACTTTCCCATCATTATTTTTAATTTCCCTAATATAATTATGAGATCTATGCTTTAAAGTTGAGAGTTGAAAAAATATAATTTTCCTATCACCATCATTTAGCCATATGGCTCTATATTTTTGACTCTAAAATCTTTCCTCCCTATCAACCAAAGTATGATACTCACAGAGCAATTATTTCTCTTTAAAAACTAGTATAAGGGTCCAATCCATGTACAACCATATTAGCTTCTATATTTGATAACTCTTCCCTCAAAATGATCTTTTGAATACAAATATTTTTGAATACCTCTTTATTCTAGATTCTAATGTTTTTCCTTACATTCTTCATTTTAAAAATTAGTCTATACATAGCTAATCCATGTACCAAAGGAGTCCACCATTCCAATATTTTTTTATTGAATTTTAGGATGTTTAAACCACATATGTTCCATCCTAAAAGGTTTTGTTTAATTTTTTTGATTTTTTATTTATATTCAACTCTAATAGATTATGGTCTGAGACAATCCTTGGTAAAATATTTAAAAATAAATTCTTGTAGACAATCCACTCCATATAAACCAACACCCTATCTAATATGACTTGAATTAGGTTTTATCCAATTATTATATTTGAACAAGTGAAATGCTATCCTATTAATTCCATATCTATAATGTTACAATCAGAAATGAAAGAGTCTAGATATTCTATACTATCTAAAAAAGTATAATTTCATCCTCTCTTTTCATCCAGTGATAGAGGTGCATTGAAATCTTTTGCGATCACCTATAGAAAATCCTTGCTATTACTTATACAATTACAAAGCTCTTCCCACAAATTTATTCATCCAAATAAATAATTAGGCATGTAAATATTTGAGAAGATTGCCGAAGAGTTTCATCCTCATTGTTAGTAAAGAGGATTGCCGAATGGTTCTTAGATTTATACATACATCTCCTTCCAAAAAAAATTATTATAAAACATGGCTATACTATTGAAGATCTAACATAGCTAACACATAATTCATCTTATTATTTTCAATGTTTAAATTTATTCTCCTCAAAAATATTTTCCTCCATCTTAGTTTCTTGAATAATAACCACTATAGGACTATGACTCCTTTTGAAATCTCTAAAAAATATATGTTTATTGATACCATTCATACCTCGTATATTCGATGAAAGAATTTTCATTTATGTATTTTGGGTTGAATTTTTCTCCCTTTAAAGGGAATATTTCTTGAGAACCATATGTTACTTCTCTATCTGTGACTCTTCTAAGGATTTATTTTGGCAATTCTTTCTATCTTTGAAGGTGAATCAATGGCCACCGCTCTTGTGGATCTTATAGTATTCATAAATGGTGTTTCTAATATTTTGTATTTAATTTTTTGAGGATAAAATATCTCTCCCAAAATTTTACCCTATAATAGCTATAAATTCAAATCTATCTTTTGAATGGGACAATATCAATTATTCTACATCATCCAAATTAGTTTTGTATTCCTATTTTAAATAAGGGATAATTTTTAGGTCTGTGTTGGTTTCATAATTTTATAAAATAAGATAGTAAAATTTATTAAAATTTATGAAAGATGAAAAATATTTATTTGAGAAGTTTTCCTTTATACAATTTATCTTTGTCAACCCCCAATCCTAGATCTATACATCCTAAATATCACATGGTTTGTCATTATTATTTTCAGATCTGTGCATCTCATTACCATATCCTTTATTTCCCTAACTTGAATCTCTTGAATCATTTTATTTTTATATTGAAATAATATGATAGCCAAACTTAATATAACCTATATTGGAATTTAAAGTCATATTTTTGGCATGCATATGGAGAAAACCATTTTATCTTGGACTTTGGTCAATGCCCTCCTCCCTTATTTTTTCTAAGATTCTATCTTTATATTCTTCAATATGATGATCCTAAGGACTAGAGTTATCTTCCTTATTTTTTAATATTTTCTCTAATTCCCCAATATTAGAAGAGGCTTCCAATTTACCCACATCCTTCTTCTACCAAGTATGTCTATCTTTCTGAACTGCGTGTTTTGGTTTAATTTTAATGAATAAGGGGAAAATCTTGGTTACATGACCTATTTTACTACATTCAGATCAAAATAAAGCTAAGTTTTTAACCTCTATTTTATATTTCCATTATAATCAATAATTATGTAGAAAGATAAAGGTAGGAAGTTGTTAGTTAAAAAAAGTGTTAACATAAAAATGAGCATGTACATACCTGATTCTTACCTTTATAGCTACATCAAATCCAATCAGATACCCAAATGTCTTTACCATATTGATGAAAATATAATCTTCCCAAAAATATAAGGAGAGTCTACGTATCTTAAATATAAAGATTTAATATGAGAATGATTGATAAACATTGAAAGAAAAACCAAAATATTTTGAAAATAAATAAGATTACCTAAATGGAGAGTAAACCAAAAATGAGACAAGAGATGTGACAAGTAGAGAAAACCATAAAATAGTGAAAAACCCCCAAAATCTAGTATTAATAAGCTTTCAAGGATGAACTCCAAGTATAATAGCATGTATAAGCTTAGGAAAAGAATGGCCTTGGGCTAAGAGATCATCAAGGATGAAGAGCAATACTTAGAACAATAAGAATGAGTTGTGTGTTGAGAGTGTCAGGAATAAAGAGAGGAAGGCTCTTTTATAGAGAAACAAGAAAAGAATAAGAGTTACAAGGAATCCCATGATTACCTTACAAGATTCCTTTGTGTGTGCCACTTGCGGCCTATTGCCTTAGAGAGTAGAGGGAAGTATGTACCAAGTGTGGGAAGGGGAGTTACATGTAAGTAACTCTAAATCCAACAAGTGGACTAGGAAGGTAAGTGACACCTCAAAAAGGTAGGAATAAAGTGTATTTATCAATATAATAAATACACATATAACTAAGACTTAGGAAAAGCCTATAAACCTAAGAAGGACCCAAATAAGATTAATTATCCAACACTCCCCCTTAATATTAATTTGGGGTTATAAAAGTGGAGAGAACCTTTTAAAAATAATGAAGGGAATTGAAATTACAATGATTAAATAATAATGAAATAAAACTGATTAGATAGGCATTATATTAATATCCTCCTTTTTAGGATCAAATCCTTGTTGCCACTCTTCAAGAATAACCTAGATCGCTAATAACCCAAGGTCCTACTAAAATTTGTGTATAGTCATCCACATTATTTAATTTAATTAGAAAGAAGCTATTGGTCATAGTTGAGACCACTAAATATCCTTTTATCTTCCATTTTATTTTTTATTGTTATCCAAACACATCAATATTAGGTCTTTCCACAAGAAATTTTTCTAATAAGATCACATTCCATTCTTGTTGAATCTCTTTGCATAAAAAAATTTGGAACTTTGATGTGAAAACCCTTCTTAAAAATCAATGGTTCTTCATCTAGATGTATTTACTTCTACTTAAAAATATTATCCTTAAGTTTATTATCCCATGACATTTTACCTTGCATATAACCAAATGAATCTTTGACTCCTAACTTGTCTTCTTGTCCCCAATCTATTTTGTTATAAACCACATTGGTTTTGAGTTTGAAGTGGACCAATAAGGGGTTTTACACCGTTAATGGATGCTTTAGGGGCCTCACCCTATGTTGTTGGCCTAGATTATCACCATCACCCTTCTCACTTTCTTAATCCCCATTCAAACCTATTTTTTTCTCCTTTTTCCATTCCCTCTCTATCACCATGACCACTATAAAAAAAAAAAAATAGAATGTCTATGAAGCATAATGTAAGATATGAGTAATTAGTAAGACACTTGTAAGATATTTTACTTGACATGACATTTGAGGTTATAAATAGATATAATTTATGATAATTTAACTTTTTTATTAATATGCCCCTAGCATAGGCATGGCCACTAAATAGAAGGGATTTTGACATCTAGGAATAAATGTATAATATGTATGTCATGTATCACAATCATATACCTTGTGAAATTCACGTGCATTTGAAAAAATATATGCTATCTACCAAACATGTGATACATAATGTAAGTAAATAAATAAACTAACTCATGTTATTTAAACTCACGTCATGATTTTTTATTTTTTATAATATTTTTAACATTTTTGTATTTTTGACATATATTTTTTTTATTATTGATAGAAATTTGAATATTTTGTATTTTTAATGTATTTAATTTTTTTCATATTTTATATATTTTTTGTATTTTTGACACATTTGTAAAATAACCTAGCCAATGATCATGTTAATGGGAGGACCATAATGCATGAATGTATCATATAGTTATAAGGTGAATTTTCACAAAACAAAAGTACTACATGTAGATGAATCCAAATCTAAAAAGGATTAGGTGATATAACATAACTATCTTGATCATTGTTCATCAAATATTTTTAAAGCTCTATAACTCTAGGAGGTGTAGGACTTGGTGAAGTCCATTATATAGTAGGTTAATATTTAAATTCTTGTGTTCATTATGAAACATAGTAAACTATCTATGGTACTGACTTAAGACATAATATAGAAGATAAATATCTCTTTAAACTTTGAATAACTCGTTGATGTGAAGATTGCTACCTAGGAGGGTGTACCACTCTCTTCTGAACTTACTTTATATATAAATATTGTACAAATGTGAGAAATTTGACTATATATTGTGATCTTAAGATAGGTGAAATAACTAACTTTGTACTATGTTATTGAATAGGTACAACAATTAAATCTACACTATGTTTTTAAATAGATTTAACTAACTTCACACTATGCTCTTGAATAGGTGCAATAATGAACCATTGCGATGGTAGGGGAAGAGGAGGAGGTACAAATAACTATAAAGGGTACTCATAAAATCATTGAAACTTTGAATCCTAATTACAATGTATATATTTTAGACATTTATATACTTTGGATGGTACTAAGTTGAACTTTTGTATCCAAAAATGTCTGAATAACATATCAAATACCCCTTTACTTAGCAAGACTAATCATGGAATAACACATAAGATATTTTTTCACAAATATTAGTATAAACCTTTGATAGAAAATAATCTAACAAAGGGTTTGTTTAACCCTAAAATGAAATGGTTGTGGTATGTATTTCACTTTAGTCTTAGCATTAAGAATATAGAAATGAAATGACACAAGGGTGATAATCATATATATAATAGGGTAATTAAATCTAAACATAGATATAAGAATATAATGAATTTATTATGATAAGATAGTCTAAATATGTAAAGTACAACTATGATAGATATATAAATGAAAAATAATAGAGTACTTATCTTATTATGATGATAATGTAGTTCTAGATCTGGAATAGGCTGAAAGCATTTAGGAAGATAATTCTAGAATAATTGTCAAATTTTGGATCTGGTGCCTATAGGTATTTGGATAGTTGCACCATACCTACATGGTTGCATTGTCACTACTATTTAATTTTGATAATAGTGTCATATAAAAATATCTATTGAAATATGATGGAACCACCTAAGTGATTATGGGTTTGGTTTCATCTTTTCTCTAGTGTATTCAGAACTGGGTCATGGATTTTCACTCCTTGTGAAATGGAAAAATCCTAGTTTTCCATATTTAATGTGACTTTGGGTAAAATGGGTTAGTGGGCATATAGTTTCAAGTTGACCCCAATGACCCCACTATCAAGGGACATTTTATACATAGCCAATAATCTAAAGAGGACCTCAAAATAATGTAGTTCTCCCTTACGTGATAGTTTATTTCTGAATCATATAATGTGTGTAAGTCAAGTACAAGAGAAACCTAACTTTTAACATGGAAAATTGGGCTATTAGGCTAATCATTTAGTACTTTAAACCTATATATGTGTTATACCTATAATTAGAATGAAAATAAGGAAGCTTTGATCAATTGAATGCTTGATAGAGTGGTTTTTGATAAGTGCCTTGGTCTCTTTGGTAGTTTCTAGGTGAAGAATGAATGAGAGTTGGTCTTGTATTTATATCAATCCTTTGAAGTAATAACTCACATTAAAGCACTTAGGCTGACTATTAGGATGAATTTAGGGCATTGGAGATTTATTTTGGGGCAGGACAGTAACATCAACACTATTGTCTATCTTGGGCATTAGTGTTTAGGGAGTCAAAAAATAGGTAAAGGATCAAAACTTGTATAGGTTTAAGATAAGTACATTTTAAGTATTCTTGGTAAGATAGAATGTCTGTGTCATCAATATAAGACTAGTCAGACTAAGAGATAGGCCAAGGGGCACATGATAGAATAGATGTAAGGCTTGTAGAAGCAAGGAGTGAAAAACTAAGAGGAATAACCAATGTCTAAGTTTTCAAAGTGTACAACATTGAGGTGCTACATAATCAAAAAATATCATCTACAAGGTTAAATGCCTTAATTGATTAGGGTGGAAGACCATAAAACCATCACAAATCATAGTCTTCAAGGCTTATTATAAATATATTGGTTAGGAATTTGTCATTGTAATCATAATCTAAGAATGTTGCATGAAATAATATAAGATGTTATTTGGGATCACATTTACCTTCATAGAGTGGTATCTTAGGAGATACGAAGCTTATTCGTAATGGGTAAGATTCTATCTCAAGAGCTTAATGATTATAAATCAAAGTATGGGATTCCTTCCAATGATTAGATCTAGATACACATTTATCTAATTAGAATACATTATCATGTAGTTATATAATATTATATTCAAGAGAGTGTACGTTAGGTGAGGTTTGTGATGGACCATGCATAATAATCAAAGGAGGTGTGTATGATGCATGTGTATAAATATACATATTAATTTATTGGAAACCTTAAGATGACCCTATACCTAGGTATGGTATCACATATGTAAGTAAAGGTGTTGATATAATAATTTAAGAAATAAAAGAAATTAGAACACCTGAATGGAAGTATTGGTTTTTAAGGGATCATTTTGTTCATATTTTACAATGTATAGTAATGCATAAATATTATGTGGATTTGAAATAAGATATTCGATGAATTATTTGTTATTAATTTCATCTAGTTGATTTATATTATATAGATCAGTCTTCATAGTCATGATAAATCCATAAATATGATGTGTAGTTTGCCTCAAAAGATTCAAAATGTATTATTGTTCTTATTTCCAAGTTGTACTTTAATTTATCATTTTTTCACTTAATAGTCTTTGTATTATAGGAAAATGATGATGTAACATAACATTGAAAAAATATGAGTTGAGAAAGGCTTAAAATTTTACATTTTACATTTTATCCTTTTTATAATATTTCATTGATCTTCATAGAGTCTATTCTAAAGTTTTTTGTCAAACTCTTTGGGATCTCTCATCAATCAAGGTAATATAATGTTTATTCCTAAGGCTAGGGATCTTGAAGTTATTACCAACTAGAGGCTCATCACCATTATTAATGCATCATATAAAATTATTGATAAAGCTCTTATCCTTAGAATTAAACACCCCCTCCCCTTATTTTACTTTAAATTATTGGTAAAGGGTAGGTTTTTTAAACTAAGGACCCATACCCTAGACATGAAGCAAGCAGATAGGGACAAACATGCCTAAATTTACTATGTAGTCTACATAAATGAGATAATCAAGTTATAACACAACAATAATGCAATTGTAAAATAAATAAGATACAAAAATAACTAAAACATACTCACCAAAGGGTAAAATTTTTAATAACATGAGCTATAATAAAAATACAACTCAAGGGTTTTCATATGATCCCTCAAACATGTACATGGATCAATTTAATACAAAACTCATTTTAAAGGGTTTTGAACAAGATCCTTCAAATATATATGAAACAACATGAAACATATCTTTAAAATTGAGGATCAAAGTAGAGCATTTATGGGTTTTGAATTAGACCCCTAAAATTGGAAGTTCCATAATGAGGGTTTTGAATGAATTTGAACAAGATCCCCCAACCAGTAAACTAACAAAAAAAAAGGATTTTTTTCAAGAATAAAGATAGATTACCCAACCATCAATGAGTAAAGTAGGGTGCCTAACAAGGCCCCATTATATAGCACATAGTCCTAGAATAAATTGCAAATTTGGTCCTCCCACTCAGAATGCAAATACTTAGCCCAACTAAGTAAATCACTAATTTAGGTTTACTAACTCTATGTGAGGGTAAATATTTACCTAGAGTGGAGCCTTGAACCAAGTAAAAATAGTACTCTTGGGTCTAAATACTGAAGCACCATGAAGCTTTAATCTAAATAAGGCATAAATCAATAATTTGGCCCATATAGAAAGAAATACAAGTTAAGATTTTATAGATAGACATCATGCAAACTTGGAGTTTCCTTTTATGAATTTCAGGCATATATTTGGGTTTTGAGACTAACCCTAAAGCTAAAACACATCCAACAATGACCAAAATTCTTAAATAAAATAGTGAACATCTTACTAGAAGCTAGAAGAGGTATAAAATAGGATGCAAAGAGCTTAATATATAAAGGGACTATGGTATTTACACTCTCTTGCAAGCCTAATCATGAAAAATATAGTATACCCCCATCCAAGTTCCCATGACCATTAATAGCTGGTGGGATCTTACCATAGAAAGCAAATGTTAGTGAAGAAAAGGGTGAAGCACTCTTTCCATAAATAAATTTGGTATTGGCCCCCTATTTGAGGAGACCAAACAAGATGAACCCCCACCTTGGGCAATTAATTTTAAATATGATGAACCCCCATATGAACCCATTGATCTAAAAATAGGCCCAAAAACCCTTTCGAGCAACATATATTCTACTACACCTCTAGGTAAAACTCATAAGAGTGTCATCTTCATCAGCCTCATCTAGATTTGGGTCATCTGGATCATCCTCCTCTTGTGGTTATCCTTCCCACCTAAGACCCATTTGAATATTTTCTCCATTCCTCTCCACCATCATTCTTTGGAAGGATATTTGATTGTTAAAAGGGTTTGGGGTAAACCAGGGTGAATCAAATTGATGATGCATAACTCCTCCCCTTAATTGTTAAGAATAAAAAAATAGGGTTTATTCAAAATGGATACATTTTGGAAAATGTCATTAATATCTGGGAAGGTATGGAATGGGATAAGATTTATAATCAGAAGTCCTTATTTATCAAGATTGATTTGAGAAGGTGTATGATCAAATTGAGTGGCCTTTCATTATAACAATGCTTCAGACTCTTGGGTTTGGCATTAGGTTTGTGCAAGCTATCAATATAATTTTTCAAGATGTCAGTGCATGTATTACTATTAATGGTGCTAAATTTTAGTGCTTTTATCTTCATTGATCTATTAGGTAGGGTTTCCCTCTAGCTCCTTCTCTTTATGTGTTGGATATTGAGGTATTTATTTATCTATGAACTAATTATGCTTCCATGGGTTTGGTGAAGGGTATTTTTCTCCCTAATTTATACCATCAACTTAATAATGGGCACTTTGTAGATGAATTATTTATCACCCTTTAAGAGAAATAAGCTTATGTTAAAAATTCTATGGAATTCCTCGATAATTTCTACCTTGATTTTGGGTCTTCCATCCAGTGGTAGAAGATTCAATGTTATTACTAGTCTCTTTCTCTAAAACCTCATTAGCTGGAGGGATATCAATGGAAGTGTATTCTCTCAAGAGTTAAATTTAATTATTTTATCATTTAATTTTCATTTAGATCCCCACCCACTAATTTGTGGTCTTATGTGGTTCAAAATGTTGAAAACAAGTCCTTCTAGATCATCAAACCATTGAATTTAGCAAGAAAAATTAAGATTTGATTTAAGGTCCTAACTACTACTCATGTTTATTACTCTTCTTATTGGGCTTGTTCTAATGCATCCTATGCTAAGTTGGAGAAAATGTTAAGGGAATTTATATGGGACAAATTTGAAGGCCATCATGGTTTTCATAGAGTCTCTTGGGCCATTTATTTTTGAACTAAAGAAATTGGTAGGCTTGGGCTTATTTATATTAAACTCCAAGGTTTTTCCCTTAGTGTCAAATGGATCATCAGAGTCTTGAAAGTTGATGAAGCCTATAAAATTTTGTTGAGACATTACATTTATCAATAACTCCCTCTTGGTAGAATATCTTGGTAAGGGATTGGTTTACAAAAACTTCTCATTACCCCTATTCTTGTTAAGATAAATAACACTTTTATTATGTAAATCATTCAAAAATATTTTTAAAATCCCAAAAATCACCTCATTTTGGTGGGATAAGGGTTTAAAAATTTTCTTTATATAAAATCTCATTCCCTATGGTGGTTTCCTACACTCAATTATTAAAAATTTCTCTTTTCCATTATCCCTTAGATCAAAGGTTTGAGACTGTTCAAAAATGTATTAAAACAATTAGATATATTTTTTTAAGATAAACTAGGACTGGATCTTATGGAATATTATGAAGGCTAAGTTTAATCTTAATAATGAATATGCATAGTTTATTACCGAGTTGATAAGTTTCATAATTGAGGAGTACCTACAAAACAATGGTGTTAATTCCCTTATGCCATGTTGGAAATATTGACACCAACCTACAATTAAACATTTTAGTCATTATTATCCTTATTTTAGCTATAATATATTGGCTCCTCAAAACATTGAAACCAAAACCCTTAAACATTGATGGAATCTTGGACCTATTCCTTTTGTATGGTGTAGCACATTTTCTAATATTTGGGTATCTCTTATCGAGCCTAAAAAAACCCATTTTCTTTGGTGTATTATTTACCAAGGTTTTCCTATTAGTGATTGGTTCAATCACATGGGGGTTTTAAACCCCATCTTCCCTAATTTACACCATTAAAAAATCCTTAAATACCTTTTTTGGTTTTGTCCTCATGCTTAGTTTGCTTAGATATGGATTCACACCCTATTCAAGCCCTTCCAGCCTAAATTATTCACTTAGAAAAATGATCTCTCAGGGGATTCCACCTTAATTACTAAAAGATACAACATATTTTGGCAAATTTTTTGTGTTATCATTCTTTTTTAGATTTGAAAAAATAGAAATAAAGCATGTTATAATGATGAAGATATGGAAATGAGATTTTATGTAACTAACAAAGTTAATGTAATTTATAATGTTAACCTCCAGATCTAAGTTCAAATAGATAAAGTTTAGATAAAGCTACATCATCTATAAATTCTCTTAGACCATTGGTGGAATGCTCTATGTGTTATCATTCATAAGCCTCATGATATCCCATGCTACCAATATCCTAATGGGTCATGGCCATGGGCATTGACATCATCGATCTCATAGTTGAAGGTCTTGAAACTGGAGGATCCCATATCTTCACTTTTACTGGTACTCTTCGACTATGGTAGGATTGATTGGTCTAAAAAAAGTTGGTGGAGGGATAGGTTAGGCCCACATTCACATTATAAATTTTCACAGTTGGCTCTTTATATTTCACCTATTATATAGTATTAATATAAAAATAAGAAACATAATGATGGTTAGGATCCCTTATCAGTTGATGAGGATTTCCCTAATCAAGAGGGTTGAGGAAGAAATTCACAAGATCCTCTGCCTCCTCCTCCTTTTCCCACCTCCATGTTCAATACTACTACTTAATCATTTCCTTGTTGTTTGTGATTTTTTCACCCTTTTTGTTGTTGTGCACTTGATTTAGTTTATCTTTAGTTCATGTGGCCTTGTGTTGGCCATTTTATAATTTTATACTCTTCCTAAGGTTTATTTAACTCAATGTGGCTTTATTTTTGGGGCGTGAATTTTCCACCCACCTTTTTTATATGACTAGTGTTGTATTATATATTATTATATTAATAAAAATGTAATTTTCAATCAAATTTTTTGATTAATGTCCATAAATAGTGAATCCAAATAACAACTTATAAATTAACATACATTGTGATGAAAAACCCCATTAACTATATCAAAATAAAAATAAAAAAATAATTCATTATGTCCATTATTTGATTGCGAAACTTTAAATTTGTAAATGGTATTAAAGGTGTAACTAGATAGGGTGTGTTTAACTTGTAGGCTCTCAAATATACTGATCCTATATGTAAATAGTGAACAAGGCTCAAATGGGAACTAACTACAAAAAATTCCACTATATTATAGCCACACTATCATGTCTCTAAGGTATCTTGAGAGTAACTTCCTAGGGCTAACCACATACTAGCGAACTACATAACCAGATATATGAAATAATTCCTATGGTTGAAAAAAAAACTATGCATTTTTTATATACCCTGAGGTATGTGGAAACTAAAGTTTATATATAGTGTTATAAAATGGATTGAGTATTGGAGTAGTACCCATCACACCACGACTCAAGTAAAAATAATGACTATTTTTCCTAAAATGACATCTATTATTTTTATAATTGTCAAAACATAATTCTAGAAAAAAGATAAAAAAGAAATAAAAATACATTAAAATTGAAAACCAATCCAAAGAAAATATTTTTGTGTATATAAATTAGAAATTAATCTTAAAACCTAAAACACAAATTTAAAAAAATAATTCTTGAAAAATGTATGGGGTCACCAATATGTTTTACCTTATTTTATATTTAACAAAGTAATAATTTTTTTAATAAGTGTAAAACATGATAGATATATTTAGATTACAATATATGACATGTGAGCATGAATTTGAATGTAAATTATAATTGAATAAAAATTTAAATTGACAAGTGGCACAAGAGAAAAATAGTAAATACAACCAAATAAAAATTACTTAGAATTTTTATTTCTACTTGATTGTAATTGATGTCTAATAGTGAAAATATGAATAAGACATGACTATAATAGTTTAGATCTAGAGACATTATATGTGATAATTCTTGACAAGGCACATTCCATAGATGACAACACATGCTGATCATGTCTATTGTCTATGGAATTGTCTACTTTTAATAAGAGAAATATATGAATGTTATGCTACATATACTTATGTCTATTGAGATCACTAATATATTTAGATTATGTAGACGTCACATAAAAATCATTATTTTCTTTCTCTTTGCTTTGTAAACCCTAGGGGTACTTGTGAGATCTATAAACCTATAAAAAGAGATGGGGAGTGTAATGTATAGAGTTGAACCCAATCACCCCCTTGGATGATTGACAACTATATACATATATAGATACTTTGAGAAGGGAATAAAGACACACTTAGTTCTCCCACCTAGAGTGATTGTGTAATTATGCTCCTTGAGTATATGTATGCATCTATAAATCTAGTTTTGATACTTGAAAATGTTAGCTCTTGAATTGATTTGAGGTGTTTTATACTTTATTTGATATTAATCTTAGTGATTTATATTGAATTTTTGAAGAATAGGCCATAATTTCTTAGTGTGTAATAGTGTAATAGATAGACACTAGATAAAAAAAAATAAGTCCCTTTGAAATGATATTTTCATCTGTTTATATAAATTTTGAATAATTTAATTTATATGAATTTTGGAATGTGTAGGATTGGCCCAAATGGATATTAAATTTTTTGGAAATTAACTTTTAAATGGTGCAAGGACAAAGTGACACTAGGTGGAAAAATCTGTGGTAGTGAGCTTATATTCCTAGTGCAACCTTATTTATAAAATCAAATATAACTATCCCGAGGTTAGAATATATCTTATAGTGATATTAACAAGTTTTGAACATTGAATTGGAGATTATTGTCTAACAGTGATGATGAACATAAGGTTAGGCCCACATATAGATAAATGGATAGAGGAATGGTGAATAAGAGTCATGTATTTGAATACAAGTCAAATAGTTTAGGATATGTCAATAATTAACATTTCCAAGTACATGTTAGTTAGCATTCCGTAATGTGGTCAGAAGAAAAATATTTTCATGTTGAATTTTTTTTTATTGGAGTTGTAGTTCCTTTTGAATAGGGAAATTAATCAAGTAAAAATGACATGAATTTGGTCTAAGGGTAATTGGGTTATCTTGGCAAGATATAATAAATTATAATACTTGATTTTAGAATTTTTAAAGTTGTCATCTTTAAGTGTGCATGGTACCCTTATATTGATAATAAGTATTTCAAAATGGACACTAGAAGTAGTATTTATTCAATTAACTTTAGTAAAGCATTCTTTGAGAGGAAAGAGACATATGTGCTTCCTCAACATTATGATCATGTATTATTTGTTCAAATTTTCATATGTACATTGTCTTCTTTTTTAGGCACACATTTTTCATATGTAGGTATTCTTTTTAATTTACAAATTTTTATATGTACATCTGTAGTGAGTATTTTTTGATAAGTGCTTGAGGGTTAAGAAGATCTCATCCATACAAAATAAAAATGATAAAAAAAATAGATAGTATATATATAAAAAATTCCATGATATTACATCCTAATATCAACCCACCAAAATACTAGATATATAAAAAAGTGTTCACGGCATTCACACATTAATCCATGCAAGCTATAAAAAAACCATGAATACATGAGAAGCCATGAATAAAAAAAGTAACATAAATTTAATTTGACCACCTAATTAACCCAAATAAAATTTTATAAGAGGATAAATAGATTGAAGAACAAACTCATGACTAGCCCCCACCATTGCTTTAAATTTAGAATCCACCACCATGAAGATAATTTGTTCAACATTAACCTCACCTTGAAACTTAACATCACCCTCCTCCAACACAAAAAAATTGGGAACTCAGTTAGCTTGAAACAAATTCAACTCATCCATTAAAAATCCTTCCATGACATCCACACTTGTTAGGAAAGACATTCCCTACATCTTCAAACCCTGTTGTATCTAGATGTGAAATCTAACACCCATGATTGTGTCTACCACCCCTAATAAAAATTAATTAATGATAAATACTATAAATATAACCACCTAACAAACTTGATTCACCTTAATCTAGATTCAATGAATTCACCTTATACTTCATATGACTCATACAAATTAATAACTTTACCATCTTAACCACCTGAGGCTCCCAAAAATGAGATGATAGATAAACTAGTTTAGGAATTTAAGTTTCGAGTGTAGCTAAATCCAAGGGGGGAAAACTTGAACATGTCTAAGAGAGGGTTCAATATCAAAATCTAAAACATCCTCTAGATAGTCTATCAAAATATTGAAAAAATCTTCCACCATCTTCGACACACCCAAAGGAACCAATCCCTTACTCTCCCAACATGTGATAGGAAGGGAATGAGCATTCAAGGGACAAAACTTATCCACATAAATCTCTAGACCAACACATAAGGTTGGTTTTATAAAATGACACAATTTTACTTACCAAAATCTTATCTTTCAAAATGCATAACAAACAACAAAAGAAAGAAGAGGCAATCACCAAATTTTGTCTACAACAAACATCTCCCATAAGAAATTCCTAACCTAATAGAGAATGAATGGATTTCAAGACCAAAATATTTAGGATCTAAAAAAACTTTTGGATTTGATTAGGTGAGATACATCATGTGAAATCCATTTAATTCTTTCCCATAGATAGAGTAACCATTAGATCAATGTAAACTACTATTATCAACTCCTCTATCCCCACCTCATGAAAAATAGGTCTCTCCCTAAGAAATTTTATGGATTCCCTCAACACTATGCTCAATTCAAAATGTACACCATCAATAAAACTCCTAAGGAAATAAAGACACTCAGACTGATCACACACCTCACTCTCAAACATAAATAAACTTCATTAATAAGAAGTCGTGACAAAAGGGGGAGGGATCATAATAATCATTCACTTACATGACCCAAATGAGAGTGAGAAAAATGAATGAAATAACCAAATAACTAAAAGGGAAGAGAATAAAACCAAGTAAAACTCCTCTAACCCTTCCCAATAATCCATAAGATTATTTAACTGGTAGACTTCAACTTGGGACATGCCACGATTTGATAGGAGATCAACATGGGCATTAGCTTCCCAAATATAGTGTATTACTAACTAAAAAATAAATATTGTATGTATATTCCATGCATGATCCATTATATATCTAATATTTTAGGTAATATAAACTGAGATTATAGAGTTATAATGACTACCATGGAATCCCCTTCAAAATTCAAATGCTCAATTCTACATTACTAAGATAGTTCAAAAAAAAGAACCACAAATTAAGATTTTGATTCATTGTTAGTACCATCAATATGCTTCATTAAAGTAGATCTAGTTAAAGACCTAAAATCATCCTTAATAATACATTTGGCCCCAAATACACCTGGGTTTCCACAATTCATACCATCAAAGTTCATTTTGAAGTAACCATCTAGGGAAGGCACCCAAATAGAGTGATTATCCCACACATTTCTATCTCGACTTACCCTTTACCCATTAATGATAATGTCTACATTGAGTATTATAATTTATTATAACTATGTTTATGTAAGTATTGTTCTATCTTGATATAAAGAGGCAATGTAATTAGTAGTTTGTATGTCATTATGAGCTAAGGATGATACATGTTAATGACAATAATATTACAACATGAGCATCAAGGGGAAGGAGTAATGTCATTAACATACATGATAAAGTTAATTACATTGATTAATATGACCTTAAAAATAATGATCAATTTCTTCAAGATGATCAATTTTTAGAATTTGGAGATGTCAATGATCAACTTGGAGAAGATGATTTTGAATATGATAAAGTTCATGAGAGTGAACTTGATGAACATGATGAAAGAGAAGGTGATGAGGTTGAAAAAGTTATCAATAATGAATAAGATGATGAAATCAATATTTAATTAGGTAAATATTTTGATAATGAATGAGATATGTTGATATATAGATATATAAACATGAAGATGAAGGGGAAATTTATATTGAATGCAAATCCAAGTAATGTAACCAATGAATGAAGAATTGGACAAAATTCAAAAAGATTAAAATGGATAGTTTAAAGATTTGATATAACTATATGTTTGAAAAATAATGTTGCATAATCAAATGTTGGAAAATAACATGCAATTATTTTTAATAACATTATTTTTAAATTTTTTAATTATCCAATATTTAATAAAACATTATTTTCAAATTTTTAATAAAACATTTGTAATACTACACAAAAAATTATAATGCTCAATTCTACATTACTAAGATAGTTCAAAAAAAAGAACCACAAATTAAGATTTTGATTCATTGTTAGTACCATCAATATGCTTCATTAAAGTAGATCTAGTTAAAGACCTAAAATCATCCTTAATAATACATTTGGCCCCAAATACACCTGGGTTTCCACAATTCATACCATCAAAGTTCATTTTGAAGTAACCATCTAGGGAAGGCACCCAAATAGAGTGATTATCCCACACATTTCTATCTCGACTTACCCTTTACCCATTAATGATAATGTCTACATTGAGTATTATAATTTATTATAACTATGTTTATGTAAGTATTGTTCTATCTTGATATAAAGAGGCAATGTAATTAGTAGTTTGTATGTCATTATGAGCTAAGGATGATACATGTTAATGACAATAATATTACAACATGAGCATCAAGGGGAAGGAGTAATGTCATTAACATACATGATAAAGTTAATTACATTGATTAATATGACCTTAAAAATAATGATCAATTTCTTCAAGATGATCAATTTTTAGAATTTGGAGATGTCAATGATCAACTTGGAGAAGATGATTTTGAATATGATAAAGTTCATGAGAGTGAACTTGATGAACATGATGAAAGAGAAGGTGATGAGGTTGAAAAAGTTATCAATAATGAATAAGATGATGAAATCAATATTTAATTAGGTAAATATTTTGATAATGAATGAGATATGTTGATATATAGATATATAAACATGAAGATGAAGGGGAAATTTATATTGAATGCAAATCCAAGTAATGTAACCAATGAATGAAGAATTGGACAAAATTCAAAAAGATTAAAATGGATAGTTTAAAGATTTGATATAACTATATGTTTGAAAAATAATGTTGCATAATCAAATGTTGGAAAATAACATGCAATTATTTTTAATAACATTATTTTTAAATTTTTTAATTATCCAATATTTAATAAAACATTATTTTCAAATTTTTAATAAAACATTTGTAATACTACACAAAAAATTATAATATTTAATTATAGTTAAAATATTATAAATATATTATTATTATAATATTTTAATTATCCAATATTATAATCATATATACATATAATAATTATAATTTTATATAATAAATTAATAATAATAATCAACTATTAAATATGGTATTTAATTAACAAATATTTTACTTATTATATTCTATAGTATATAGTATAAATACTATATTTTATAGTATATATTAAAAAATTAGGGGGAGGGGGTGATGCAAAAAAGATGCAACTTGTACCAATTTTGTATCACATTGACCCACAAAATTAATATAAAAGTGGAAGTGCCCAAAACCCCTCCCATTTCATTCTTTTGTTTCTTGACAATGATAGGACGAGAAAACACAACAAGAGTGATGAGAGGAGGAAAAAATAGTGAAAGGGAGAGGGGAAAATGAAAGGAAAAAGGGAAGAAAAGGGATATGAGAAGGATAGTTGAGAAGATAAATGACAAATGGGATGAGAAAGGGACAAACAATGGCATGTTAATATAGTTGGAAAGTAAAAATCAAACCTCTAGTGTAAGAAAGACCTTTAGTGCAAGTAAATGAATACTATTGAACCTATGCCAAATATATAATCAAAGGCATGTATATTTACCTAAATTATATGAAAAATAATGTAAACCTTAAGAAGTAAAATGTTAAAATTGTAGGAAAGAAACTTTAGAATAAATTATATAAACCTTAGGACATATTATGCAAAACATAAGATAAATTGTATGAAGTGAACCCTAGATCTTCTTAGCAGCCCTTGCATAAAACTAATTACAAAAAATAAAAAATTATTTAGGTTGAATAGATTTTGGATATTGGATTTTCTTAAATAATCTAAAATTGCATTTTGTGTGAAAAAAATTAACAAGTGTGCAAGTGATAGGTGTTCAAAGGAATAAAAGGGTTAAGGGGGGTCAAGCATGTATAAATTACCCATCCCTATACTAGACATTACATAGGGATTATGTACCTAACCTAAATAATTATGATCTAACCTATGTGTGTGTAGACCACATAGTGCCTTGATAGAAACATCCCCATGTGATTTATCAAACCCTAGGAGATTAGGCCATATAATGTATTATTAGAATATTCATAATATTTATTTGACCTATGTGTGGATATACCTTGAGTGGACCCAATCCAATCAGTTTGGAACTGAAATTGCTTTTTAAGCCCAAAAATGTCAATTTCATAACTTTGTTTTCTTGCATTTCATTAGCCCAAATTGGTGGTGCTTTGTTATGTGTGACATCAAAACTTTTTAGGAATACCTCTACCAAAAAATGATCCTTCTTACATTAATTGAGACTGGTGGAGTTGTATGGCATAGAGAGGATACATGTCCTTCCATGCATGATTAAAAGATGAAGCAACCCACTCCTATTTTAGGGATGAAATCTTTAAGTTACATGGATTCTCTCATTTCATTCATGTTGATTATATAATAAGGGAATAGAGATGGAATAGAGTAGTTAATTATAAGATAAAAAGGATATCAAAAGGAGGTGGAATCTTGGAGGAGTGTTTTTAGGTAATATCTATACCTTGTATTAAAAAAGTGTGAAAATTTTGGTATTTATGTGTTTGAAAACGTGTACAAAAATTTAGTATTTTTATGTTGAAAAATGTGGAAAATTGGGTATTGTTGTGTATTTAAATTATTGATAGTGTATGTTTTTACTTATTGGCATTGGAAGGGGATTGGGTGGATCTTGGGTCTTGAGTAGGCTAATTATAGTTTCTTATTATGTTTTTTTATTTCATAAGTTGAATTCTTTCAATTTTTGAATTCTTGTATGCATAAGTAAAATCCTAAAATTGGCATTTTTTCTCTGGTTCCTTTTTTATACCCTAGAAATTAAAATACAATTTATTTGCTTCAAATATGGTTGATTAGCCTCTATTTAATCCTTAATGTTTATACCATTGAATTTATCCATGCAACCAATGATCTATGCATTGGGTCATTGTTAAACCCATTAGGCTTGGGGGTTGATGTGGGCCAATTATGCCTACATCATATGGATGGTAAGATATCACTCCATTTTATACTTATAGAGTTGTGAATTTAAATTTTAGATGTAGAGAAAAAGTTTCAAATATTGTAACTGGCATGTGGTTGGTCTTGAGTGTTGAAGGAAAATTTGTTGTTATATAGTTTATTGGAAAAATCTAGTAATAATAATCTTATTGTGCATAAGTATGGAAACAATAAATATGATATTATCTTGTTATTTATATTTTTGTTAAAAAAAAGTGAAAGTAATTTATTTTTAGTTATGGTGGATATTATTATAAACATTGTAATGAAATGTGTATTGCTTATACTTAGTGACTTTTTAGATAAAATGTTTGTGGGAAGAACTAGTAAAAAAAATGTAAATTGCTCATGCTTAAATTAAGAAAATAATTATGGTTTTATATTATCTCCTTGATGAGATAATTAGGATAAATAATTTTTTTTTTGAAATAAATAAATAATTCTAAACTAATCTAGTGTTATAATAATTTTCAACCAAATATTAGGTCTTTGCCAACACTTAGAGAGTTTTCCTTATTTATTTTTTATTAGTAATGGGAATATGCAATAGATCTAGTGAATTATGATGTTTAATGTTCCTACAAGTTGTGAATGAGAAGTTGTATTATCTTCTTTCTCTAGATGTTTACAAATGAAAATTGTTTAGATGGGTTTTTGTTTCTTTCTACAATTATTGATAGGGTTGTTGTCAAAAAGTATGATTTTTTCCATTATTTTAGCCATTTAGCTATGAATTTTAAATGGTTATTAAAATTTAAGTGTTGATGTGTCACTTCCATGGTCATTTATCCAGAGACTATCCCATAAAAGTGATAGTTTGAAAAAATGGTGGAGAAAGAGGAATTCTAAGTAGTTGGAAAGAAGGGGAAGAGACCCTAAACATATATCCAAATGAAAGGAAAAATTTCAAGCTCAATTTGGATTAATCCCAACTAATTTTCAGATTTGAGCACACAAAAAAATTAAGGTAATCCTAAGGTAATGGGTGCTTTAAATACCTTGAAGGATACCAAAACAATCTATGAAGGACCTAAGGAAATGGCCCCCTTAGACCTTTTGAAGGAGTCTAACACAATTCAAGTTAAAGTTAGTCCAAAAAAAGGTGAAAATAGAGGTAGGACAATAGAACGTAACAAAAGTAATTTTAGATGAGGTTGATTTGGCCCTTGTTGATCAAATTAAAATTCGAATGGAGCCTTTGATCAAGGCTTATTTAGAGATACATACTAATGTTATCATTTATTGGCTTGCTGGCAATAACCAAGATACTTGGTTTACAAATTTGTACTCAGGTGTTAATCCCCATATATCACAAAAGCATATTTCCAACTAGGTTATGTGAGACATATGGTCCTCCAAAAAATAAGGTATTTGATGTTTGCATGATGTTTATCCTTAGGAATTTATTATTTATACTTTATTATGTTGAATAATAATTTTTTAAAATTTTCTCCATTATTTTTTATCAAGGTGTGCTTTCATACCATGCATTTATTTATTGGAATATATAACATTATTTTAATCAATTTTTTTCAATCTGTGAAGGCCATAATTTTTGCATATGAATTTGAATTAAGGTGTCATTTTTTGAAAGTGTATTTTTTTTAGAGGAATCCATTTATGAAATAATATTGGAATCCATATATGTAATAATATTTAAACTTAGATGAAACATATTGATCTAAAATATGGATCTAATGTACTAGATATGGTTGCTAGGTGTTTCCACTATACCCATTTTATGTAATTCATGCTTGTAATACACTTCATGTTTAAACATTAGTTCAGGTAAGTTATAGTGGCACAATTAATATAAATATGATCTAGACATCCTCATAATGGTGAAGTTATCAACTTTTAGTGCTTCAACTTGAGGGGTTTGTCATAGATGATGAAACCTATGATTTGTGCAGGTGGTGGTTGTATAATCACCAGTATATGTAGGTGAGGATTGAGTAACAAATGTTATGGTATCAAAATATCCTCAATGGTTTTGTAACCATTGGTCTGTATACTACGGTGATTTCAGCACCATACAAAACATGGGAATGGGAATAGTTGTAAAATTTAATATTTCCTTATGATAGTTTGTTTGAGATATTAGGAAGATTAAAAGGAGAAAATTACAACCTCTATTTAATGAGGAATACATCAAAAAATTTAGTGAGAAGTTTTAAAGTTGGATTCACATTATATTTTACAAGTTTGAGTCTTTGTTCTTGCTATCTCATTGTTCTTAGTTGTATATGGTTATTTCAATTGTGTTTGGAGTTATGTGAAGTGTCTAAGAAGTAAAAATAAATATTGTGTGTAAGATTTTAATAGGGTGGTAGTGAAAATTATTTCCATGATGGTATGGTTTGTATTAACTTATACATTTATTAAATTACATAGTGGAAAGGGAATACAAATGCCTCACCCATTGGAGGCTTTCCCACAGTGGGTTTCTCCAAGTCAATTATTATGTTATTTTTATGACTTGTTTCATTTTCATGATTCATGTTCATGTTGAGTATGTTGTAAATTTAATTTTTATCTCCTATTTATATCTATTTTGATATTGTAACATATAATAATAACTAAGTAAAAAATTTAATCTTGGGGTCACCCCTAACTTAGTGGGCAGATCTCCTTGCATCTTAACTCAAACTTTAGAAACTATAAAAGAGATTGTTATTGGATCCCAAAAAATTCTTAAATTCCTTTAAGATTCTAAATGAAAGTGATTTATTGGAATATTAGGGGTCTAAATAACCCTAATAAACAAAGGAATATTTGTAATATAGTAAAAAGGGTCAACCCCTCTATTTTGCTCCTACAAGAAACTAAAATGATTGACTCTGCTCTTAAAATTAGCATGGTCAAAATATGTAAAAATGCTTTGGCTCTCACCTTAGAGTACATAAGTTCCTCGAGAGGATTATCCATCGTCTAGAACCCAAAATGTAGTCGAAGGAGACCTGATTTGGAAATCCTCCAACCAAATTTCTATTTTATTCACTAACTTTTCTAGCAAGGACAAATGAATCCTCACTAATATTTATGCCCTTAATTCCAAATCTACAAAAAATTTCTTATGGAAATCCCTTGTGGACTTTCATCAAGGCTACCTTGATTGGAACTAGATTGTGGAGGGAGACTTTAACACTCCTCTCTCCTTGGGGAATAAAAAAGGAGGCATTTATGACCTCACTGATAGCATGCTTGAATTCAATGACTTCATCTCTAATGTAGGTTTAGTTGATGTGGAATAAAATATAATCCCATATACTTGGTCCAATAGAAGGCTATGAGAAAAATTGATATAGGTCTGCCTTGATATATTTATGATCTCCCTAAATTGGGATATCTTATATTCTAGTAGAATCTCTTCTCTACCTAGAATTGGGTTCAACCATAATCCCATGATCTTTGAAGCAGATAAAATATCTAAACCCAAATGATACCCATTCAAACTTGAGAGTATGTGGACTCACCATCCTGGCTTCACAAATCCTTTGAAATATTGGAGGAACCCTTTTTAGGATCAACCATGTTTATTCTCACTAAAAAGCTTAACTTCCTAAAATCTAAGCTAAAAATCTAGAATAAGGAAGTCTTTGGAGACATTTTACTTTAGAAAAAGTCCATTGAGGTAGAACTCTCCATCATTGAAGAATTTAGTGATTTAGGAGACTATAATGAATAGATGGCTGAGAAGGAAAAAGAACTATGCAATTTTCACAATTTGGAATCAAAAGAAGAAACATATTAGAAACATAAATCTAGATGTTTATGGCTAAAATAATGGGATAGGAACACCAAATTTTTCCAAAATTCAAATTTTAGACATAGGAGTTCCAACAGAATCCCTCAATCACAAATAGAGGATGGAACCACCAATAAGGATAAAGAGGTTATATCTCGACATATCAATTTTTTCAAAAATCTTCTCTTAAAATATGGTGAGCCTAACAATTATATTGTCTCCTTAATTTGATTTAACTTTGATAGGGTATTTATAGCCAAAAATAATGCATCCCTCATCCAAATCTCCTTTGACAAGGAAATAAATAGTGTGGTCTTTATTATGGATGGACTAAAGGCCCCAGACCCAGATGGCTTCCCTCCCTTTTTCTTTCAAAATTTTTGGGACATTATCCACTTGAAAGTTGAAGAAGATATTAAAGAATTCTTTCAATCTAAATCTATCCTAAAATAAATTAAAAATACCTTCTTGGTCTTAATTCCTAAAAAACAAGGGGTAGAAAACATTAAAGACTTTAGGGCCATCAGTCTTTGTAAAACCATCTATAAGATTTGTTCTTCTATTCTAGTCAAGTGTATGCAACCCCTCCTGGATTCTATCATCAAGGAAACATAGAGGGATTTTATAGCTGGTAGATAAATTTATGATGGCATTATCATAACTCATGAAGTGATCCATTCCATCACCAAATCTTCTAGGGAAGGTATGATGCTTAAACTAGACATGTCTAAAGATTACTATCGGGTTTCCTCATGATTTCTACTTTAGATTATAGAAACTATTGGATTTAATCATGTCACTCAAAAAATAATTTAGAATTGCATTGCTACCCCTAAGTTCTCCATAATTATAAATGGGGTCCTAAAAGGCTTTTTCCATGCTTCTAGAGGACTAAGATAGGGAGATACCCTCTCCCCATACCTCTTTAACATACTAGAAAAATCATTGGGGAGAATCTTGAGATAGGCTTGTAGTTAGGGCCTAATTAAGGGTATCTCAGTGGCCTAGAATATGGACTCTATCACCCATCAATAGTTCTAAGATGACATTGTCATATTAGGTGATGCTTCGACTAGGGAAGAAAAAAGATTAAAATACATCCTAAATAATTATGAAAAAGTGTCTAATCAATGTATCAACTTTCAAAAAATATTCCTTTTCTTATTAAACACATCTCTTGCCTAATAGAAAAGGATTGCTAAAATCTTGGATTGTCAAGTGGGCAATATTTCACTAGCTAACCATCTAGGTATCCCCCTGTTCACTTAGAAAATGGAATACCATATGTGAAATACCTTGATTAATCAAATCCATAAGAAATTAGTAGGGTATAAGGGACACCTTCTGATATAGGTAGGCAAATATCAGCTTCTCAAGGCCTCAATTCAGAGCATTTTTGTTTATCTTATGTCAATTTTTAAAATGCTAACCTACGTAGCTTCCAAAATAGAGAAAATCTAAAAAAAATTCTTTGGAGAGGAACTAAATAAATATTTAGGTTCAATCTAGTTGCCTGGGAAAGGGTATGTCTTCCCAAAGCTAATGGAGGTCTTGGTCTAAGAAGTATAAAATCCATGAACAAAGCCTTATTAGCAAAAATGGGTTGGCATGTAATGAAGGAGAAAGGTGAATAGACCAAAATTTTTAAGGATAAATATCTATAAGGTGTGGAAGAGGATGCCTTCCTATGAGAGGAAGGACCTCCTAGAGGTTCCACCTTCTAGAAGGCCATATCCATATGTAAAGACTTTCTCAAAAGAGGCATCTTATATAAAATTGGAAATGGTGAGAAAATTGACTTTTGAGAGGATGCATGGTTATATTCCACCCCCCTCTTGCTACAAGAGACATGAGCTAGCTGGTATGGTCAACTCAAGTAGAGATGGGGCTCTAAGATCAAGGACTACTGGGAAAACAAAGTTGAAAGGAAGTGTTGGAAAGCCATACCTAGCAAAGGACTCCCCTTGGATGAATCACAAGATATTTAGAATCTCAACTATATTTTTATCAATATTCATATCCCCTTAGTTTAAAAAGATGATCATTTCATCTGGAGAGTAGAAGACAATGAATATTATTCAGTGTCCTCAGGTCATGCTATTGAACTTAATCTAGATAGCAACTGGGACCACTAGAAAAACTTTTGGTTAAAGCATCTAACCCCCAAGATTAACTTATTATTCTGGGTATCCACACAAAATAAAATTTTAATAGTAGAAAATCTTTCCAAAAGGGGACTAATCATCCCCAATAGATGTCTGATTTGCAAAAATGTGGAAGATTCCACTCAGCACCTTTTTCTGGAATGCCCCTTTAGCTTGAATTTATTCAATGAGATTCTTAGTCATTTCAACATGACTTGGATAAAACCCAAAAACATCATGGATCTCATTTTACAATGGAATCCCTCATGGAATATCCCTTCTTTGGCTTTCCTTTGGCACCTTGTACTTCGCACTGGTTCTGGTGCATCTAGAAAGCTCATAATGATAGCTTATTTTGACAAAAAAAGGCATCAATGGAAGAATGCCTTCCCTAAGATTTATCAAGCCATTTCCAAAAATTATAAGTCATTTCCTCCCAAAGACAAGGATCCCACCCCCCTTTTGGCATGACTTATCATTAACAACTGGGATCTTTAACAAGATATCAGCTTCTCCTCAAAAGACATCATACACAAGCAAAGCAAATGGAAAGCCCCCCAAAGGGGTGGATAAAATTGAATTTTGATGGGGCCTCTAAAGGCAACCTAAGAGCTGATGGTAGAGGGGTAATTATAATAAATACTAAAGGAAAAATGCTAGTGGCCTATGTAGGCCCCATGGTTAAACAAACTAACCATCTAGTTAATGCTAAAGTAGCCCTCTAGGGAATTCAACTAGCATAGAGCCTTAACTAGAGTATAATCATTGTAAAGGGGGATTTTATCAATATTATAAATGACTTGGAATAAAAAACCATTCATTCACATATTATTAAGGATCTAATCAAAGATGCAAATCTTATCCTTTGCACAATTCCATAAGTTAAACTCAACCATACTTATAGGGAAGGTAATGGGGTGGAAGACACCTTGGATAGTACTAGAGTGCATATTCAAGGTTTAACTATCTATAATAATGAAATTATAATCCCCCATAAGACACTTAGTGTCATCCATGTGGAAGGTATGCATATTGATTAATTCCACCATGTCATCACACGTGCATATTTTCATCTCGAAGGGCCTTATCATGACCTTTTAGGCACACATTCATTTCAAGGCAAGGGGGTTATACTATAATAATGACACTTTGGCAAACATTCCTCATTACACAAGCCTTATCTATTTACCCACTATCCTAAACCCTTGGCTTGCTTCTTCCAACCCTATAACTCTTGACAACATAGGTGATGACAAAGACTGGCTGGAGCCAACATCTTGCAAAGATGTTTAAGAGAAAAAAGGTGTGGAAAAAGATTAACAAGGGAGGATTAACTGAGTACATGGAGTGCATCACTGATCATAATCCTCTAGTGGTCAAAGACTTTATAGATGTTTAGATGAAAAAAAGGTTTCCATGAGGGTGATTTCCATAAATGTTTTTGAGGAGTTTATAGGAGATGCCATGGGCATGGCATGTACAAGTGCTAAATAATATAAGGATCAATCCAAGAAGCAAGAATCATTACAACACTTCTTTCTAACTAATGAGTTTATGTAAACTAAGAAGGGATTCCCCCATGTTGACCTGCCCAAGTACTGGCCTGAAGTCTACTTGTAGGTCATGAGGTACATGACCCTAGAAGGTAAGTAAACCTTGATCTTATCACACCATTTCATGTTGCTCAATAATTTCATTAGTTTTAAGATCAACCTTCCCTATTTTCTCTTAAAATATTTGTAAATCATAGTCCTCCTTCATTAGTTAAATGATGTTAACCCGATCTTCCACCAAGGCCTCATTATTATGCTAGTGAAACACAACCAAACCCTACTTGGTAAAAAAAGTCCCCCAAAAGGATCATCCTCTAAAGAGGACTCCCTAGAGGAGGATCCTTCTGTGAGATCCTTCCTTACCCTAGAACACTCCCCTCATAACAATTTGTCCAAATCCCCTCTTGATGACCTTCCCCTTAAAATGTTGTTCATCCTTAAACCCAACCCCATTCATTTTGGTACTCCTTCCACCTCTAATCAGAAGGGCAAGGCCATTGTAATAGTGGATCATGATAAAAATAAATAAATCCTAGAAAACTTCAATGTAAAGGTCCAATAGGCAAGTTTTAGTTTGGCTAAAATGATTCAAGATTGGAATGAGCTCCACTAAGTAGTGGAGGCCATGGTCCAAATGTTAGAGTAGTATACCCAATTCCCTCCCCTTTCCTCAGTCTTAAAATCCCCTAAGATTCCTAAATCCCCCTCTAGGGTCCCCCAAGGGGGTCCCCCCAAAGCATCCCTTCCCCTAGGAGAAAGGTAGGAAGTACCTGAGGATGATTTTCCCTAGTGAACAAGCTGAGGGTCCTTGAAATCATACCAAAGCAAAGGCCTCAAAAGATAAGTCCAAAATCCCAAAAAAGGATAATTTTACTACGGAGGATACCCAGGAGGGTCCCCCTAATTAACATGTTTTTTCTATGTTTGTTCTCATTTTTTGCTGTTAGCCTTTTTTTTTTTATCGTTCGACTGTTTGGGGCCTAGTTATAACTCTTTGTCTCACTTTTTGTGATTTTGGGTCCATATAAACTTGGGTTTACCTTATCAAATAAAAAACATACAATAATAACCTTTTAATCATTTATTAATCTAAGAATTATAGGATTTATGTTGGTGAAGCTCAGTGTGGAATATCCATCTAGTCTATAGGTCAGACTGGTATTAGAGCTAGTTTATTATCAATTTTAGTCATTTTGTGTGTTTGTGTCTACATTGTAGTATATGCCTGTCACTAGATCAAGTAGTGATAGTGGTCAAGGTATCCTAGTTCCCTTTGAATAAGATAATTCCATAAAGAAGTGGAAGTAATAGATCAGAAGTATGGTTCATTTTGATGAATAATATGCCCATACAAAAGAAAATACATTTTATAATCTTGAAGAGGGAGTTGCTAGCATATTTATTTCTATGAGTAAACTTGATTGGTTGGATTCAATCATGGGGATTATCATAGATAATCTTGGTGTTTCTATGAAGGCTTTCAAAATAAATAAGGAAAATGCTCTCAAGCATGATAAGGTGGAAGAATAGCCATGTGCCAACCAAGATTCACATCGATTAAAGGTTGAGGCAAAGATAGAGTTCATACACGTGATGGAGATGTGAATGATAAGAGGATACACCATTGGCTATCCCAAATATATGTATATTTTAGTTTGCATCAAATTAATGAAAGCCAAAAAAAAATATTTTTCAAGGTTAAAATTAACCAATCGTGTTTTAACTTGGTTTGAGAGTTATATTCATTTCTTGGTTGTTAAGAATCTTCATCATATTATTAAGTTAGATGATAATAAATAAGTATTTTTATATTATTTTTATGAGCAAGAGAGGTCTATGTATTGGAAAATTATTAGGTAAAAGTAAGGATAAAGTGTGTAGGAGTACATAAATGAGTTCCACAAGAAGGTTCTCCAAATGGGTAAGGATATAATGGACTGTGACATATTGGTGGACTCCATGGCCATTTGAGGAGACTTATCCTCTTGAATAATCCTACATATGTATACATGGATTATTATCAAGCACACTACTTTAATATGGACAAGAATAAGGCTCCATCTATCTCTCAAAGCACTCCAAAGCAATAAGGTGGTTATAAGCATAAGGGTACAGGTAAAGGAAAATGTAAGCATAATGATACTTATGATTATAATATGGATACTAAAATGATTTTTGGACATTGTGATGTTGATATTCATTTTTATTATAATGCACCCACAATTGCATCTATTCAGTAAAAATAATAACAAGAAGGTTATGCCCTCTTTTAAAGGTGAATACATTAGTTATAACTCTAATGTGATGAAATTTTTTCTTATACCTTCATCAATAGAGAGTTATGTTTGGGTAGTATTAATGATCAAGAGATTGAAATTTCTAACCTTTCCATATTAAATTTCAAATGAATAGAACAAAAGTGGATGCTCTTTTTGATACTTATTCACAAGTAAATTTCATAAGCAAGGAGTTAGGAAAAATTAAAGATATAGACTTATAATCATCCAAGTCCATATACTTTGGGATGGGTTACGAAAGGTGTATACATCATGGTAACCAAGAAATGTAAATTTAATTTTGGTATTAAATCACATTTCATTAAATAAATATTGGATGTTGTGCCTCTTGATGTTTGTGGTGTAATTTTTGATAGCCTTTATTTGTATATCTAGGATGTTATCTTTATGAGGAGAATAAATATATACTATTTGGTAAAGGATGGCAAGACTTACATCATTTTAGCATACAAGGATGTTTCAAAAATATATTTTTTAAGTACATCTCAAGATAAATGACTTATTAATGTAAGTGGAAAGTTTTATTTACTTATTTTGAGAGATATTCAAGATAGAGGAGTGTGTGTACATAAAACTTCTTGTAGCATGTTTACTAACAAATAGAAAAAGTGTATGGATATTTGTTACAGTAGTTTAAGAAAGTATTTCATGAACACATGGGGTTGCCACTAGTGAGGCCTATCAAGCATGAAATTTAGTTTCCACATGACAGTCTAATTTTAAATCTTGGGTTGTATAAAAATTCCTTGAAGGATGCCAATGAGGTTAAAAAAGATTTCCAATATTTAATTAATCAAGGTTTAATCTATACTAGTAATTTTCCACATGGTTATCCTATTATTTATTACCAAATAAATATGGTTCATGTATAATGTGTGTTGACTATAGAGTACTTAACAAAATAACCATAAATACTAGATGTCATCTTCTACGAATAGATGTTTTCTTAATCAACTTCAACATGCCAAGTATTTTAATAAGATTTATTTGAAATTAAGGTATCACCAAGTAAAAATTAAATAAGAGTAAAATTAGAATAAAAAATTAAAGATAACGGAAGGGTTGTATGAATGGTTGGTTCTACCTATCGGGCTATACAATGCATTGGCTACTTTCATGTAGCTCCTGAATAAGATAATAAGGCAATTTATTAATTACTTTATTATTATGTATTTGGATGATATTATTGTTTTCATATTAACCTTTGATGATCATGTTGATCATTTGAAACAATTTTTTCAAGTTTTGAATGAGAACAAGTTAGTGTTGAATAAGAAGAAATGTGAGTTTGATCAATAATCACTTGTCTATTTAGAGCATGTGGTTAAATATGGGGAGTTTAGGATTGATTCAGCTAAGATAGAGGCCATAAGGAATTTAAAAAATACTTTTAATGTGTTTTATTACAAGGAGGTAAGCCCACACATTAACTTTCAGAGTTATTTAATGGCACAATTTAGAATCATTTCACATATGATAAAGAAATGTATGTTCTTGTTCAATTCAATCACGAAATGGAAAAACTATATTATGGGCAAGGAAATTATTTTTCACACTAGTCATCAACCTCTCAAATATTTTCAAGCACAAAAAAACCTTCCATAAGATAGACAATATAGATGGATGGGGTTTTTGTAACAATTTCATTTTATTATCAAATTTAAAAATTGAGACTAGTTGATATGTTGTATAGTCCTCTTTTTCTTTTAGCGATGGGAACCATAATTATTATTAATCCTTTAATGTGTGAAGTTTGTGTATAAGGATATGAAATTGATGCAAATTATGGGGAAATTTTAATCCAAGAAAAGAGGTCCCATGATGTAGGATTAATCTTAATGGGGGTTATTACCTCTAAGATGGATTGATCTAAAAGTTGGGTAAGCTTTGTGTGCCTAACTTGGAGGAAAAATTTAAGTTAATGAGGGAATTACATTATTAAAAATTTGAAGGAAATTTTGTTGTTACAAAGACTATTGCACATTTTTAGAAGTATTTATATTGGCTTAATATGTAAATTTATGTGGATAAATTCATAAGTGGATGTGTGTTATGTAGTAAACATAAGTATAGTAAAAGGAAATTGGTTTTATATATGCAAATATTGGTTCCTTTTAATCCATGGGAGAGTATTTCCAAGGATTTTATAGGTTTGTTGCCTATGTCAAGGAATGGGAATGACTATCTCTTTGTGGTTGTGGATTAGTTTAGTAAGATGTGTATTGTTATTCTTTGTAAGAATACCCCCAAAAATAGTGATGTAGTTGGGTTAATTTTTGATAATGTGTAAATTCACTTTGGTTTGCCTAGTTCTATTATTTTAGATCAAGACTCGAGTTTTTGGTAAGTTTTGGGATAAAATGTGGGAAAACATGGATACCTAACTGAAATAGTCTACCTCTTTTCATCCATAAATTAATGGGTAGACATAAGTTATCAATATAAAATTGGTAAAACTCTTGAGAGTGTACAATAGGAAGAATCTAAATACTTATGATGGAAACTTTGTGTATATTAAGCATTCCTATAATAGGGTGGTGAATTCATATACTAGAAAAAATTAGTTTGAAACTTTTTTTGGCTACTTACCTCCTATTTATTTGATGTTGTTTTGAGAAAACCATACAAATAAAATGGGAAAGTGGATCGAGAAATCCATAAATATGAAAAATACATTGAGAAGGTTCAGTGAATTCACACCCCACTACAATAAATGTTGAAAGAGTCACAATCCAATTACAAATAAAGGTATGATCAACATAGGACATATCATAGTTTCCTTATTGGAGATAAGGTTTGGTTGTACTTGAGTAGAGAGAAACTCTAAGACAAGAATAATAATATTAAGCCTATTAGGTATGGTCTATTTAAAAATTTTGAACAAGAGAACAATAATGTATTTATACTTTATTTTCCTCATTATATGAATTTTTATTTAGTTTTTAATGTTGATAGCTTACATCTCTTTGAGCCTTCTATGTTAGAAAATGAATATGAAGGGTTTTTGAAACCTTAAATTGAAGATATTTCTCCATATAGTTAGTTGTAATCAGAGGAGGATTTTGTGCTACATAATAAGAAGAGGAAACCTAGAAAATGAGTGCAAGATCATTGGTTAGTTAGGTTAAAGGATCAACTACTTGGTAAGGCTAAATATTATTATAGATAAGATGTGGGGAATATATTCCTCACTTATAAAGTTATTAAATATTTTAGGGACTTAAAAGCCTCAAATTGGGTATGATATAAAATATGGATCTAATGTACTAGCTATGCTTGTTAGATGTTTCCATTATACCCAT
Organism: Torreya grandis; assembly: GCA_037957365.1. Lineage (NCBI taxonomy): Eukaryota > Viridiplantae > Streptophyta > Pinopsida > Cupressales > Taxaceae > Torreya > Torreya grandis. Next base: position 206,952 of record JARHVA010000301.1, on the reverse strand, counting down.
TTTATATAATTCCTACTTATAAGATACTATTGTAAGACACTTAAAATTAAAACATTAATTCATATAAAATTTAGTGGTAAAATTAGTATGAAGATGATTTTAATATCCTCATAATGGTGAAGTTAACATCTTTAAATGCTTGAATTTGAGGGGTTGTTATAGATGGCAAAACTACTAGTTTGCATATGTAGAAATTACATAACCACTGACATTTGTAGGTGAAGATTGCATAACTACCATGATAGTTGCAAAATCACCCTAATAATTTCATAACCATCAAATTGCATACTATGTCAGTTTCAAAACCATATAAAATACAATAATGATAACTATTGAAAATGTTTCCACTTCCTTAAGATGGTTTGTTTGAGATATTTAATAGATTCCGAGGTGAAAATGCATAATTAAAATAATTTTTGAAGGTAGAGGACATAAAAAATATAGTGATAAGTCTTGAAGTTGGATTCACATTGTAGTTTCCATGTTTGAGTCTTTTTTCTTACTATCTCATTATTCCTCGTTGTATATGGTTGTTTCAATTTTGTTTGGAGTTTTGCGAAGTGTCTAAAAAGTGAAAAGAAATATTGTGTGAAATATTTGGATAGGGTGGTTGTGAAAATTTTGTCCATGAAGACCTTGGTTGGAAATAACTTGTACATTTTTAGAATTACATAGTGGAAGGGGAGTACATTTGCCTCACCCAATAGAGTTTTTCTAACTAGGTTCTATGATCAATTCTTGTGTTCATAAGATTTGTCTCATTTTAATGCTTCATGTTTATGTTCATTATGTTGTACATTTTATTTTCAACACTTATTTATTAATATTTTAGTAGTTTAAGTAGCCTAGACTAATAACATTTCAATCATTTGTTGAGTAAATAAGTATAGGATATGTTATGATGAATCTTAGTGTGGAATATCCACCTAATTTATAAATCACATATCATATATTTCTCCTCGATAAAGTAGATATTTATTTTGTCATGATTAATAATTCACAACATTACCAAACATCAATTTTCCTCTATTTTATTGATTCTAACATATCATTGGAGTCTTTATGGGGATCTTGATGATTTCTATGGATCGTTAACGATTACACTTCCCCATTTTGTGTGGCTTTTGGTTCTAAAAAAGCATACTTATTAATGAGATATATAAATATTTCCCCTCTATATATTTAGAGTTTTTTTTATCATTATTAGTATTTGGACTTGAACCCAACTTATCAATTTGTTGGAGACTTTGATTTAGTTCCTCTACACTTTTATATAGAAAATATTCCTCATAACTCCCTTATTCATCCTAACATAATGTATGCCATTATAATTGATCATACCAATGAAAAGCATATAAGATAGAAGGTAGTATTGTAATATTGATCATGTAACATGAAAGGCTCACATAGATATGTACATTAATAATAAAACATTATCAAATCCTATAATTTTCACTTCATTCCTCCCATGAAAGAGTGGTGGCTAATTATTCCTTCTATGGAAGTGTGAATTAATTGCCTCTTATAAGGCTAGTTGTTTCAACCTCTAACTTTGATAAATTTTGATTTTTTTTGGTAATACTATTCATCTTCCTCAATGGTATGCACTTATGGTTGTCCCATTGTTATCTTTATTGGTATCTTTCCTAATGGTTCCTACATGATGTTAGACTTGATTATGCATCTTCCTTCTCCTTAGTGAAAAAGTAATGTGTTTTTAGGACTTGCTCTAAAGTCCTATACTTTTTATTGGGAAATAAATAATGTATTTGGGCATGTATATATTATAGATACATCCCCTTAATTAAAATTTTTAGTTAATAAAATGTTGTTATTAATAAATGTTCATGGGAATTTTTAATGATTTTTTGTATGAGGTTAGAACTAATTATTGATTTAGTAATTACATATATATGTTGCATTTTACATTGAGAGTTAATGAAGATACACTTTATTGTATATTTTATTTTTAATTAAAAAATAATTTTTGCACATTACAATGGTATTTTGGTATCATTATTATTAAATAATCATTAATTATGTGATCATAATTTTTAGGAGTGAATGAAATTATAGCAAACTCCAATAAATTTTATTGTTTCATATATACACTAAAATTTATATTACTACAATTTTTATTACCATTATTAAAAAAAAGTTGGATACTTGTTCAAATCCTTGATATATATTTTGACTAAGAATTTTGTTTGTAGTGAAATGTTTATGTTATAACCTTGAGAGATCTTTAAAATGATATGATATAATATTGGGGTATGAGAAATGTATTGGAGTTGAATACATCTTGAAATTAGGTGACATAAGAGTTAAACTATAAAAATTTATGAAAAATGATATGTGATTACAATATGAACATATTAGATCTTCCATTTTTGCCATGTAAAATTTGAAATGGATGACTGTACAAATGTGTGGAGAACATGATGTACAAATGTGGATAAATTGTTTAATGAATATGCTTAATGAAATCCTTATATTTCATTATTAAAATTTTGAATTTTTTAATTTAATGGTTACATAAATTTTTTGGATATATGATCAAAATAACTTGATAGAGAAAATGGAAAAGAGTGTTTTCTACAAGTTATAAACCTAGATGTTTTAGGTTCTCCCCTCTATTGCTTTTTGTTTATGGAAAATTTTAATATTTTTATTTTTGGAGGAAAAAAAAGTTTTTTTGAGAGAGAATTTTGTTTGAAATGAAAGTGTGTAGGATATATAAGGGTGTAATTGAGAGAAATAAGGTGTTAAAATTTTTATTTACTTAGTTATATTATGGTAAGTGCAGAGATCCTTCAATTTTTTTCACTACATGGAAGCTCAAGTGAAAGGACTCATAGATGCATTGTTTTTTTCATGTTTTTCTCTTGTGGTGAATTATAAGTAAAATTATTATTTTTGTATTAAATAATGACAACTTCATAATTTATATTTATTCTAGTTGGAAATGACTAATGGAAGCTTCTCTAATTTTTATTGAGTTATGACATGTAAAAAATGAAAATCCCACTCTACCCATTGCCCATGATATTTTAGACTTTCAATATTAAATATTTTTAATCACTAGTCCTACTTAAATGTAACTTTACTATAGATATGTATGTACACACTGAGAAGTCCTCTCATAGTTATATTTATTGGAAACATTATGTGAACCATATGATAAGAACCCTAAGAATAAAAATATTGATATTCATGTGTACATTTTTTATTTTTTTAGTCGATGGTGGAGTTATGGTGGAATATATATTTAAATTAATAAATATCCACATAAACTATACTAAAATGGTTTTTGGGAAATTAGATGATGACTTGATAATCACTATTGCCTTGAAGGAGTTGCCTAATTATTATAAATTTTTTGAAGATACATGAAATGTTTTTAATAGAATAAATTTTACACAAATTTTAATAAGATTTTTGAAATTTTTATTCAAAATAATTTTTTTATATAGATTATAAATGAAGGGATAATAGTTTAAACAAAAATAGATCTTTAAAATGTAAAAGAAGGTATAATTTTCAAAGGATGTAAATTTAAAAATAGAGTTAGAGGAAAATATTGCATTAAAGGAAACTATTATAACCATAATAATACCTATACTCATCATAAATGTGATTCACACATTATGGATAGATGCCAAGATAGAGGTTGAGGTAAAGGGAATCAATTAGATTTTAGATGCCACATATGTGGTAAACTTTGTCACATTGCAATCTCTCTTATAATTTCTTATGATTTTAATAAGAAGCTAGATTATACCCAATATGATGATCATGAACATAATGAGTTAGGAAACATATTAGAGGGGTACATTTCCATGATCTTAGAAGATTATTCCCAAAAATGATATGGAATAAAAAATAAGAGATTGATTTTAGATGTATAACTTTAAATATAAGGAGGAAAATATGAAGTATAAAAAATATTTATTGTACGACTAAATAAGCATCTTCGATTGGAATATACATTTATTCAAACTCCTCATGGGATTTGATCTATCAAAATCTTCCTTCATGATGGTTCAATTAACTTTTTGAAAAATGTCTAGTATTTTAATCTGAATAAATGATTTCAATAAAATTATAACACAAATATCTTTAAACATTTAACTATGCCTAAAATAGATGTAAAAAAATAAATAAGATGATGTGTTTTGGGCTAATGTTAAAACATAAATTAGTTGAGCTTCCTTGACATTTTTAAGGACTTAAAAAATGTACAATATAAAAAGTAACACTCTAATAATTGTAGTAATTTACCAATTATGCAAACGAATGTAATACAATGTGTCACTAATATGAGCCTTATTGATATAATGAATGCTCTGTAAATGATTGACTTATATAATTATATAAAATTCTTGTAGATGCTTCATAGATTATTTTGAACATAAAGTGTTGGATACTTTTTAGACTATATTTCAATTGATAGATAATAGATGCAATAATACACTAGGGTTCATGTGTATTTATATATGTATTGATTTAAAAGTTGGAACATATTAGTGCATAAGTTGACATAATAATGGTTATAAATTAAAAAAATAAGAGACAAGGGATGCATCCACATAAGCTAGAGGGGACCACATCACATGTAACCAACACAATAGAGTATAATTTTAGTAGAGGAAATTAATGATAAAGGAAAGAGGAGAGAGAAAACAATAGTATTTAAGGTTAAAAATAAATACATGTACCACTAGAAGTGAAAAATTTCACTAATAATACCTAATTCAACTCAGTAATAAATAACTACACACATCCTAGATATATTAAAATTTATGGCTAAGATAGGGAGGCTAAGAAGAAGACATAGACCACTAGAAGTCAAAAATTACACCAATAATACCTAATTTGAACCAATAATCAACAAGTATAAAATATCCTAGAAATAGGTAATTTTATGATTAATAAATGCAAAGGGGGATGTTTTAGGTGTCTACATAATACCCCATTTTGATGTGTGTGTGCGCGTGTGCATATATGTCAAATTAAAACATAGATGGTATGGAGAAATAATTTTATGCATATTTATCTCCTGAATCAAACTTTAACTAAATTTATGAATATTGTAAGAACATTTTTTTCTTTTTCTACACATGCATGGGTGAGTGGAAATAATAATAATTTGCTAAAATCTATAAAAATTAAAAATATATACATTATTTGAATAAATATATAATGAGGTCCATGTGAGAGCACATGGCTCTCAATATGTGCAAAATCCCACACACATTTATGATCCTAAATTTTAGTGGAAAAAAATCAAGAGAAATAATATTCTAAATAATAATAAAAACCAATGTTAAACAATGTCTTTAGTCTTTTCCATGATGGGAATAGGTGGCATATCTCAAGTACTTCTTAGAGTGAATGAAGTTTGAATGCACCCTTGTATAGGGTATAACTTATGCCAAATTACTAGAGTTTGGATAAGATGAGTGACACGTATGCCCCACTTTATATTTAGGATGAACCTATGAAGCACATCACAAATTAAATGAATTATGTGAATTATATGTAAAAAAAGATATACAAAAAATGGTTTATAACATAAAAATATTTTATATTTGATGCATCTATATTATGAATAGTTTTTCCCTAGTAGCCTATGATAAAATCAATATAAGTGTAAGAATAATGTGTCATGACTTGGAAAAATATAAGCATTATTTCAAAAAGGGTAGTTGCAAGATGTAAGTAGTGTAGGATCACTAAGAGATTCTACATGTGGGCCTAAGATATAAGTAACATTGTACCATTATTAGAATATATATAAATTTAAAGTACAAGTATGAATTATTTTCCTCAATAGATACATGATATAAGTCACATAAACATAGGCAAGAACATGAAAAGATTTACATGATATGGATAATTGAAAATAAATAGACTTTGTGACAGATACTAACACATCACCAAATAAATATCAAATTGATAGAATATTAAAATGCAAATACACAAAATAAAAGGCAAAGCAACCATTAAAATAAAGTTGAGATGAAGAAGCAATAATTTTTTTGGAACAAAAGATAGGAAATAAGTGGCAAAAGACTAAAAATCCATAGATCAAAGAAAGGTAATGACCAAAGTCAAATGGAAAAGATAAAATATACAATTGATGAAATCAAGGGGAAAAAATGTCTAGTCAAAACATAAGGACAATCATAGAGATAATCAAACATACATAAAAATTATAAAAGATAATGCTAAAATATAGAAATGTTGTAAATGGATATTATTTATTGGATTGTTAAAAGGTTTTACTTCTAATGTAATAAATAAATATACCCCATATCCAATTTTTTCTATGATTAAAATGTGCCCAACCAATTGAGTTTCAATTTTTATTTTTATTGTTTGTTTAAATTAATATATTTTTTAATTATCTTTTAACCCTTTATCATCTACATTGAATTCTCTTTTTTAAATCTTCTTGTTATTAATCTAATTTCAATATATTTTAAAGTGATGAATAAGATTAATTATATTTTCATCTACCATTTCTAATTTATATAATCTATTATTTCTATAGTCATTATCATTAATAATTCATTTTAACAATATAGTCAAAAATAAAATCTCAAGCTTGTAGAGCAAAATTTTTTAGTCCCCATAGAATAATTAATAATGAGTTGATCCATAGATGTTCTAACACTCATTCTATTTGAAAAGTTAGATGTATCTAATTATGCTAATCACTATCATGTTTATTCATTATTTCTGATATAATAATAAAAATAATATTAATAGAAGTTTTAACATGACCATTTTCTCATAGGAAATAAGGATTATAATATATTCCTAGTATTATATTTTTCACAATTTTTTTGACCTAATAATTAAAAATGGTAATTTAAATTTCAAAATAATGTGCCATAATGAAACTTAAAATATTTTCACCTATTTTTTTCTAATGACACTACATATACCCACTCTTTAAAATATTTTATTATTTTAATATTGAATTAACGAATTTATAAATATGGAGGGTTAATTTTACCAACTAAATAAAACCCTTATGTGTAGATTAGCCATGGTGACATTATGGATTGTAAGTATTGAGATAAAACATGTGTAAGATTTATATGCCTTTGGAATTTTTCTTATATCTTCATAAATTCATGATAATGACATTCCATTGTCTTCCAATAATACCCCATTCTAATAAACTTATGTGACATGGCCTTTCCACTAAATTTTCCTCTACATACATTATTTTGAACTTCTTTTAATACCAATCTATGTTTTTGATATCCAAGACATATAAATAATTATGCATCAAAAGACTAATTAAAGAGCATGCCTTTGATGATGACATATTTTATTTCATATCTTCATAAATTATTTTTATAATTTCTAAAAAAAAAGTATGTTGGAATTATTTATTCTGATAAATAATTGAATACATATAAATACCATTTAGATTTCTTTTCACCACTTTTAAGTGTCAACACATCTAAAGTTTCCAAAATTTTAAAATCTATGGTAGTTTTTAATAATATATTTATATTTAATATAACATGATGATCATTAATATCATTAGGAAATAAATTTAAAAACTATCCATAACATCCATGTTTCTATTATTCTTTGTAGGAATATTATCAATCTCAAAATCATTAAATTAGACTATCCAAATATTTACCAAATCTCTATATGGAATAAATTTATCTTATTTGATTCGATCATTTACAATTACTTATTTAACCAAAAATTTAGAATAACTATATATTTTAAATATATTTCACTTTTAATATGTGTTACAAAAAATCTTAGGGTAAGTGCCTCATATTCCATAATATTATTAGTACATGAAAATACCAATATATATGTTAGTGTCCTAGTCTCTTTTAGGAGAGTGAAGATTAAAATTATAGATTACACACCCAAAAAAAAAATGATAACCATAAAAATACATATTCCATGTCTTATTATCATCAATATTCATTACAAACTCACCAAGATAAGTATTATATGAATGAATGAGGTATAATAAGAGAGGCTTAGCTAATTTATTTGAAAAAAAATTTTAATTTTATTATTTTTTATGATAAAAATTTGAGATAAAATTCCATTAACATGACCCACTTGATTATTACTCTTAGCTGATATGGCTTAGACATCACATGTTTCAAAAAAATCAACTTTAACAATTACATGTGTTTCAATGTCAAGCATATGATAAATTCCAAACATGACAACCAAGCACAACTTTTCCATTAAGTTTTAATTCATTCCATAGTCCTCTAAATCTCTATAGATGTATTAAATTTATCTTTATTATCATTATCATTTTTTTCAAGTGAATTCCACAAAGCATGATCTGTTGTAGAAATATAGAGTAATAAAAGTGGCATCATGACAAGAGGATTGGATAGATATTGTTCAAATTACATAAAAATAATTTTTGAATTTATAATATTATTTGAGTTTGATTTATTTTCTTAATATTCTAGTAAAATATTGTTTTTATCAACAAGTTGAGCAACAAATATTCTAATAGATTGAATTTTTCCTTGTAAACTTATCAATTTATTTAAGATTTTTAAGAGTAAGTATCTCAATAATTTAGTGTACTTTATTTGGATCAGATTATGTCTCATATATGGATAATAAAAATAAATAATTTACCATAAGTCACACCAAAAAAACATTTTTTGGGATTTATTTGCACTTTTTATTATCTTAGTTTTACAAATATATTCTTTAATTTATGCACATGATTTTCTCATTTATTTGATTTTAAAAATATAACATCTACATAATCCTATAATATGGCATAAATATATTTATAATTTGTGTCACAAACTTCTATTAAATATCTCATACATTCTTAAGTCCAACAAGCATAACCACATAGCAAAATGTAACCTAGGGTGTAGTAAAGTCAGCCTTATGTTGATCAATAAGATTTATAATAATTTTATTATAACCAAAAAATCTATCCATAAATAAAATAATCTCATAAAAATATTAAAATAAATAATCATATTAATATAATACAATATAAATTTATCTTTGGGACATGTTTTGTTTAAATCTCAAAAATCCTTACATATCTTAATAACCCTAATTACATTTCTATTTGGCACATGTTTATAAACCCACTTAGTAATCAATAGGTCTAATTATTTTATATGGAAAGTGAAAAAGTGTTAAAAATGATATACCAACCATGATAAAAATAAACATAAGAAACTATGATCTAAATACAATAAATAAAGTGAAAAAAGATTTGCCTATGTGTTAGTGAATGAAAGTACCAAGAATGTTTGATAATTAACATGGGGGTTTAAATATGCATACACAATTAATGACTACCTAAGTTATAATAAAGGATAAAATTACTAAAAATTAGGTGCTATAATATTAGAAAATAACATATTAAAAAAGACAGTGATCTAATGAAAATGTTAGAATTAGACCCTCTGATAGTGATAGACAAACATTAAAACTCTATGATAATAAAAATATGCACTGATAGTCATTGTGTAACTCTAATAAATTTGTAACTTCACAAATAGATTTATTAATAGATGATGTTTGAAATCCTATATCATATTTTTATATTGATGAGTGTAAATGCCATAATTATATTTCCTTCATTTGAGCTTCAATCCAAACCAAGAAGACCTTGATAAGTAATAAAATAATTGTTTTTGATTAAAGAGGTCTACTTAAGTTACCTCCATGCCTACATTAAGGTATTATTTATTTTAAATATTTGAAATCAACACTCATGCATCTCAACATTCATTCCCATGAATTTGGTAATTCCATCCTGTTGGGTGAATATTTTGTCACCAGCTAACTCATGGGCAAAATAGGTGTTTCCACCACAGCATAGGGATATTTATCGGCAAAATGTGAAATTTGACCACATAAAAAGAGGAAAATCTCTCCTCCCATCAAGAGTAGGTTACCTATAAATATGAGATGCTATATACTATATATATAAGCTGAAAATAACACTCAGGGGTAGGATAACACCTCCATCTCTCTTTTTTTAGAGATGATGTTCACAGACAAAGGATAAATCCTTGGTGATTGCTGGAGGTAATTCTCTTTTTTCAAAATTAATACTTAGTCAACAACCAGATTCCTTCATGGGTAGTAAAATTAACTGTGAGAAACCCATGAAAGCACAAAGTCTTTCATTGCTTCCCTTACTGAAACAGGGTGTAGTAACACAACAGAATGAAGTGTAACACAAAGTCTCCACCTCAAATACCAAAGAGTGAAATATACGAAGGAAAATGGGGGCACAAAGTCATCCCAATATCATTTACATAGAAAAAAACTAAAAAAAAAAAACACGCTAAAGACAATTGTGGTAGAACAAAGTCTCTCCACAGTCGGCTTCAAGACACCTTCCTGATTACTTCCACTAGTTCTACTTGTTAAATTAAATGGACAAGAATGCTTCTAGGAAATAAACATAAGAACAATTTCCTAAATAACACAAGCTATTCCAGCACAAAGTCTAAAAGGTCACTTGTTTTCTCATTCAAATAAAGAAATATGATTAAAAATCTGAGCTCAAAGTCTCAGGAAATGCCTTTCAATTTGGGCAAAGTTTTGCTTCTATAACAGAGAGATCTCCCTTGCATAAAATAAGAGATTACAATATATAGTGATCCTATAAAGACTTAGGAGCTTTGTTTCATGGAATGACCTATGCTACATTTAATGCCTTGAATGCATTTTCAGTTCTCTCAAGGGGCCATGCTGGAATAGGGCATCAGCCTTAACTATGGTGTGTCAATTCATCTAAAATGTCCCCTCCAAAGTATGGGACACTTGGTCCTCTTCATGATATTTGTGTAGCTGTCCACTTCACCTTTACTCAATCTAGAAAAATAGGCCGTGTTATTGAGTGCTCATGCTCTCTGATGTCTACCTAGTGGACTGTTTCACCTACTAAAAATAACTCTTGCACATATATTTCTAGTCTTTATGCATCATTCCCTCTTTCCTCACCACATCTTGTCCTTCCTTGGTGATTAGAGCTCTCAGGCTATCTTCTCACTTTCTACTGGCTCTTTTGGCTTCTTCTTTGGCTAGTCGTTGAGTTTGTTTTCAGGTCTACACCATATTTGAAAAACAATAGTTTTTTATTACCCTAAATTTGATGTCCATGGGGACGTCACTAGTCACTTGAACCACTTTGAACCTTGAACCTTTGAACCTTTTGGTTCAAGGTTCAATGGTTCATTCTTTGCTCTTCGAATCCTTTATTCTTCTAAGTCTCTCAAACTTTATTAAACTCATTAAACCTTTGAACTTTGAACTCTTTTAGTTCAAGGTTCAATGGTTCAATAGTTTAATCTTTCTTCTTCAAAGTCTTCTTTCATTTAAGCCCTTTAAAACCATTTGAAATTTTCAAAGTGGTTAAACTTTGAACTTGCCAAAGTCTTCAAACTCGTTGAAGCGCTTAACTCTTTTTGAACCTTTGAACTCGTTGAACCTTTGAACCTTGCTGAAGCGGGGTTCAATAGTTCAATGGTTTAATGGTTCATTCCATTTGTTTGAAGCCTGCTGATGGACCTTTTGATTGAACCTCAACATTAAACCAACCTTGAAATTGCCTTAGTGTTTGGAAGTTGTTCCTTTATGAGAGTCCACATGTTGAAGTTGTTGAACTCATTAAACTTACGAGTCCCTTGACTAAAAATGCTTGAATAATTGAAGAACTTGAGCGCTTAGAACATTTTTGAAAAAATAAAGGGAGAATTTTGGCTTATAGGACCAAAATAATTGATATGTTATCCCCAAAAACAAGTGATGGGTTTTGGGAACAATAGCTAGCTCCAATTGGGGAACTTCCATCGATTGTAAAAATAATTGAAGGGAGTAGAATCTAGATTCCCAGTGCCTTCATGTATGCCATTGGGCTATGGATTCATGCTACCTAAAAAGAAAGGCATTAAAAACAAATAAAAATGAACAACACAAAACAAGCTAAAGACTATACAAAAATTATACATATGTACAAGCTAATCTTATCTGATACTTCAAGGATTGAAGTGGTTCAGATGCCACCCATTGTGAGATAGTGAAAATGGCATTCTATCTTGATATATCAGAAAGAAACCATTTTCTCCCCAGAAGTAATGATTAGTGAATGGACGTCTCCACCAAGAATCAAATTTTATGTGCATTCCTTTTGGTTCTCTCCTCTTGCCCCACAACAAGACTTGATTTCCAGTCTAAAAATCATAAATCCTTATTATCTTGTAGAAGAGTTTCTTTACCTGATTTTGATGTGTAACAGTATGGTCCATTAACATAATTCACTATTCTTCTAGTTTAGTCCAACACATGATTTGATTTTTAACATCAAACACCTACCAATGATTGGCATTATCAGGCACACTTGGTTGAAATACTAGCTTGATAGTGTACTTATGCTCTTCAAAGTCTTTGTGAGGAACCAAGAGGGTCATAGAGATAGCTAATGAATCTTCATGACTATGAAGCTCTCTAGGCACTACAGATATATTGAAAGCATCAAAAATTTCAATGTAGTCCCATACCAGATTGTGGGAATGGCACAATCTTTTATTCTTGGTTTTACATAGGTTCCTCACCTGACAAACCATCAGTTCAACATCTCCTTTGGCGTGAAGGAGTTTGACACCTTTATCTTGAGCAGCCTTCAACCTGAGTAACAGAGATTCATACTCGACAGTGTTGTTGGTTTTGTTGAACTAAAACTTGTATGAAGAAGTAAAAATATCTCCTTAAGGATATATTAGAACAATCCTGGCTCTAACACTGATAGAAGAGTAGCTGCCATTAAATTCTAGAATCCATATGCCACCAAAAACTACTCCTTTCTTAGATTTTACTTTGTTTGGAGGGGAGGGTCCTTCTGCACCTATGTTGTGCTTTATTAATTATTCTATTATCTCATCTGAATCAATTCTTGGATCACCACCTATAGGAATTTCATCTGCTAAAACATGAACATCCTCTGTGGTCAAGAATAAGTTACCCATTCTTGAAGACTCAAATAGAATTTGCGCTTTAGGGGCTGATGTTTGGGTGATAATATATTTTGCCTCCTTCTCAGGAAGCAGCCTCTACATGATGCCTTTGATAGGGATCCTCACCTCAGATAGGTCCATGCTCAATTCTCCACCAACATCTTTACAAAAATTTCACCCAAGAAGAATGCCATAGGAGGCTAGGACCTCGGCCACCAGGACTGTCATCTTAATTCTTTTTCCTGGAAAGGCTGTAAATATAAACTGGGCATCTTTGATTTGTCATAAAAGTGTCACTTATTTTTTTTCCATGGAGAAACATCTCCCAAATATCTTAGTCACAGTGAGACCAAGAGATTCTAACACTTTGGTAGGCATGACATTGTTAGATGCACCTGAGTCTATGATGCAATTATTCAGTTGGTGACTATTTATCAACAGAGAAACATAAAATGATTCTATCTTCCCAGGAGGAGCAATGAAAAGGTTATTCTGGGTGGATGTGGGAGTCACCTTTAGAATAGCTAGTCCTATAGGGATGGTTTTATTCTTTACACAATGAACCAACTTATCCAACTGCTCAGGGTTGGATTATAGGAATTCAAATTCAAACATTTGAATTTTAGTTTTCTTGACATGGTCAATTATGTCAAATGTCTAAAATGAATTATGAATAGGGGAAGGAAGTTCATCCTTCTAGTTTTTTGGGAGTGTAAGACTGATCTACGAATTTGAAGCAGAAGGTGCAATAACATTTGGGGTACTTACTTTTTTAGTGATTATCAGGGCCTTTAATTGAAAAGGCAGAGTAGTCCCCCATTTAGCAATTAAAATTGCTGGTTGAGATCACTCCCCTAATTTTCCATTATAGCTTACTGGGCTAACTAGTTTTAGGACTGGGTAAATACATTGTATGATCCATCAAATGCTTCACCTTTATTTTTGGGTTCATCCTGGTAATTTAGGAAACCAATGTTGGAGTCGCCAACTGATTCTTCTTGATCTGCTGCAAAGAGATCAACATCATCTTCTAGGTTCAACTCAAGCTCGAAGGAAAAATTAGATTCTATTTTGAGATATCCAAATGCTGAGTTGGCTAGAGATGCCTCAATAACAAGTTTTCCTTGAGGGGGAGGAAGATTATTTGGCTACCCTTGATTCCTAGCAGCATTGCCTTGGTATGATTGGTTGGGAAACATCCTCCTTGGTATATCTCAGTATGAAGGAGGGGTAGACATACCTTGTGCTATTTAATTTTTGAGAGCTAACAACTCATTGGCCAACTTTTACACCATTGGATCAGTGGTACCTATAGATGGATATTCAGAGGATGAAGAATATTTACCTTTGTTAGTATCTCTCCTTATCTTCCCCACCAAGATGAGATCATATTCCACCTTAGTAGCCAAATATTGAGCTAAATTAAGGTTTATGTGGCTAGCACATCTCAACAAGAAACTCACTTTAGGAAGCTAAGAGTTGATGAAGAAATATTTGAGATTCTCAGCTGTCGACTAAGCAATCATAGGAATCCTATTCCTTAGCTTGTCAAACTTAGCTATGAAATCCCTCATAGGCTCATGAGGCTCCTTCTTCATCTGTGTGAGTTGGGCTATCAGGGCATGCACATCTTATATAGGCTTGAATCTGGCTTCAAATTTGGTTTTGAGGGTGTTCTAGTCTGTCACAGTCTGGGCCTGTAAATGATAGAACCAGTCTACAACAATGCCTTGTAGTGTTTCTACAAATAACTTGACTACTACATCCTCATAATCCACACCTATCATGCCACAGGCTATGCTAAAAGCTAAAATATGTTCATTAGGATGAACTCTCCCATCACCATAGAATTTGGGGAAATTCTTCCTAAAACTGTGTGGTAGCTCATGTCGAGGTGGAGTTAAATTGAGTGGGCCAAAAGAGTTACCTGAGGGGCCTTGAGCTACCATTGTATGACTATGGAAAGGGGGGATAACAAATATTGGTGGAGTATGTACGGGAAAAGCTCTAATAGCAAAGAAAAAATAAGCTCTGCCTTGTATTGGTGACCTAGTGTTGGTAGGAGGAAGACTCCTAGTTCATTGAAGGTGAGGTTGTGGAGGAAACAAATAAAAATTGTTCTGCTACACCAACTCAAAAATAGGGTCAACAACACCTTGAGATTTTTAGCTTCTTGTATAGTGTGGAGCTACTAGATTTTAGAATAAAAATGGAAAAGAACTGGCCCTACTTCATCTTGAAGCTTGAGGCTCCAAACTACTCATTCTTTCTAGTTGGCATGGAGTTACCAGAGAATTGACTTTTGAAATGAAACGCTCGATCTCCAGTGTCTCTAGTTTCATAGCTCAAAGTATATAATGAAAATGGATAAGGCTATAATGATAATGGATAAGACATAGGTGATGCTTCAATCTGAAGCTTGAGGCTTCAAATTATGCAAAATTTTTATGTCCCCAGCAGAGTCACCAAAAACTATTGGCACAAAGGTGGAGGAAAATGGTAATGAAAAAGGACTTGGAATAGCAAAGAAAATGGATAAGGAAAAGAATTGAAACTGCTTGTTCTTCCCCAGTAGAGTCACCAAAAACTATTGGCATGAAGGTGGAGGAAAATTGTAATGGAAAAGGACTTAGAATAGTGAAGAAAATGGATAAATAAAAGAATTATAATTGCTCGTTCTTCGTCAGTGAAGTCACCAAAAACTGTTGGCGTGAAGCTGGCAGTGTTCTTTCTTACTTGGCATCGTTCCCCAATGATATGAAATGCTTCAATTTCAATAGACTGGAAAAGGACTAGAAATGCTCATCGATCCCTAGCAAAGTCACAAAAAAATATTGGCATGAAGGTGGAGGAAAATGGTAATGGAAAAGGACTTGGAATAGTGAAGAAAATGGATAAGGAAAATAACTGAAACTACTTGTTCTTCCCTAGTGGAGTCACTAAAAACTATTGGGTGAATATTTTGTCACAAGCTAATTGATGGGCAAAATAGGTGTTTCCACCATAGCATAGGGAGATTTATTAGCCAAATGTGCAGGTCAACCACATCAAAAGAGGACAAATCTCTCCTCTCATCAAGGGGAGGTTCCCTATAAATATGAGGTGTTATATACTATACATATAAGCTAAAAATAACACTCAAGGGTAGGATAAAACCATCCATCTCTTTTTTTTTATAGATGATGTTCACAGACAAAGGAGAAATCCTGGGTGATTGCTGGAGGTACTTCTCCTTTTTCAAAAGTAATACTCAGTCAACAACTAGATTCCTTCATGGGTAGTAAAAGTAACTGTGAGAAACCCATGAAAGCATAATGTCTTTCATTGCTTCCCTTACTAAAATAGGTTATAGTAACATAATAGAATTAAGTGTAGCATAAAGTCTCCACCTCAACTACCAAAGAGTGAAATATACAAAGGATAATGGGGGCACAAAGTCATCTCAAGATCCTTTACATAGAAACAAACTAAAAAATAAACATGCTAAAGACAATTGTGGCAGCACAAAGTCTCTCCATAGTCAGCTTCAGGACACCTTCCTGATTACTTCCACTAGTTCTACCTGTTAAATTAAATGGATAAGAATGCTTCTAGGAAATAGACATAAGAACAATTTCCTAAATAACACAAGCTATTCCAGCACAAAGTATGAAAGGTCACTTGTTTTCTCATTCAAATAAAGAAATATGATTAACAATCTGAACTCAAATTCTTAGGAAATGCCTTTCAATTTGGGCATAGTTTTTCTTCTATAACAGAGAGATATCCCTTGCATAAAATAAGATATTACAATATATAGCACTCCTAAAAAGACTTGGGTGCTTTGTCTCATGGAATGGCCTATGCTTCATTCAATGCCTTGAATGCATTTTTAGTTTTGACAAGGGGCCATGCTAGAATAGGGCATTGGCCTTAACTGTGGTGTGTCAATTCATCTCA